>OZ038378.1:187543551-188143551 GCA_964036045.1 Eutreptiella sp. 'Long Island Sound 2002'
GTGCATGTGGTGGTGGTGGTGGTGGTGGTGGTGGTGGTGGTGGTGGTGGTGGTGGAGAGGACCGGGTTACGGTGGGGGTTTCCGGATTGCAGGCGGCACGCAATGCTGAACGAAATCCAACAGTACGTATGCATGCGACACCGCATGCAAGCCGAACAAGATGTGGGAATGGCGTGCTCAACATCATCATGGACACCGACCGCGTGTGCATTTTGTTTGGATCTTTGTCAGTACTGTCACATCCGTTGTGTGGTGCACACAGGTCGTTCTCTGGCGCATAGCGGGCAAGCACCACACCGTTGTGCGTCTTGCCTCTCTTGCAGCCACGAAGTCCGCGCCATTTGGAGCCCCGTGTCGATGGCAGACAAGTCTCGCTCCATCTTGGTCCGTTCCACACGCTCTTGGACACGGACACGCTCTTGAGCCTGGGAGAAAGACAAAAATGGGACGAACCAAGTGGTCAGGGCGTTTTGATCAGCCCGGATCGGGGTTAGCCACCCCCCCCCGCCGGGAACGAACCTCCGCAAGCCCCCACCCCGTACGTTGACTGGTGGGCTGTCACGTGCGTGGTGGTGGTGGCACTGTCAGCGTCAGCACAACAAGCAGCACATGCAGGCCGCAAAACTGAGAGAAAAGCTTGTCAAGGGTCGGAAGTCGACCCCAGGCGCCTTTCGGAAACAGGTCTATGTGAAGAGAATGCGGTATAACCCCCCCCGCCCGTCGGTGCTTAGACGGCCTGGGGTCAATTTGGAAATCCACAAAATGCACCTGACAATGGTCCCAAAACAAGTTTGCGGTCAAGTTGTGCAGTTTACTCCGCTTCGCATTCAACACATCACGTCTCTACACGTTAAATATTTTCAATCACATACACGCAAGCACAGCGAGGCCCAAAACTTGCACATGAGGCAAAGACCCCATGATAGGGATGAAGCATACCACCAATAGGGCTGAGGTGCATGGGGCATGTGCTAGGGTAGGGTTACTAGCACAAGGGTATGGTTGTTGGCAATAGGGTAGGGTTACCAAGGTCACCCATAGGTCACAAATACGTGGGGAGGCGCAGCATGTGGGCATGTAGTTCTTTGTTGGCATGGGCTCCCCACACTCGACCCTGTTGGATGACTTGGGCACCTTTCCAAGAGGTCCAGGTGCACATGCTGCATGGATAGCATGGCCACCGTAGTTGCCCATCGTTGAAGCACGATGACCTCCCATAATTGCTGAGACTCGCGCCACATGGCCCAAATCTCCGCAAGCTGTGCAGATATAAAGCCCTAATAATGGGGACTCCGCGAAGTCCTTATTGCATCACAACATTCCCCGCCACAAAAAGAACATTCCGTTCACAATCAAAACGCAAAAACCGCAGCAATTGGTCACCAAAAATCCGTATGAAAGAGCGCTTAACCGACTTGCCTATCCTATCCAACGCCTTGAATTCCCGAGAAATGGAAAATGCTGTAGTGAAGTTCACGCTGGTGGAATGAACTTGGAGAGTTAGACACGGCAACCCCATTTGTGGATGCCAAGCAACCAGAACTCCATGTTGCACAAATTCAAGTCTCTATCAAAGAAATGTCAAATGGCCAAGGCGAAGGAGAGGTTGAGTTTGCAACATCATAGATAGCATTGTTAAACCGTTGGTCCATTTCTCAACTCATGCAATTTTTGTTTCCTTCATCACGGAGGCAAGCCGGTACCCAAATGGATAGTAGTTTAAACATTCACATTAACGCGAAAGAGCATTTCTCACTCGTACAAAAGAGGCAGGTGAAGTCCAGTGGCCCAGCGTGTTTAAACACAATTGTCAAGGGCCAAGGGGGGCAAAGTGGGTGCAAACACCAAGACTTGTCACATTTACATGAGCTCCAGAAAGTGCAAGTGAGACGGTTAGACGAACGTATTCGACATCTTGGCCACAAGTGCCGCATACCACACAACAATACATGTGAATCCACACTTCGATCGACGCGCGATGCCTATGCCTGGTGTCTGCATGGGAGTCAAGAGAAGCGACCCAAGGAATAGGAGGCCTCCATGGCATGCATCACTGCAGAGACCTGTTTCTTCTTGAGCAATTTGTCCCTCTCATGCTCCTCCACGAGGCGTTGAAGTTCCTCGTCTTCCACTTGTTCGAACTCTAAGTGTTTTATCTTGTCATTACACCTCTTGCTCAAATGCCTAGCAGCTTGAAGACCACTAGGCCCGGCGGCACCCTAGGGCAAAAGGCGTGTTAACATAGACGTCCAACATGCAGGCGAAACGTACCCATTCCCCCTCTTCTGTGTTGTGTTGGCCCTCCCCCCCTCGATGTTCAGCATTCATGTCCAAAGCTGAATGCATCAACAAATCACAACTTTGCACAACACAAAAAGTAAACACAACACAGTCACAACAAAATGCGACACAACACAACTCAACGCAACTGAACACCAAAAGTAAACACCCCACAAGTGTTAAAACAATCCCAACAAAGAGGTGAAAAGTACCCCCCTCCCACCCTTTCCATCTGTGCACCGAACATGAGGGGCTTTGGGCTAAACCAAATCCAACCGCTTAACAACCTACGACAACTTAACATAACGACAACTTTAGAATCACCCGCCTTCGCCCGGCACCCTCCGCATTGCATGAACACGAAGTTTAGGGAGACCTCTGTTCCGCTCATGAGTACGGTATTTTCAACTAACCATCATGATGCAACATACAAAGGAGGGGGTCTATAGACACGTTGCGTGGCAAGTGAAGGGTTCAAGTACGCGATGGACATAAATGGTGACACAAGGGCTTCTTTCCCGAACCCAAGAAAACAAAATTCGTTGTCCGTGAGGCTTCACCGTGTGTCCCTCCCACCAATCATGCAAGCACCGTTCCCTTTGACCCGGATCCATAGTATCTTTGCCTATTTGGATGCACACAAGCTTGGAAGGCAAAATAGCCCACTTGTGCGCAAATAGATTTGCTTCCGTGAGACATCAACCTTCGACTTGAAAGATGACACAAATAACAGGCATGCAAGAGTGCACTGGTGATCTCAACAAGAATTGTTCGCAACAAGCATTTGGCGGTACCCCTTGTTGTGGCGGTGGCATTGCCCATCAGGACAGGGGGCGGGTTGGGTATAGATTCTTCATAGATTCTTCGTAGAGTCGCACGACCGAACTTCATGCAAGCTCCGTAACCAAAGGACGCACTGATGCTTAGCACCCTGACATAGACGGCAGAAAATTTGTGCATGGCTATCGCGCACCTTCACACCTTGGGGTTGGAAATGCACCATTTGTATGCATGCAAAATTATTAGGTTGAACAGGTGCTTCATCTGGCGCGGAAAGGCTGTCATTGCTGAGGACTGTGGGCATCTGTTCCCCCTGCCATAAATGAAAAAAGGGGGTGGTGTTCAGAATTTTGGAGTTTGACTGGGTTTGCGCGTGCTCGCGGAGGCTGCTCCGCAACAACCCTTTGGACTTTGAAATTGGAGATACAGTATACCTCTCGAAAAATCACCAAAGTGTTGTTGCTCCGCTCCCTTGCCTCCCCTCCTTCCCTCGTCTCGTTTGCTAGAGGGAGTAGGAAAGATCTGCTACTAGTGCTAGTCCCTCACAGCCTGTGCACAGTGCACAGTGCCCTAGTGCTCATCGAAATCCGGGAGACTGCGAAACGTGCAAATTCTCAACCCCATCGGTGAGACCGATGTCGTCCTTTTTTGGGTCTACCTCAAATGATGGATCGTTGACCAGTTGACGTCCAATTTCCTGTTCAAATTCGATGTCGTCACCCCTTGTCGTCGTAGCCAGACATGCCATCCCGAACCCTTCCAAGCGTGTGAATTTACACCAACCCGCGCTGCGTGAGGGTGTTTAATGGGGGTGCATGGTACTTGGGACAACGCAAGTGGGTGACGGACAATATGTGGTCCGCATGCATGTGGGTTCAATGCGCTTCTTTATTTTTTGCACCCTCGTTTATTCAACCTTGCGGTTGTGTTCCACGCCCAGTGCCACCGGACCTTTGTTATAAATTGAAAGGAGATCAATTAGATTGGATCCCGCGATTGGTAGGGCGGATAATTAGACCAACATTAGAAGGTCAAAGCGTGTGCATTAAGGTTAGGCAGTGGGTTCATGCGCCCACCTTTTGTAATTGTGAGCGAGCATGTGCCATGTCTTCCAAAATTGTCCTTTCCAATTGGTGTTGTTTTTCGACCGTATGCATCCGGTCATAAATTAAAATTGTTCGATGCGGGCGACACTTGAGGCCGATAATCATTTTATAGGAACAATTATGTGACGGTATGTCGTTTATGTAGGTTGGAATAGTTTTGTCCCTCTTTTTCTTCTCTAGCAATAGCATAGCAACATAGCAACCCTCATCTGATCGCATGCAACCGATTGCCTGTCAACATTGGCACCAAGAAATACGCGCATCGCATCGCAACAAAGCATCCCTTTCTAGCGCAATGTTGTCAATGGGGATGAGCTTTCCTTGAAAAACGTGGTGGCGGCTACTACCGCGGTCAACTACCAAGTGTGAAGAACCACAGGGAATCCGCGTGCTGATCGAAGGAGGTTCAATCATAAACGTTGCCGTCCACACGCTAAGCCCCGCCCTCCCGCCCATTTCTCCCCTTGCGGTATGGTCGAGCTCCCCACTACCTTCAAGAGGCCCGGGAAAAGAAAGTCAAGGACGATTGGCCAAGTCCCATACAATCTGTGTCAGACACCATGCAACAATCCGCCACAGAGGCTCCACAGCTTATTAACATGGACCGGGCATCATTGATGAGAACTTCATCTTTCTCAACCGTGCGTCGCATCCTCTCACAATGGAAGCAACTGTGGCACTTGGGATGCGATAATGTTGGGGCTAATTAGTGGGTGTGAATTTTGGATTTCCCTCCCCTCGAACGCAGGATTGGGGGGGGGTTACTTTTCACGTCCGTGTTGGGCCTGTATTAACACAACACAGGAGGGGGAGGGGGGGTACTTTTCACCGGCGTGTTGGGGCCGTGTTAACACGTCCAATAGGTGGGGTGTTGTGTTATGTGTTGTTGTGTTGTGTTGTGTTGAGTTGTGTTGTATTGTGTTGTGTTGTGTTGTGTTGTGTTATTCCTTGTTTTGTTTTGGTCTTTTTTGTTGTGTCATTGTGTTGTGTTCTTCTTTTTTTTGTTTTTTGTTTGTGGTGTGGTGTGGTGTGGTGTGGTGTTGTATTATGTTGTGTGGTGTTGTGTTGTGTCGTGTTGTGTTGTGTTGTGTTGTGTTGTGTTGCGTTGCGTTGTGTTGTGTTGTGTTGTGTTGTATTGTGTCATGTTGTGTTGTGTTGTGTTGTGTTTTGTTGTGTGGTCGTGTTATTCCTTGTTTTGTTTTGGTTTGTTTGTTTGGTTTGTTTGGTTTTGGTGTCATTTTGTGTTGTGTTCTTTGGCTTCTTGTGTTGCCATGGGGTGGACGAAGGGGGGGGGGGTTCACCTCCGTGTTGGGCCTGTGGTAACACAACACAGGAGGGGGAGGGGGGGTACTTTTCACCTCTGTGTTGGCCGGCCGTGATAACACGCCTTTTGCCCAATAGGGACGTTAAAAAATTTCCGTCAACTCTCTTCACCCACACAAGTCTGCGGTTACTTTCACCTCAATTCAACATTTTGGAATGGCCATGCAATAAGTTTGTAAGATATCCCAAGCATGCTGCATGTGCATTTTGTGTGGCGATTTTAGCACACGGAAAGATCAAATTGTGCATCGAACAACAATTTCCACAAGCGAATAAAACACGGCACAAACTCAAGTGTGGCACATGAGATTGCTCATTGGCGTTTGTGGCTACTCGATGGCAAGAGGGGTGGCAATTTTGCATTTCTAGATGTAATTATGAAAATTGGATGGGAGTGAAGATCTTCTACACGGCATTACCACATGGTAGCATGCACGAAGGTTCTGCAATCCACAAGTCATTGAACATATGTTGGATTGGAATTTTGAGTTCCTTTATCACACATGCAACGCGACAAACAATGCCCAAGGATTGTTGCTGTCTCGGATGAGAAAAAAGTAAGACGCCCTTCATCATGAATTTGTTGATGCTATGCACTTTGGGCTTGAACTGTCCTAGCAGCAGGGTTTCCGAACGGATGTGCGTGCGTGCGTGCGTGAATTTGTGTATGTGTGTGTACAATAGTGAACGCCTTTAAGGGAAAGTAGCACAAGTGGGGGACAACGGGTACCCTGTTGGGTAGATTTATCCGCCTTGCTTTTGAGACGAAAAGGCTAGCAACAGAACCCACTCACATGTCCTGTGGGTGGATCTAGCACTTGTTCACATAATGGCGCTGTTGTGCAAGACGGGTGTGCTGTGAAAACTTGTGTTCCCAATTAGTGGGCGCCGTTGGCCGGCTGCGGGCGCAGGGTGCATGCCCGGCATGATTATGGGTTGGCTAGCCTGGCGGTTCACCGCTTGTGGTTTGGCGGGTACATGCCAACGGCGAGAAGCATATTGCCACCTTTTTTGTGGTCTGATTGTTGCTGAGGGAGGCCTCAAGTGTTACAGGAGGCTTTGCTCAGGGCCACATGGCACTCAATCACCTTGGGATTCGTGCCACAATCCGGTGGGGCACTTGGTCGGGAAGCATTGCCGGACGCTGTTGTTGTTAGATTCAAAGGACAGGCACCATTGGAGGGAGAGGTTGAGCGGTCCGGCAAGGCCCCGTTTCCTGATGGCAACGGTGTTGGTCTGCATGGAGGCAGACATAATGCTTTCTCTGGTCGTTTGATTGAAAAGGTGCATTTTTGGTGTGCCCGCTAGTTTGCACTACAGCTTTTCTTTCGGACCCGGGGTTCTTCCAAGAATGACTGCTTTTGCACAAAGGGGCACATCTCAAGGTGTAGAAACATGAAGGAAATGGGTCAGTGCTCGCACATAACACCCTCCACACCCAGCGCAACACCCTCGAGATGGCTATCACCATGACGGAAGCTATGACTGCGATCACAATCTACACCTCCAGCTCTTTGGTGTGCTGCACAACTACGGGCAATACCACATGCCAGTCGCATATTGCAACAAAGCTGTCTCAAGCTGCCTCTGTCTCAAAGTCCACCTGACGACGTGGTCAGTGTGTAGCAGGAATACCCCCATCTGGTCTTTTTTAAAGCTGGTTGCTTGTCGCTGCCCTCGCCGCCCGCACTCATGAGGGTGCCCACCGCCTGCGACCACTTGCGACCCTTGAGAAAATTTTTGTACACGTCTAGCCATGTTATAGCCCACACACTCCCTCCCTCGCTACCTCGGGCCTGCGCGCCCTCCCTCCATCCCTACAAGTGTGCAAAGCATTTTTTTGGCCCATTGATGGAAAGGCATATCACGATTGTCTCTTGCACTACATAGTGGCATTGGCAATGGCTTGTTGGCTCCTTGTCAGCACAAGTGGTTGGAGGCAGGGAGCCTTGGCCTTTCGCCGCTTGGCACGATCAACACACACCTTGGAATAGCTTCCACTCAATTTGAGATATAGTCACTCAACAATCTCATCCTCCATATTGTTATTTTGAGGTGCACTAGAGCCGGAGTTTGAATTTCTCCTTAATGTCCGGGTGGTGATGCCAAGGAACCACAACCTCATACTTCTAGAACCGACGCAAATAGAATGATACCAAATTAATAACCACCTTCATTCACCGGAACAACTTTTCCTTCCGTGCTCACCATGTCCACGCCAAGGAGCGCGCACAATGGCAAAGGTCCAAAAAATAGCATACAATAGCTCCACACGAGAACGGAAGAATGCATGTGTGTCATTGTATGTGGATGCCGTGCGACCAAACTCTTTATTTGGAGGTTTTCAAGTGGTGCAACAACATGTGGGCGACCAGCATAGGCACCATGCATCCGCCAACCAAATTCCCACATTCATTTTATGCCGAGGTACAAAGTTGGTGAACAAAGTGTTGCTCCTCCCACACATGTCATGACGGCATCAGCCTATGAAACAATTGCGCTCGGGTAAAAAGACAGTTTTTTCAGTAAAAACAAAAATGTTGTCAAAAAGTACTTTCATGTCAAAGAACGCAAGAAAATGTGTAGGTAGAGGGGTCACAACCCATAGTACCCACGGAGAGCCCTCCCCTTGGAAAAGGAAAAGGGGGGGGGGGCATCTCAAGCGCCTGCAACCGCTTTGGACCGTTGGCACCCCCCATGCATGTGTCGTTGCTTGGTGGCAATGATCGGACATGCACAGCGTGAAGCAACACCCACCAACCGATAGTGCAAGGAGTTCACTTTGCCGGACATGTGCACCGCCTACAATTGTCTCCAGTGTTGTGCCTCACAGGGTTAGGGTACTCATGCGTCAATGGGGCAGCCATGCCCCAAAGCCAGCAGGCGACCGACCCCATAACCAGTGCGTGAGCGACCCATGACCGTTCAGTGACTGGCCCCATGAGAGGCAGGCAACACAATCCAAGACAGGTGGGCAGGCGACCCAATGACCGGCGGGCAACCAACCCCATGACCGGCCGGCAACCAACCCCATGACTAGTTTGCGACCAACCCTATGACATGTGGGCGACTGACCCCATGACCGGCGGGCGACTGACCCCATTACCGGCAGTTTACCTCCCTCACCCATAACCGGCGACCCCATGTAGGAGCAGCGGGCAACCCCATGACCGGCGGGCGACCAACCCCCTTTCCGTTGGGCAACCAACCCCGTGACCGGCAGGCAACCAAACCCATTTCCGTCGGGCAATCGACCCCATGACCGGCGGGCGACCGACCCCATTACCGACCCCATGACTGGTGGGCGAATGACATCAAACCCGGCGGCGACCGACCCCATAGCTTGGGGGGCGCCTTAAGCGCAGTGCGCGCAGTGCAACTATTTGGGCGTTTGGCCGTAGTAGAAGCCCATACTTTGTGGTACTTTGGGCATCATTGTTGTTTGGTAGTAGGTTTTGATGCATTGGGGATCTGGCATTTTTGCATGCTCACCGTGTTTCACCCATTTCTACTTTTTTCCACACATTTTTTGCCCATTTCCACCACATCTACTCTTTTTCTCGGTTCATATGATATTGATATGGTGATACCCTTTGAGGGTGCCTGCTACAGGACATCATACTTCCCTCCTCATTTCTCAGGCCCATTTTCTCCATGGATCTCGGTATTGGGGATAAGGTGTTCTACACCCGCTCCAATGGCCTGCAACCTCCTACCACGGTGGTTGGGACGGTTGAAGACGGACTCCTCCACTTGGAATGCTACCAAGATGGGTTGAGAGTGGTGAATCAGCAATGCAAGATGGAGTCCATCTCCTTTGCCATCCCAAGTTCAGACTCGCCACCTGATTGCCCTCCATCTCCGCTGCCCAACACATAGTCAAGTTTCCCCCCAAAGGCCGCCGGTCCTTCACCATGCTACAAGAACCGGGAAGGTCCCCCTCAAGGTCCCCTCTAGTCCAATTTGGGTCGCCTAATTCTAAGGGTGTTTCCAAGGGGCGTGCCTAGGGGCTCTTCGGGGGGAACATAGTCTAAAAGTAGCGCGCAGTGCGCGCGCAATGCAAGGATTCCCCCTTGCGGTCGACTGCCCCCAGTGTGGGGGTGGCTCCCCCTGAGCCAGGAGGCGGCCGCCCTAAAACTGGCAGGCAGCTGACCCCATAACCGGTAGCTGGCCACCTTTTTAACCAAGAAGAGACCCTCGGTGAGCAATGCGTACCAGATTTTCGAGTACAAGATGATCATGAGCCAATTGCATTGCGTGATTAGGTGATTGTGAGCGGGTATGACCCATGAGGGTATGGCTTTGAGGTTGTTAAACCTTTGGATCTCTTTGCCTCCTACATCCATGACTTTGTAGCGGCGAGAGGCCTGCAGACGCACAACTCCATGAGTGGGAGTGTTGTGACCCATTAGTCCAACCTCAGGGCAAGAGACACCGTCCCGTTTCTTCAATGAGCACATTGGACAGCAAATGCCATTTCGCACAGTGCCACGGTTTGACCTTACAAATATTCTAGACCGCGAACCCCAACAAGCAATGGGTGTTGACAATCAGGGCTTGACCCTAAAGCAAGGCAAATATCGAGGTGAATCGCCCCTGGGCAGGGCGAATAATCGTTATGGGGTCAGCTGCGCAATGAATCCTCCCCAAGCCAGGGCGACTATTGGTATATGGTCGGCTGCCGGTACAAATATCGTTATGGGGTCGGCCACCTGCCTGGGTACGGCGGCGGCCACCCACACGCACAGTTACGGCGTTGATCGCCCGCCGGTTTGACCAGAGGGGAACGACCATGCAAGCACATAGGCAAACCAAAAAGCGAGAGGAACAGCACATCAATATGCAGTCCTGGCCGACGTCATTGGTTGCAAGTAGCAAGAATTGCCATGAAAACCCACCTGGGGTGGGTGGGGGGGGCTGTGTTCTGCCAGATAAAATTTCAGACCGACAAAAAGGGGGAGAGCATATGCGACACACACACGTGCACACACAGAGGCTGTGTGCTGCATGGGTCAAACTTCGGTTTGCTAATGGCAAACATCAGTTTGACCAAAGGGGAGAAACCATGCAAGCACACAGGCAAACCAAAAAGCAAGAGGAACAATACGTCAATATGCAGTTTTGGCCCGCAAAAGATTCAGCACCCGACTGCATGATATGTCCCCCGCGCCCCCCAGCATGCCCAAAAACACGCCAGGGGACAAGCAACATGCAAAGGGTCAAATCTGTCCAAGCAGCAAAAATCAAAACTGTTGTGGCCTTCGTACCTGCAGCCCGAGGCGGCGCTATGCGTCCAGTTGGGCAGTGCTGGTATCCCCATGAAAAACAGAAAAAAAATCTGCTGAAAGGGTCGGCCGGGTTAAATTCACCTAGGACACAACAGAGATAAACCGGAGGAGGAGTGCAAATGACGGTACACACGCCAAAGGATGCAGTTTTGCACACGCAATCCCAGACTGGCTTTCCCCGCCACATAAGACTGCCGCACTACAAAACTATCAACGACCAGGAAAACATGATTCCAGCCCAAGGCCTCAATGAACATTACTGAAAACTCCAAGGCTCAGAACCCCACAGCCTGCTAATTGAGCCCAGAATTGGGCAAAAAGCAGAAAAAGATTCCCATGCCCACCCTCCACAAAGCCTCCCTTCAGACCGAGCCATATCGCGCCCCGTCAAAAAACACATAGGTGCCCCAATCACATCGGCGCTTCAGCAGCAGCAGGGACCATTTACACAGGCCCCAAGGGAGGAGATGCAATAAATGTATGGGGGTGTCATGCTGGTAGTACCATTTACACAGGCCCCAAGGGAGGAGGCCCACCAACACATGCACCAACACATGTATGGGGGCGTCATGCAGCCACTGCGGTGACCACAGTATGTGAACCCAAACACGCGCCATGAAGGGAAGTACCCCCTAGCTTGGGCACACATACTACAGCAAACGCCCCCCAAAACAAAACAAGTGTTTGCGCTTGCCGCATGCCAACTGAAAGCAACGTGCAATGAGCGCGGACCAGTTGCTCTTCACCATGCTGACCTTGCCTGTCCGTCATTGCTTGTCCAACCTCAAGAGCCTCATGACGACATTAATGAGTTGGAGCTCCCAGTGCTGGAGCTTGACGACTCCATGGTGACTGTGGAGTCCCACCCGGATATTCGCCCTGGCCTCGGGCGAATCTAGCCGGAATCGAGGGGGGGCACGCGGATTCTTGAACGCTCAACCCAGGCACCTTGTTTGCTGTGGTGTTGTGGCGAACATAATCATGATGCACGTCACTCCTGGGGCACAGGAGGTCGTATTTACAAAAAATCTGTGTGGCCAAAGTCAAGATGTTGACCTGAGCACTTGCATGTGGGCAACATGTAGCGCAGTTGACCATTGAGGTAGTTTTTGGCCTGCCAACTCCTCACTCGTTTTGCTTCAGTTTGCCGTTCACAATGGCGGCCCTTGACTTGGAAAGTTCTCTTGAGCGCGCAGATTTCTTTGGCATTGTGGGCGCCCCCTCGAGGCTTTCGAAGTCATCCTCGGTGTTGTCAAAGATTCCGCAAAAGCCTTCTCCAAGTGTGACACCCAGGCCAAAGGTTGCACGTCCTCGGCCACCAAAGCTCAAGAACAAGGGTATGCAAACTGGTAGAGGTTTGGGGCACAATGCACACTTTTGTGTGGTTGTGTGGGCGTCCCTTCTGCTGGGGGTCTACCTGTGTTCCAGTGCAATCCCCGCGCTTCGTGCGCTCGCCAAGATTGCATAGGTGTATCACATGGCGGCCGCATCCCCCCACCGAAATAACGGCGTCCATAGATGAGCATGCAAAAAAAATTGTGGCACGACCTTTGCACTATCCTAAGACTGCCAACGAAGCGTCGTGCGGGGGGTGTCGGACACGAGCGGTGGGGTGGTATCCCCGTTGAGAGTGGAGCAGGGGGGTGGGGGGGGGGGGGGGGCAGGGGGTTTGAGAGGGGTGGGGGGAGTCCATGCGCTGTCTCATGTGACGAAACGGGCTCGCCACTGGGGACTTCCTTCCCACAGAAAGGTACCTTTGGATACCTATGCCACTGACGAGTGTTGTTTCTGTTTGTCTTGTTGCTGCTCTTCTGTACCCTTCCCGAATGGGGTCCAGGGTTTTCCAGATATTTTCACGGAGGACAGCCCCTTCAGGACAGCCCCTTGTCCCAGTCGGTTACCTGCCAACCGCCCGCTGGTGCCCAACAAAAATGGCCAAGTTCTTGTTGACTATGCACCGACTGTGGGTGCAGGTTCACATTTATGAAGGTTCACATGTACCCTCTCTCTTTGCCAATGACAAACATCATTGGCAATGATCTGAAACGGTGTAATGCTCTGGTTGCCTTCTCCGATGGCGGGGTGCGCGTTTGTTGGGTCGCGCGTAAATCAACGAGATTTTTTTTCGGGAGTTGAGGACAGCCCTGACTCTTTGGGGCAGGTAAGGGTGCAGTGAAGGACCACGGCACATTTCCACTTCCCTGGGTGCACTGCCGCCCCTCCAGGAGTGATTGGTGAATTGAGGCCCAATTCTGGGGTGCCCTAGGCTTTGTGGTGTGGGGAGTCCTCCCCACTTTAGAGGGGCTGTGCTGCGCCTCTAGCGGACGTTGGCTGTACTTCCATTTTGTCCACACAGGCATCACGTTCAGCAAGATGGTGGGAAGGGAGGCCAGCATCTGTGGGCAGCCTCTTATGGCGGGTCTTGCCTCACTTCATCTGGACTCGCCTCTGGATCGAAATGCTCTGGATCAAGTCTACCAACGACTCCACAAACGATCCCCAGCCACGGACTTCTCTAAGAGTTCTCCGCGTGCTCCCGCGAGAAAGGTATGCTCTGTCTCCTCTGGAGGTGAGGGAGGTGGAGGTGGTGTGTAAGGACTGCTGCTTGGCAAGAGCCCGACCACTGTCTAGACCACGTAAAAACCAACAGCCAGCAGCAGTGTATGTCCGTACGCGCGCGCTCGCACGTGTGTGTTGAATACCCTTTGAACTCTTCCATAGAACGAAAGACGCCTGGGGCTGCTCTCCGGCTCCTGGGCGCTGTCCAACAAATCTCTCCACCTTCGTGCCTCTCGAAACCAAATGTGCTTTTCATTTGCTAAAGTTGATGCAACGTGTCCTGTGCTAGGACAGAAATATCTGAAGACTGCCTCAACTACTCGGTGCACAATCCATGCCTACCCATTTGCACATGTTCGCCTTGCTGGTGACGCTGCTCACGCCAGGCACACACACACAAAAATGCACGGACGCGCGTGCACACGCACGCCTGCACGCAGCCGGGCAGGCAGACGCACACACTCACGGGCAAACACACACACACGCACGCACGCACACAGTGCAGCACTGCAAAAAAGCAATACCTCTTCAGCAACAATTCATGAACCCTCGGTTGGGTGGCCTGGCGGTAGGGCGTGAGGAGGAAAGTCACTGTAGGTCGCGTTTCGTGAGGAAGGCGCGGGCCGATCTGCCATTGCCCCTTACATTCACGAAGGCCTACGCATTTCGTTCGGTAGGGTCTTCAGAAGCCGACTCCGTCGAACAGGGACTTCAGTAGGCCTCCTGAACTCCCGAAACGACATTGTGCGACCATCAATATGGGTCGGCAGTCGGGACGAGAACAGGCCCTCTTCTGGATGGAGGAGGACAAGGAAGAGTCGGAGAATGCCCACATCATCGAACTGATTCTGAAACGAGCGTTACAGCCCAAGCCACCACCGCCCTCGGCGACGGAGAGCGATCGTGGCACGCCTGTGTACAAAGGTATTCCTTAGCACGCCTGACGTAAGTGTTGGGATAATGATGGGTCGAACGTTCGTGCATTCAGCTTCTTGTGGTGTCGTGCCGCTGTGACTCTCAAATTTCAACGTCCTCCAGACTTCAAGCTGTTTTGATCTCGAATCCCACGGCAGGGATTTTTGGTCTCTCTCAAGAGAGAAGAAGTACATCACGTGCATGCCCACTTTGCAACTTCCGGCCAAGATGACGTGAGCGTCTCCAGTTGGCCTTTGTTGTCGGGTGTAGTGAGCCCCCCATTCCCGTTTTTTGGGGATGGACTGGAGGTTCGACAAAGGCACGTCTTGGAAAGAACTGGACAGACAAATATGCAACACAAATTCGTACTCGGACGTGCATCCGTCGCCTCCGAAACCCCACGCGCTGTCCGTTGCACCATATTAGACCTCCAAACGACGAACCCATGACCCTCCATGCAGGCTGGGCCAGCACTGAAGCAGAAATTAGAGATTCTATTGTGCTGTCATGCAAGTGGACAGGTGCCTCCGACGTTTGGCGTAGTTTGAAATTGAGAGGAGTGGTGGGAGATTCGAAAAGTCCGACGCGCTATCCGTTCTGCCCCTGATTTCAGCGAAACGACGACTCTTAGACTGGCAACACGAGTCCAACCAACACGTGGGATGCCTACATCATTGCAAAACACTGAGTAATGTCTTTTGCGGTCCCAATTTTTGCTTACAATAGAAAGGGGTGCATGTGCTGGGAGGGTCTGACATGGTTCACTGGTCGATGATCGGAAATTGGTTGCGTTGCTGTGCATCCGGCTGGTGTTTTTCGACAGAGTGTGGTACGCGGCGGCAAATCCACAAATGGTGCAGTGCCCGGGAATGTGTGTGGTGAGGTGTTGTCCAACCAACACCTGCTGTCGTTTCCGCAGTTCTTGCTGTTTGCACAACGGTAGGGGGGGATTTCCCGGTGCCGTATTTCTCCATCTAGCGTTGCTGCTCGTAGGTCGCCTGGATTTTTTGACGCCAGCGCCACCAACGATGTTGCCTGCGCCTTCAATGCATGATTTCGAGCTACCAGTGCACCACCGCAGCGGCTGTAGCGTCTGCAATGATCCCCGCTTCGCGGAGAAAATGTCCCGCATCGACGCTGAGATGGATGGCAACCACGCGCACCAAGGTTTCTTCAACACAGCCCCGGGGCCACCTCCTGTGTACATGAAGGCGTTACTGCCCAACGCCAGAATTGAAGCAGCGCCGCTGTAGGTGGGGATGGTGTAAGCGCCTTGTAAGTACGTTCTGGTAGCTACCATGTGTCCAACGTGCCCATGTGACACATTGGGTACCACAATACGTTCTATCCAGAACAACATCTGCAGCTGGTAAATTGAGTCAATCTACTCCTGCCTCTCGATCTTGACCTGCAACACCATATTGTTAGCGCTGCGCTGTCTGCTTTGATACTTGTTCGACTGGATTGCCTTTCTCAAGGCGACTGCACTGCGATGGATCCCGATGACCAGAAACGCATAAATTGGCCCCCCTCCTGTGTATTTATTCTCGGTTTTTCCTTTTCGGCGGTGGAGGCAGCTCGGATTCGCATGTTACACAAACTCGTTGTGATAATTTCATTCTGATCTCCTCAGCCAATTCTCTTCTCTTTGAGGAAAATGCGTGGGAATTAGGCTGTGGAACTGGGCATGACCGAAGCACTGATCGATGCAAGTTCTACACCCTCTTGAGCAGATGGCACCCTCAACGAGTTTACGACACTCGTTTCCCAGGTCGTTGGGTGGTGCACAAGTCTCCCTAAATGTCTGTTGCCGCGATTTCGCCCATATATTGTTTGCCAGTCAGGTTTTGTCAGCCGCCTTACCATGTTGTTTCCTTCGAAGTTCTGTATGCAGCATGAGAAGAATTTTAATGCCCTTCCTGGAGATTGCAATTCCCAGAGATTCCCCTGAATTCTGTGCCAGATCGCACTCAACACCCCTCTGACTGTACACTGCCATTTTTTCTGCAAGTTTTTCCAGGGGTGGGTGGAAGGGTTGAGGGCCGTCAAAATAGCTCCACGCTTTGTTTGGCGAAGAAGGTTTGCCCCGTTTCATGTGTGTGTGTGTGTGTTTGTGTGTTTGTGTGCCTGCATGTGTGTGTGTGTGTGTGTGTGTGTATGTACGTGTGCGGGTTTTACCGAGAAGGTGAGGGATTTCATGAACGGTCTTCTCTCCTCCTGTTGGCCTCCCAGGCTCCACCATTCGTACAGAACCGTTCCCGCGCCCCTCCAAAGCCCCAACCGTCAGGTTGGTCTGGTTGGGTGAAGTTTGCTTTCAAACTGTGGCTGGAGCGCAGAGTGATGACAGACAAAGAACGCTGCCCAATGTACAAGGTCGCTTCTTCTTGCAAGAAAAGGGCTGCCTCCCCATGCATCGGCGTTGTTTCCTGCTTCCGACCAGCTCCAGCATCGTTGTCATCCGAGTCTCGTCTCACATTAAAGCGACGATAGCACGTGGAAGTCACGTGGTGTCTGTTCAATTCATGTCCAAGATTTTGCCTCAAATGGCACCACACGCGTTAGGGATGGGCTTGGTAACGAGGAATTTTGCAGCATCTATTGAGGCGCTTGCGCTGAAGTCACCGGTATGGTATGGTATTGGTATTGGTATTGGTATTGGTATTGGTATTGGTATTGGTATTGGTATTGGTATTGGTATTGGTATTGGTATTGGTATTGGTGTTGTATGGTATGCTATGGTATTGTATGGTATGGTATGGTATGCTATGGTATTGGTATTGTATGGTATTGTATGGTATTGTATGGCGTTGCTGTTGGTTTTGGTTTTGGTATTGGTATTGGCATTGACAAGGGATTGGTGTACTAGTATGCTGTACCTTCGATGGCTTTGCCGATCGTCTTTTTGTTAATGAACGATTTAAATGTACTGAACCTGCACGACCTCTCTGACCCCATATTGTTGTATGCTTTGGATTGGATGCCCCTTTGCAATCCTTTTCATGTGGGTGGAAGTTTTGAGAACACTAGCTACTTGACCTGCACCATCCCCGTCACCACAGTTTTCCTTTTGGCCAGGTTTCTTTCTTCCTGCATCGTCTGGAGGTACCTCTAAGTGGTGCAACGAGCGCTTCAGTGTGTGGTGCAATTTCCACGATCCTGAGGAACGGTGCACGCAAGGCCAAGCAACACATTTTTCTGTCAACGAAAACTCCGTTCTACGATTAAAAAAAAGCGTCGCCTCACCCAAAAGGCTATTTGTGCTGCTACCTGCCAGGATAATTGCTTAGCTGCCCGCACCGATTGTTTGCCTGCCCAAAAGCGTATTTGCTTGTTTGCCTGCCCAAGTGTTTTGGGAAGGCATCCAGTTGGGCAGGCAAACAGTCGGATCCAAGGGCGCATGCAGGTTGTAGCGCTCCCAAGCAGCAACAGCAGCATGCAACAAGCAGTGGGACGAGGCAGCAGGTGGAAACCGCAAGGGGTGTTGGGGGTGGAGCAGGGTTGCACCACTCCTCAACACGGATGGACAGTGCTGTAAGGCTCCTGCCATGGGCCATGCCCGGGATCTGTTTGCTTTGCTCTACGTTGGGGCTGCTGGCAGTCTTTGTACAGTGCTTCTGCCCCTGGATTGCCGTTGGGACCGCACCCATGTGGATTTGCACACAACCGGTGGACTTGGGCAAGCAACACGAGGTGTTGTCTCCACAACTCGTGATGGGGGGGTACGATGCATACATGCAACACATTGGGGGCAAGAGGCGGCGTACAATACATGTTGTGCAACACACAGCATGCTGCTCGTCTCCCTGTTTCACTGGTCGGCCCGCAGCAGCCCTTATGGACACTGTCAGCGCCTGCACCTCCGGTGCATTTGCCCACGTGAATGCTGGCCGGCCAAACACGCCCGAAAGTTTCTAGGGCCCCCTTCAATGGCCCCTCTTTGTGGACTCAAAAATGCGCAGACATACACCGGCTTTTCAAATAAATCGTGAAACTCAACAATTTTTTCACTATCGACCGTTGCCCAGTGCAGCGGCGTGCCCCACTCTCCCGTCGGTCGCTCGGACCCCCCACACGGCACCACAAGGCCCCTCCTCCCTTCGCTGCGGGCCTTGGAACGGGGATGAGTTGACCCGTAACAAAGGGAACGGTGCACGATCCGAGTGAATCAGTGGGGCCCTGTACTCCCGGGGCCGTTGTATGTGAGCTCGGCACAGAGCTATACGGGGCATAACAAAGGTTTGCTGCGTCGTTCTGACCATGTGGAACATCACACTGTTTGGCTGTACCAGCCCGAGGGGGCGTGCCGTGCGCTGTGCGAAAAGTTGGCTGTTCTCCACCACCGGGAGTTCGGTAAGTTCAGAAGATTGAAAGGACGTCATTGAATGGATGCTGCAGTGGACGGGGCTATAGGGGGCAGAATTTAGGTCCCTGGGACCCATGGCAAGCATCAGATGTTTGAATTTTTGAGTTTTGAATTGATTGTGCATGATTCCGCAGGTGGGTGGTTTTCAGGGTTGTTACCTGGATAATCACCGTAATAATTGGCGCTGTGCGCGCGCTGTGCCCGCGCTGTGCGAAAATGCCCCCCGAGTCTCGCAGTTGATGCATGATTTGAATGTTTCTTGATCTCTCTCCATGGTCGCTGCGCCGTCCTCACCCCCTCCATGTCGTGCCCTGGTCCAGCCGCATGTTCGTGCAGGCAACGCCCAAGCGCGGTTGGCGTTCAAATAGGAGTCCGGGCCGTTCGGGCTGTGAGCAGCTGCAGTTCCCGCTGCGTTTCGGATACGCTAACCACAGGCCGCCTCCTTTCCATGGGAGAAACTCCCGGTCTGTCCTCTGACCACTGAGCCATCTGCAGTCCATTGTGTCTGGTTTGAGGCGCCTGTGCATATCACCCACCTTTGCACCACCACCCCCGTTTGCACCCCACGTTCCCCACTACCACCACCTGAACACCGCCCTTGTCAGAACAACACGAGGGGTTGTTGATGCAACTTTTGGAACCGTGGAATTTGGCGGTTCCTTTTTCGGGTTGTCTATGAAGATCAAGTTTCCCGCGATTCGGGGCTGGGGATGGTATTCCAGGGATGCGTCTTACTGTCCTTTTTGCCCCTCCCTTCAGTACGCGACTCTGATGCACCTCCATGGACATGGCTGCCTGGGCCCTGGATGATGCATTGCTGTGCTGCTTGTGTCTGTTCACGGTGCACCTAAATAGCGCCCTTGTCAGAACAACAGGAGGTGCTGCTCCCGTCGTTTTCAGTGTTTTTACCGTCTTCCTCGCAAGGGCCCGGAGGAGGGGGGGAGGGGTCTACGGCGTTTCCAATTGTATGTGAACTCAGTGACAGGTTGACAGATTGATCCAGTGAGGCCTGCATGGCGTTGGTTCCATACGTACCGCCGCGTCTTCACTGAAGTTTGCTTTTTCAGTGGTCCATCCACTGGCATCTTTGCGTCCTTGTTGACAGAAAGGTACCTATGGTCTTGTAGGCCACTGATGAGCCACATTTCTTTCTGCGCTTTGTGCTGATCGCGTCTTGTGCTCACGCACCATAGCCCAGCATTCCTTCGGGGGGGCATACTCAAGTTCTCCCCGTTGCATCAGCACGGCCTTGTCCAAGCACGGCGACCCTGTCCGACCGCAGCTCCTGTGGTGTGAATAACCCTAACTTGTCATGTCTAACTGCGAGCAATCTGTACTCGGAACCCCAAGTCATCCAGGTGCACGTGGTGCGCACCTTTGTGGTCGCCAGACGACTTTCGAATGAGCGAGAACTTGTCTACGCATGGGGTGCCTGTCTGACCGTCATTTGACCTGTATTTGGCCGTGCTCGCGCAAAGGGCGAAGGCTGCTGTGCGTCCTGGCTTTGTTTATCTCAGACATGCTTCTGCCTGCACTGTACATTTTTGTGGCTTGTTCTGGCTGTGTATATGTATGTGCTCTGGTGCAGTCCTATCGCATCGCCTTATATCGCAGGGCTTGCGAGGCTGGGAGTGGCATTTGTGGCCGTTCCTCTTCCGCGACTGTCCACACGTGTGTAATCTGTCGCTGTGAGCGCACACAAGGTTGATTGACGTATGCGTTGTTGGGTGTAGATTTTGTCTTTTGGGGGGGGGGACGGGGATGCAATATGGGTTTCGTGTGTGTCCTGTCTGGTCACCGTATGCACACACGCACAATGAGAACCACCAAAGTAGTACAAAGCGACAACGGCGAGAGACAGAGTAATCAAGTGCAAAGAAGTGTGGGTTTTCAGGCAGTGTCGCGTCATGCAGCGTTGCAATGAGCTGAGCCACCCTCAGATCGATGGGCTTCATTTGTCCCTCGCTATTTCGTGGCTAGTTTTCGGCCACCTGCAGTGGTGAGCTGCGCTGCTCTGGTTTGTGAGGAACTCAATGTGGGAGGGGGTGTAGGTGGTCTGCCGAAGTCAGCTTTCCTCTTGCGGAGCACTGTGCTGCCCGAACCACGCAACCAGTCTTTGTGACCATGGAACAGTATTTACAGTGTACCGCTCTGTCTCAGCCCCAGATCCCTGTGGCAACGCAGTCCTTGGGAACGTTGCGCAAGGGAGTGGGTGGTTGCGTCGGGTCGGGTCGGGGCACGGGCCTTAGTCTGGGTCAAGGTGCTCAAGGTTGCAACAGCCTTAACAGCATTGGATGTGCAGCACGACCGGGACCGACACGTCCGAAGGTGCCGTGTCAACATTGGTCGACTGCTGATAGTCCTGCAGGCGGGAGATACCCCCCCCACTCCCCCCGTTGCTGTATGTGTGGACCCGGGGACCGCAGGATGGAGGGGGTTGGCAAGAAGAAGTCACATTGCAGTCGGAGGAGAAAGACAAGGCACCTTGATGCAGTGGTGATGGGGCAGAAAAGCGAGGGATGAGGGATGTGGAGGCACAGCAAGGAGCCACAATAGGTAAGCGGGACAAGTAGCAAGAAAGGGGGGGGCATCGTGCAGGAGGTGCGGGAACAATGAGTGCCACCAGCCAAATGCATCGGCTTGGTCTGGTGCTGCAGCATACCCCATGGGTTTAAATGCACGAAAAGGCTGGGAAGGTCCGATAGCCGATGCCAATCGATTTGTAAACTGGGTGCGGATCGAAAGGGCACTGTGAATGGAATCGGGGGATGATTGTGCATCCGTCTGTGATTCGATCGCATTCTGACCAATTGAGAATGTGGGATATGGGCACCACGGTGTGGCCGAAACTCACTTGGTTTGACCGCCCAAATCGTTCTGTGCTGCGCTGGAAATGGTTGGTATGGCCATCCTGTCGCCAGATTTGATTCGCAGTCCCATTGAATAGGTTTTTTCCCAGCATGGTCCCTGTAGTCCCCGTCCCTGTAGCTTCCCTGGCCTGGTCCCTGTAGCACTGTCAGACACTGTGCACTTAACAATATCTGCCTCCAGGAACACCCTTGCGCTGTGGGGTGGCCACTGTGTGTTCCTGTTGCTTGTTCCTGGGCCCGCTGGACCCTTCGGGATCACGATTGTGAGAAGCGGTCGCAATTAGTGTGGAAGTTTGCACCCGATAGATCGCGAATTTTGTGTGTTATGTGGCATGCATTTCATGCGAGATCTCACTGAGACACTCGCTGTGTCTGATCCAGCCCGCTCTTGTATCACGGTACCACAGGACCAAACAACCGTGGCTCCATCGTTTAAACCAAACCTTTGACCCCTTAACTCCCAGCCTGTCACTGTGAGCATGCTCTGCAAACGCCATGAGCCTGCAATCCCAGACATGCTCCAAACACAGAACACACCCGCAAGAGAAGGTCTTGATGTCTCTGTCTCTCATGTATCCCTGGCACCTGTCACACTTGAATGATGATGTACATACCCAGATTGTCTGTTTTTTCGTGCTGAACACCCGTATCCTGCAGCTTCTGTTGTGTTCCAGCAGTGCAGTGCCATGTTCTGAACCAGCCTCTGGTCTTCTAGGCATCTCACCGGCAGAGGAGGAGGTAAGAAGAGCGCCACTTTGTTTGCGGCTGACTACTTTCCGGCACACCGCAACCCTGGAGCTCCCCCCACGCGGCCCTCTGGTCTTCTAGAAATAAGTGCAACGTGTTTACAACCAAGTCGGTCCATGTGGCAGGCAGTATCACCTCAGTCTGCGGGCCACTGGGGTGGCAGAGTGACCAAAACCTTGCCTGCCCACGAGAAGCCCAGGCCTTTGGAAAATCTCATGTACCCCCCCCCCCCCATAAGCTCCGCCCTTGTCCAAGCTACAGTAGGGGTAGGAACCATATTAAATTGGGGCCTAATTTTAATTCGGTACCAAACGTAGTGCAGCCACATAAGACATGGGTTTGGTGACGAATTTGTCATTTACACAGAGTCATGGACACGTTTGTTGTGAGTGTTTGCCCACTTGAACCCACATAGCTCTGATTTTGGGTATATTTTGCATTACATTCCCCTTGCTTGCACCAGCTCACCATGCAATCTTCTCTTTTTGAACCTGGGCGCCCGCTGTCGGTAGTTGTATGTGTCGCGCACAAGCTACGCCCGTGTCCAAGCTACAGTAGGCGTAGGGACCGTATTAATTTGGGACTGTGGCGTAGCTCATACAAGGGGGGGGGGGGGGGGGTAGTTGATCATTTGTCACAAGATCTCTTGTTATGTGCACCTTCTCGCTAGTGAGATTGTTGCGCTGAGACACCACCAGTTGCCCTGCGGCTGCTTGCCCTAGTAGCAATGCACCCTGATCACCGGTAGAGCCCCGGTGCCGCCGACGTGCCTCAATCAACATCAATCCACTAGGCCCACAAAACCGGGGCCCCCACACCGCTTGTATTGAAACAAGCCCACGTCATCATCAACACAAACTTTGCAGCATTCACTGCTGCATTACAACACAAGGACATCATCACAGCCATTGCAAAAGTAGTGGAGGTGCACGTTCATGCAAGCAAAGCCCGAACTCAACGTCATAGACCTACCACTCGCCGCACTGGGTTAGGCAGGGGAAGTTCACACCAAGGGAGGTGTTGAGTGAACAAGGTGAACTGTCGGTTGAAGTGCTATGATGTCTCCATGCAAAGTGCGGGGGGAGGGGGGGGTGTTCTATCAACGGCTATTGCCACAAGTGGTGGCGCCGCGGGATTTGCCTCTTGTGTGGGTTAAATCGCCCACCGCTTATCAGCTGCTGCGGCATCTATGAGGGAGTACCGGGCACGGTGCACACACGGTGCAAGTATTTGACTTGTTCTCAGGACCACTTCCTCTAATTTAGAGGGTAATGCATGCTGTTGTTAGGGCAAAAGGCCACAAATTGTCTACCCACATCCTCTAGGCAGATGCAACTCAGTGATTCCGTTTGTAGGCAGACCCCCCCCCCCCCCTTCAACAAACTCCCACCCCTTGCAATCCCCCCCCCCCTGGGGAGACCGTCACTTCCATGTTTTTCTAGTTAACATGTATTGTGCTGGTTTGTGTTGCCCATCTGCTTTACGCATGGCCTTGTATTGCTTTCCCATTACTTCAAATCAAGCACCTGTGTGTGTTCCATGATATTTTCTCTCCAAAAGCGTTGTATGGGTGTGTTGTGTTGCTACTTCAAACCCAAGATGTTTTCTCCCGGTGACCATTTACGGTACCACTCCCGCACACTTGGTGCACATGTGTTGGCCACTGTCGTGGGCCCTTCACCAAATGGGCCACAGTTTTGCCACATTCAGTGCCTCCAAAGAAGTCGGTGGCTGCCCCCAAGGCAAGAGCAAAGGCTGCCCCCCAGCCAAGAGCAAAGCCAGCCGCCAAACGGGCTGGTCTGGCTGTGCCAAACCAGCTCTGCGCGCCATTGCCTCCTCCTCATCAGCCACTGCAACACACCCCGTGCCTGTCATGCAAATTGAGCATGTGCAACAGTTCAAAGTGTGTTATTCTCGTAAGTAGAAGTTCTTTACCGTTCCTTTGGATCCTCAATAACATTTGTGTTGGATGAAACACATTGGCATTTATGCACTATTTGACGGGAAGTACACCAGCAAAGCCCAACGAGAAGGTAAAAGATGTGCATGACTGCTATTTTGCAAGGGTGGTAGAATATTTCACGCGCTTTTCTTACTACCCCCCCCCCCCTTTGCAAACTCCCCCCCCTTGCTATCCCCCCCCCCACCCGGGAGACCGTCACTTCCATGTTTTTCTAGTTAACATGTATTGTGCTGGTTTGTGTTGCCCATCTGCTTTACACCTGCTTTGCAACACACCACGTGCCTGTCAGGCAAATTGAGCATGTGCAACAGTTCAAAGTGTGTTATTCTCGTACCCAGAAGTTCTTTACCGTTCCTTTGGATCCTCAATAACATTTGTGTTGGATAAAGCACATTGGCATCAACGCGAAAGTCGCTTCACACGTGTTCTCTTTGCTTGCATTAGTGGAGGGTACCACAGTTTGCCTTGAAATACCCTTGCAATCCCCCCCCCCCCCCCGGGAGACTGTCACTTGGCGACCGTCTCCCCCCCCCCACCCGGGAGACCGTCACGCGCTAACCCGGGAGTTTGCAAGGGGGGCGGGGGGTACCTACCTTGTTGTACAAAGGTGGTTGTTGGTTTTGGGTGGGTTTATCCGTTAATCCGTTCTGGTGTGGTTTCTTGCATATGCACGCAGTTTGCACGTAGCCATGAGATTTGCAAGGGCTAAAGATGTGGAACAAAAATTCAAGCCCAAAAGCTCCACACCCCAAGAAGGCGAGGCTATAGGGGCAACCCGTGCTGGGATAGCGGGTCCACGCTTGATAGGCTGTCCACCACTGCCCCCCCCCCCCCCCCACCCACCATGGGCAGTACAGACACCGACTCTTCACTGTAATGACCTAACCCAGGGAGGGAAAGGTAGAGTTAGAGCTAGATAGCACTGTGATGGCATGGACTTGAGGTTTGGCCAATTGGGTGCCAACTTCATGCGAGACCACAAGAACTGTCCAGGTGCCCCCCCAAGTATGTATATGCACGCCCCAGGGCGGGCAGATAGCAAAAGGAGCGACACAACAATCACCAGGAGAGGAAGGAGCCAATGACCGATCGTTCAGGTAAGTGCTGTACGCATAGAAGAGCTCATTGTACATAGCATTGATGTTGGGAGCAATGACTCTAACGGGACTGAGCATCTATGGTTCCAGAACGCTATTGCCCTGGTGTAGACCCGCTCTATGATGTTGAATGTGTTTGCGGCCCCCCACCCACCCACCCACCCACCCACGGGGGGTGTGACCCCTCGGGTCTAGACGCCAACTAGCCCCCCAACGAACCGTTGCCCGAAGGCGAAGGCGAAGGGAGGGGGGGGGGGGGGGGCTGGGAAGGGCGAATGAGAGGGCGGGGTCGGGCACCTCCGAATAGTTGGACATGCGGCCCAAGTGTCATCCGACAGTTCTCACTGCCCCTTGCCCCAATAGAGGGTAGGGTATCATCGGCTTGGGTGTTCCCAGCCATAGTGGGAACCTCAGGGGGGTGGGCTCCTGAGGCTGTCATGGGATTTGAGTTCCACAATGGCACAAGACATACATAGATATATAGGGGTTGGAATGCACATGCATAACCGTGGCCATAGTGACTCAGGGTGGTGGCCTCGGACCACACGCCATGATGGTAGGAGGAGGAGGAAGAGGAGGCCGGCCATCAACTTGTTGTGCCCCCGGCTCTTCTTGGATTTCTTTGGAGGCATGTTTACTAAACAAAATTGGAGGGGATGGTGGAGGCACACAAAGGAGTTGCTGTTGTACCCACGGGATCTTCAATCAGCCATGTACACCACAGAAACGAGCGCTGAGTCCGACACTATCGTGGCCCGGCAACTTCGGCGCCTATGAACTCCTTAGGCCGGTACCTTTGACAACTACCTGTTGGCTGGAGGCCCCCTTTGGTGTGTGGGGGGAGGGGGGGGCTGTTGGCGTCCTAGAACGCACAGAGTCGCAACCCCCGGGCCCCCACCCATCAAATGCTACAACGGTTCCAAACTTACAGCATTTCTGAGCAATCAGAATTGTGCCTCAAGGGTTCGGGTGCAGACAAATGCCGAGCACAAGCAGCAGAAGAGGGAGCAGCAGAGGTAGCAGAACAGCGATTTGACCTTCCCAGCATCCTGCCTTTTTGAGTTTGCATTTACCACACTTCCCCTACACTTTGGTTGTTGTGCCAGTGAATGAACCCGCGAACATTGCTACACATTCATGCCAGGACGTGCATATGTGGGAGCACTTCATGACCTGCTTGTGGCCCGCTTTGCTTGTTTTGCCTATATGTTCTCACCTCTATGCCTCTCACAGTGAGTGGGATGGTGTGCTCGCCGGTGCTTATCGGTGCTTATCGGTGCTTATCAGCATGGCTTGAATTGGACATATGGTTTGCTGCCTGTAAGTTGAAGATTGCAGTGTGAGCGGTCATTAAATCAATTTCATCCCCCACCACGGCAGGTTCTGGGATTGGGATTCAAACCTGGGGCCCCTTTTACGCCGCCCCATTATGGCAGCTTTGGGTTGTGGTTGTCATCACCTCTTTCAAAGTTCTTTTCTGGTGCAGCAATGTTGTGCAAGAACTCATGTTCTGTCCCAAACCAGAGGATACTTGAGTAAGTGCTCCCTGAAACTACAATGGGTCGGAACAAGCGGAAGCCTCGACCAGAGACGGCTGGCAGTGCTTCGCAAGGTGCCGGAGCCGAAGAGAAGCAACAGACGGAGTGCGAGCCAAGTGGAACAAAAGAGAAGCAACAGACGGAGGGCGAGCCAAGTGGAACAAAAGAGAAGCAACAGACGGAGTGCGAGCCAAGTGGAACAAAAGAGAAGCAACAGACGGAGGGCGAGCCAAGTAGAACAAATGAGGCTGGCAATACCTCTGGCGACCCGCCAATAGTGGCCCAGGTGGACGCTGGCGAAGCTTCTGGCGACCCACCGATAGTGACACAGGTGATATTCCTACCCCCTCTTCTGTCAATGTCAGGACGTGTGGGCCTTGGCCCTCCTTACATGCCCCCCGCCCAGGGAAGTATTGGAATGGCTGTACACCACATGACACTGGATCCCCCTCCCCGCCCCTGGACCCCCCCCTCCCTCCTCCCCTTCTATGTGCAATCGAACAGGGAAAGTTTGTGGAGGTGAAAAAACCACTTTGGCCACCTACAACCGCCACGTGGCAGTGCAGGGTGCTTCTGTGTGGATGTGCAGTGGTATGTTGTGGCACTGTTGTCTGTTTGTGTTGCAGGATAGACCATGGAACGCTTTTTGCAGGATAGACCATGGAACGCTTTTTCCCTGTTAAAAGGCAGTGAAAACTGCCACTGTTCAAGAGATGGTTGCTGCAATCATGTATTTTCGTTGTACTGACGCTTTCAATGGGAAGCGGAGAGAGGAAGCCCCCAAATCAGGTGAAAAAGGCTGCTGCTTCCATACAAAGCGGGTACTAACTTCACAACACAGGGCATTGTGCAGTGCTGCGCAACGGATATGTCTTCAGATGACATTTCTGAGAACAAATACCCCTGTCCCACACAAAACTGCACATCCTATCCCCAACATATCCTTGAACAAGTGCTGCTTTTCCTTTCCTCAAGAAGAGTATTGCCTCTTGCATTCCATTGCACACTCAACGTCAATCCAGAGGTATGCTGGTGTGCCTCGCTAATTTTTTTTTCCTTTTTGGGCGGGACACCCTAAGAGGAGGGGGGTCCCAGCCAACCCCCTGCTCCCTCCCTTCTAATACCACCCTCGCCCCTCCCCGCTTGCCAACTTGCTCAGTAGTCACCCTTGAATTTCCCATGGGGCTCAGTAAATGGGTGGGTGGGGAGGGGGGGGGGGTCAAAAAAAAAGGGCCTCAGCAACAAACCTTAGGCAACTTGGGGCCTCCGAAATGAGAGCCTTTTTGCCTCCTACAGGAAAGCCCGTGGGGGGTGGGTGGATTTTGATGACCCCCACTCCACCACCCTGGAGCAGTCCCCCCCCCTTCCTTGCGCCCCTGGGGTGGGGTTCTATTGGAAACAGATGTGTACAAATGTGGCATGTGGCATTGGTGGTGTGTGTTTGAGGACACGGTAGTCCCTGCTGCAGTTGCTTCTCACAGCGGCATCCCACCTACGCCTCCCAGTACCGGGTATCGCGAAATCTGAGTTGGAGGTTTGCAGCTGGATGTCGTGGAGTCGTGGATGTCGTGGAGTCCTAGTCAATGGAAGAGCCAGAATCAGAGTCCTTACCCAAACTGCAGCTCGAAGTAGGACTAGGGCTGATGACCGAAGGCCCAGAAGACTGTTTTTATCCAGTTGCTGCAGGAGGGTGCTTGCCAGCAGGCAACACCTCCGGTGGCAATTTGAGTGTGTAGTCCTAAAAGGGCACGGGGTGCACACAACTCATGCACTGTTGTGTGGCCCCACACAGCTGGTTGGCACCACACTGTTTAGTGCCCCAGTTGTTGGAAGTGCCTGATACTGCGTGGTACTGCTCAGAGTTTCAGAAGGAGGGAGCTGGCCCGAGAATCTTAGGGGGCAGAATGGTCCCCAGAAGTTGGTGGGGGGGCGTTGCCATAAAGGCTAAGTAAGTGTGCGGGTGGGGGGACCCTTGGGGGTTGGGGATTAGACTCCTGAGGGGGTTGGATCAGGGTCATACTGTGGCATGCACAGACATACTTTGTTGCTGTGTTCTTGCCTCATATCTGCACTCATGGCTCGTTCACCCATTGTTTTCCTTTTCAGGTGTCCCTGCCTCACGTGCAAAAGAGATTAACAATAAATGGGAAATGTCGTTCTTTGCAGGAGATGATGACAACAGTAAATACCAAGTATGTGATGTGGCCTGCGGCTGAAAGTTCTCAGTCGGGGCAACAAAATGGCAGTTCTTGTACGCCCGCTGCTTTGCACTGTACTTATTTCTTTCGAGCCTCTCAGGCCAATTTCAAAGGAGTGGTGTCAATTGCGGACTGCAAAGTAAAGGACGGGATCCATCTTTTGTCCCATTAGGGAATGTCCTGATACCTGGAATACCATTGGAGAATAGGTATGGCTTAAAACATTTCAGTATTTACGGCCCGCACGCGTGAGGTCAGATTCTTTGGAGTTCCCTGGGCACGATTGACAATCTGAGTGGTCTGTGATCTTCAGGGGGCAGCTGCAGCGGCAGCACTGGCAGCACAAGCGAACCCGCCCAGCGGTAGTACATGGGTAACAAGACGCACCACACAACAGCATCAGCAGCAGCAAGGGAGGCTCTGTGAGGCTGTGATGGCGTGTCAACGTCGTGTTGCGAGACGGATGCTCGTAGGTTTAGGGCGACAAGCGCTGAGTAGGCCATCGGATGTGCAAACGGGGCATTGGCTAACCAGGGGGCTGTTCGGCAAGGTTTGTGGATGTCCGCCATCTTTCACATTGTGGGTCCTAGTACTGGTTGGCAAGCGTAGCAGTCGGTCAGCCATGACCATTACTTCCGCATAAATGCACATTCTTACACTTGCTAACGACCACCCAGATCCCCAATGTCGTGGATGGCATTCTTCTCAAGGCTTCTCAAGGGTTGCACCCAACGACAATCCATATTTGTCTCAGGTGCACAGTGCATATTTCATCTGAAACTCCCAAATCCTCACTCGTTTCCCAGTCATGATCTGGGCTTGCATCAGGAGCGCCTTACCCTCCTGGACATCAAGAAAATTCGAACATTGCCACTAGACAGACGACATGCTGCTGAGCGGAACAATCACGACAGCATGGTCATCACTTCGATTTGAAGGCGAGTTTTGAGGCACACCATATTGTACCGGAGAAGGCTCCAATCAGCAGCCAATCACATGCGATCACACAGCCTAAAATGTGCACCAAAGCAATAAAAGACAAGACGTTTGTCCAAGCGGGGCATTTACATTGAGGGAACCAAATAGTGATTGACAGATTAAATGACCACGCTTGGAAGTAGACAGCTCCGATATTTTGCCAAACTCCCCCCCCCCCCTTGCGCAAGCACCGCCTTGTCTAAGCACCAGGACCCGGTCTGACCGTCACTTTTACCGAATTTTCTGACCACGGCTTTTACGGGCAGAAAGTAGGCAAAGCGTGATTGTGTGCCGATTGTAGATGGAAAGAGGTGCTGTTTCATGCTTGTGATGAGGCCTCCTGCTCATAGCAACATTGTGCTCGTTACTGCACCCCACTGCTCTTTGTTTTGGTGTGATTTTCAGCCATGACTACTGTCGGTACCCCTGGCTTGGCTGGTTGGTGCTTGTGCAAGGGGGGGGGGGGGGGGGTATTGGAAGAGGCAAGCACAAAGTGTACTGCAATCCAAGTTGTCATCAAACCGGAGGCAAATACATCCATGCCCACATGGTGGCTTTTTTATCTCATATGAGAGGTCCCCGCTTCTGAAAGCGACTTTCGGCGAACTGGCTGCAACGATATGGCTAACGAACAGCAGTTGCTGGTCAAAATACATTTTCTTGACTTAATTGCGTGATTGAATCCGGCAATTTATTGTTATATGCGTTGTGTTGGGCAGGGGGCAGGACATTGGGCTCGCAGGAAGTGCGGCGCGTGGCACATACATCCCTCCGGGCGTCGCCGGAAGCGCACGCCCTCTTTGACGACATTGCAGACTGTCCTTCGTCCAATGCACAAATTGGAGTTGTTGCAAAGTGTGCATGCAAGGTTTGCATAGTTGGGCTACCTGCATCACATGTGCTGTTGATATGGCTGTTGTTCAGATATGGCAGCACACTGTGGCAGAAGTACATTGAACGGCATGAGGTGTCGCCTGAGGTCCTGGAAGTCGTCGTGGACAACACATACTTCGACAAGCAATCCACAGGGCTGCCGTACGTTGGCACATTGTACTCAGCGGCAATGGCTCATTCAGAAGCCATGAGAGCGAACCCGATGGGATACACGGAAAGGTTTCTTTTGCCAAAATTGAACAGGTATTGGATCTCTGAGTGAGGGCATGGAGACGCAGATTGGGACCGCAACCCAGACCTGTGCCTGAATGGGAGAAATTGGTGGCGCGTCTCAAGACCCAATCTAGTCGCTGGAAAAGTGGTTGAGGGCAAATTGTGGCGGTTACAAAACGGTTGGACGGCGCCTGGAAGGCGCTTCAGAGAGCTGTGCGCATGCTGTGCGCACATTTCGTATCGCACTGCACCATAGAACCATACTTCATGGTATTTGGGGGCTATGGGATTGCCGCTTCACCAAAACGGCGGTGCGTTCAACATCAGTGGCCTCCTTTCCAAATTTTGGCACTTTGCGCCTACAACACGCTGACAGTGTCCACAATTAGCAGACCGCGTCTACTTGGGGTAGAGACTACAGACCTCAACTCCTATGGTCCATCGGTAAACAGGAGGGGTGCACAGGTGAATAGAGTGGCGTGCGGTGTAAAATGTGCTTATTCTTGCATATTATATATTAGGGGCCTTCGGCCCCACATGGGGCACTGCGCACCCACCCTTGGGGGGGCCGAATGTGCAAAAGTGCCCAGTGCCCCGGGCACCACCCAACTGCGAGTGGGACAACCCGACAGCCACAATGGGATGCAGGGAGCGACATGCTACCCCCCCCGGCGCCGCACACCAGAAGCAGTGAGCATGCCAGCAGAAAAAGAAAGAGCCCGAAACTGGGAGGAACACAAGCAGCACAACAACTGGGCACAGGGCCGCCCCACACACGGCAGTGAGATGAGCCCCAACAGGACACACAACAAGACACAAGGGAACCATGAGGTGCGAGCACTGCAGCAACCACCAAATGCGGCGCACGCAGAGCGAGCCATCAGCAAACACCCTCCCTCCCTCTACAAGGTGCCCACGTACTCCACAAGGGCGGGGGCTGCGCCCCGCGCACCGGGAGGTGCCCGCCACGGGGGTGGCAACAGGGCCGTGAACAGCCAACCGCGCATGGGACAGTCCACGTCGTACGGAGATGTGAAATCCTCGTACGGGGGGGGGGGGCAGGCAGGGGGGACAGGAGGGGGTGCGCGACATGGGCACCCAGGAGCGCCACCAGACAGGGGGAGGAGCAACACAGACACACAGAACGCGGGAGCCACACCAAGAGGGACAAGGGCGAGCACAGCAGACAGGAGGAGGGGCACAGCAAGGCAGGAGAGGCAACCAGAACAGCGGGAACAGGGAACCAGAATGGAGCGGATGGTGGAGCGTGCACATGGGAGGCAGCAACAATAAAGGGGATGGCTTGGCCAGCCAGCCCCATCGCTACCGGGTGCCAGGGCAACCCCTGCTCAACCGGCATCAGGTGGGGGGTGTCTCCCGCAGCCCAGATGGGCTGTTTGCGCAACAGGAGCGGGAGCCCATCAGGGGCAGACCAGCCGTTAGGGGGAAAAGGACATATGGTGGACGGCCCGGACAGCGCGTGGAGGAACAGGGCACCTGGGCCTCACAGAAACACAGCAAGGCAGGCTATGGACGGCCTGTGGACAGAGGTGTATGGACAGCAAAAACAGTCAAACGACCCCGGCAACAACCAGCACATCCTCAATACGCCAATTATTGGGCGCCGCTGACGCGCAAACGGCACACCATGCCACATTCAGCACAGCCCCAACACACCAACTACTGGGCTCCGCGAATGCGGAAACGACACCAGCAAGAGCACCGGCCGCAGCGGCCGACAGAAAGCAGCGACCTGATGCAACATGCGAAGGGAAGAACGGGTGACCGTCCAGGGCCCCGTAAACACGGGGGGGCGGCCGGGCCCGGTCCTTGTATGCGACACCCCCCAGCCCCCCCGGTTTTGAAAGATAGTGGTGCCGGGTCGGCCACCAACAAGTGTCCCTAGAGAAAACTGTCCGGCGCCGAAGGCACCAATTTTTTTGTCATACTATGTGTTTATACTCAAAATACTCAAAATTTTGTACAGAATTCATATTTGTGTTAAAACAACAAGAAAAAATTTTGACATGAAGGAGGGCTACAGGAGGGCTACAGACCCTGGCAGCAACCCTAGCCCTAACCCTTGCCCTATGCCCTAACAGTAGCCCTAACCCTAGCCCTAACCCTAGCCCTAACCCTAATCAAGACTGAATATTGGGACCGAGCTGGTGGGGGAGGGAACATTAGATATGAATGGTGAGGGACATCAAGAATGATTCACACATTGATGGCTCTTGACAAAGTGAAATGCACCTGAACCCCATCACCACGAGGCCCACTTTCAAGGCTTTTTGGACTTCTCAGGGGCCAAAATGCCCCAAAATGGGCTCAAAATGGGCTCATTTCACCCTTTTGTGCACCCCAAATGGTCTACGATGAGTTTTGGAAAAATGTGTTTTTGACCCATTTTTGACCCATTTTTGGTCCCAAAACAGCCCATTTTCAAGGCATTTTGGGATTTTTGGGAGGACCCAAATGGGCCACCACAAGCTCAAAACAGTCCAAAAACACTTGTTTTAGCGTCGCACATGGTCTAGGATCATTTTTGCGGAAAGTCATATTTTTACCCCTTTCGGACCCTGTTGACCCATTTGGGTACCCACCTGTTTGGGCTTGAGCTTGCAGCTTGCCGCAGCCTAGTGGGCCTAGGTATTGGGGTGTAGGCGTCCGTTTGGGCAAATCTGAGGGGTGGAAACCACAAAACGTGGGGGGTTGCGGGTGGAGTAGGTGCCCTCGGAATCGCATTTTGAGCCATGTAGCCAAAGATATGGCCTATTCTTGGTTTGTGGCTGTCGGCATTTGGAGCTTTTGGGGGCCTTTTTGGGCCGCTTCCGCGGCATATCATGGAGTTAGAGGGCCGCAAAGAGCTCGTTGACACGGGGAAGTCAAGCGGCACGTGGAGTGTACCCACCGTTTCCCTTCGTTTGGCCGTTTTGAATGTGTTCCAAGGCTTTTTTGGCCCAAAAATGGCTGTTTTTGGCCCTAAACTGCAGTTTTTGAAACTGAGGTCCGCCACTTGCGGATCCCGTTCCCGGCCGCCACCGTTGAGTTTCTTGCTCAAACTTTGTGTGATTGTACTTCACACCCATAGGTATCATCCACCAAAATTTCACCCGAATCTGAAGCACCACGACGGAGTTGTGATTTTTAGCCATTTCGCGCGTGCTGCTTGCTGCTTGCTTGCTTGCTTGCTTGCTTGCTGCTGCTAAACCTGGTAGGTCCACCCTAGACACTAAAAAGGGTTATAAAACCAAGACTGGTTCCACCAGCTCGGTGACCCTAACCCTAATCAAGACTGAATATTGGGACCGAGCTGGTGGGGGAGGGAACATCAGCTATGACTGGTGAGGGACATCGAGAATGATTCACACATTGGGGGAATCTTTGCACTGCGCGCGCACTGCGCGCTACTTTTAGACTATGTTCCCCCGGAAGAGCCCCCAAGCACACCCCTTGGAAACGCCCTTAGAATTAGGTGACCCAAACTGCCCCAGCTCAAGAAAGATGCAAACCACCTTCCCTGAACATAACACACATCATGCACATCTGGAAAGGCCATGCACAGCGCATTGGTCGCCACCCTCAAGAACACACAACTGTCTTTCTGGTCCATTGTCAACTAAGTACACATTGAGAATACGCAACTTGTGTGCACAACATGACACAGTTGCAGAATCAAAGAAATGTCACACTGTCACATGTGTGCGTGTCTATGCAATCCGTACAATATTGCAATTCACACTTGTCACACATGGACATCTTTTCAGGGTCAAACTTGGTGCAACAAAGGGCACAAACATCCCCATCATCACCCACAACATCCTCATCATCATTGTCCTCCTGTGTAGGTGCGGTCCATACATGTGCAGGTACGTGTTCCCACGGACCATATGGAGGGTACCGTACCTGTCTTCGAATCAAAAATTGCTGCAAATGCAAGAGTACACGCACGTACTCATGCAACTCCGTACCGGATCCCCTCCATATGCTACGTCATCCCTGCATTCTCGGGGGTCCCCAAAAGAAGGGGAACAAAATCAGAAGTCAAAACCTACGCTAGGGGTCACCATGATGCCCCTAGGGGCCCCTAGTATCACAAAGTATGGGTCTCTAGTACGGCCAGACGCCCAAATAGTTGCACTGCACACGCACTGCGCTTAAGGCTCCCCCATTGATGGCTCTTGACAAAGTGAAATCACCTTGCAAGTGAACCCCATCACCACGAGGCCCACTTTCAAGGCTTTTTGGACTTCTCAGGGGCCAAAATGCCCCAAAATGGGCTCCAAATGGGCTCATTTCACCTGTTTGTGCACCCCAAATGGTCTACGATGAGTTTTGGAAAAATGTGTTTTTGACCCATTTCTGACCCATTTTTGGTCCCAAAACAGCCCATTTTCAAGGCATTTTGGGATTTTCGGAGGACCAAAATGAGCCACCACAAGCTTAAAACGGTCCAAAAACACTTGTTTTAGCGTCGCACGTGGTCTAGGATCATTTTTGAGAAAAATCATCTTTTTGCCCCTACTGGATGGACCCTGTTGACCCATTTGGGCACCCACCTGTTTGGAGCTTGCAGCTTGCCGCAGCCTAGTGGGCCTAGGTATTGGGGTGTAGGCGTCCGTTGGGGCAATTCAGAAGGGTGGAAACCACAAAAAGTGGGGGGTTGTGGGTGGAGTAGGTGCCCTCGGAATCGCATTTTGAGCCATGTAGCCAAAGATATGGCCTATTCTTGGTTTGTGGCTGTCGGCATTTGGAGTTTCCGGGGGCCTTTTTGGGCCGTTTCCGGGACATATCATGGAGTTAGAGGGCCGCAAAGAGCTCGTTGACACAGGGAAGTCAAGCCGCACGTGGAGTGTACCCACCGTTTCCCTTCGTTTGGCCGTTTTGAATGTGTTCCAAGGCTTTTTTGGCCCAAAAATGGCTGTTTTTGGCCCTAAACTGCAGTTTTTGAAACTGAGGTCCGCCACTTGCGGATCCCGTTCCCGGCCGCCACCGTTGAGTTTCTTGCTCAAACTTTGTGTGATTGTACTTCACACCCATAGGTATCATCCACCAAAATTTCACCCGAATGTGAAGCACCACGACGGAGTTGTGATTTTTAGCCATTTCGCGCGTGCTGCTTGCTGCTTGCTGCTTGCTGCTGCTGCTGCTGCTGCTGCTAAACCTGGTAGGTCCACCCTAGACACTAAAAAGGGTTATAAAACCAAGACTGGTTCCACCAGCTCGGTGACCCTAACCCTAACCCCCCCCCCTTCACCCCTGGCTGGACGCCCCCCCTGACCCCGGCCAGACCCCCCCCCCGACCCCCGGCAGGAACCCCCCCCCCGACCCCCGGCTGGACCCCCCCCCCCCCCCCCCCCCCAACTGCCCCCCCCCCCCCCCCCCCCCCCCCCCAACTGCCCCCCCCCCCCCACAAGTTTTGACAGATAGCTGGGGGGTATGTCGCATCAGGACCGGTTGTAGTCGCCCCCCGTGCCCGTAAAGGAGCAACAACCAGACGGAATGTCACACAGGGGGGGCGAGTTCGTATATGCTGGAGGGATATATGTTGGGCTACCCATACCCCCCCCCTCAACATCACCTCTGAGGCATATGAACCTTTTTGGAACAGCAGAGGTCCTGAAAGTGTTCTCAAAGCCCCCCTTTCCCCTCCTTCCCCCCACCTCTCCTCCAGGATGATGGAAATGGAGGAACCAGAGGAGCCAGAGGAGCTCTGGGACAGCGAGGCAGAAGGGGCAGGTGGTGATGGGTCGCCGGACAGTGACAGTGATGACGCGGACAGTGACGAGGAGCACTTGCTCAAATGGAGGAGCTAATTGAGGGCAGCATAGTGAGTAAATGCATCCAGCAGTGCGTGTGTTTTCAGTTCGTCATTGCAAAGAGTTGCCTAGTTTGCAGTTGTGTTCCAATGAGTTGCTGAAAGCAGGCCTGTTCACCACGTCCAATCACTGGCTGTGGTGTCGCTGGTGCTTCGGTGCATGGTGATTGATTCATTGCTCCCCTCCACAAATGAATTGCCCCCCGACCCATGACCCATGGGAAAGGGCCGATAGACCCCGAGGTGGAGGATTCGAACCTGAGGTTTGACACCGGTACTTGGAAACACGCCTCGTCGTGCACGTGTTGGCGAATGGTCCTTGGAGATCGGATGCATTCCCAGAAACTCCCACCACGAGGGGGCGGATGGCGATGAGACGAGAGCGTTCCTGCTCCTCCCTCACCCGAAACGAGTGGTGCATGCCCAGTCGTGCAGTGTAATGTGGCAGACGCCGGCAGGTCTGATGGCTTTTTCTGCAGTTATCTTCTCGAGAACAACCAAGACCCTGTTGCACCGAAGACATACGTTGAGTACATTACAAAGTGCATCTCCTGCAATTATCTGCCTCGATTGGACGTGCAATGGACACCCGAAAGGTGCGTGAAAAGAGCTGTGCACCTGTAGACCCCCACGTCGGGAGGCATCGACCACAGTGAGGCTGGCACTAGTGGGGGACAGTGTTAAGACGGCAAAAAGGGCCCGGGGCTAAGGTGTACTGGAAACAAGTCGCCACTACAGGACGGACATCGCCGCGGTGTCAATACATGTCACAAAAGCACTGCGATGTGAGTACAGCTGTGATGGGCCACAAGAGCGCAGTTGATCATTGATGGGCAGGTCACGCGAATGACAGGCACGGGACACCGAACGTCCTACACCGTACCTATCCAGCCTTCATGGAGCTGGAGCCCCAAGTCTCCCCCAGGGGCCGACACATCAGGCCTTGAATGAAAAAATCAAATTTGTCACTGCAGAAAGCTTTTTTTGGGGCCATATTTGGGACATGATTTCTTGCTTCTGGATCTCAGAGCCCCCACCCCACGCCTCTGCCCCTCCACCAGGTCTGCCCAGCCTCATTGGCAGTACCGTGCAAATTCTAAAGATTTGCGAAAATAATTAATTCCTGGCACAAGGTGTTGTTGTCCGCAAAAAAAAGAAACGCAAAAAAAATTAATTATTGGATTCATGCCTTACGCAAAAATGGGTTCCGCGAAAAAAATCGCAAAAATAAAATAATTTTTGCCCCTGCCCCCCTTTTTGCAAGAATGCCAGAATTGCGCTCCAGAAAATGGGAGTGCTGCCAGGGCATGCGAACCTGCTATTGCAGCGTGCTCGCAAACCCTCTGATGCGCAGCCAGCCCCAAAGCAACCGAAGGCCAGTTCTGCCCCGAAGCCTGCCCCAAAGGCAGTGGGATTTTTCGCGGGGAGGAGTGTTTTGTACACTTGTGGCAACGGGGCAACGGTTCGGGCCAAGGCGGTGAAAAATCATGGGAATGGCAAATATGATATCCAGTTCCAACAGGATGGCAATGATGTGGTCCGCCTTTCTGTGCCTAGGGCCAAATTGCGAATTGCATAGGTGACCTTTTGTGTGTTCATCGTATTTCTCTTTCACAGCCGTGTACAGTGCTGTGGTTTTCTTGTTGTCTGATCCTGCAGACTTTTCTGTGGCATATTTTCAGCATTTCATGCACAAAAGGAATCAACCCCAATCCCCAAAATGCAAAAAAAAACCGCAAAAAATTTTTAATTTTTGGTCCAACACCCTACGCAAGAATAGGTTCCGCGGAAAAAAAAATCGCAAAAAAAAGATTTTTTTGCCGATTTTTGCCCATTTTGGATGCTGCCGCAAAATTTTTGCTTATTATTAATTCAAAACACCCAACCCAAAATTAGGATTCCGCGAAACTTTAGGATTCGCACGGTACTTACTCTGACCCAACCCTTCCGGCCCCCGCCCTCTCCCAACACCCTCCCCATGCCTCTCTTGAGCAGAACTACCAAGCCTCCATTAGACTCCTGAGGTGCAGCAGACCCTCTGGGACTCTGGCCCTAGTGCAGCCATGGCTACTGCTGTTCCGAGTCTGAGTGCGCCACATTGGAATCCCATGTCTGTTTCTTTGGGACTGCACCAGGGCGACAACAGGCCTTTTCACAAGCACAGACTGCCGCTTTCTGCAGCTAAGATCCCTCCCCGACTGTGTTCTGGCCACGGATGCATACACCATTGACGGAATTGTTTTGGTGATTGCCCGGGTGGCAGGGGGTCGGAGCCCGATCACCAAATGCCGCGCCCCTGTTCGAGCATCCCTGCCTCTACCCTTCCTTGTGTGCAGTACCCACCAGCCCGGTGTTCCGCTTGTGTGCAGGGGCTGGGGGCTGTTTGCCGCAGAGGAGTTGCTGCTGTTCGATTTCCTCGGGGTGTACACTGGACGGTTGCATTTCCTGGACGACATTCCTACGGAAGAGAGGCTGAAGAACGCGTACCTCTGCACCTTCCCTGCGAAGGAGAAAGGGTTGGTTGCCAACGCAGAGTCGCACGGGAACTACACCCGCTTCGTCAACCATGACGAGACGCACAACATTTTCTGTATTCACCTGAACATTAACAAAGTGCCGTATATGGCGCTGGTGTCATCTGGGTGCTCAGCTGGGGCAGAGATATTGTGGAACTACGGTCAGAATTACAACAAGAATTGGGAGGGGGTGGATGAGGCAGATGGGATTGAGGAGGGCAGCGGTTGACCAGGCACAGGCAACGAGAAGTCTGGCAATACCTGGGAAGATGGATGGTATAGAGTAATGGTATGCAGTGACGGCACAGAGTGGTTGCATAGAGTAATGCTAAAGTGTGATGGTATTGAGTTATGCGACAGTACACAGTGATATCGAGTACTGCTACAGAGTGATGGAGGAGGGTATTGCCATAGAGTGGTGGCACAGAGTAATGCTCTAGGGTGATGGTACAGAGTGATGCATAGAGCACAGGGTAATGCACAGAGCAATTCTGTAAAGATATGGTGCAAGAGCAGTGTGGGAGAGTGATGGTACAGAGTAATGCTGGTGTTGATTAATGCCATAGAGTCATGGTACAGGATGGTGTCGATTAATGCAATAGAGTGATGATGAGGATTCATGCTATGGGGTGATGGTATGCAGCAATGTGAACAACACAGTAATAGTCTCGGATCTGCACTTGTCCATGGGTTCCCCTGTCCAGGGGGGCAGGGGGTTAATGCTGTATGGATCCTTAATGCCTTGACCACAACCCGCCGCCATAGAGAAACAGAAATGGTGGGGTCAAGACAGCGGCTTGGCGGACCTTCAGGAGAAGATTGACGCTGCATCATGCGGTGAAGAAAAAACGGTGACTGTCCAGGGCCCCGTAAAGAAACCACAAATGGACTATATGTCACACAGGGGGTTCAGGGATGGGCTGCACTGACCTTGGGGGATATCATGTGATCGGGAGATGACGAAAAGCGGCTGAAAAGATGAAATATTTCGCATATTTCCATGTATTTCTGCATTTCCCCCGACGATTGCCCTGAACCCATGGGAATCCGGTCCCGGTCAAGCCAACCCTCCCCCACCCCCTCCCCCAAAGGGCCCTTTGGCTGCCGGCTGTCTGTCCACCAATGGGCTGTACATAGATATTTCATCTGACAAACACCACCCCCCTCTCTCAGGGCCAATTGTTGGATGGATAGTGCAGGCGAGGGGGGGGGTGGGGGCGCCGACTGCAGATTCCCGTGCCTGAGCCCCTGTTGAGGGGTGAGGCCCATTCACATGGAACAGCAGGTCAAGGCGCATCGTGTCAGGGCGGCATGGAGTGTGCCATCCGCCGTGCTGGGCTGGGCTGGGCTGGTAGCTCAGAACACACCATACTCACAGTCGTCAACCCCCGTCACTTCATGACTCTGCCGGGGGCAGCTGGATAACGTATGCAGTCCAAGCCGTTTGCCCTGCCAGGCCTCGCTGGGGCGTGGACCCCAGGTGGGCAGTATGCTGCAATCACGAGCAGCGGGGCCGACATTCCAGTAAACTGCACTAACCCCCTCCCCCACCCCTTGGGTGGGTCGGTTGGTTGGTTGGCTGTTAGGGTCAGCCGAGCGGGCCCCCACTTTTCTCCCATTTTTTGAACCCGCCCCATCCACCCTCAACCCAGTGGGTGGACAGCCAACCCGCCTATCCACAGGTGGAGGATTCCCGACTCAAAAGTGAAAAAGTGCGTGCACCAGGAAGTACCAGGGGGGAGTGCGCACTTGTTGGGGTTCTGCGTAGTTCTGCGTGGCCCCATTGCTGTGCTGGGGGTTCGTATGGTTGGTGGGTGAAGCCTTTCGGTGCTGGTGGTGGAGAGGGCTTCGATTCGGTTGGCCGAGGGGGGCAGGTGCTGGTTGCAGGTTGCAGCGAGGAATGAAGCGCGCCTGCGCATCTGCCTCTTTCGGAGCGCCCTTGTCAGACATCTCTTTTGGCAGCATGACAGCTGCTGTCATGTTTGGGCCGAATTTGGGGTTCGGCCCAAATATTGCCTAAACTGCACGCAAAGAAAAATTGCTAGACCTCGCTAAGCGACAATCTAGGCCCAAAGTCACTATAGGCGTCAAAGTCGGGACCACATGCCCTAACCCTTGTCCCTTAGTTGAACCAAAACCCCTCCGGATTTGAGAATGGCGCCTTCGCCAACATGGGTCATGGTGCCGGGTGCCTCCAATTGGCGATCGCTCTGGGGGTCTCCCGCTGCCGACATAACTCTCCTCCTGTTGGTGAGGCAAGGGGCAGCAGGTGGGTGCTGAGATGGCGGGGCAGTGCATACTGCAAACCCCCCCCACTTGTTGCCTTCCAGGGTTTGGTGAGATTGGGGCCATGCCAGGCTTCTAAAGGGGCATTTCAGTCCCTGAGGGGCTTCCGCATTGCTGGAGTGTGGCCCTTGTAGCGGCGTGTTTTCCAGTGGGATGGCCTACCAACAAATGTCGATGGTGCTGGGGGGCAGGGCATTGTGAATCCGTGTCGTGGATTTCTGCTCGAATCGAAAGGTTTCCACCGCAGCTATTTAAGGAAACCATCAATTTTTCTTTCAAAGTTGTACAAGGTCACACCACCTACTGATACGGGGTTCTGGTGCAGTCCCTATTTGGGGACCAAATATTTGATCGTCATGGCTGTGCTTGTTTCGCACTTGTGTGCACTTGGGTGTGCAGGATGGCACCACCCCCTCCTTGCGCAACCACTGCCTTGCGCAACCACTGCCTTGCGCAACAACCAGCCAAACGGCGCTTCAAACGGCGCTTCTTCTGGCACTACTTGATAAACCATGGTGTCATCCAACCACCAGCTGGTCAAACGCTGCTTTTTGGCAAACACTGTCCAGTGCTCACCCGCTGGTCAAACGGTGAAACATTGCTGCACCGGAGGGTGGGGGGGGGGGTTTAGGACAAAACATGAACCCACACCCCTTTGCCTCCCCTTTGAGGTGGAAGGGGGGGGGGGGGGGTTGTGGGTGGCTGGACCCCACCGAAGGCCCAGTGCCAGTACGGCGGCGCCACACCCCATGGCCCAACAGAATCCCTGCCCCCTTCCCTGGGACGGTCACTAAGCAGTACCCTTCTTCGAGGGCCCATCCCCAAAACAATGCAGTCGCCCCTACCGGTCCGAAGGCATGCGTTGTGTACGTCACTTTCTGCCTGCCACTGTACAATACTCTGCTCCGGCTCGTCTCGGAGCGCATGTACGCGAACTCAGAATCGGCAATAATGGCGGGGTCGCCTGTCCTGCTGTCCATCCGACTCGGACCTGATCTTCCGTTGGATGGCGTTCATGTGGACCAAACGGTTGCTGGCCAACAGAGAGCACGGACCCTGCCTGTCCTATTCACGAAGCGTCATGGGCCAAGTGGACTGCTGGTGGTGTTGATTGCATGGCGAGTGGACTCGACGGAGGCGGTCCTTGTGTTGCTTGGATTGAGGGCGCTCTTGCCACGGTGCGCGCGCAGTGCGCGCGCGGTACCCTCCGAGTGGTAATTGCAACCATCAACAAGGAACAAAAACGGAACAAAAACTACCCTGAAGCCTTTGGGAATTATTGGCAACCATACAAAAACCCCAGGAAGACAGGTGGTCGCCTTGCAACTGAGGTTTTCCAGGATTCTATGGGCTGTTTGGGTGGGGAAATCTTGGGATGGTTCCCCGGTGTTTGGCCACTAATAGTTGCCCCCGCTGCGGACGCGGTGCACGCGCGGTGTGCGCGTGGTGCAACAACTCCCACATTGAAGCGACCAGTGCATGCAAGGCTGAGGGCTGGGCCCTTAGCCAGGGCCAGGCGGATTGCTTCTACATCCGGGGGCTGAGGAGGACTAGGGGCGCACCAGAAGTGTCGCCCATTGGGTCTTTTTTGGGGGAGGGGGCGGGTTGATGTGGGGAGGGAGAGTCGGCCAGCGGAGACCATGTCCCAACTTTGCCGGTGGTATGTGCCCCAAAGGGTCCGGAGAATGGGAGCACTTTGCGAGGATCCTGACGCTGCACGTCTGAGTTGAGGGTAAGGCCGGGGCAGAGAGGGTATTCTGGAGTGTCTGGTACCAGAAGGAGGTCTGTGAGTGTGAGGGTGAGGTGCGCCATGCTTTGGAGCACCACCTGCACTGATTGATGATCCTCTGGAGCGGGGGTCGTCGTTCTGCCGGGCCGGAGTACCATCCCGGAGGGAGAGCAACTCACCTCTGTAGTCACAAGGGGAGGCAGGGAGTGGGGGATTTTCTCTACTGTATTGTACGCGAGGGGTGGGGAAAGCACAGGACGTGTGCTGTGCATTGTTGGCTGCCTTTCTTGCTTGGCGGCTGAAACACTACCGCTGCTACCTCCCCGGGGGACCTACAATCTGTGGGAGGTGCCAGACGGTGCCCTGCTGACAATCTGTGGCGCAATTCCGCCGCGTTTATTGTTGGAGCACAATGCACAAGTATGCCAGAGTGACTCTGGAGGGTGGCCACCATCGTCAGTTTGCCAGTTGTCCATTGTCCATTGTCTCTTGTCAGTTGGCCAAGACACGGCTTGTTCAACATACAGAGGGCGCATGTATGGCACTAATTGGGCAGCAAATCACCTCGAAGAGAGGTTTTTGATTCGGTCCCGAGTCTCAAAGGTGAAGAAACGTGCTTGGGTTGCGTGTTTCAGCCGTTCGTTGGTTGCAGTCGTTGTATGTATGTGGTTCGGGCACCGTTCTTTTTGTTTGAGTCACAACACTATTATGTCCAGCATTTGACAACAGCACTTAACATTCTTTAATGCACCTGGTAGACGTGGTAGACAGGTGGTGAACACATGCACAAATGGAACATGTACCCGCTCGCAACAAGCAGCCATCGGAGTGTGGTGATGCTTTTGTGGTCATTGAATGCATAACGAGAGCCCACCCCCCCCCCACCAGGGCTCCTTTAACAACTCAGAATGTGGGGTGGGGTGCGCCCCCCCCCCCCCCCTGGACCGCCCCCCTCCTCTTTCAAAGGTTTGGCCAAATTTTCTTCCGGGCCTTCGGCCGATCAAAAATTTTCTCTGGCGCCAATTCGCCTAAACCAAAAATTTTCTTCGGCGACTTTGGCGCCTCTTAAAATTCAGCAGCACTGGTTGGGGGCGGGGGGGGGCGGGGCTGGACCCTCCCCTTAAGGAGCACTCCCCCCCCCCTCCATACCCCGCAATGCCATCATACAGTGACCACACGCTTCCTACCACCGCGTTTGTGACAGATGTTGTCATGCTTCCTCTTGGATCGTACTGCAGCGAAACTGAGGTACCCCGTAGTTGACCGCATTCAGGCACGTCACACAAGGTCCTGATAGTCAAGCACGGCTGCTCTGCCCCCACGTGCCCTGCGCGGATTGCACGTACACCGCGCCGGTCGCAACCCCCAGTACCTCCACCGCCGTTGAAGACCAACAAACACGTGGCGTCTGTGCACTGCCTGCGACTGGCCGAGGTCGATCTGACCATAGCGCTATGATCCCCCCCGAGGCCCTTGAGGATGGAGACATCATGAACCCCGTTGCACTGTCTACGCTCTGCTCTGTTCCCTTTGAAGAGCCTGCGGATGACGCAGACATCCGGTTTGACAATGCCGTGGCCCTACTGGAGAAGCTTGTGCACGATGAGGGCTTCGAGGCCCGCCAGCAGGCCTTTTTCCTGGAGCACTGCGAGGAGTTCACGGACGAGGAGGAGAACAAGCTCATCTACACCGACATTTTCAATCGGTACACCGCGCAAATCGAGGACCTGGTTCTCCTCCGGCTCACCATCGAAATCCCCGGCTTCGATTTGGAAGAGTTCATGGAGCTGCTGGAGGAACGGCACACGGAGGTCAGTGGGGAAGCGCTCGATATCCTTGCGAGCTGCACGGACTTTGAGGCGTTTAAGCAGACGATGCTGGCCGTCAGGCAGCAGGAGGATCAGCTGGATGACCGTCTGGAGCAGGCGCTGTCTCGGTTTTTCGCCGCGGATGACGCAGGGATCGACGACGACGATCTGGACGTGAGGAGCGTTGATGATGAGGACGTGGCGGCTTCTGAGACTCGTGCTGCAGACGATGAGGGCGGCCCTTCCACGCCTCTCATTACGCCGTCACCCCCCCCTAAGCCTCGCAATTCCATCGTGGGTACTCGCAACCTGCGGCGCATCGTGGCGGAGGCAAATAAATGACATTGAATAGCAGCGGAGGCACGGTGACTGAGTGCTGAGCAATTCAGGCAATGGGAGAGCGAGCGGGGGGAGAGCGAATGGGTGAGCGATATCGCGGTCCGCAATTTTTGCAAATCTTCTCGGGGAAGGGTGTGTATGACAGTGATGAAGCAGAAATTTTCAGATGAGGATGAGGATGCCCTGCAGCAATTGCCTCTGCACAAGGGGGGGAATTATTCGGCCGTTTGAAGTCATCACTAAAAGGGGGGGATTATTAAGGGGGGGGATTATTAAGCGGGGGTTATCACGGCGATCGCTTGGTCCACGGCATCTCCCAAAACAGCGCTGCCAAATCCGGTGTAGCCATCGTCCGGCGGCGAGAAATGGAGTTGTGGCCACCGCAATTTGCAGGCCCAAACGCCCCGCCAACGTTAAAGGCACCGTGATTTGATTGTGTTCGCGTCATTTTCTGTTTGCCCAACCCCCTTTTTCCGTGTCTTTAAAGGGGGTGCAGGGGGTCCCATACAGGGGCTTACACGACCATTGCAGTACCTCCGCGGTTGAGACCATGATTTTTGTGGTGTCAATGATGAAGGAATGCGCTGTGGTCGACTCGTGAGGCCTGCCCGACCCGTGTCTCTCAGGATTGGCGAAGCTCTGCTGCTGCCTGAGTGTGTTCATAAGTCAATGCGTGACGAGGCCCGCCTCTCGGACCGCACCGAGTGCAGGCCCACGCGTTTCATTATATGCACCACACAAGCCCGCCCCCCCTTTTCCCCCTCCACATGTCCAAGCCTCCCCAAGGGCTGGGGGGGGGGGGGGGCGTCATTTTGTGAAGTAAAAACCATTGCACAGGGAATGTTCAGGGGGTTTTGGCAGCCTGGCTGCTGCTCTGCTCATTGCCTTGCACACCCTGAACGACCCTTTTCCTATTTTGTGTGTGGTGCAGGTTCACGCCATTTCCTTTGCAGGATCTTCTGGCTCACTGATCGATAGCCATGGGTGATGGCAAACAAGACACCCATGTTCTTGCACACATTCATGGAGAGTAAGACAGAGAGCAGTGAGATAGCAAGCAGTGGCCTCTCAACCTCTGAGGACAGTGGGTTCGACCCTGATGTTGCAGAGTTCTGCAGAATTCTTCCATCTTTAATGGGAGCAAACGAGGACATCCTCAAAATCACCAACCGCCCCATGCACAGTCCTACAGCTGTCAGTCAATGATTGGAAGCTGCTCATTCCTGTCCAAATAGTCTTTGAACATAGCCTGCGCAACCCCTGCCATAGCAGGATGGTCTAGTCCGCTCCTGGAATCCATTGTCTACCCATTGCCGGTGCAGAGAGGGGGGGGGGTTTCTAAGCCCGAACCTGCCAGTTGATTGCTGCAGCTTTGCCCAGCCCTTTGTAGCTGGGTCTGCTGTGTTTACGGCGTTCACGCGTCCTGGCAAACGCACCCCAATCGAGGGCGCTGTGCATGTGCTGTGCACAGACTCCCCCAGTGCCCGGGTGCCACCACCTGAGGGACGCCCACTGGGCGACCGTTCCCAGGGGTACGGGGGGGGGGGGGGCGGTCGTCAGGGGTGGACACAGGGCGGTGAGGGTGAGTCCGTCTTGTGGGGCAACACCTGGTTTTTTGAGCTTTTGATGTGCTGACGCCAGTTGCATGTGCTGTGCATGAATTCAGCTGTGTTGGACCCCCTCCCCCCATAGCATATTCCTACTGGGTTTTTCAACCTAAGGACCACAATTGAGCCTGACCTGGGTGGGCCCAGTGGGGCCAGCCAAAGCGCGCCTGAAGCAGAAGTGACCTCTGACCAGGATGCACGCCCGACCCTGCAAAGTCCAAGCATCTGCAACCCCAGCCATTCAGAATGCACATCGGTGGACCTGAATGAACTGGACGCCACCAGCGTGGGCAGTAGGCGATGGACGTTGTGGGGAGCAGGCGTGGCCAGAGCCTAATGCAGACATTGCAACCTGACCATTGAGGCCCCCCAATAGAAGTAGAGGTGGAGTACCGTGAGCATTGGCCACCGGAAGTGCAATTTGGCACACCAGTCACCCAGTTTTTTGAATGGGAAAGTAGATACCTGAGGAGCGAGGGTGTTGCGGTGTGTGGGGGGCATCTTGTGTCCCCTCTCCATTTTGGAATCCCCGATGCGGCAGCGGTTGTGTAGCCATCTTGCTCCTCTCCGCTTTTGAGGGGCCCTGGTACAGCACCGCACTCCTGGGGACCTGAATCCTGGCAACAACACCAATGCTGTCAGAGCATCGGAAATGACCATAAGTACCTGCTGGGAACCTGTCGGTGTGACCACCAGCATTGATGTAAGATGGTGCACAAATCCAAGTGTTTGCGTAAGGGAGAAGTGTGTTGCCAGGATGGCATTTGTGATGACGATTCATGCCCCATGCTGGACCATGCTGAACCTATGCGGCAGCATGGTAGCCCATGTTGGAGCCTGCCGGACGGGGTTGTGCCGGGGAGGGGGGGGTTCGCCATCCAGGAAAATGATGGGGATTGGCGGAAAGGTGGGCATTGGGCTCGTCCCCACACAGAAGCAATGAGGGGTGTGTATATGGGGGGCGTATTGCGCGCCGTGCGCGCGCTGTGCACAAAGTCTGTTTAGGACAATACCCAAGCTGCATAGTGCCTTGTTATGCATTTATATGAGCTGCTTGCATGCTTTGCCTTCATGTTTTGTATCCTTTCCTATAGTTTTGTGGTATCTACCAAGAATTTGGATTTGGATTCTGATTACGAACTATGGCTTGCGATGAGGAAGAAATGGAGAAGTTGCGACAAAATAAGGCGCGGAAGAAGTGGAAGGAGGCTGAAAAGGTGGCATCACAATCAGCAACAAAATCCCAAGCTCCTAGTGTCTCGGAATTATTCCGGACACTGTGGTGAGGTTGTTGAGACAACTGTGAAAAAGGTTCGCGGATATCTCAATATGGTGGTGGATGAGGTTCGATGGTCTCACCGCTTGAACCATTATAATCATAGCCCACGTGACCCACTTCACTGACTCTATGCCCATTAGCTCGATGGGCGGTGGCCTTGGGTGGCTTGGGGGGTGGTGAAACATTAGGCTATCCAACATTGTGGGGGTGTAGTATGGTTTGTACAGGCAAGAATATTGCCAATGGTAGCAAAAACCCTCAATTTCTTCCTGTCATGTGCGCGCTGTGCCCGCGCTGTGCACACACGCCCCCATGGTATAACTGCGGCCTCGGACATCTGCTGAACGAGCAAAGTGCAGAAGGACAGAGCAGCAGCAATTGTGCGACGCGCCTTCTCAAGAAACCGAAGGAGGGCTGCAAGGAGTCTGGTGCACAGAACCCGTGTACAGGAGGGTATTGAACCGGTAACATCATTGACCACCGACACAGCGATGTGCAGACCTTGTAAGAGAAACAGGGGCCTCCCTTTGACCAATGACCATCATGCTGAAGGCACCCAAACCCTTGATCCTAAAGGCCTCGTTTCGCGCTCACTGAGACTGATCCCTGCCGTGTGCTGGTGTCCATCTAAGTGTCGCTTGTGGGGTTGCCTATCCTGACCAACCACAAATTTCACAAAGTGCAACTCTTTCACTGAACGGCCAAATATGGGCTCTGGAGGCCAAATTTCGCACTCCCTGCCCTACAATTAGACGTACGAAACTCAAGGAACACCTCCACAGATACCCCCAGATGATGCACTGACCCAAGGGAGCATCAGTGAGCAGTACTCCCGTGCACCACAAGCTTCAGAGTTTGCTGCGAGGGAAACCCCGTGGGCAGTCCATGCAATGTGGTTTCACAGCCTTGAGTAGCAGGGCAATCAGCAGCAGCAGCAACAATGAGGCTTGGCCTTTCATCGTGCAAGATCCCTGTGTTGTGTGTTGCTCTGCATCGAAGCATTTCTCCCCTGCTTGTTCTTTTGCTTGCAGGGTTGTTTTTTTGGGTAGATTTGGTTGGAGGATGGCGCAATGTTCTGGGCTGCTCTCGGGGAGGGTAGGCTTGAGACTAGAGTCCGGGGCAAGTCCCAAAAAAGTAGCGCGCTGGGCAAACACCCGCCTTCCCCCCCCTTTGGTTAGTCTGGCATGAGGTCAGGATTACGCTGGTTATTTGAAAGCCTGACATCATGGCCCCCTTGGTGCTACAGTTGCGATCGAGGTATCCCATCCACTAGTAATGGTGGCGAGGCTGCCACGAACGGAGAATCTCGTTCTGGTTGGTTGGCGCTGTGTGGTTCCTGAGTGAGACGAATCAAATACAGAGGGGTACCGCACCACCCGGCCCTTCCGCTGGAAGTCCTGTGAAAACCCTTCTGCCCGGAACCGAGGACTGTTGTAGGTCAGGGGAAGAGAAGGACCAAAAAACAGAGGGGCAGGGGCAGAAAACACTCGCCATGTGCAACAACAAAAGGGGCCAGGCAAATTATGTGAGGATGGGGGGTTTGCCTGGCAAATGCGATACACCAATAGGTGGTTGAGGGGCTTGGGTAGGGGTTCATGCCACGTTTTGGACTGATTGGCACCTGGAGAAAAGCTGTTCGTCCCCACCACCCCTTCGTGGCACTGATTCAGTGCCATCTCAACCCTCCCTGTCAGATGTTATTGCTAGTTGCATTCCTCTTGGGTTGCCCAAGTCGCCCAAATTTAGACAAATGAAAGGAAGCCGCATGTCCAGTGACATCAAAGGTGCTCTATTGCCTGGGTAGTGCAACTGTGGCACCCCAGTATTCCAAGCCTTGCCTTGTGCTGCGCCTTGCATGTACTCTGTGTGCCAGTACACTCTTACAGCTAATCCACAAATTATGGGGCGGCCATGAATGAAAACTGTTGTTTTCCTTTTCTTGCTGGTCCGTGAACATGATGAGTTGGAGACTGCATTATTGGACCATATCACAGCCCATCAACGTTTCTGCTGCATGAGAAGCAGGGGCACTGCATACCCCCCCCTCTCCCCCGTGTCATCCCCCCTCCCATGTTGTCCCCCCCCCCCCCCACCTTGGGGACTGCCAAAAATCAGTAACAGGGCAAACCTCCAACGTAGCCGTATTGTGCCTCAATGCTGCTTGTGCCTCACCTTCAATGTGTACGACGTTTGGTGTACGGTGGTGATCACCCACTCCAACCACGCCTCGTAGAGGCATTTGAAGCATAGAGGCGGTTGTTGTACAGGGTCCCATTTTCTGTCCAATGCAGCCGCCTCCCCCATCCCCCCATCGTCTTCTCCCCACCTGTATGCGACCCCCCCCCAAGTTACCCAAGGACCAAGTTATGAACTGGTTTCCTTTTGCAGACCTGGGCTCCGTTGCTACCAAAAGTCGTTATACTTAGCACCTCGCTCAGATGAGCACTACATTGTGTCATGGACATGGTGAGCCCCATTTTATGAACAAATTGATCAATTCGTGGAAAAAAAGAACGCTGCTTGTCACTGCTGGAGGTTGTTATGCTGTGGCTTTATTGGATTCTTTTCGGGGGTTGGCAACGCTGTTTGTAGGCTGATTGGTTTTCATGTTTGTAAATTGTGCTGTAAATCCGAACACAATGTCAGTGTGTGCATTGCGTAGATTGGGTAGCGCAACACCCCTGTGCCATGGGAAGTCTCACGGACCATGTGAGGGCCACGGCTATGGGAATTCAAGGGGACTTGCTCAGCAGCTGAATTACATTTGCTCACCGAGCCTCGAGGTGCTCAATGAACAACAATGTACGTACAGCCCACAGCGTCACGTATGAGTGCAGGATGAGCCGCTAGTCAGTTGGTCAGGGTAGGCAGTGTCGCACTCGCCGATGGCTTACATGGCCAGGGACCCCCCCCCTTGCCGCCCCCCCTCAAAGGACCCCGCAACCCCACACCAACGGTGACCAACGAGGAACAACCCGCTTGGTCGCCAGTGGAGCCTAGAGAATTGGTTTGGTGCCTGTGGACCGGGGCACAGAACCCCCCCCCCCCACCACCACCTGGGGTTTTGCTTTAATCTTCATTGCGGCAAGGGGGAAGGGGGGGGGGGCGGCTTCCCCCCTTCCCCTGCACCCTCTCTGCTCTACATCAGCTGAGAACCTGGGCTTTGGGAACTGGTCATGGGCAGGCCCAAAAAGATGCCCGGCGCGCTAAAGCCCCCCCTGTAAGGCAATGAATATGGGCTTGACATGGAAGAACAACTACACACTCTTTAACATTTTGACGTGCGCCGAACGCACGGAGAAACTCTTGTGGGCCTTCAATAGGGGAGGGTAAATCTGGGGCTAAAGTCGGGATAGTCGGTACAAAAGTAGCGCACCGGGTGCGCGTCGGGCAAACATTCTCCCACAGATGACCATTTCCCAGGGCTCATAGCCCCCGGAATTGTGTACATTCAAAATGCTCCGAAAAAGCCGAAACAAAGTCAGCCCCCCCCCCCCCCCCGGTCCCCCCTCCTGACCCCCCTGCCCACGCTGCGGGGGTTGGGGTCCAGCACCGAACTGAACCCCCCTGGCGTGCCCTGACGCCCCCCCCCCCCCCCCACAGTTGGGCAGGGTAGGCAGGGGCGCGCAAAAACATGGAACTGCACTGACAGTGCCTCCGTTTGTTCAGGGATGCCCCGCGTCATCCCCGGGCGATTGGAGACAACCCACGGGTCACGGCGCGCCGCCTCCAAGGCCGTCTTCATCCTCGCGGCGCTGCTGCCCGTCGGAGGCCACTATGCCAAGCACTTGGTGGGGCCTCTGAAGCCCTTCTTCATGAAGGACCATTCCTTTGGGTTGTCGAACACGCAGTTCGGCGCGCTGCTCTTCGCCTCCGACTCGGCCCTGTTCTTCGCCCCGTTGCTCTCCGGAATGGTCGTGGACTCCATCGGCGCCTTCTTGGCAGCCACCGTGTTCTGTTTCCTGTCGCTATTTGGGCACGTGTTCTTTTGTGTGGGGGTCGTCAAGCACAGCCTCTGGAACAGCATCGTCGGAAGGGGCGTCTACGGCATCGGGGAGAGTGCCGTGAGCATCGCGCAGGCGGGCATCATCTGCCATACCTTCAGCCGCGCCGACCTGACGATCGCGCTCGGGATCGGAGAGAGCGTGCGGGCCTCTGTGAATTGGCTCGGGAAGGTCCTGCCGGTCACGCTGGCCGACCTGACGGGCAACTACAAGTGCGCGTTGTGGTTCGGGGTCCTCCTACTCCTGGTCTCGCAGATCATTTCCCTCGCGATCTTCATCATGGCCACGCGCCCCCACGAGAGCGGGGCCGGCACGCGCGACGCCGGCGCGGCGTCCCCGAGAGCGCGACGGCGCGTCCTCCGGGACTTTCCGCTGGAGTTCTGGGTGTTGACGGGCATCCACGCGCTGATGAACAACGTCCACAACGTCTTCAGCGGCATCTCAACCGACTACCTCTCGAAGCGGAACTCGCTGTCGGTGGAGACGGCGGCCCTGCTCAGCAGCCTCGAGAACGTGGGCCCCATTTTCTTCTGCTCTTGGGTCAGTTGGCACGTGAGTCGGTACGGGGGCCGGCTGTACTGGATGCTCTTCGCCTGCGCATGCTCCGTGTGGGGCTTTGCGCTGCTGGTGCTTCAGCCCACGGTCCCGGTGGCGCTTTGCATGGTCCTGCTTTCGTTCAATACCATCATTCTGCCCACGTTGCTGCGCTCGTCGGTGCCGCTGCTGCTGCACCCGGACATGTACGGGCTGGGGTTCGGCCTCTACACGGGGCTGACGGGACTGGGGGGGAACGTCAATATTTTGGTGGGCTGGCTCAAGGATGTGAGTGGCAGCTACGAGGGCGGGCTGTACCTGCTGACGGGGATGTCGCTGCTGGGCGTCGTCCTGTGTGGGTGGGTCCATTACCTGGATGCGTCGCGTTTGGGGTGTCTGAACCTGGCGGAGGAGCAGCTGAGGGGGCACGAGGAGGAGACTGCACGTCTGATCCCGGGGACGGAGGATCAGCTGGTGATCGACGTGCCTCAGTCGCCGACCGGGCGGCGCAGTAGCTGCGGTGCGGGTGATACAGAGTCCGAAGTGGGACGGGCAGGGAAGTGTTAGAATGGCCGCGCACCGCAGGAGGGGGGGTTACCCCCCCCCGGAGCCCCCCCCCCCCCCGACCAAAGGGACCATCGTGGGAAAAATGACATTTACGATAGGGAAATCTTGTCGGGCCATTTTTGGTACACACACTTTTGGGTCCCACACAGCCCCCCCCCCCCCCCCCCCTCCTCTTTGGGGACCGGTAGAAGCTCAACTCCCAAACCCTGGGATTTGCACTTGACCCGCTGCCGGGCAGTGCTTGAACCCGCGGCTTCAAGCGGTTCGGGCCACTTTTGGAAGATGACTGTGTCGCACGTGCAACCGCGGGCGGTTGCCGTCCGACCGCCTTCGGCTACGTGTCCCTCGTAAGGCGGACCGGTTCGGTTTACCATCCAACTGCCGCCGGGCACCGCCCCACCGCTGTTACGACTGAGCGGATGATTTCCCATTTTCTCTTGTCTTCTTCAATGAGGGAGCGCCTCTTCACAGCGCCGCGCACTTGTGCTGATTGTCTCCCCCCGCGCTCACAGAAAGTCAGCCCGGTGCTTAGTTGCTCGGGAGCCAACCGAGAACCCCCCCTTTCGGTTGAAGTCGAGCGATTCAGGAAATGGATCATGGCTCCTTTCTGGACCCCCCCGCCCCCTACTCCGGGGGCGATTGTCCATTCCTCCGACGCCTTGCAACCGCCAGACTTCCCCCCCAACCGCTTTTCCAACGGCCAGTAACCGCTTCGAAAAACATTCTCAGACCTCCGCAGGCCTACCCCCAGTCAAGCACAGGCCTGATCACCGGGCCGTAGAATGCTCTAATGTCGCTCTGGGCCCAAAGTTACACACGTACCCCCCTGGCCCCCGGCTTGAGAGGGGCCCTGTGGCGCGGGAGTTCTTGTGTGGCTCAGAGCTCACCCTCCAGCCTCAGACAATCGAACGGCCCAGGGGCTCAAGTCTGTACTCAAAGCACAGTGTCTCAATGCGATCAGATGGTGATGAGGGCCGTGTAGCCGGAGCCAAGCCCTCCGCCCCCCCCCCCCCCTGCCGACCTCGCCTGGTCACAGGCGCCGGTGCGCCCCGCCGCAAGCGATCTGTGATGGGGCCCTGCGGTGCCGTAGCAGCACCGTCATTTGCATGTCGCCATCGCCTGTCCCCCTGATGGATGGGCTGGAGGCTCCAGAGATTGCAGGGGGTGACGACCGTGGGGCCACACCTCCATGGGGGTGGTTGCCATCACGAGCTTTGGAAGTATCGCATGGGCGGTTCCGTTTGTTTTCTTGGAATAGGGAGCGGTGCATTTGCTACTGCTGTTCTCCCTCTGCTCTGCCCCCCCCCTTCCCCCGTCCCGTACAGATCCCCCCTGCACTTGCAGGGGGACCAGACCCCTCACCAGTCCCAGACGATTTTGTCCAACGCGAAGCCTGGATGGCCCTCGGTCTGTCAATATGCTGTGTGACTTCGATGTAGGGCACGGCCCACTGTACATAGTGGATTGCAGCTTTATTGTGGAGGACACATCTTATTGGACCAAAGGCTGAAAGTGCCTATGGCGGGGGCATGCAGTAAATCAGACCCGACCATTGATCTCTCTCTCTCTCTCTCTCTCTCTCTCTCTCTCTCTCTCTCTCTCTCTCTCTCTCTCTCTCTCTCTCTCTCTCTCTCTCCAGGTCCGGTGTTGACTGGTGGGGGGCCCTGGGGTCGGATTGGGGCTTTTGTGTAGCAATGACAAGTTCATCGGCCAGCGGTATCGGTGTGTTGGGCTGAGCCCCTTCAAGGGCTGGAACGGAAGATCGGTCACAGCAATCCCTTCGGGGGTTGGCACCAGAGACTCGCGGGGTGATACTGACGTGCTTGCTTGCGATCCCCGGCGCAGGAATGACGCACCCGCTCGCTGTTCTGCCTACGATTGTTGTTCAGTTGGTGCTCACGTCGTTGCCCCTTCTTTTTCAGCTGATCCAGCTTCCCACCTCCGCAGTTTGTGAGATGTGAATTGTGGGGTGTTTCGTTGTGACCCTCCCTCCCCCCTTCCCCCTGCCCTTTCGCAAGGGCAGTGCTCTTGTCAGAACAACACGACGTGTTGTTGCCTTAACCGTTGGAACCATCGAACTGGCAGTTCCCTTTGATTAACTATGAAGATCAATTTTTTACCTGCGATTTGAGGCCGGGGATGGTCCCCCACCCCCTTGTCCATCCCCCCCCGGGGGTGGGGGGAACCGTCGTTCCTTGGGGGGGGGGGGGGATGGACAATGGGGGGGGGGGGCTACTTTGGTGGTGCTGAGCGCGCACCTGCCACCTTTCTCTCCCTTTCCTGCGCCCCCCATAAACGTGGTGTGGACCTCAATGATGCTTGGTTTGGCTATGACTGCCTGTGTCTCCTCACGGTGCCCATCAACAACGCCCTTGTCAGAACAGCAGGAGACTTTGTTTGGGCCAGTGCTTTTACCGTTGCTCTCGCAAGAGAACGGGGGCGACTACACCCCCCCTCCCCCTCCCAAAAAAATCAACCGACTCTTGTCATGCGACCATACACACAAATTCGCTGTAATTTCAGGCAAAAGGAGCAAAAATGGAAGCAATCGGGGTCCCCTTATCTCGAAGGCGCAGTAATGCTACACCCGTTGTCCAAGTCTCACGCCCGGGGGCCATCCGCGCGCACTCTTGTTTTGGGAGGGTTAGTGCATCGTCGACACTGTTCGCTTCTCAGTGGCACTGCCCGTGCCACGGCGGTGCCAGCGACTGCTGACTTTTGACTGAAGCGTGGGGATGTGCTGCGCGTTGCTCATTGCATTGGTGCGTGAGGATCAGGGCTGCCGCCTGCAGGGCTCACGTATGCCACGCGCACCAGTGCTTGGGATGGCGTTGCCGTGCGGAGCCAGACGGGCGCTGTTTTGGGCACAGTTTCGCGAATTTCAGGCCGGAAATTTGCGAATCGAGCGCCTGCCGATGGCGGGAAATGGCTGCCATTGCTGTTGTGCGCGTGGGGACGGCGCTGCAAACGCTCCTTCAGCAAACGGATGTGGCCGAGCCCGCCATGAATCGTGCTGCCGACGTGGTCGCGCAGCTTGTTGGCTTTGGCTGTGCTGCGATGATGCTGCCCCACGACGGACTACTAAGGCTACCTGCAGGTTTCCTTACCACACAGGCCAACATGGCGTGACTTGCAACGCAGCACTAAGAAATCTGCCGTCTTCAGTCTCCAGTCGCTCCCAGGCAGTCTCCGTCTATCCTTGTGCAGTATTCAACCTCCCTTGATCATCCTCAAGCTGCTGCAACGGCAGCCTATTTCCACAATCGATCCAGCCTCCCTGCTTTTTGAGCCATGACCCTAACTTCAGCACCACGTGGACATGCACACAGTGGCATTGCCGTGAAACAGCAAGAAAGCTTTCTGGCTGCGGCAAGGGTGGTTGCCAGTAGGCGAATCAACCAGGGCTGATGAGCAATCCCATACCTTGCCTGAGCCCCAAGCCCTTGCCCCCCCCCCCCCCCCTGAGCTGCGCCAAGTACCCCACCAGCGCGCGCCCCACACACTCCCAGACCGCGCGCGCCATACACACAGGCACGGCGGCATCTCCCTCCCACGTGTGTCACCGCGGGGTACGGGGGCGGTCAACAGTCCGGCAGGCCTTGAGACCGGACAGCCGTGAATCGACCGGACCAGTTGTGTCTGCGCGGGTACGGGCGCAGAGCGTGGGCCTGGGCATTCAGAAGAGGCCTTGACCCAACCCAACCCAATCCAACCCCAGAGCTAGACCAGGCTCGATTTATATATGTACGTCTGTCATGTTTACATAACCCCCCTTTTCCAAGAACAGCGCCCTTGTCAGAACAACATGAGGTGTTGTTTCTGCAAGTTTTGGACCCGAGGAATTTGGCGGTTCCATTCTCTGGTTGTCTGCGAAGATCAATTTTTTCCTGTGACTTGGGGCTGGGGATGGTATTTTGGGGATGCACACTGTCCGCTTTTTGCCCCTCCCTTCAGTGCGTGAGGTCGATGCACCTCCATAGACATGGCTGTCTGGGCCTCAATGATGCATTGCTGTGCTGCTTGTGTCTCTTCACGGTGCACCTAAACAACGGCCTTGTCAGAATGGGTGGGTAGCCAAACCACTCCCACCCAACCCATGTGCATGTATGCCCTCGTCCAGGTACCAGCAGCGTGGGCGTGCAGGGGATTGATGGGCCTAGCATTGGGGATTGACAGGCCTCGCAGTGGGGGAACATGAGACGTGGTGGGTCTATTGTATTATATTATAGGGTCCTGGGTATGTGGATAGATGGAGGGCGCTCTTGCCACGGTGTGCGCACAGTGCGCGTGCGGTGCACCTTTTGGGTACCCCCCCCCCCCTTGCGCAAGCACTGCCTTGTCTAAGCACATGAGCCCGTGTTACCGTCGTTTTGATGGAATTTTCTGACCACGGTTTTTATGGTCAGAAATGTAACATTATGCGATTGTGCTTCGCTTGTAGAGGGAAAGGGGGGCTTGATCATGCTTGTGGTAGTTCCTCCTGCTCATACCAACATTCTGCTTGCAATTGCAACCCAATGATGTCCCTGTTGATGTGATTTTCAGCCATGGCTCATGTTGCTACGCCTGGCATGGCTGTTACGTACATCCCGTCCACCGGTGAACATGTCTCCGCAACAATCATTGGTCCGTGGGCTTGTCTAAGCATGGGAGCCCGTGTTACCGTCGTTTTGATGACTTTCAGGGTGCTTGCTATGGCCCCGGTACTCTACCCCACCCTCCGTGGGGGAGTGGCCCCCTAACCCCTTTACCTTTCCCTCTCTTCGCGGAGCACAGCGTCTCTGCACGGAATTGCCTGGCATGGCCCGACAGGGCCAGGGATGGGTTCGTGACCCCCATGCACGACACTCCACCATGCTGTACAGCATGCAGGAGGGTGCTCTGTCTTCCAACAGCGCGGAGGGGCTCATGAAGCATGGGCGGGCCTCACGTGAGGCAACCTAAAGGACGGAGGGGGGAGCCTCTTGTCATACAGGGCGGCAGCTCTCCAGAAACCCGCGCGACTTGCCCCTTGGGTGAGTTTGGGGGCTGGAATGGGTAGAAGCCCCATGGACTATTGCTCCTTAATATGATTTCCTTCCTTTCAGGGTGCTTGCGCAAGGGGGGGCGGGGGTATATCTGGGGACCCTCCTAGTGGTAACTGCAACTATCAAGAGGCCTCCAGGAAAGAACAAACAATACCCAGAAGCCTCTGGGGTTTGTTGCCAACCATAAAAGAAAAACCTAGGAAGACAGGTCTTGTGCTTGCAACTCAGCTTTTCCAGGGTTCTATGGGCTGTTTGGGTGGGTGCATCTTGGAACGAGTCACCGGTGTTGGACCACTAATAGTTGCCACGGTGCGGATGCGGTGCGCGCACGGTGCAACGACACCCTCTCGCATCAATGGAGCTGGTGAACCAGGTGTCACCCTCATTGTACGAGGGATGGCATGCTTTGGCTAGGCAGGGGGTACTCAATGCAGTGGGGCTCACTTTCATGAGTTGGTGGATGTGGGTGGTCACAACCCAGAGGGCCACCACGCATTGTGTTTCATGTCGGCCACCTTTTTGTGGCATATTGCCGTTGGGGAAATGTCTGGGTAAATGTGCCAACAGTAGCCCCCCCCCCCCCCCTTGTATAAGCTACGCCCTTGTCCAAGCTACAGTAGGCGTAGGGACCGTAATAATTGTGTACGTAATTTAATTACGTACGAAATGTAGTGCGGCCACATAAGACATGGGTTTGTCGTCACATTTGCCAATTTCAGCACATGTGGCCTGCGCACGTGTGTGCTGGCAGTTGTACGTGTTGCGCGCAAGCCACGCCCTTGTACAAGCTACAGTAGGCGTAGGAACCGTGATAATTGTGCACATTGGCGTAGCTTATACAAGGGGGTGGGGGGTGCACAGAGAGCGTGCAGGGGGCACGCGAAAGGCACATTGTGCAAGCTTTACACTTCATGAACAGGTTTTTGCATGAAGTGGACATCAGCCAAAGCAAGCATTTGTCGGGACCAATTTAAGTCTCTGTGCCTCGTGCACACTGGGAAGCCTCCGGGCGTGGCAGTCTCCCACTGCATAACCTGATTTCAGACTCCGCTAATCCTCACTACGTGTCAGATCATTTGTGGGATCATTGTAGAACTGGACAGCCCTGAACCTTGACTCTGACAGGCTGTCTCGAGTACCAAACAGTGAGCAGGCTACGCCAGCTCATCTTGGTCTGGGCCACAAAAAAAAAGCACTTTTCGGGACCAACTGGGGATTTTTGAAAAGACTTTGTAGAGCCACGATTTTTCGAAATATGATTTTCACCTGACACCCACCCCCCCCCCCCTGTTTCCGTCAGACAGCCAGCCTCCAAGGCCAGAGGAGTGCCGAGTACGACTATCAGTGCCACCTGCGATTCATAGGTTCAGACGATTTTGTCCAACACGAAGCACGGATGGTCTGTCAATATGCTGTGTGACTTCGATGTAGAGCACGGCCCACTGTACATAGTGGATTGCAGCTTTATTGTGGAGGACACATCTTATTGGACCAAAGGCTGAAAGTGCCTATGGCGGGGGCATGCAGTCAATCAGACCCGACCGTTGCTCTCTCTCTCTCTCTCTCTCCCTCCCTCCCTGCTTCAAGCGGTATCCCTGATATGCGCTTGTGGGCAGATGTTTGACTGAGGAAAGCTTTGTGTCCCTGGTCAACCAGGCTGTGGTTTCAATGAATTACCTCTCATTCCTTATAAGTTGAGTGGCCTCACAGCGTGACAGCTGTTGCTGTTCTTGATGACGCATATGCCTCAGACGGGGCAAATGGTACTGCTCCAGCAATATGTTCATACTGTACGGGGCGCAGGGGGGACGCCATGTTGCACTCAAGCTGCCTATGCTTGAGTGTTCTGGGAGTGTTCCCCTTAACTTTCTGGTTTCTCAAACTTGCTCGAACACCTCGAAAATCAGCCATCAAAACTAAGACTGGGTGCTGCATATTCCTTGGGCTTACGTGCCTTGTTACGCCATTTCGATTCACATCGAAGCAATAATTATCAAATTACAAAACACATCCGCCCTGTTGAGTGCAGGCGCCCCTGGCATTAAGGCGTGTACAGACCATGCCTGAAACAAATCTTCATTGCCGTTCATCGCAAATGCTAAGCTCCACTCTCTGCGCCTGCCTTTGCACCAGAAGCCATATGCTCTCAGGGGCTTTGATCAGTGTGATGCTTTAATGACTCCACGTTGCTTTTTGGTTGCCGAGGAGGGGCGCTGAGGGGAGCTGGGGGCCTTTCATGTGCCCCATGCCTGCTCCATTGCATCACGTGCTCGCATGCTTTGCTGCAGCATGCTGCCGTGGGTGGCCATTTGCTGGTGCGCAAGGTGGGCATCAGCCATGAGTGGGTTAGGCAAATTGCAGGGCATTCCCAGGTTACAGCACCTCAGAATCCCCTGTAATGATCCGTACCTGCGCCCCTTCCCTTCCGAGTGCACTACATATGCATGTGTGCACGTACGAGGGTGTGGCGTGATGCCCAGCAGTGGTTGAACAATGCGACCTCTTTTCATCAATGGTTCATGTCTTGCACCCTGTCCTACGTTCACGTGGTGCATAGCCTCCCAGAATATATCTTGGCCCATCAACAAGGCCTCTCATTTGGTGACGCAACAGCTGTCGCCCTGATATGCCTCCCATTTGACCTCTTATGTGTAGGACATGTTGCATTCACTTCAAGTTGTCCGTTATTGGTGTACATATTGGTGTACATAAGCTGACCCAGCTGATGCATTAGACCAAGCAGGTAGTGAACAGAGACAGCTCCCCAGGTAAAGCTGGAACACATGCCAAATGTGGAGCCCTCGTTTGTACTATATGCCCTACTTCTTGAACCAGGCGGTTGCCTGAGAGCTCACATTACACTCTTTGAACTTGTTGAGCCTGAGCAAAAAAAAAGATGCATTTGACAAAGTGGTTTTCTGCTTGGTCACGGATGTTTTCCGGTTTATGCAGGGTTCTGCATCTCAAATGTGCACTGTACCAGCAAAGTATGGACGTTTTCAGGGCACAAGGATGTGCACAACCAACTGCATGGAACTAGAGATATGATCACGTGCGCATCATCATTGCACACTTTTTGCCATAGAGATGTGTCATCAAATTTTAAGGTCTGGTGTGTGAAGCATTCCAACTGGTGTTTCACCACTCTCACTGTCGGATGGCACTAATAACTAAAACCAGCTTGGAGGCTTCATGGCAATATGAATGTGCATTATGCAGAATACACAGTTTTTTTTTTTACACAATTTTAGCCATGGATTTTGATCAAAAACGCAAAAGTGACAGTTTGCCGAACGCCCCGTGGAGGCTGCACAAAGGGGGGTGTGGTGTGTGTGTGTGTCACTAAGGGAATGCCATGCACGCAGTGCGCACGCAGTGCGAAGTTTTGGATGTCGGCAAATACTCGAACCCTAGTTTTGGCCCCTTTTCACAAGTTTTTGGTTCCGTACAAGGGTTTTTTTGGCTTCCCAAGCATTTAGGATGTGGCATATTTGAATTGTCAATCATTTCCCCCTAATTTCCTCCCCTGCAAGCTTTTCCGTCAAGTGACCGAACTCATGGTTACCAAGGACCACGAGTTCGTTGGGAACTCTACATCTCCCCCCTTTGCCTTCCTTTCATACCCCTTTCACATGGGCATATCGCTTCCTTTGGGGAAGCGGCTTACAAGGGTGTTTTGGGCCACTTAAGGGTGTCGAAAACCCAAGTCTTTATCGTGCGCAAACGCTAACTTTGTGTACTTGTGAGCATGAACGTAAATAACTTAACAAAGACCAAAAGCTAGAACTTGAACATGTGTGCATCTTGCATGCCCTTGCATAGTTGTACTTTATAAGGCTGATTTGCTTGTTGCCCTGGGGCCGTAAGGCCCGCCGTTCGCTGTCCGGCCGCGGGGGAGGGGCTCCGCGGCCGCCAGTGACGCTCAGCTGTAAAGCTGACCCCGGTGATTATCCCGCCGGATTAGCGCTGCCGTACAGGTGGCAACGGACGAAGTTCCGGACGAACCGAAAGCATAATTATGGATGGCAGGACAGGCCCTACAAAACTATAGTCGGGCTTTTTTTTTTACTGGCCAGAATCCGGATTTCTGGTCAAAAATCGGCGCGCACGCGTGACCAATGGCTGTCGCCGACATTTTGCCTGTTGAACTCAGCACCTAGCTACAGTTGACGAAAATTCGATTTAAGACCATGAATGTGAAGGATTTTAAAGCCCGAATAATGCTGTCAAACCGGATTTCCGCAAAACTGCACGAATCACTGTTTCGGAACACCGATCCCCGTTTTCCGCCAGCAGCGTGTTCGACGGCGAGGTTTTGACTAAATATTCGTGTTCAGCGTGAAAAACTACCCAGATTTGGCTTTCGGTTTATCAAAATTCGAGCCGGTAGGCCAAAGATATGATTTTTTCAAGTTTTGATAAAGGTGGCTCAGTTTGGCCATTTTGGCCTGTTTCGTAGGCCTGTTGTAGCGAAACCGAAGGGAGTTAGCAATGAACCGGGTGACAATCCAAGTTCATTTGCACCCAAATGATGTGAAAATGCCCAAGGTTGACCACTCCAGCCTCCTCTTGATGCCTAGAAAGAGGGTACAAACGGTAGAAAAAACAGTACTTAGAGAAGGTTGCTGTCTCCATTGTACAGCCTTGTCAAAGCGCTATATCCCGGCCCAGGGATCGAACCTTTGTGCAAACTAGTCCCGTATGGGTGCAATGGAACGGGTATAAGCAATGTTACGTCCCTATGGCCTCTATAGAGAGCACTTGGGGGCGAAAACTCAAAGATACGTGCTTTTTAAGCTGTGTTTTTGGGTGCTGTCACAACAGCAGCCTACCAAAATCATGGGTCTCCCCCCCGGTGTTCCGGTTGCATGCCCATGCTTTTGTGCGACTTCAACCAAGTATTTTTGAGCAGTTTGGACTTAGAGGGAGGGGAATGGCCACTAGTTTGCCTGGTCTACTCCCAAAGACCCCTAGATATAGCAGCCGGGGGTTTGGCATTTTGGTCAAAAATGGACATTTTTGGTTTGTGGGTCCATTTGTCGGAGGTCGTTCTCCGACATACCGTGGAGTTAGAACAAAGTGTTGGGCTCGTTTGAAAGCTGAGAGCATGTCCTAAAAGGATAATAGGACCCGCCACAGGCCGTCTCACACCCATTCCTTGCAAAAAATGCATCTTTGGTGGTCATTTTTGACAAAAATCAGTTGTATCTTGTGCGTACCCTGCCACGGCAAAATGTGTACCTGTCGGCACGTAGTCAAGTAGGAAGCACATATGTTACTAAGCCCTCAACCAAGCATAATAGAGTCATTTGGATCTAGAAGAATGCAAAAGGTCAATTGTTTGCCCATTGAAGCCCCATTGGCCCGGATTTATAAGCGTTGGGGGTTTTGCATTGTTGTGTAAAGTAGCAATTTACAGTTTATGCTTCCATTTGTCGGACTTCGTTCTCGAACATATTGTTGAGTTGGAACGAACCGTTTGGCTCCTTTGAAAGGTGAAGACATATCGTAATAGAATTCGAGGAATGAGCATAGTCTAGCTTGTGACCATTTTCCGCAAAAATCAGGTTTTTAGTCATGTTTTTCGGTCAAAATTAGCGCGATGAAATGTGTACTTGTTGGTACGTACCAAAATTTCTTGTACTTTTGGCTTTCTAGGCTTGGGAAGGAGGAGCATAGCGAGTCCTTCCCAAGCCTAGTCACAAAGCTAATGCCATGGATTCTATCTTTTTTTTTTTTTTTTTTTGTCTTTGTAACTGCATTTGCATTTGCATTGCATTGCATACCAATTTTGCAAATGGGTAAATTTTTGCTGCGATGTATATTATGCTTAGGTTGTATTGTTCTCGTGATGGATCGCAGAAACACAGGAACTATTGTTTTGGGCGCGTGTAGTAGCATGTAGTGATGATAGTTGCTCTTTTTTTATTTTCGTCATTCTCTTTTTCGGCTGAATAATACAATGTGTACCGAAAACAGTGTATGGACCAAAAGTGTGATGTAACACAATCTGTATCACAATGAACAAGAGCTATGAAGTATGCATTCTTTGGTCTATTTTGATTAATATTTTGACTAAAAAAATGAGCCATAATGCAATTCCACTTCATCCATGCCCCTCCTATTAAAAACACACACAAAAAAACCCTGGTATGTGACATGGGCATGTGACATGGAGGTGACTAACAGTAACTACCACTATCCCGCCGGGTCTTGTCGCGGGTGGGCGGGCCGGGCTTACCATCAGCGCTTGTTCATAACGACACTTGATTACCAAGCTGAAGGCAGATTTGTTGTTCTGATGTGGGCTTTGCTGCTTCGCCGTGCTAGTAAACAGGTGACAGGTATTCTTGGGTGAGTATCCTAGCCTCTGCGTGTGCAATATGCACGCAGTGCCCACGCAGTGCGCACGCAGTGCAAACACTTAGCCTAAATATCTTCAGCCAAATCCATAGCGTTCACTATCATACAGCTCATCTACAGCGCTGTCCGCACTGCAGTGGTGTGTGTGTGTGTGGGTGGTGGGGGGGTGCAATAAGTACCCCATGGGCACTGTGCACCTACTGGGGTCAAACCACGTGTTCAGCTGCCCCTTCAACTTCAACTTCAACCGCGGGCCCTCAGACGTGCTTCCAATAATTTTGTGTGAGGATTGTATAAAGGGATCGGAGGCTCTTGCCCAGCCCCACTCCTGTTGCACCAAAAACTGCCCTCCCCTTTGGTATACTCCCCACAACCACCTTTACTTCGCTCACAAAAAAGAACAAAAACAAATTGCCAGGTGCTTGTGTTGATGTTATTCTCACCATTCATAGGGCATAATTGTGGTTTTAATGGAAAGATGTATTTCACACATGATGTCACCAAGATGAAATGGCCAAAGTCAGAACTACTGCCCTAGTGCCTCGAAATGGTCGGCCCTCATTTGTCAATTTCCCTTACCCCCATCTCATGCGCTGAGTATTGGGGTCTGTACGAGGGGGGCAATGTGGTTCAGAACCTGCAACCCCTCACCCCCTTGGGACACCCCAGTTCTTGAACCCGCCTTTTAGCCGATTGAGATTTTCAGGGAATTTGGCAATGCCGCAGGCGCCGGTAATTTTTTCCGGGCGTATGGCATGGGGTAAAAAGGTTTTCCCACCTTATGTAGTAGGACAAGGGTAGGAAAAATCCATGAGGCAGGAAAAATACATAGGGGTAGGACAAATCCAAAGGGTATGAAAACTCCCCAACGGTCGGGGAAATCCACAGGGTACAAAAAATCCACAAGGGTAGGAAACCTCCACTACTTTCTTCTGTTCTTTTTTTTTAGTCTTGGCCTCATTGGGTTGAATGGGGTTGTGCTTGTGTTATAGCAGATTCTTGTTGTGTTATGGTGCAGCAGCTTCATGAACTGAGAGGACGTTGGCTGGAATTGCCTAGGCGGGGACATCTACCGTAGTATCTGTGAGTTGCAAGTCAGGCTGAGCAAGGTATTGTGATGCATGTATATTGTGGACCCCATGGTGTAGTGAGTTTGAAGGTACGACGTGCCATGTGGGATGTTCACGTTTAGGGCGAAACCTGATCCCGGGGGAGCCTTAAGCGCAGTGCGCGCGCAAAGCAACTATTTGGGTGTCTGGCCTTACTAGAGACCCATACTTTGAGATACCAGGGGCCCCTAGGGGCGTCATGGTGACCCCTAGCGGAGGTTTTGGATTCTGATTTTGTCCCCCTTTGTTTGGGGATCCCCGAGAATGCAGGGGTGACGTAGCATTTCCCCCCTCTTTTGGGCCCCAACCTTCCTTGATCTTCCGCGATCGCATCGAGCACGCGCAAGTCTGCAGATGTTAATATGAAACATCGTCATGTGAAGGAACTGTTCAATCGAGTTATGTAAGATACTTCGATGTCTTTTGAACAGGGTTTATCTTTGGATTGTGGAATTGGTTTCGAATTGGTGCCCCGCCTAAAGATCCTGCGAGAGGTTGTTGAGTTTTGGGAAAACGAGACGATTTTCAAGAGAGAAACGACAATGGAACAGAAAGACAGTTGTGTGTTGTTGAGGGTGGCAACCAATGCGCTGTTCATGGCTTTTCCAGTTGTGCATGATGTGTGTTATGTGAAGGGAAGGTAGTTTGCAACTTTCTTGAGCTGGGGCAGTTTGGGTCACCTAATTCTAAGGGTGTTTCCAAGGGGTGTGCTTGGGGGCTCTTCGGGGGGAACATCGTCTAAAAGTCGCGCGCAGTGCAAAGATCCCACCTCAATATGTCTACACATTGTACGTGTAGGCCTTAGCTGTAGAACATGTACAGAACACCCCAAATGAAAGCTGCCACACAATGCATTCTGATGGAACACGGTGGAATATGTATCTTAACTCACGGATACACATGAATGTTGCTGTCTGATAGGTCTACTACTGAGTGAATGCATGAATGTGGGGATTAGAATCCGATTAGTCGGCTGGGGGATCATCCAGAAAACCCTCCTGAGCTAGCCAGTCAAGCACGGGTTGTGTGACCACAATACACATTGAACTAAACCCAAGTGCTCGTGTGAGTAGTATGTGGGCCTTTGTGACACGCGGCCTCATTGGCAAGAAGACCTTGGGGCAGGCTTCTTTGTGAGCAGGTTGTGGTGAGAAGTTATTCCCCCTTTTGCATATGTCAAACACCCGTGTGTTGGGTGCAGTGCCCGCGTCTTGGGTGCAGAAGACCTGCAGCTGATGTGAATATGGAAACATGTCGTATTTTGGACCGTTAGGCAGCAGTTACATCTAACATGGAGGGAGCATTAGAAGCGGCGCGCGAGTGCACAATCATCAGGGTGACTGGCAGCAGCCCAGCAGAAGTGAAAAGAGCATAATGGGAAGTGTGTGTTGCATGGTTTTGTGTCGGTGTGTGTAGGGGGGTATAGCGTCCTCAAAATTGTGTGTGCCAACAGCCAGAGCTGTCAGGCGTGGCGCTCACCAGAGTGCATATGCGGAGGTGGGGTATTCTACCCCCCCCCCTTGTCTAGGATAAACTCCGCACCACCGTGGATGACCGATACACAGTATGCCCCTGGCGTAAAAGACAAGACGTGTGGCGCCTTGTAAAACAACTCCTACACAAAGCAAGCTTCACAGCTTACGCAACAAGTACAGAAAGTCCATTTTTGATGCTCAGGAAATTGCAGCCCAAATTTCGCCCCTTTGGCAGACGACTGTGCAATCGGACTATGCAATATGAGGAGGGTGCATTTGTGGAAAAATGCAAGTCATATCTCGAAGAAAATTTTCAAAGAAAAAATATTTCTTTAATGGCGAAGATGCCGATCAAACCTCTCTCACTTGAATTTGTGGAAGCTGCTTTGGAGGGATGGAATCACCGCTGCTGTGTATGTTACCTTTCGTGAATTCTTTGCACCACTTGTGTTGGAACTCTTTCAAAATATTTTACAGACAGGGAGATTAAATCAGTACTAGTCAGAGGCAATGCTAAACCCCATACCTAAGGCATTCGGTGCATGGGGGTAGAGGACTTGAAGCCTCTAATCCTACAAAGCGTCTGCCACAAGTGGGCGGTTGCCATTGTGGTGCTCCAACTACCAGATCTTATCTATGCCATTACACCGCCACAGCAGCGTGGCTTCATTAAGGGTAGATACATAGGGGGCGTACTGTGCGCTGTGCGCGCGCTGTGCGAAAAGTAGGCCATTCTCCACCACCGGTAGGCAGTTTTTTGGGTGTAGGATTGCCGCAGGGTACTATTGCCGTTGTGTGTCCTTGTAGCATCAACCTTCCCCCTTCTTGCATGTATGTACCCTTGCAAACGGGCACCCTGAGGCCGGTATATGGTGATACATTCTCAGGGTGTTTGCTGCAGGGCATCATCTTTTGCTCTCATTTCTCAGACCCTCTATTGCATTCCCCATGGACTTTAATGTTGGAGATAGGGTGTTCCACACTCGCTCCAATGGGATGCGAGTTCCTGCCACAGTGGTGGGGTTTGCGCCCGACGGCTTACTCCACTTGGAGTATTTCCAAGACGCGGTGAAGGTGGTGAATCGGCAGTGCAAAGTTGAGTCTATCTCCTTTGCCAGCCCGAGTGCCGACTCACCGCCCCCCTCCACACGCAGCCCTTCGCCCCCACCCGACGATCGGGGAAGGAGTCCATCAAAATCGGCAACTCCATCACCCCGTGCAAAGCCGCGCGCCCCCAAGACTACAAAACGGTCTCGGGAGGCTGGTAAGCAGCTCGCTGCCACCATGAAGACCTTGAAGGGTGGGCTGAGTTCGGTAAGTTCGGAAGATTGGAAGGAAGTTCTTGAATGGCTGCTGAAGCGGAAGGAGGACACGGGCAAGATGAAGTGGGATGACGCCGCTTGGCATTTCTTACCACGATGGGGAATTGCTGACAGCAACGACCCACAGTGGGATGCCTGGCGGCGTCTATTTCAAACAACCGCAACACATAAGTACCGGTATGTTGCTGTTTGATGCTTTCCATGGGTCCCAGGGTCCTGAATTCTGCACCTTGCAACCCCTGCTGGTACACCAGGAATTTTTTTTTTTGGTCTGATGCTTGCCATGGGTCCCAGAGTCCTGAATTCTGCACCCTGCAGCCCCTGCTGGTACACCGGGAATTTTTTTTTTTTAGTCTGATGCTTCCCATGGGTCCCAGGGTCCTGAATTCTGCACCCTGCAACCCCTGTTTTGCATCTGATGCACCCATTCTGCCCTCTTTGTGCAGAGTGACGCAAAACGCGTTCAAGAAGGGTGGTTCCGCACGCATTGGGGCACATGCTCGTGCACCGGCCGAGGTCCACGGTGGTGGTAATCCTGAAGCTCCGGAGACCCTGTGGGGGCGTACCGTGCGCTGTGCGCGCGCTGTGCACGCACTGCGAAAAGTTGGCTGTTCTCCACCACCAGGGGTTCGGTAAGTTCAGAAGATTGAAAGGACGTCATTGAATGGCTGCTGCAGTGGACGGGGCTATAGGGGGCAGAATTTAGGTCCCTGGGACCCATGGCAAGCATCAGATGTTTGAACTTTTGAGTTTTGAATTGATTGTGCATGATTCCGCAGGTGGGTGGTTTTCAGGGTTGTTACCTGGATAATCACCGTAATAATTGGCGCTGTGCGCGCGCTGTGCCCGCGCTGTGCGCCCGCTGTGCGAAAACGCCCCCACAGTGCCACAGTCGTGGTCAAAAATGGTGTCAAATGATGGCACACATGGTTTTGCATTTAGTGATTGTGTACTGTGTTGGACGTTTTTGCTGCTACCCTTCCAATCTAATGCATACGGATGGCCCATGTGTTGAGGGACCAGGCGTTTCATTCCAGCGATTAAGCAAATTGCAACACAAGAGTGACGAGCTGGTCGATTGCCGCTGCCTATTCATCCATCCATCAATCATCAATAAGCGCTTCTTAGTGCTGAGGAAGCACCCAGGGGCTCAAATAACGGAGAGAGTGGATTTGCAAAGAGCACGGGCCAGGGTTTGCATGATGTTCCAGTGAGCAGGCACATGGAGGGTTCTGACTTCATTTTTCTTTGGGCCGGCCTGAGGCGTGCAGAACACCAGAGCATCTCCAGAAGGCGGCAGTCTTGCAGAAAGGAGAGTGCCAGTATTTCTGCATTCTCCATACCTCTTTTCAAAGGCTTAATCGTAGTTGGCCAAACTTTGTGCGCCTAATGTACGGGATACAAGGTGGATGTGGTTGTGAGGGCAGGGGATTGAAGTTCCCAATCTCGAGACTTTACAGGGATGCTGTTTCAAAATGCGCGAATCTCGGGAAAATCGGGGCAAATAGGGATTCAATTTAGATTTTTGATGATTTATGTGGAAAAATGGGGAAAACATGGTGTGAAAGCCCCCCCAAAAGCCAGTTTTGTCTGAAATGGTGGGGATGGGGGGTGGCCAGTGGGCACCACAGGGGGAGAAAAAACGGCGGAAAATAGGGGAACGTTAGTGCGCCGGGCATCTTTTTGGACCCGTGCCCCTCTAGTGCCCTTTTAGGGGGTGCACTAAGGGGGCGCACTTAGCACATTGCAGCTATTTGGGCGCCTGGCTGTACTAGAGACCCACACTTTGAGATACTAGGAGCATCATGGTGACCCCTAGCGTAGGTTTTGACTTCTGATTTTGTCTCCTTTGTTGGGGACCCCCGAGAATGCACGGGTGACGTAGCATTTCCGCCCTCTTTTGGGCCCCAACCTTCCGGTGCTATTGAGGAAACCGGGACAATCTTTGAATCCACGCTTTGTTGTGTGGCCCTCGAGTTGGGGTTAGGGACTCACGTTCCACGCTTTGTTGCGTGGCCCCTCGAGTTGGGGTTGGGGACTCACAATCCACGCTTTTTGTTGCATTTCACTCAGTTTTGCATCCGGAGGCAAGTCCGTCACCCCCCCTACGGACCATGGGAGCATGTCCCGCCTCAGGTTTGGACTGACCAAAGCAACTCGGCCGCCACACAAGATGAGGCAGAGGATGAGGCGGAAGTGTGTGTTTTGTGTTGCCAAAGGCGCTCCACCGTCGCAGTTTGTGATGAGTGTAAGGAGCACTATTGTAATGAATGTATTGACACCCGCACTTGTGGGACCAATGTTGTTTAATAATTACACTACAAATGACAGTTGGAGTGGTTGAAATCACAGATCCTGCTTTATTTTGCAACGTGCTTTGTAGGGAAGGTGTGCAGTGCAATGTGGTCTACTTGGGGGGCTTCTCCATGGGAGGGTAAATCTGGGGCTGAAGTCGGGATAGTTAATAGAAAAGTAGCGCGCCGGGCGCGCGCCAGGCAAACATTCCCCCAATGGGGGGAAATGGGGGGAACTGGGGGGAACTGGGGAAACTCCGAGTAGTTCAGCACCGGAAGCCACCCACTCACGGAATCACAGGTATTGCCTCAGGGAGTGTATTGTGTGAAGGAGGGCAGTGACAGTGCACTAGATCCTGAAGCAGGGGGCTGATTGTTGACCGAACCACTCCAAACACACCTGCCTGTTCGTTCCTTGTTTGCTTTATCCTTGCTGGTGGCTCCACTGATCATTGCACCAATCATTTCACCAAATGCCAGCCATAAAGCAAAAGTAGGTTTCGAAATGGACATGAAAACTCACGGACTGCAGCACAACACGAAGCATTGTAGTATATAACACAGGATGTATGTAGTGACGACCTTGAAACTCAACAGCATTCTTGTCCTTCTGGGCGTCACACACCATGCAGCTCATGTGTGCCCTTATACTTCAAGCTGCACCTTGTTATACCCAGTTGCGATCGCCGGCCAAACTGGCGGGCACTGTTGGATTCATATCATAGTCTACAACACAGGGAAACGATAGATATGTGAACTCTGCTTAGTTTGAGGCAACAGACAGGGCGTCGCAAGCTATCTGTACGCTATACTTTAATCTGTGGAATACTGCCTGCGGGTCAGAACTGACGTTACTGCAAATATTGCGAGTCCGAAAGATCGAGAAACAGTAATAAAAGCAGGAAACAGTACGAAAAATCAGGAAACACGCTACACTGTAATCCGTGGAATATTGATTGCGCGTCAGATCATACGCGTCAGATCATACGTTGCCGCGACGGTCGCGTCATCCTGTTGTTGCACCCTAGAAAACCCATGAAGCCCCTGATTTTCGAATAAAATTTTGGGCAAAGAGTGTGTATGCCATCTCTGAGCCAACGTATGTCAGAGATGGGCTGTGGCCAAGTGGTTAATGTGCTGGGCTTGTGATTAAAAGGTCGTTGGTTCCAACGTGGCATACACATTTTTGTGACCTGCCTTGGGAGGGTGTGCTGAGTGCTCTGTTGCGCTTCTTGTGCTGCACTGTGCTGTGCTGCGCTGATGCTTTGCTGTTGCTGTCCGCAGGGGCGTCTGTTTCACATCCATTTTTACCCATCTCTACCCATTTCCCCCCATTCCCCCCCCATTCCCCCCCATTCCCCCCCATTCTTCCAGTTTTCCCATGTTTCTTTGGGAACCTTACTGGGAACCTTAAGAGCAACATGGCTGGGTACTTAATGGCCCTGTAGGTGTATGTGGTTGTGAGAGCATCAGGCTTCAGAGCTACACATCACCCCGGCATCATGGGGCTTTGTGGGCACAGGGAACGTTGACGCTTACAGCTGAAGTGCGTGCCCGTGGGTGAATCAGGCTTGGCAGTTGTAGCAATGTTCGTTGGTGATTGGTTTTGGCATGTATTGCTTCGTGCAAATAGGTCAAGGTGCCACGGAAACCGTTGCACACACCACAAGCACCACAGGGACGGGCTTTGGCGACCAATGTTTGGCCTTGTTGGTTGATAAGCTGACCTCGTGCAAGTCGGCATTGTCATCTGTCACAATCCCAGCTGTAGGGTGATCTGAGGGAACACCAGCGAATGGAACACTCTCGAGACTTCATTGTGATGTGCTTGGTTCAGCTGCCCTAAAATCCAGGTTTAAAAACCTTTAAACACCGTTTCTTTTCTTCGCCGGTCTGTAGCACACCCTACATGACTGCTGGACTATCGAACTATGTCACAGCGCTGTTTCCTGTTACCCGAAGAGCAAGAGATCCAGGTCTTGGGTTCCATCCACCACATCCTCCAGGACGTGCAGGACAGTAGTTTGGAGCTCCCAGTGGATCAGTTGCTGCCGGAGACGGACCTCGATGCCTCCGTCCGGAGTCTGGTCCTGGAGATGTCACAGATTTTCTATGACGGCATTGATGAGGATGTGGGGCTCCCGGAGACAGGGGTGCGGGTGCTGAACATCTACACGATGGAGAACGGCCAGCAGTCCGTCTACCGCCTCTGCAACGCCGCCCTGCGCGACCGCAATCGCAACCTCGTGCGGCCCTGGGCGCGGTATATCGCCGCGATGCTGGAGGCCATGCGGCGCTGCCGGCCCCACGCCGGCGTCCTGTACCGGGGAATGAAGGCCAAGTGGGATGCGAAGATGCAGAAGCGCTTCGCCGTCGGGAAGAAAGTCTTCTTCTGGAGCTTCTCATCCACGACCGCCAGCATGGGGGTCCTGCTGAATCCACAGTTTCTGGGGACCACCGGGGAGCGCGTGCTGTTTATCATCGAGTCGTCGTACGCAGGGGTGAGCCTGAAGGGCTTCAGCATCATCCCCAACGAGGAAGAGGTGCTGCTGCCCCCCTGCTGCTGCTTTGAGGTGCAGTCCGAGCCCTTCCAGAATGCGGATGGGCTGGTTATTGTGACGCTCAAACAAGTGCCTTCGGCACTGGAGTTGCTGCCAGAGTCACACCGGCGATCAGGCCCTGTTGCTCAAAGCCCACCGGCCCAAGTTGTCCCAGAGCCTTCCGTGCCCGCTGCGACTGGCAACGTCAGGGTTTCGGGTTGTGAGCACGACGTCCGTCGATGCAATGGGACCTACAAGCCGCTTGGCCTTCGCAATGGGCGGCAGTGCTTCGGAAAGGCCAACGGCAGCCCCGGTGCCATTTACTTCTCAGGCTCCGAGTGGCGGATCTGTGGGTCCGGATGCGGTCTCAGTGAGATGGGATGGGACTACTCGCAGTCCGAGACCGCCACGATCGGTGACCTGTACCCGCCGATGGGCTCCTGGCGGAAGTCGCGGGCCTGCAAGAAGGAGCTCAGTCGCGACTACAGTGATGTGTCATTGTGCCTGAGATCTGCCGATTCCGAGTCCAATTCCGACTTGGACTGTGCTACCGAGTCTCAGTCGCAGTCAGACCATGATGGCTCGCAAGAATCAGACCCCGAATCCGAACCCACAGGATATTGCCCGGGACATGGAACACGGAGGCTGACAGTAGGTGACCAAGTGAAGCTGCGCTCCCAGAAGTCGAAGCTGGGCTGCTTGCGGCCGGAGGATATGGGGGAGATCGTTGCCGACGATGGCGACGAGGACAACCAACCGTACCAAGTGAGGGGTCCCGACGGGGCGACCTATTGGTACAGAGAGTCTGAGGTGATTGCCGCACGGGACGAGCGGCCGTTCACCGTCGCTGACGTCGGTTGTTTGTGTTGGATCCGGCCGGGCGCGAGCGACGGGCCGCACAGCGGCGGTGACAAGGTGCGCCTCAAGAAGTTCGACAGTGTGTCCAGCGTCCTCATTCAGGACCCCGATGGGTCAAACCAATGGTGGCTCAGCAGCAGTGTGCTGCAGCGGTGGGACCCTCAAGGGTGGGCTCCAGGATCTGGAGCAGCCTTCGGTGTCGGGGACCGTGTACGAATACGGCCGGTATCCCAGACGGAGGCCATGCGGCTGCTGGAAGACTGTGGTGGCTGGGTATCCGCAATGGATACGTGTCTCGGCAAGACTGGCAAGGTGATAGAAGTCATCAATAAAAGCCAGGTGCGAGTGAAGAATGACCACGACGGAGACACGTGGGTCTGGAATCATGCGATCCTGGAGGACCCGTGCTCCAAACCCCTGGCAGCCTTCGGTGTCGGGGACCGTGTACGAATACGGCCGGTATCCCAGACGGAGGCCATGCGGCTGCTAGAAGACTGTGGTGGCTGGGTATCCGCAATGGATACGTGTCTCGGCAAGACTGGCAAGGTGATAGAAGTCATCAATAAAAGCCAGGTGCGAGTGAAGAATGACCACGACGGGGACACGTGGGTCTGGAATCGTGCGATCCTGGAGGAGTGTGGGACTACCGGTGAGTCAGACCACGAAAGCGGATCCGGATCCCAAGCAGAATCCGACGAAGATGAGCTGCCAGAATCAGACCCCGAATCCGACCCGACGGGATCCGGGCACAGTGGTGAGTGGCGAGGCTCCGCCAGGTCCCAGTGGTGCTCTCTGAAGGACCAGACCGACGGCCTCATCTGTGAGCACGGGAGCGGCATCATCGCAGAGACGCACTGGAGCTGCTGCGGAGCCCGAGGGAAATCGGACCCGTGCTCCAAACTCCTGGCAGCCTTCGGTGTCGGGGACCGTGTACGAATACGGCCGGTATCCCAGACGGAGGCCATGCGGCTCCAGGAAGACTGTGGTGGCTGGGTATCCGCAATGGATATGTGTCTCGGCAAGACTGGCAAGGTGATAGAAGTCATCAATAAAAGCCAGGTGCGAGTGAAGAATGACCACGACGGGGACACGTGGGTCTGGAATCGTGCGATCCTGGAGGAGTGTGGGACTACCGGTGAGTCAGACCACGAAAGCGGATCCGGATCCCAAGCAGAATCCGACGAAGATGAGCTGCCAGAATCAGACCCCGAATCCGAATCCACAGGATATTGCCCGGGACATGGAACACGGAGGCTGACAGTAGGTGACCAAGTGAAGCTGCGCTCCCAGAAGTCGAAGCTGGGCTGCTTGCGGCCGGAGGATATGGGGGAGATCGTTGCCGACGATGGCGACGAGGACAACCAACCGTACCAAGTGAGGGGTCCCGACGGGGCGACCTATTGGTACAGAGAGTCTGAGGTGATTGCCGCACGGGACGAGCGGCCGTTCACCGTCGCTGACGTCGGTTGTTTGTGTTGGATCCGGCCGGGCGCGAGCGACGGGCCGCACAGCGGCGGTGACAAGGTGCGCCTCAAGAAGTTCGACAGTGTGTCCAGCGTCCTCATTCAGGACCCCGATGGGTCAAACCAATGGTGGCTCAGCAGCAGTGTGCTGCAGCGGTGGGACCCTCAAGGGTGGGCTCCAGGATCTGGAGCAGCCTTCGGTGTCGGGGACCGTGTACGAATACGGCCGGTATCCCAGACGGAGGCCATGCGGCTGCTGGAAGACTGTGGTGGCTGGGTATCCGCAATGGATACGTGTCTCGGCAAGACTGGCAAGGTGATAGAAGTCATCAATAAAAGCCAGGTGCGAGTGAAGAATGACCACGACGGAGACACGTGGGTCTGGAATCATGCGATCCTGGAGGACCCGTGCTCCAAACCCCTGGCAGCCTTCGGTGTCGGGGACCGTGTACGAATACGGCCGGTATCCCAGACGGAGGCCATGCGGCTGCTAGAAGACTGTGGTGGCTGGGTATCCGCAATGGATACGTGTCTCGGCAAGACTGGCAAGGTGATAGAAGTCATCAATAAAAGCCAGGTGCGAGTGAAGAATGACCACGACGGGGACACGTGGGTCTGGAATCGTGCGATCCTGGAGGAGTGTGGGACTACCGGTGAGTCAGACCACGAAAGCGGATCCGGATCCCAAGCAGAATCCGACGAAGATGAGCTGCCAGAATCAGACCCCGAATCCGACCCGACGGGATCCGGGCACAGTGGTGAGTGGCGAGGCTCCGCCAGGTCCCAGTGGTGCTCTCTGAAGGACCAGACCGACGGCCTCATCTGTGAGCATGGGAGCGGCATCATCGCAGAGACGCACTGGAGCTGCTGCGGAGCCCGAGGGAAATCGGACCCGTGCTCCAAACCCCTGGCAGCCTTCGGTGTCGGGGACCGTGTACGAATACGGCCGGTATCCCAGACGGAGGCCATGCGGCTCCAGGAAGACTGTGGTGGCTGGGTATCCGCAATGGATATGTGTCTCGGCAAGACTGGCAAGGTGATAGAAGTCATCAATAAAAGCCAGGTGCGAGTGAAGAATGACCACGACGGGGACACGTGGGTCTGGAATCGTGCGATCCTGGAGGAGTGTGGGACTACCGGTGAGTCAGACCACGAAAGCGGATCCGGATCCCAAGCAGAATCCGACGAAGATGAGCTGCCAGAATCAGACCCCGAATCCGAATCCACAGGATATTGCCCGGGACATGGAACACGGAGGCTGACAGTAGGTGACCAAGTGAAGCTGCGCTCCCAGAAGTCGAAGCTGGGCTGCTTGCGGCCGGAGGATATGGGGGAGATCGTTGCCGACGATGGCGACGAGGACAACCAACCGTACCAAGTGAGGGGTCCCGACGGGGCGACCTATTGGTACAGAGAGTCTGAGGTGATTGCCGCACGGGACGAGCGGCCGTTCACCGTCGCTGACGTCGGTTGTTTGTGTTGGATCCGGCCGGGCGCGAGCGACGGGCCGCACAGCGGCGGTGACAAGGTGCGCCTCAAGAAGTTCGACAGTGTGTCCAGCGTCCTCATTCAGGACCCCGATGGGTCAAACCAATGGTGGCTCAGCAGCAGTGTGCTGCAGCGGTGGGACCCTCAAGGGTGGGCTCCAGGATCTGGAGCAGCCTTCGGTGTCGGGGACCGTGTACGAATACGGCCGGTATCCCAGACGGAGGCCATGCGGCTGCTGGAAGACTGTGGTGGCTGGGTATCCGCAATGGATACGTGTCTCGGCAAGACTGGCAAGGTGATAGAAGTCATCAATAAAAGCCAGGTGCGAGTGAAGAATGACCACGACGGAGACACGTGGGTCTGGAATCGTGCGATCCTGGAGGACCCGTGCTCCAAACCCCTGGCAGCCTTCGGTGTCGGGGACCGTGTACGAATACGGCCGGTATCCCAGACGGAGGCCATGCGGCTCCAGGAAGACTGTGGTGGCTGGGTATCCGCAATGGATATGTGTCTCGGCAAGACTGGCAAGGTGATAGAAGTCATCAATAAAAGCCAGGTGCGAGTGAAGAATGACCACGACGGGGACACGTGGGTCTGGAATCGTGCTATCTTGGCCTCTTCTTCCTGAACGCTGTGCTGCGAATCCACCCTGTGACGCAGTGCACCACCCCATGCCGCAACCCCTTGTTGTTTTTCACAACCAAGTCCAGATTGTCCAGAGTACCCTCACCTGCATGACGTGCAGGGTCAGCGATCTTCCCTTCCGGGGACCTGCCCTGACCAATTGCTGGTGCCACATGCTTATAGTGCCAACCTGCGGTGAGAACCAGTGAGAACATGGGTGCAGATTTGTCGGAGCATATGCTGCCATGTACCCCCCGCCCTTGCCCAAGCCCTCCCTTGTCTAAGCCCAAATACCTCAGGGCACCGTGTTCATCTGGCACCTGATTGAATTCGGTACCGTTTGAAGGGAAGCCATGGTTTTATGTGCGATGGGAATCTTCCTGATCTGTGACAAATGTCGTGCACTTGTCTGCCCTGTATACTCCAAAATGTGTGCATTTGAGAGAGTTTTGGGAGAATTTCCCACCGTTATGCTCATCAGCTCAGTATTCGTCGTTCCCGTCGGGCTTGCCTGCCACATCTTTGTCCAAGTCCAAGTGCCTCGACGGACCGTATTGATTTGGTACGGGGAGGGCAAAATCCAAAGTTGATGTAACCTGCCGTCTACCGTTGGCGGCGCCGATCGGCCTCTCCCCATGTAAGAATTCAGTTTTGCCCCCCCCCCCCCCCCCACAACGGCTCGCTTGGACTTCCCCTATTTCACACCACTGCTCCAATAAGGTAGCCCCTAGCAGTAACAGCCAGGGGTTAATACACTGATAGACGTCCGCTGGGGTGTTCGCATGCAACGTGCGCCTTTTGGGGGGATTGAGAGGTGAAGCTGCGTAAATGATCTTGGGGATGCGCATGTGCATTTCACTTTCAATCTTTTTTCTGAGAGTCAGAGTGCCCGCCAAAGGCCATCACATCCTCCCATGTCGTTTCATTGCGGAGGGAAGATCTTGGCACCGAGGCTCTCTGAAGTGTTGTGCACACACAGTTCTGGCGGAGCTGTGATCAGGGGGGGGGTGGAAAAAAATTGCGCGCATGGAAAAAAATTGCGTACCCCCCCCCACCCTCCAGGGGTTGCTTGCGCAAAAAAAGCTGTCCCGCCATAATTGTAGCATTTGGAAAATTTTTTACCCAGGGCCAACTCTTGGTGCAAAAATGGAATTCTTTGCACCAAATTTCCCTTTGCACATTGGCATGTACTGAATTGTTTGAACCCATTGATCATTTCAAATTTGTGCTTTTGGTAGAGGTTATTTGTGAGGGTGCTTTTTTTTTTTGCTTCTAGGGACCAATATAGGTACAAGGATTGAATTCTTTGCATCAAATTAGTGAACGTGTCTGCATTTCCCTTTGGCACATGGCATATAAAGAATTGTTTGAACCTATTGATGCATCAATTTCGTTATGGTGCTTCGTCATTTGGATTAGAGGAGAGGTCAAGTGTAAGTGTGTTTTTGCTTTGCATCCTAGACATGTCATCTTCTTCTCTTTCTTCTCCGCTGAACATTGCATGGGCGAACCGCACTGTGGACGGCTGGAATTGTATTTGTGGGGAGCGGCTATCAGTTTTGAGAGAAGCCAGCGAAAAAGAAACCAGCCGCCGGCAAGGGCAAGAAGCAAGCCGCGGCCTCCCATGGTGGGAAGGCCAAGAAGCAGTAGGTAGCAACTTAGCAGCAAGCACGGCAACTCGAAACGCGAAACGACTCGAAACGCGAAACGTCGCAACATGCGAACCGAAGCGACTACGTCACAAAAATGGGCACCCTGTGACGTAGTGGGTCAGGCAGGTTGTTGCCTGAACCACGGGGTATGGGGAAAGAAGTAGTAGTGGGGCTCTGCTACTTCTGACCGAGGGAGTAACGCCCCTCCTCCTTAACCACAGTTGAAGGGTGAGACGTCCCTACCACGCTTTGCACGTTGAGCCGGGGCCGTAGTCTTCACATTGATGGAGCGATGGTGTCAACAGATCAACGTGCACTATTTTTGCTTTGAAACGGCTTTGTTTGGTAAAATTTTTGGTCATATGTGTAAGGAAAAAATTTGCGTACCCCCCCCACCCTCCGGGGGTTGGCTGCGCAGAAAAAACTGTATGCCGTTTCCAGGAATTTTTTTTCCACCCCCCCCCCTGGCTGTGATGGTGTTGCAGACAGTGTCCTGGCAGTCTGTGGCGGTCCGTCTTGCGCAAGAGCTTCATTGTGCTCCTCGGGACAGCGCAATGCATTGATGGAGTTTGTCGGAAGACTGTGAAGTCCATGACAAGTATTTGACGTTACCCAAAACAAAAGAGCAGGTTCTGTTTCTGTATGCAGTCGTTGGGGAACGGGGCCCCCTGTGTTGCTGCAGCCAGCCAGTGCAGCCAGGACAGGCCCCTTGTCCTTACTGCAGGACCCCCCCGCCTCCTCCTGCGGTGCCTCAACGCTGGAGCATAATCGGGAGTCGGTTTCTGATCTGCTGCTCCCCCCTTCTCAGATGTTGAAAGCTACTGATGGGTGACCCACTTCTTGCTTTGGACAAGCCTCCGCGCAGGCATGGTCTATGGTCGATATATTCCAATGCTGTGCCTTCGTGTTGCCTCCGGACAGTAATGCAGCGCCCGAATCTGAGCCCTCCGACCCGCGTTTTCTTGCGTACTCGCACCACATGGGCCTGCCGCCTCATCGTGACAACGCCAGGCCCATCTCCGGCCCTCGCCACCCCTCTTCACCCCTCTTCACCGCTGCACATCTCTCTGCAACTTTACCCTTTGCAGCCCTCTACACGCCTCGACAATTTTCGATTTGGAGGAGTATGGTGCACAGCATCTGGGCGGCCCGAAAATTGCTTTGCGCGGGGGGGGGGGGGGGCATGGCATGGGCGCCCGGCGAAGGAGGGGGGGGGGGGGGGGGGTTCCAGAAATGGGCTTCCGTGCCGGGCCCTTTGTTTTGTGTAAGGACGGATGTTGCCACCAAAGGCGCCGGAACACAAATTTTGGCCCGGAAAAATTTTTTCACGAAAAAATTTCCCCCCACAAATGTGTAGTCAAAACGATCAGCGCGACGTGCGGATCATTTTGAGCCATGTATGTTGGGGTCGGACCCCCCCCCCCCCCCGGCACGGCAGGTAGAGCAGCCCCAGCCCAAACCCCCCTCCCGGCACGGCGACCAAGGAGGGGGAGGGGGGGGGGTTGGGCAAATGGGCTTCCGTGCCATCCCCCCCCCCCCCCGCAAAGCAATTTTCTTCCCGCCCTGACATAGTTCCTGTGCTCAGGCAGGACCAAAACTTCACGACAAATACGATCGAGTGTGCGGTCCATGCCCGCTTGGCCCCATTGCATTGCCCCTACACCTCCTGGTCACCCATCCCAGTGCATAGCAGTGATCATGGCCCCTGCCACCCTTAGCCCTGAGCCCCATGGTCAGGTAGCTGAAGTCAGCCCTTCATCAGTTTCCCAGATTCAGATTCAGGTCAGATTTAGATCCACCCTCCGAACCAGGCTGAATCTCTGATTTATGTCCCAATCAGGGGAAGGATTTCAGCATCTGCAAGCAGATAGTTGAGCCATCTCAAGTTGTCCCACGGCTGGGGCACTCATTTTCTCCCCTGAGCCGTTGATAAAGAATGCCGTGCTTTTGGTGCTTCTCCCACTGCACTGCTGCCAAGTTGCATGTTGGCTGCACGGTTTATGCAAAGGGCGGGAGGTGCAGATGTGGGAAGGTCTTCAGATACCCCGGCAGCGGTTTAGCAATCAGGGTACGCTTGACTTTGGATGTGGGCATGTGCATTTGCGTGTGGGTGCGCGCCGTGTGTGTATGTCTATCCGTTTGTCTGTATGTGTGTCGATGTGTGTGTGCGTGTGCATGCGTGTGCGTGTTTGTCTGTCTGTTTGTGGGTTCTCTTTGCGGTGCCCCCTGGCCCCCCTCCTTCCAGTGGTGCACTGCCCCTGTCATCTACGACTGTTGGCACCACACCTCCGATACAGCAGCCCAACACTCCCTGTCCCAGTCACCACTACACTGCACTCCCACTACACCACTACACCCCCAGCCCTCCGCCGCTCTTTTGGGGTAAATCCGCTGGACTGCAGAAGGTGCGTTAGTTGATTAGACACGAGGGATTGTTGAGTTATTGAGATGTTTCAGCCACATTTATTCTTCACAGCGGGTGTCTGGCGCCAGGATCTATTCTTACCCAAAGCTCTTATCGTCTGGGATGTGGTGATTTCTGCCTGGTTCTGCCACTGCTGGTACATGCACACACAGTGCCACAGTCGTGGTCAAAAATGGTGTCAAATGATGGCACACATGGTTTTGCATTTAGTGATTGTGTACTGCGTTGGACGTTTTTGCTGCTACCCTTCCAATCTAATGCATACGGATGGCCCATGTGTTGAGGGACCAGGCGTTTCATTCCAGAGATTAAGCAAATTGCAACACAAGAGTGACGAGCTGGTCGATTGCCGCTGCCTATTCATCCATCCATCAATCATCAATAAGCGCTTCTTAGTGCTGAGGAAGCACCCAGGGGCTCAAATAACGGAGAGAGTGGATTTGCAAAGAGCACGGGCCAGGGTTTGCATGATGTTCCAGTGAGCAGGCACATGGAGGGTTCTGACTTCATTTTCTTTGGGCCAGCCTGAGGCGTGCAGAACACCAGAGCATCTCCAGAAGGCAGCAGTCTTGCAGAAAGGAGAGTGCCAGTATTTCTGCGTTCTCCATACCTCTTTTCAAAGGCTTAATCGTAGTTGGCCAAACTTTGTGCGCCTAATGTACGGGATACAAGGTGGATGTGGTTGTGAGGGCATCAGGTTACACATCACCACGGCATCATGGGGCTTTGTGGGCACAGGGTGTGTTGACGCTTACAGCTGAAGTGCATGTCCGCGGGTGAGTCAGACTTGACAGTTGTAGCAATGTTCGTCGGTGATTGATTTTGGCAGGTATTGCTTTGTGCAAATAGGTCAAGGTGCCATGGAAACCGTTGCACACACCACAAGCACCACAGGGACGGGCTTTGGCGACCAATGTTTGGCCTTGTTGGTTGATGAGTTGCCCTCGTGCAAGTCGGCATCTGTCACAATCCCAGCTGTAGGGTGATCTGAGGGAACACCAGCGAATGGAACACTATTCAGATTTCGTTGTGATGTGCTTGATTCACCTGCCCTGAAACCACTGATATGCATTTGCTTTTGGGGCGGCAGGCGAGTGTATTTTGGTCAAGGGCATAGTACTACCTTGATAACCTTGTGTGGCACTTGGTTTGTATTTTGGGGGTGAGCATTAGCCAGGTCTCGCAAGCAGAGAGAAATCAAAGTGGCCATCTTAGGGTCTCCAAAGCAGAGAGGAATCAAAGTGGCACCATAGTCCCTGCTGTCTCGGGGTCTCCAAAGAGAGCGATCAACGTGACAAAATAACATAACATAAAGGGTTACGTTGCCCCATTGATTCCTCTCTGCTTTGGAGACCTCAAGCAGGCAGGGGCTACACAGCAATAGTCATTCCTCCCCACTTTGGGACCTCGAGATGGCAGGGGTTATGCGGACATTTTGATTCCTCCCCATTTTGGGGACCCTGAGAAGGCACGAGTTATGTCACTGTTTTAATCGCTCCCTGCTCTGGGTCTCCAAGAAGATAGCTGTTGCTGTCTTTGGCCTAGAGCAGGGAGGAATCAAAATGGCTACGTTACCCTTGGCTTCTCATGGTCTATAGAGCAGAGGGGAATCAAAGTGGGCACATAAACACTGTCATTTGGGGGTCCAAGAGTGGGGAGGAATCAATGTGGCTGCAAAACCCTTGCCGTCTCCAGGTCCCCGAAGTGGACAGGAATCGAAGTGGCCACATCAGCCCTACCTTCTTGGGGTCACCGAAGAAATGTGGCTACATAACCCGTGCTGTCTTGGGGTCGCAAAAGCAAAGAGGAATCGGAGTGGCGACATAGCCGCTGCCATCTCAGGGTCCCCATTGCAAGGAATCAAAAATGCCCCCCCCCCTTGAATAATAGCCACCCTTGAATAGTAATGGGGGGGCACCGCCCATGGGCCATGCCAACAGCCAGTCTGGCAAACATATTCACTGGTGCACCCATCAATGCAATGCCTTTCCAATTTTCAGGGGCCTGTTTTTTGCTAAGCGTATCAACATGGATGCAGGTGGCAACCTTTTGCAATCACCTTGTATCCATGATTCTTTGTGCAATCAAGATTGCAATACACAAGTGCTGTAGCAGGGCTGCATGGTGCGTAGACGCATCCATCCAATGGGCTGTCGTGCAGGCACATCACATGCCCACTACCCCAGTTGACACAGGATACTTTTTGCGTGGTTGCTCGGTCACCCCCGTGTACTGCCCAGTCATCATTTCTCATACTCGTACAGGATGCTCCATATCTCTCAGGTTTTTCATTTCATCAATTCTTGTTTCTCATTTCAGGGTTGATCTTCATGGGAGGCCGTCAGGGCGTGGCAGCCGCATCCCACTGCATCCGCTAGTGACAGTTTTCAAGGGGGGCGTACCGTGCGCTGCGCGCGCGCTGTGCGCGCGCTGTGCGAAAAGTAGGCCATTCTCCACCACCGGTAGGCAGTTTTTTGGGTGTAGGATTGCCGCAGGGTACTATTGCCGTTGTGTGTCCTTGTAGCATCAACCCTCCCCCTTCTTGCATGTATGTACCCTTGCAAACGGGCACCCTGAGGCCGGTATATGGTGATACATTCTCAGGGTGTTTGCTGCGGGGCATCATCTTTTGCTCTCATTTCTCAGACCCTCTATTGCATTCACCATGGACTTTAATGTTGGAGATAGGGTGTTCCACACTCGCTCCAATGGGATGCGAGTTCCTGCCACAGTGGTGGGGTTTGCGCCCGACGGCTTACTCTACTTGGAGTATTTCCAAGACGCGGTGAAGGTGGTGAATCGGCAGTGCAAAGTTGAGTCTATCTCCTTTGCCAGCCCGAGTGCCGACTCACCGCCCCCCTCCACACGCAGCCCTTCGCCCCCACCCGACGATCGGGGAAGGAGTCCATCAAAATCGGCAACTCCATCACCCCGTGCAAAGCCGCGCGCCCCCAAGACTACAAAACGGTCTCGGGAGGCTGGTAAGCAGCTCGCTGCCACCATGAAGACCTTGAAGGGTGGGCTGAGTTCGGTAAGTTCGGAAGATTGGAAGGAAGTTCTTGAATGGCTGCTGAAGCGGAAGGAGGACACGAGCAAGATGAAGTGGGATGACGCCGCTTGGCATTTCTTACCAGATGAGGAAGAGGAGGATACTTTCCTTTGCCAAGTTTGTGGCAAAAGGGACACATCGGAATGCTCCACGTGTGACCTTTACTTGTGTAGAGGTTGCATGGATGAGCATACTTGCGATATTGATGTTCCCGAGTAGCCCCTAATATATTTTCAGGTGTTCTTGAACACCCGCAAGACAATTTTATTGTCTACATTGCATTGTTTTGGACATTGGATAATTCTGAGAACACGACACGTTTGAATTTCGGACTTTTGAATTGCTCATGCATGCTTCTAGAGGTGGCAGGTTTTCAGGGCTGTTACCGGGGTAAACACCATAATAACTGGTGCTGTGCGCGCGCTGTGCGAAAACGCCCCCATACAGTCAACGCTTTGGGACGCTTCCAGCATGTGGGGGCGCCTTAAGCGCAGTGCGCGCGCAGTGCAACTATTTGGGCGTCTAGCTGTACTGGAGACTCATACTTTGTGATACTAGGGGGCATCATTGTTGCCCCTAGTGTAGGTGTTGATGCTTCTTCCACATTGGGGATATGGCATTTTTGGATTTTCACCCACTTTCACCCATTTCCGCCCCTTTTCACACTTTTTTGCTCATCCCCACCATGGACTCCCACACTTTGGTGTGGGCCCTTGAGTTCGGGTGACGGACTCCCCGGTTTTTGCCTGACCGCAGTCGAATGCCCTATGCGAGGCCGCATCACTGCTGATAAGGATGCGTCATTGTACCACAAATGGAAACCGGAGTTTGACGTGGATTCCCTCCTACAAGCCACTTTGCCCCCTGGTCCAGTTGAGGATGAGGTGGACACATATGAGGCCTTGGCACTAGCTGGTAGGGTGAGTGAGCTTTCAAATGCCGCCACTCCGAAGCATTCTGATTTTGTATTTAGTTGACAATTGAACAGAAAAGAGGATATGTGTGTGTCTTTCCGCATTTTGCATGATGGCTTATGTGAGGGGAAGGTAGCTTGCATTTGTCTTTAGCTAGGGCAGTTTGGGTGACCTAAATTTGGGGGCATTTGGAAGGGGTGTGCCTTGGGGTTCTTTAGGGAGGACCTACTCTAAAAGTAGCGCGCAGTGCATGCGCGGTGCAAGGATTCCCCCTGTGGGCAACCATCCCGGAGGGGCTGTTCTGCCCAATCGATTTTCGGAAAGCATTTGATTCAGTATCAGTATTTTCGGAAGTCATTTGATTCGGTATCCCCACTTGCAATCAAACTAGAAGAGACATCTGAATTTGTGCGTGTTTTACAGTATGCAGATGACCTACTCATCATCATCACACTACCACTAGCAGCAGCAGCACGAGTGATGTGCTTGTCTGGCGGACGTATTAAAAGTTTTTACACTACATGCCTCCATCCAGGCCTACAAATACCAAGGAATCTTGATGGGGCACGTCACCCCGCAAGAGTCTTTCTCCTTGGCCATATCAAAAGCAATGAAACGTGCATTCGCGATGCGATCATGGCAACTATCTTTGCTAGAGAGAGTGATGATTTTCAAGCCGTGGATCCTCCCACTTCTGGTTCACCCGGCTAGAGTCATTTTTCCGACGGATGTGATTGTATCCTCTGTGAATACCACTTACTGGACGGCGCTGCACATAACCTCTTGGACAATTACACAACCTATCCTATCCATGCCTCCAGACCAAGGCGGTTTCTCCCTGCCCGATCCCAAAACGTTTTTATTTCATCTGATGTTTAACTATTTTTTACGGGACGAGCATGGGCTACCTGAGCAATCGGTCTGAGAGCTGAAACCGTTTTGTGAACAGCATGGTATCACTCCGCAAAGTCTATCAATGCAGAATTTTCAGATGGGCAACAACGTAGTATGGAACCAAATGCCCTATGTTGCATGGTCCATGAGGGCCTTCTCCATTCTCCGATAAAGTCTACCGCTACCCCCGCCAAGTACACTCGGCCACGATACACCTCTTTGGCACCATGTGGCATTCCGAAATGATCAATGTCTAACATATTTCTGTCCCGCCTTAGTTAGAAGACAAGTTCTCATTGCGGGACAACTGGTGGATGATGCATCATTATACCGGTTGCTCGCCCTGAGGCATGTCGGGTTTTCACTTCTAGGGGGGGGGGGGGTCAATAGAGCCCCCAAAAACGGGGGGGGGGGGGGTCGGGAAAAGGGCTCAATTGACAGGCACCATTAATCAGTCATTATGAAGTTTGGCGCCAAAGGCGCCGAAAACTTTTTTGAGCATTAAAATTGGTCTTTTTTTTTCACCAAATATATGGCAAATGATGACTTTTTTGAACCCCCTCGACGCGCTGATTCCAAAAATCCCATTCTTTCCCCGATTTTTGGGTATGGGCCACCTCCGAGGCCCGGGGTTCGGTCTCGGTAGGCTGTTGGGGGTCCTGTCAATTGAGCCCTTTTGGGGGGGGGGTCCGGCCGGAGGGCTCTATCGATCCCCCCCCACCCCCCGGAAATGACAACCCGGCCTCCCCAACGTGGAGGCCAATCTATGAGGCAGCCGTCAGTCAACTAGTTTCCCCTAATGCCCCTGTGCCCCCTAGCCAAGGGAACGTTTTTGCAAATTTTCCACGTTAGGTCTACATGGGTCTGCCCACCTATGAACGAATTTCTCTCATATCCTTACGATTTTCAGCCCAGACAGGACCCGAAAGTGTGGCAAGAGTACAACCGTTGTGCCCTGCCATCCCAACTAAAGGATTTCATTCACCAAGCCCTGTGGGCTGAACTACCGGTGGGTGAACGTCACGCATCATGGAAACCGCTGGAGGTGACGTGCCCTTTGGACGGTCTAATCGAAACCTCCACACATGCCCTTTTCCTTTGTAGATTCGTTGATACTGCGCTACAGCATGTTGTGAACTGTTTCCCTAACTCGACTGAAGGGCCGCAAGGACTGAAACAACTTCTTGACAAAAACCTAGCAGAGTCCTTTCGCTTCCCAAACGGCGTCCTTGCATGGATTGCCATTTATGCCAACTGGCGGACCAAAAACATAGCCAAAAGCACGCCACAGGCCAAAATAACAGATAACTATTTTTTCCAAGCAGTGGACAGGTGTCCCGTCCCCTTTTCTCACAACTCAGCAACATGTTATACTATCATCTGCAAATGTGTCTCAAATTATTTAATCTTTTACCCCACAAGCAGCTCCCCCACAACTATCACTTGAGCCCCCCACCCCACCACCCAGTAAGCGTGCCCTCATGGTAGTGCAGCGACAAAAACACAAAGAGGCTCGTGCCCTGGAACTCGAACCCATCCTCCAGGACACGATCGAGAAAGGTTTTATGTTGGTTTTTACCGACGGCTCGTCCAAAAAATTTGACGGAATCGGCAGAATTGGGGGGTACAGTGTATGTAGTCAAGACGGACTCTGAGTTTCTTGCTTTCTCTGACCCTGAACGTTCCTCAGTCCTTACATTACAGGTGCTGACCTTCGTGGTCCTGGCAGGCCCCACCTCCTGCATCGAGTGTACAGCACAAACAGGGTAGGTGCCCCCATTGGACTCTCCCTTGTGGAGAAATGCCTGACCCGCATCCCATCCAGTGGCCAAGCAACCTGTACTGTACATACTTTCTAGGCCTAGCCGCCTATGTACACTGTCTGCCTTGATGGCCGAACTATTCAGTGTCAGAACTCAACAAAAAAAATGTGTATGTAGTCAAGACGGACAGTCTTTTGCTGAGCACATGCCTGTTGGGATGAAACAAGCCAACAATGCAGTGGAATTGATGGCAGCACTGCACGCACTGCAACTGCATACAACAAGGAAAATAGCCATATGCTCAGACTCCAAATATGTGCTGCTAGGCATCTGCGGGGCGGCTAAGCGTTGGAGAGTCAAAGGTGGGTGGGTTCATGTGGACCAGTCAGCAATGTCCCCATCTAGGAAGAGCTGCTCCAAGAACTCAACAGGAACGGCCGTGAACTTGTCCGGATCAAAGTTCCCTCACACGTGACAGTGGAGGGCAACAACGAGGCCGACCGCCTGGCGGCGGTCGGGCTCCACTCACATCCACTGAACCCATACAACCCAACACCACACAAAGAAACCGCACAATATTGTACGCCACCGCCACCCCCTAAACGTTTCAAAGCCGATCCACACACTCCCTCGGTGATGGATGTTTCCAAACAAATTGATTTTTCTGAGGCCTCACTAGTAGCCAGCCCACTGTGCTCTAAGAGAGCCGAGCTTGTCCTGCAATCGGTCCAGCTTGAAGCCATCGGATCCGGATACGGACCGTACAGACTCGAACTGCACAGATTCCGGGGTCAACTCGGAAGCCTCGGACACAGCTTCCACCATCTCATGGGCCTGCAGCTCGGATGGTTTTAGCACAGACGTGAGTGAATCTCGATTGCGCTAGCTTTTTACATCGCCGCTATCACTACATGTTTGTATGTTACTATGCAAGGTGCACAATGCCAATATATGAACCGCGGACAGCCCACGGTCTGACTCTATGTGCACCATAGACAAGATGTTTTGCTACACTGTACATAGTGGAAAGCAGCTTTATTGTGATGCACACAACTGATGGGACTAAAGGCTGAAAGTGCCGATGGCAGGGGCATTCAGTCAATGAGAACCGACCATTGCTCTCTCTTGTCCAACAACCCCCCTTGTTCATCCCCCCCCCAGGGGGGGGACCGTCACTTGGCCCATGAACAATCAGAAAATTGATGGAAAATCACAGGCGCCAAAGGTGCCGAAGAAAAATTTCAGTTGGGTATGCTGAATTCAGGTCACCGTTGTGTGGTGTCCATCCCCCCCCCCCGGGGGTGGGGGGAACTGTCATTTGGTGACAGTCCCCCCCGGGCTGGGGGGGGGGGGGGAACCGTCGTCCCTGGGGGAGGGATGGACAATGGGGGGGGGGGGGGCGGACGTCGAGTGACGCAAGCCCACTGTGAGAAGGAGCACACATACACTTTGCGGCTGGACTCCTTCACTGTCTGCATCCCCTGATCTGGGGCATCCCTGAAAGCTTTCTTGGATGCAAGGCTTGCCAGATCCCGAAACACAAATCCTATCCTCAAAAGGTGCGGATGGCAGGCATGCGGCACAAGTGCTCCCCGGCCGCCTGTGTGGTGGCGGCCAACACGACTGATGTCCGTCAGTGGCAGCGAATGGTACCTTCTTTTTTGCGCTTCCCCATCTGACTGGGATTCTGCATGGCATCAGGGATGCTTTTCATGCCCTACCGGGGGGGTCCGCGGGAGTCGGCGCGGGACAGCTTGCAAGGAATGGGCACTGGCTTATGGGGAGGGAAGGGGTGCTTGTTGCCCCTCCCCCCCCTTCCCCCCTCCCCTGAACCCAAGAGAACGTCTGGTATGGCACCGGAGCAGCGCGGCTCAATAGTTTAGGGAGTGGTTCAGTGACTTGTCCATGGCCCCCGAATGCCCTGAGGCACACCGTCGTGGGGTTCTGTGGAAGACGAGAGCCTCTGTCGTGCAAGGGTCAACAGTTGACTATTAATACCGGCGTCTCACTCTGCGTCACACAGCTCTTGAGGTATTGTGCAAGACTCTGAAAATGGGCAGCTTTTTGGAGAATTTTATTGAGAGTACCCAGTCCCTTCCCACGGATCTGTACAAGAGTCTGAATCTGATGCGGGAGCTGGATCAGCAGTGCCAAGGCCTTCTGACGGACCTGCATGGGAAGGAGCAGGAGTACCTGGAGGCCCTGGACAACCAAATCGAGCCGCAGCAGGAGCTGCTGGAGGAGATCCAGCTGAAGCAGCAGCGCGTCAAGAGCCTGTCGGACGAAAAGGTGCAGCTGGCGGTCCAAACGTACGATCTGGTGGATCGGTGTATTCGGAAGCTGGACGCGGACCTGAAGCTGTTTGACGCGCAGCTGAGTCAGGAGGAGCGGGAGAAGCTCCACAGCCGGCAGCTCGACGCGCGGGTGCAGACCGTCGTCCAGGCGGACATGCCGGTGGACCCCGACGAGCCTGTGTACTGCACCTGCCGCCGGGTGTCGTTCGGGCAGATGGTGCAGTGCGATGGGCCCAGCTGCCGGTACGAGTGGTTCCACTTCGAATGCGTCGGGCTGTCAGGCTCGGGGCCCAAGGGGAAGTGGTACTGTCCGCAGTGCAGGGCGAGTATGAAATGATGCACCGTGAATGGACAGTGCCTGAGAGCCGCAGTGCCACAACTCCGCATAGCGCAGAAGGCGCCACAGAACCGCACCACACCACACCACACCACACCACACCACACCACACCACACCACACCACACCACACCACACCACACCACACCACACCATACCACACCACACCACACCACACCACACCACACCACACCACACCACACCACACCACACCACACCACACCACACCACACCACACAAGGTGGTCTGAGGTCTGAGGCGGGCGGCCGTCGTTGCTGTCTTATGATATGATGGCCATTATACTGATCATGGGACGTAGTGGCCACTTTATGATGGGTGGGTGGGTGGGTGGATGGGTCCCCGTCCAGGCGAAGCCACCCTCATTCCAGCCAAAAGGAGGAAACAGCAGAATTTGCATCCAAGGGAACGTACCAGAGTCCGTTCCGTTCTTCTGAATTGATCTGTCGTCGTTGCGGTCCTGTGTACACTTTGGAGACTTTGCGAACGCGTCTGTCTCACTCCGTGCACCCAGCTCCAGGTGCCATGGTTCTAAACGGGGCTGTCGCACAACGCCACCTCTGCCCGGACTCCCGGTGCAGAAGTGCCGGCGGCAGCAGGTGCCTGCAACCGGTAGCGAACAGGTAATCCGGTGCAGCCCTCCCCCTTCTTTGGACGTGTGCCACCCGGGGGGGAGTTGAGTGAGCACATTGGGAAGTGTGAATCGCCTACGACCAGTGGACACCATCCGACGAGCACCGATGGTCTGCCAGGGGATGGGGCTCGTTTCGTGGCAGCAGCCAGGTATTCCGGTGCAGCTGTTCCCTGCTACCGCCCAGTCGGGGGGGTTGAGGCTCAAGCAGGCACTGCACAACGGATGCCTTGCGCAATGACCAACCCCTTGTCTAGGGGTTACTGTTTGTTGTTCACAAAATTGTGCTTTCATGACCATGGGGGATTTCACAAACCAGGCCCACCGGGGGGACGGCCACACCACGATCCGCCGGACGCAAACCAGCAACAATCAGTCATACCGGTAGAGAGAGCGTTGCCCTCTCAGAAAGTGTACATGGCCTGAGATCCAGTTGTGCTGCACGTTTTTTGCGCAAGGCACATCATGCTGAGAACAAATGGCTGAAAGTGTCTACAGGCGGGGGCATTCAGTCTATCAGTACTGACCTCGATTGTGCCCCCCCCCCCCCCCCCCCTCCCTGGCCTGTGCAGGCGGTCGCGGCTGGAGGATAGTGGCGGGTCCACGCCGTTGACCTTTGGGACTCTGGCCTTCGCACTTGCCAACGGTCACCAAGCTTGGCCGGCTGTGGGTCCGAGTTGACCTTATGCACCAAAGGCGCCTGAAGAAAAAATTTGTGCGCGGTTGCCTCTACACCGGAGCTGAAGGAGCCATTTTGACTCCTCCCCTCTTCCTCTCTGGGCATCCCCCCCCCGTGCGAGAGCAACGCCCCCGTCAAAACAACACAGGGTATTGTTTCCGCAAGTTCTGGGTGGACCTAAATTGGCTGACCTGTTTCCGCAAATTTTGGAACCGCGGGCATGTGGCAGGTCTTGTCTTCTGTGAAAATCACGTTTGTCCTGTGATTCGGGGCTGGGGATGGCATTCCAGGGACGCTTATTACTGTCCTGCCACGTTTTGCCCCTACCTCCGGTACATGACCTTGATGCACCTCCATGGACATGGCTGTCTGGGCAGCTTTGCTGCTTGTGTGTTTACACGGTGCACACAAACAACGCCCTTGTCACAACAACGGGACGTGTTGCTACCTTCATTTTCAGTGTTTTTACGGTGTTCTCAAAAGCGGGGGGGGGGGATAGCTGCTTTGACCCCCCCCCCCCGCCCCGCACTGGGTCCTTGTGGCTGTGGGATGAAAGTTCAGGCATGTTATACGACTGTTGAGGCGGCCAACCCGAAGGCATTGAGGCACCGAGGACACAAGTTGAGGCAGGACACAAGTTGAGGCAGGCGTTTCAGGGTCCGTCGGGTACCGCTCAACCGTTGGTTTGCGCTCAGTCTGCTATCGGTTGACCGCCTAACGATGGGCCTTTATTTTCAAAAGCGTCGAGCCTAATCCCCCCCGTGTTCCTCTTCACGTACACACCATACCAAATCAGTGCTCAGGATTTACTACTGGTCGCTCACGGTAATTCAGAGGTACTCCTTTGAAAACATTTCCGATCATTCAAGCCTTAAGGCCCCCATAGCAGTGGGCCCGTGTCGCCAGCCAACTTCTGTCACAGTCTGCCAGAGATTCTCGACCCGACTCACTCTCCCTTTCATGCCACGTCTGACCTTCCCCCTCCATTCTGCTGGTTGCTGGACGCGGTTCTCTGATATCCTTGTGCTTGACAGCACCCAGGTCAATGGACGGTCATGCCCACAGAACGCAGCCAAGGGGGGTGGGGGGGCGGGCAGTCGCCCCATGCGCGCACGGCGTACTCGCCACAGTTCTTGTGACGATGCCCCGCTTCCACCGGCACAATTGTTGAGAATCGCAGGTTTGATATTTGAATTGCGCAGGTTTGCCTACGCCATGCCATGCCATGAGGCCTCTGTTCCAGCGGGACTTTCATCACAAGGCTGTTCCGTGCATGCGGTGCAGTACGTTTCTCCGGGCATGGGCGGGGGGTCGTCAGGTGCAGCTGGAATTGTACACTGTACAACAGCACACAACACACTTTCATTGCCCATGATGTGGTGGGGTCAGTAGGTTGGGGGTCAAGTCTGGGGCAGTGGCTCGCTGAGGATTGCACAGAGAGAATCATTGGCTGATGTGGCTAACAAAGGGGCCAGGGTGCAGGCATCCTCAGGCTCCAGTCATGGAACAAGGGCGCACCATGTAGCAGGGGAGGGAGGGTTCACAGACAGAGGGAACACCAGGCTCCATCCACACCCAAACTCTTTGTCTGACTGATGTGACCTATGTGATGGCCCAGCCTCCCCGCAGTGGCTCAGTAGTGTCTGGAATGTGCAGTCACATGGGCAAGTGGGACGCAACAGATGTCGTCTTCCCCCGACTTCTTTAACCCCTAACCTGTGCCCCGTCTGTCCACACCTGTACACAACTTACAGCACGGAGATTGTATCGCCTACCGGAGCTAAGCATGGCACACGGGGGGGGGGGGGGGGCAGTGCGCGCGCAAGTGACAAGTGTCAGTTCGCATATTGTACTAATTGCATTGACATGCCCCCATGTGACAAGGTCACTGTGGTTTGACCTTCCCCTTGTCCTGTACTTAGAAGAGACAATCGGTGATTGTGTTGGTTGATGCGAACAACAGCTGCTGCTCTGCATATTGTGTCGGGATACCCCCCCCCTTGCAAGAGCAACGCCCAGAGCAACAGTAGGTGTTGTTTCCGCAACTTTTGGAGCCGTCGCATCCGCAGCCCCACAGGACCGTGCACGCCGCCGGAGGAGGAAGCCGATTGGGGAGTGCGCGTATTGCAGCTGCGCGCCCTGCCGCTGCGAGGAGATGTGCCCGTCCTGCTACGGGCTCCCAGGGGAGTGCCAGTGCTGGGGCGTGGAGGAGCCTGTGCCCCTCCCATGCAGCGCATGCAGCTCTCTAGAGCCCTGCTTGTGCTAGGCTGAGGACGATGAAGCTGCCATTGACGCAGCCGCGGCGAAAACCGTCGCCACCGCCGACCTCATGCCCTGCTCAATGGTGGCGTGCAGTGAGCAGGGCGGCCTGGACGACAAGGCCACTGATGCCGACGGTGTGTTTGCCGTCTCCAGTGGGCCTGGGCTGGCCCTGCCAGATCAATCTGCCCGTTGGGCAGATATCATGGAGGCCGAGGATGCGGCATTAGGGCCGCCCAGCACTGCCACTGGTAGTGCGGCGCCCCCTCGGGTTTTGCCGACGCCCCAGGCGTCATGGACGCCGAGAAGACGGGCGCACTACGGGCTCAAGGCGCGCCCAACACTCAGGAGGCATTTGAGAATGCTTTCAACGACCTTGCGGCGACCTGCTCTCTAGCCGAGGCGGAGCTCTCGGTGGCCGATGAGCCGGCTGCACAGGGCCATCCAGGCCTCAACATCAAGAGGACCGTTGTGGCATTGGCACTTTTCGAGGATGAGCAATGCACCCGACAGTGCATTGCACAGCTCCAAGAAGCAGTGCTGGAACTACTACTGAATAGTTTTCGAGGGGAGGGGGCTGCGCTGTTCCAGCCTGCCTCCATGTTGCTACACGGGAGTCCAACCCCCGTCCCTCTGCCGCCCAGACCGCAAGGGCAAGGGGATGGGGGCTGTGCACCAGGGCTGCCACTGCTGCAAGGGCCGCGGGCCATGCGCACGAAGAGTGGAAATGTGCGGGCGCAGCCGGCGTTGCACCCCGCTATCCAGGGGCGTCCCGGGGGCCGGCCGGCTAACGTAGCCGCTGGGGCCCGTCGGAGGAGCCTCGCGAGGAGCGGCAGCCGGCTTCGCCGACCGCCACCGCCAAAGGACTGTTTTGCTGGGGGGAGGGGGATCACAATCACCCCCTCCCCGCACAACATGGGGCCGATGCACGCCTTATGTTGGCGGCCCCGTACCGGGGTGGGTGGGCGCCCGTGAAGACACACACAGGGGTGCAGGATCCGGGGCGGCAGCCGGCCTCTCAAGCCGCTGCAGCCAAGGGGCTGCATTGCTGGGGGGAGGGGGATCACAATCACCCCCTCCCCACGCAGAATGGGGGCAGTGCACGCCCCATGCTTAAGTTACCACACAAGGGAACGGCGCAGTGGGCACATGGGTCAACAGCCCCCTACTGGGGGGGCGGCGGGCACTGGTGGAGGCGGCCCTAGGGGTGACGGAACCGGCGGAGCTGGGCAGGGATGGGTGGAGGGCACCAGGAAGGGTGCATGGGCGGGCCAGCAGTGAAGTCACCCGAGCCCTTGACGCGGGTCCTTCTCTCGCGCCGTGTACACTAAGGGTGAGGCTTGGGGGGCGGCACGGTGGCTCTGCCACGTCCTGCTTCTGTGCTGACCCTTGTACGCACAGCGTGCAGAACCTAAATAGACTCAGCCTGGCTGGCCTGTTTCCGCAACTTTTGGAACCATGGAATTCGGCTGTTTCGTTTTCTGGTGGTCCTTGAAGATCGCATTCTTTTTGTGATTTGAGGCTAGGGATGGTGTTTTAGGGTTGGAGGTGGAGACTGGGGAATCACCGAACGACTGGTGCATTCATGACGCAATAGCCACCTCTTCTGTTGTTTCACGGCGCGCACAATGCCTTTGTTAGAGCAACAAGAGGTGTTGTTTTCGTCAAATCTTGGAACTTTATTGTTGCTCTCGCAAGGGGGGGTAAGGGGAAGGGCTGTGCAGAGCTGGGCTTGTTGAGAGGCCTGGTTTTGAGGGGATTTGGAAGGGGGTGGTCTGCAGGGGACCACAGTCTAAATGTAGTGCGCAGTGCGCGCACAGTGCAAGGATTCCCCCGTGAGAGACCCCCAAGTGCGGGCCGGCTCGCAGAGCACCAGGTTCCCTTACCTCCTCCCCCCCTCCCTGTTTCCCTGCCTTGTGCTGCAGTCAGGTTGGGGCGTGGCGGCCAGCCTGGTTGGGTTGCCCAGGTGTACTGTCGTACCTCTCCTCCTGCCTTCCCGTTCCTCTGCATCGCCTCCTGACGGCGTCGCCGCGTGGGTTGCCAGACGCCTTTGAGGGGGGGGGGGGGGTCCATCCTTTCTGTAGCGACCCGCCGCTTCCATCGCCCGCCCTCCCTTCCTCCCAGGATGCCATGGTGAAGGCACGAGATACAGGATACCGGGCATACAAGTATGATCCTCCCTTACAACTGGGAGAACCCCCCAATATTCACAGTCTGGGACCGACTGAATGTGAAGCCTGTCCGTGCTGGCAGGAGGAGTGGATGCCACGGGCCAGAATGCTGCGAATGAGCAGTGGCAGAGACATCCCACTCTCACCCACAAAGCTAACCGCCCCGCCCCCTGCCCGCATTTGACCTTGGCCAATAAGCAGGTGGCAGAACAGACATGACGCTGGACACCGGTTGTGCACCACACCCTTCATGGAACAGCCCCCAGGTTTTCATTAGATACTTTGGGGACGGGTTGCAAGTAAAACTGCTCCTCACAACCGCCTTCCGTGCAGACACTCCCCGGAGTTCCAACAGAAGCAATGCCCCATTGCTGTGCAGTGCCACAATGCACGCTAGCCCATCTGCCTTCAATTGCCCCCCCCCCCCCCTCCCCTTCTCAAGTCCAATTGCCCCAATTTACCCCTTTGTGTGCCTTCATTCTGCTGCCTGCACTGGGACCCGCGTAAAGCCCCCAACGACAATGATCACGCTGCTCAATGACCACCCCGTTACCACACAATCACCCCACCCCACCCCATCCCATGCCACCGCTGCTGCTCATGCGGATCTGCCCACTGTCTCTGGGGTGGCACCGCTGCATCCCAGCGAACAGCCAGACTCCTTTGCGCTTGTTTGGAAACATAACATCAGAAGGCGCTGTACATTTTGTTGTGGTAGGACAGGGATTTTGCATTGGAGCGACACTCAGTCTGCTTACATTGACGGATGTCACTCTCCCTAACCTTGGGGTCTAGGGCCTTCAGTGCGTGTTGCACGCACCCAATGAATATTCCACAGAGCACACCCGCTGTCTGTGTAGAACACCCAGTTGATAGCATGGCCCCCAGCACGGCGCCCAGCGTACGGCGTGCCCGAGATACGGCGCATGGTTCCACCACAATAACAGCGAGTTATGTGCACAATACCCAAGCCTGATCACTTCTTCGCCGGGCAGCAAACAATCATCCAGAACCCTGCAGATTGGCTGTTACAGCGTTGTGTCAGTTGAGTAAATTCTAAAGCATTGCAAATGCTGTCCTCTTTGAGGTGATGTGTGTGTGCGTGCATCCGCGCGCGCACGCATGTGCGTGTGTCCTGAGGAGGCATCTCCAACCGCTTTCTTTGCTTTGCTTTTGCACTGTTTTTGTTTGTGTTGTTGTTTGCGGTTCTGTGTGTGTGTGTGTGTGTGTGTGTGTGTGTGTGTGTGTGTGTGTGTGTGTGTGTGTGTGTGTGTGTGTGTGTGTGTGTGCATTTATGCGTGCATGGCTAGTATGACCCGTGGTGCAGGTTTTCTGCGACACAGATATGAGGGCATGTTCCATTCTGCCCCCCCCGCCCCAAAATTACAGACTGTTGCCCTATGCAGGGAGGGGGGGGCGTTGAGGTCCGGAGTTTGTTTCCAATTTCCTGCAATTTCGCTTTTTTGTTTTTGCAATACTCTGCAATTTTCTGCAATCTATCACAATTTTTCTGCAATTCCTTCTGGCTCATCTATCTTGCCTGCTTGCTGTGCTATCAATGTGCAACTATACAGCTGCGCACACAACTACTGCAGAACAGTAATCTTTAATGTTGTCCGGGCCTCAAAATTACCGAATGGTTTGTACGTGCGCCACAGGGTCATGCTGCAATGTGTCTGTCAATGTGCAACTGTCATTTGCTGGTGTGCCACACTCTATTTCCTTTTTGTTCCCACGAGCAATACGGCATTACCATCTGAGACACTGGTGGTTCCATTCAAGCTATACCTCTGCAGGTGTTGAAAAAAATGTTGGTTACTTACCAGGAGAGGTTGAAAAAGGAGTCCAAGCAGATTGAGCAGAAGACGAAGCATTTGAAGTGGGCGTGCGCACACAGCTAGCTATTTGGCAACGTCCACGGGAAAGGTGTTGTGTCGTTGTTTGGATTTGTCCTTCCACACCGGACACCTCTCCGGATGTACTTATTTGGGACTGCCAAGGGCCACACCAGGCCAAGACCCATTTAAAAGATTATAAAGTGGGTGCCAAATGTATCGTGCTTTTGCTTGATTGTGCTGTGGTTGTGGGAAGGAGTGGTGTTTATACAATTTTTGTGGCCAAACTGTTTGCTTTCTGTAGGGCCCATTCTTGGAGGGGGCAAAACCCAGAATTTTCAAGGTGTACTTGTCGCAAAAGTAGCGTGCAGCGTGAGCGCAAAGCTTGCGTAGCACAAGTACTCCCCCTTACCGGCAGTTTGTGCATTCTGAACCCATGAAATTTGCCTGATGTGCCACACTCCTTGCACCGGTCCCCTTGTTTGGGTTTGGGTGAAGTTCATGCCTATAACCTATCTGGGCCATCTATGCTATCTGCCTATGCCATGACCATTTTCCCTTATCGCGGGAGCCGTTGAAAGTCCACGACCTGCAAGCTAGAGCTTGCTAATTATCGCGTGCTATGCCGTCTATACTCCCTTGTACTCCTTGTCACGGGGTAGTTGCGCCAGATTTGTGGCTACTACTCCCTGCCCAGGGTTTCAGAAGTCACCACTCCTAGTGTGTCAAGTGTGTCTACCTTTTAGCTTCCCTTTGGTGAACGGGCTTTGGCAGAGATTTTCTAGGGTCATGATGAGGGAAAACAACTAGATTGTGCCATGAAGACCATGCACCCAAAACATCCGAAGGAGAGATACATCGTTCGGTAGTACAAATACTCTTGTGCCGTGCAAGTAGATATTTAGATGAACAAACACAACTTGAACAACCACATGGTGCTCGCTTTTAGGGGGCTACCAAAAAACCAAAATCCAAAAACAATGCTAATCTTCAGTGCGGTATGGCCAACCAAGGGGCAACACTTGACACAAGGTGGTTATTTGGCAAAATCAACAGGAAAGGTGTTGTGTTGCGTTGTGTTGCATCGTATCTTTCTCCCGTTTCCACCAACCCCGATGTGCTGAGAGATATGAGCCAGTGGTTCATTGGGGGGGCACCTGATGCTGTGCATGCGGCACAGATTTATCCGTATGGCCACACCAAGCACCCATGGTTCAGTTGTTGTCCAAGCCAAACAAGTATTAGTTCGCTCCACCAGTACCCACTCCCCCTGTAAAAGCTACATGTACCGCCGTCCATAGTAGAGTGGTATTCCTCAGGGTTTATGTGGGATGTGCTGGGTAGTTCGAATCCCGTGACCGAGGGGGTTGGGATGCACCGAACGGCCCGCATAACCTGTTTTGCATGCGATGTGACTACAAGCACCGCACGGACCATGCGTGCATGACTCGGTTCCGTGGGGGGGAGAGAGTTGACCCAAACCAGGCAAAGAGACATTCGATAGCCCGTGGGCGAGCTCAAGGCAACATTCAGTACTAGTTTGGAAGTGCTGCAGTGCAGCAGAACATTCATGAGCTACGACCGGTCGCCTATGACACGGGGGCATTTAGTAGCTGAGTAGTTGTTTCTTCATGGCCCTTGTAATAGCTACGCCCTTGTCCAAGCTACAGTAGGCGTAGGGACCATATTAATTTGGGACCTAATTTCATTATGTACCAAATGTAGTGCAACCATATAAGACATGGGTTTGGTGACAAGTTTGCTAGCTACATAGAGTCATTGACACATTTGTTGTGAGTGTTTGCCCATTTGAACCCGCATCGCTCTTATTTTGGGGATATTTGTGCTTTGGGGGAACGTTAGCGCGCCGGGCATCTTTTTGGACCCGTGCCCCTCTAGTGGCGTTTTAGGGGGTGCACTAAGGGGGCGCACTTAGCACAGTGCAGCTATTTGGGCGCCTGGCTGTACTAGAGACCCACACTTTGAGATACTAGGAGCATCATGGTGACCCCTAGCGTAGGTTTTGACTTCTGATTTTGTCCCCGTTGTTGGGGACCCCCGAGAATGCAGGGGTGACGTAGCATTTCCGCCCTCTTTTGGGCCCCAACCTTCCGGTGCTATTGAGGAAACCGGGACAATCTTTGAATCCACGCTTTGTTGCGTGGCCCCTCGAGTTGGGGTTAGGGACTCACAATCCACGCTTTGTTGCGTGGCCCCTCGAGTTGGGGTTAGGGACTCACAATCCACGCTTTATGCGGTCTTTCAACCTTCCGGTGCTATTGAGGAAACCGGGACAATCTTCGTTGCGCTTTTGCTTTGCGTTGCGTTGTGTTTCGTTGCGTAGTTCGTGAAATGCGTGCATGTGCACTTTGAAACGGGCACGTTGAGCTGGTAATATGGTGATACATTCAGCGTGTCTACTGAAGGAGATCAATTTTTGTTGTTCGCATCCTCGGACCTCTTTTGCTTTTCGATATGGACTTGAACATTGGGGACAGCATGTTTTACACTCACTCGACTGGGCTCCGTGCACCTGCGAAGTTAGTACCTCTCCAGCGCCCCCGGGGCCACTTTCGGATGATGAAGAGCAAGAAGTACGGCCGGCAAAGCGTGAATCGCAAACGTCGTCAAAGGCTCGTGCGCGTGATAAAGAAGTTCGCCAACTGGCGAAGACTTTACCCGTGCAATTAACAAACGAGCAATGGGCTGAAGTCTGCCAATGGCTTGAAGACAACACCCCTTCAACGGGTCGCAGGTATTCATCAGCCCTCATGCTTCATGATGATGTTGCGGCTGTCGGATGTATTGTGTCCATCTTGCCATTTACTATGCAATGCATATATGTTGTGTGTGCATGTCTGTCACGGGCCATTTAACAATGCGGCTACCCACTTCCTCCCCCGCTTTGGGATAGCAACGGATCGCCACCAGCATTGGGTCGCATACCGCCGCCGGTTTCAAGCTCTCGCGGGCATGAAGCTGAAGCAGTCCAAGGGGGCGTTCAAGGCGGGCGGGTCTCATCGCTTGCGGCAGTCGAAGATCCCCGCCGGCAGTGGTACCCAACATGCCACGCCGGTTTTGCAGTACATGGACCACATCCAGAAGAAGATTGGTGACTTGGGCAACATTATATGGATTTGCCCCTTGGCCCCCGGGACATCAGCAGATGTTTTGATTTGGGATGGGTATGGACCTTCTCGTACCCGAGGTGATTTCTTTGATTTTGAAGTTGGGGGCCATGATGGTGCTTATAAAGGCCGGATTCATGCCATTGTGCCTCTCATTGGAAAAAAGAATGGCACTTTGACAGCCCGCCAACAATGTTACAATGATGTGTATGGGTGGTACAGGGCACGCATTGAGCAGCTGTTTGCTCGGTTGTGGCATTGGGGTTTGGTTAGGAACATCTGGCGTGGCGGCCCCAATGAGTTGCACCGGTCAGTCCGCATTTTGTTGCATTTCAAACAGTTTTGCATCTGGAGGCAAGTCCGTCACCCCCCCTACGGACCATGGGAGCATGTCCCGCCTCAGGTTTGGACTTACCAAAGCAACTCGGCCGCCACACAAGATGAGGCAGAGGATGAGGCGCAAGTGTGTGTGTCGTGTTGTCAAAGGCGCTCCACCGTCGCAGTTTGTGATGAGTGTAAGGAGCACTATTGTAATGAATGTATTGACACCCACACTTGTGGGACCAATGTTGTTTGTTAATTATACTACAAATGACAGTTGGAGTGGTTGAATTCACAGATCCTGCTTTATTTTGCAACGTGCTTTGTAGGGAAGGTGTGCAGTGCAATGTGGTCTACTTGGGGGGCTTCTCCATGGGAGGGTAAATCTGGGGCTGAAGTTGGGATAGTTAATAGAAAAGTAGCGCGCCAGGCGCGTGCCGGGCAAACATTCCCCCTTTATATTCCCCTTTCTTGCACGAGCTTACCATGCAATCTTCTCTTTTTGAACCTAGGCGTCTACGGCCTTGCCCACTCTGCCCATGCACACCATTGGCCGAATGGCCTGAACTTAGTCTGGTGTCTGCAAAAAAAAAAAAGAAGGAAAAAGAAACATTTTGACCTGTCGGCAAAAGGAGTGCATCATGGTTTCCATGGAGCACGTATTGAGCACTTGTTTGCACGCATGTGGCATTGGGGCATTGTAGGGAATAGGGGGATGTATTGTCGGTTGCAATGTTGTACGGATTGCATTGATTCTGCAATTGTGTGATGTTGTGCACACAAGTTGCTCATTCTGACTTTGTACTTAGCTCGCATTTGAACAAAAAGAAGGTTGTGTGTTGTTGAGCTTGTGATACCCGGGGTGGCAACCATGGCCGTTCATGGTTTTCCCCATTGTGCATGATGTGTTATGAGAAGGGAAGGTAGCTTACAATTTTTTTGAGCCCGGATTGTTGGGGTCGCCTAATTTTAAGGGCGTTTGGAAGGGGCGTGACTGGGGGCTCTTTGGGGGGAACCTAGTCTAAAAGTAGCGCGCAGTGCGCACGCAGTGCAAGGATTCCCCCGCAAGGTAATGAGTTTCATCACATCACCTGTATGCGGGGTGATGTAGATATTGGCCATGACAAGGCCTCAAGTCTATGACGGTGTGTTGTAGGTTGCATGCTTTGGCAAGGTATGCACGCGTGGCAAACTATGCCATCCGAGACGTGAGCTAGCACATCAAGAGATCGACTCGATGAGGAGGGCAATTATGGTGGATGATGGCACCGTGTGTGCTTTGTGCCGTGTGAAGGTATCCAATTCAAAATCAGGTAAAGACACACATTTTTCAATTTGTGGTCATGCAAGGCTTGCGCCACACAACCGCACGTAGGTTTTGGCTACGTTTCCCATGCAAAGTTGGGTTCCCACACCACATGTCGTCAATTGTAAGCATGTGTCCCTCGTCACATCTAAGCCACACATACAAGGGGGGAGCGTTAGCGCGCCGGGCGCGCGCCGGGCATCTTTTTTTGACCATCCCCCACCCGTGCCTGTTTTTGCCCCCCCTCACCCAACAATTTGGAGCACCTTCTCACCGTGTCTAAGAATTTGGCCCGTCCTTTGCACCCAGTTTATGACGATGGCAAGGGTAGTGGTTGGAGGTGGTGGAGTGACATTTTGTGTTGTTGAATTCTCATATTTCGGCTTATACAAGGTGCCTTGCAGGGAAGGTTTGCGGTCTAGTGCGGTCTACTTGGGGGACTTCCCTAGGTGGGGATAAACTTGGGGCTAGAGATAAGATACTTAATTTAAAGGTAGCGCCCCGGGCGTGCACCGGGCAAACATTCCCCCAAGGTGTGGGCCGTGGCTTTGTGTGCCATGCTAGGGGAACGCGCCGGGCATCTTTTTTTTCACCATTCCCCGCGTGTGCCTGCTTCTCGCCTTGTCTAAGAATCTGGCCCATCCTTTGCACCCAGTTTATGATGATGGCAAGGGTGGTGGTTGGAAGTGGTGGGAGTGACATTTTGTGTTGTTGAATTCTCATATTCCGGATTATGCAATGTGCTTTGCACGGAAGGTTTGCGGTCTAGTGCGGTCTACTTGGGGGACTTCCCTAGGTGGGGATAAACTTGGGGCTAGAGATAGGATACTTAATACAAAGGTAGGGCGCCGGGTGCGTGCCTGGCAAACATTCCCCCCTATACCACACATGTACCACCGGTGCCCAGCACAGAACATTGAAAGAGAGACCAATATTGTCCGGTTACCGGTGGCACTTTTAGGAAATCTGTACCGACGTGCATGCGATATGCTTCGGTCCGTCGCTTGGAAGTTTTCGAAAACCCTTGGAAAGATGCTCGGAAGTTTTGGCAGCCAGATCGGCCCCCCAAAACGCAACCGATATCGGTAGGAATGTTCCATGGGCTTCCCAGCCGACCGTGCCGGGGGAGCTCGGAAGAAATTTTTTAGCCTGAACGTAGTGGAACTTTGGTTGCATGCTTGGTGCCTACCTTGCCTGCAAGATGCCATGGAGAACAGTACGTTGAAGCTAATGTTTGTCTACCCTTTGTTTGCTTTGCCTACAAAATTGCATGGAGAACACTGTGCTCAAGCTTATGACTGCTTCCCCTTTGAGCTCCTTTGTGAATTTGCACTCTTGGTTTTGACATGTGCAATTGCAGTTTCTTCTCCTTGGTACCTGCTTTGCCTACAAACTTGCATGGAACCGATACTTGGAGTTGTGGTTTGAAATAAGGGGAGACCCCCCAGACCCGTACCTGAATGGCTGTACTGAAATAAGGGGAGGCCCCCCGATCCCTGGACCTCTGCCTACAAGGGGCGGAGGAATTTTGATCTGCCAGAGCGGGAATGAAATAAGGGGCGGCCCCCCGGTCCCGGGTCCTCCGCCCATGCAGGGTGGAACGACCTTGATATGCCGATGCAGTTTTGAAATAAGGGGTGGCCCCCCGGTCCCTGGTCTTCCGCCCAGGCAGGGTGGAAAGACATTGATGCACCGATACAGTTCTGAAATAAGGGGTGGCCCCCCCGTCCCTGCCTCTGCCATGCAGGGCGACCTCGGAACGGTCCCGAGACGATAGTGAATCAAGGGGAGGCCCCCCGGAGACGAATTTGTTTGGAACCAAGGGGGGGCGCCATCCCCCTCAGGCCCCAGATGTGTATGTATCAAGTAATGTACGTACGTTACTGAAAGAACCACAGTATTGTATAATGTACGCCTCCGGCCAACAGCCAGGGTGGGCCGGAGGTCCGGGTAAAAGCCCCGGACCCCCCAACGGCAGCCCCAAAGGTGAGCGCACCACTGGAAGGGGCATGTCTGCGGGGTAAAAACATGCGCTTAGTAAACATCTAACGTAATAAATAGTGCTTACTGCTGTAATTAATGCTTAACCGGGTAGAAGGCCCTTCACCCGGGGCTAGTTTCGTGCGCACCCCCCAGAGCCGGACCCGACCGGCCGTGCTGAGGCGAGCCCAGCAATGGGTATGGCAGGCCAGACTTTAAGTGCTGGTAGCCACGCCTCAGCACACTCCGTGGGCTTATAAGGCCCACAGGGGCCCCAAATACCGTTTCGTTCGGGAGTTAAGCCCCGGCGGAATTTGGGGTTGTTGATGGTTAAGAGGACTCACGTTGAGTCCCGGCTACTGTTACCCCGGGGTTATGACCCCCGGTACTGCCTGCTTACTTGCCTGCTGCTGCTAAGAGATAGGAAGGGGTTAGGACCGACCCCCCCCCCTAGCCACCCACGGCACTGGGACACCCCGACAGCGGCCGCAAGGGCTACGCGTGGGCGTCTCCCCTCCGTGAATTATTTGACACCTGCGTGAATTATTGTTTTGAATGCGTGTGTATGTGTGTATGTGTGGGCATGCGTGGGTGTCTGTATGTTTGCTCTGGGTCCCCCTGCAAGGGGGGACTCATCGGCTGGGCAGCTATACCCCTTAAACCCCTCCCCTCTGCTCTCGACCCCTTCCCCGACCCTCTGTTAAACAACCAGCACAAACAAAAGTCAGTTAAACAGAAAGGGGGCCACTGACAGCACCGCTTTCGGAAATTTTTTTTTTCATTTTTGGAGAACACTTTCTTGCCTGTTAAACGGTGCTGTCTGATGGCGGGGTGCTTGGGCAGGCAGGCTTGCCTTCACTGCCCTACAGGGGGAGGGAGGAGAGGACGCCCGGGCACCCAAGGGGTCAGAGAGAGCAGGGTGGGATGTAAAAATAAAAACCTGTAAGTTCCTCTCCACCCTCCCCGCCTGGGCGGTCCACATGGACCAACCCCTCCTGGCTTCGGCTTCCAGACATTTTTAAGGACTTTAACAGGTTAGGGATGTTGCAGACAATACAATTTTCTGTGATTTGCCCTGGTGCTTTAGTTAGGAATAGCCCCTGCACTGTACCGCACCACACTGCACTACACTCACTGCACTGAAACCGAGACCCCCTGAATTGACCCCGGGCTTGAGTTTCCCCCCTTTCCCCAGCCCATGCACTCCGCGTGTTCTGCACAGGTGAATTGTTTACCTGATTTTGATTCTGTCTTTTTGTGTTGTGGTTGTGAGTACTACGCACAAAAATGGCCAAGGGGTCGAATGTGCGCACCTTTCAATCGTGCGCACCACCCCAAACTCCAGCAGAAAGCTCGTACAGCTTGAATAAGGTCTGCAGCGAAACTCCTGATTCTGAGACCCAAGCTTCCGAAATTTCAAGTTTTTCCTCTTTTTCTGCCGTGGGTGTGTGGTTGGCGATGTAGTTCAGCACAGCAAAGGCGGAGAGGGGCACGAGACGTCAAATTATGCTCACCGCCAGAGACATCACATTCATGGAGGCAACTGGGCAGCGTAGCCTAACACAACACTGTATGGCCACCAGCTGTTAGGCTTCTAGGCTGTGTTTCTTGCATCCATCTGTTGCAGTTGCAAACAACATTGCCGTGATGATTTTGGTTAGACATTCGAAGAAGTCACCTGTCTTTCTCAGATTGTAGTGTCCTGAACAGGGTTTGGTTTGTCCTTTCCCTCCACTTGCTCCAGGATGAGGGGAGTGAGACAACCTACTGTGCTGACACACTAGAGCTTTCCTAAATGACAGAATTCAGGTCTCCTTGTCTCCCTGTGAATTGTTTACCCCCCTCCGTGAATTATTTGACCCCTCCGTGAATTGTTTACCCCCCTCCGTGAATTATTTGACCCCTCCGTGAATTATTTACCCCCCTCCGTGAATTATTTCACCCCTCCGTGAATTGTTTACCCCCCTCCGTGAGTGAGCTCGACTATCCGCCCCCCTACAGGGGCCCACTGTTTCAGATTTTTACAACTAGGGGCTCTATGTAAAGCCCCAACCACCAGCTTTCACCACAACTTTGTTTTGTGGAATTTTACCACACCATCACAGAATTAGAAGGCTCCAAAGTGAGCTCGACTATCCGCCCCCCTACAGGGGCCCACTGTTTCAGATTTTTACAACTAGGGGCTCTATGTAAAGCCCCAACCACCAGCTTTCATCAGAACCTTGTTTTGTGGAACTTTACCACACCATCACAGAATTAGAAGGCTCCAAAGTGAGCTCGACTATCCGCCCCCCTACAGGCCCACTGTTTCAGATTTTTACAACTAGGGGCTCTATGTAAAGCCCCAACCACCAGCTTTCACCACAACTTTGTTTTGTGGAATTTTACCACACCATCACAGAATTAGAAGGCTCCAAAGTGAGCTCGACTATCCGCCCCCCTACAGGCCCACTGTTTCAGATTTTTACAACTAGGGGCTCTATGTAAAGCCCCAACCACCAGCTTTCACCACAACTTTGTTTTGTGGAATTTTACCACACCATCACAGAATTAGAAGGCTCCAAAGTGAGCTCGACTATCCGCCCCCCTACAGGGGCCCACTGTTTCAGATTTTCACAACTAGGGGCTCTATGTAAAGCCCCAACCACCAGCTTTCACCACAACTTTGTTTTGTGGAATTTTACCACACCATCACAGAATTAGAAGGCTCCAAAGTGAGCTCGACTATCCGCCCCCCTACAGGCCCACTGTTTCAGATTTTTACAACTAGGGGCTCTATGTAAAGCCCCAACCACCAGCTTTCACCACAACTTTGTTTTGTGGAATTTTACCACACCATCACAGAATTAGAAGGCTCCAAAGTGAGCTCGACTATCCGCCCCCCTACAGGGGCCCACTGTTTCAGATTTTTACAACTAGGGGCTCTATGTAAAGCCCCAACCACCAGCTTTCACCACAACTTTGTTTTGTGGAATTTTACCACACCATCACAGAATTAGAAGGCTCCAAAGTGAGCTCGACTATCCGCCCCCCTACAGGGGCCCACTGTTTCAGATTTTTACAACTAGGGGCTCTATGTAAAGCCCCAACCACCAGCTTTCACCACAACTTTGTTTTGTGGAATTTTACCACACCATCACACATTTAGAAGGCTCCAAAGTGAGCTCGACTATCCGCCCCCCTACAGGCCCACTGTTTCAGATTTTTACAACTAGGGGCTCTATGTAAAGCCCCAACCACCAGCTTTCACCACAACTTTGTTTTGTGGAATTTTACCACACCATCACAGAATTAGAAGGCTCCAAAGTGAGCTCGACTATCCGCCCCCCTACAGGGGCCCACTGTTTCAGATTTTGACAACTAGGGGCTCTATGTAAAGCCCCAACCACCAGCTTTCACCACAACTTTGTTTTGTGGAATTTTACCACACCATCACAGAATTAGAAGGCTCCAAAGTGAGCTCGACTATCCGCCCCCCTACAGGGGCCCACTGTTTCAGATTTTTACAACTAGGGGCTCTATGTAAAGCCCCAACCACCAGCTTTCACCACAACTTTGTTTTGTGGAATTTTACCACACCATCACAGAATTAGAAGGCTCCAAAGTGAGCTCGACTATCCGCCCCCCTACAGGGGCCCACTGTTTCAGATTTTTACAACTAGGGGCTCTATGTAAAGCCCCAACCACCAGCTTTCACCACAACTTTGTTTTGTGGAATTTTACCACACCATCACAGAATTAGAAGGCTCCAAAGTGAGCTCGACTATCCGCCCCCCTACAGGGGCCCACTGCTTCAGATTTTTACAACTAGGGGCTCTATGTAAAGCCCCAACCACCAGCTTTCACCACAACTTTGTTTTGTGGAATTTTACCACACCATCACAGAATTAGAAGGCTCCAAAGTGAGCTCGACTATCCGCCCCCCTACAGGGGCCCACTGTTTCAGATTTTCACAACTAGGGGCTCTATGTAAAGCCCCAACCACCAGCTTTCACCACAACTTTTTTTTGTGGAATTTTACCACACCATCGCAGATTTAGAAGGGTCCAAAGTGAGCTCGACTATCCGCCCCCCTACAGGGGCCCACTGTTTCAGATTTTCACAACTAGGGGCTCTATGTAAAGCCCCAACCACCAGCTTTCACCACAACCTTGTTTTGTGGAATTTTACCACACCATCACACATTTAGAAGGCTCCAAAGTAAGCTCGACTATCCGCCCCCCTATAGGGGCCCACTGTTTCAGATTTTTACAACTAGGGGCTCTATGTAAAGCCCCAACCACCAGCTTTCACCACAACTTTGTTTTGTGGAATTTTACCACACCATCACAGAATTAGAAGGCTCCAAAGTGAGCTCGACTATCCGCCCCCCTACAGGGGCCCACTGTTTCAGATTTTGACAACTAGGGGCTCTATGTAAAGCCCCAACCACCAGCTTTCACCACAACCTTGTTTTGTGGAATTTTACCACACCATCACATAATTAGAAGGCTCCAAAGTGAGCTCGACTATCCGCCCCCCTACAGGGGCCCACTGTTTCAGATTTTTACAACTAGGGGCTCTATGTAAAGCCCCAACCACCAGCTTTCACCCCAACTTTGTTTTGTGGAATTTTACCACACCATCACAGAATTAGAAGGCTCCAAAGTGAGCTCGACTATCCGCCCCCCTACAGGGGCCCACTGCTTCAGACTTTTACAACTAGGGGCTCTATGTAAAGCCCCAACCACCAGCTTTCACCACAACTTTGTTTTGTGGAATTTTACCACACCATCACAGAATTAGAAGGCTCCAAAGTGAGCTCGACTATCCGCCCCCCTACAGGGGCCCACTGTTTCAGATTTTTACAACTAGGGGCTCTATGTAAAGCCCCAACCACCAGCTTTCACCACAACCTTGTTTTGTGGAATTTTACCACAGCATCACAGAATTAGAAGGCTCCAAAGTAAGCTCGGCTATCCGCCCCCCTACAGGGGCCCACTGCTTCAGACTTTTACAACTTGGGGCTCTATGTAAAGCCCCAACCACCAGCTTTCACCACAACTTTGTTTTGTGGAACTTTACCACACCATCACAGATTTAGAAGGCTCCAAAGTGAGCTCGACTATCCGCCCCCCTATAGGGGCCCACTGTTTCAGATTTTCACAACTAGGGGCTCTATGTAAAGCCCCAACCACCAGCTTTCACCACAACTTTTTTTTGTGGAATTTTACCACACCATCACAGATTTAGAAGGGTCCAAAGTGAGCTCGACTATCCGCCCCCCTACAGGGGCCCACTGTTTCAGATTTTGACAACTAGGGGCTCTATGTAAAGCCCCAACCACCAGCTTTCACCACAACTTTGTTTTGTGGAATTTTACCACACCATCACAGATTTAGAAGGCTCCAAAGTAAGCTCGGCTATCCGCCCCCCTACAGGGGCCCACTGTTTCAGATTTTTACAACTAGGGGCTCTATGTAAAGCCCCAACCACCAGCTTTCATCAGAAGCTTGTTTTGTGGAACTTTACCACACCATCACAGAATTAGAAGGCTCCAAAGTGAGCTCGACTATCCGCCCCCCAATAGGGGCCCACTGTTTCAGATTTTCACAACCAGGGGCTCTCTCCTAACGCTGTGCCAACCCTCTTCCACCCTCTCCCAACCCTCTCCCACCCCCTCCCAACCCTCTCCCACCCCCTCCCAACCCTCTCCCACTCTCTCCCACCCTCTCCCAACCCTCTTCCACCCTCTCCAACCCTCTCCCACCCTCTCCCAACCCTCTCCCAGCCTCTCCCAACCCTCTCCCAACCCTCTCCCACCCTCTTCCAACCCTCTCTCAACCGTCTCCCAACCCTCTCCCACCCTCTCCCAACCCTCTCCCACTCTCTCCCAACCCTCTCCCAACCCTCCCCCACTCTCTCCCACCCTCTCCCAACCCTCTCCCACCCTCTCCCAACCCTCTCCCACCCTCTCCCAACCCTCTCCCACCCTCTCCCAACCCTCTCCCACCCTCTCCCAACCCTCTCCCACCCTCTCCCAACCCTCTCCCACCCTCTCCCAACCCTCTCCCAACCGTCTCCCACCCTCTCCGAACCCTGTCTCAACCGTCTCCCAACCCTCTCCCACCCTCTCCCAACCCTCTCCCACTCTCTCCCAACCCTCTCCCAACCCTCCCCCACCCTCCCCCACCCTCTAACAATGGGGCAGGGTGTCTAATCTCAGTGGATTCCGGTAGCAGTAGAGGTGGTAAGTGAACCGTCATGCTTGCCTTTTTGTGTGTTTCTTTGCTGAGGTGTGGGATTTGGGAACCAAGAACGGTGTAGTTCATTGTACAAAAAACCGATGGAAAAACGCCTGGAAGTTTTTGAAATCCCTCGGAAAGATGCTCGGAAGTTTTGGCAGCCAGATCGGCCCCCCAAAACGCAACCGATGTCGGTAGGAATGTTCCATGGGCTTCCCAGCCGACCGTGCCGGGGGAGCTCGGAAGAAATTTTGGCTGGGACTTCCGAGATCAACCCTGCAATATGAGTCCCATTTGCTGAGCATGAATGCTGAGCATCCCCAAATATCCTGAGCAATATGCTTAGCATTTTCCTGCCATTTTTTACCTTCTATGCTGTGCGTCCCAGCACCATGTGAAGTAAACACACCTAAATTGCTTGTCATATTTGTCAAGAACCAAAACCCACCTACCACAAAACTCATGAGAAGAAAGTGGCTTTCCAACGTACCAACTGCCATTTTTTCTAGGAATTCAAACCCTACCCCTCCCCATGAATTTTTCATGCGCTACAACGTTGTTGAATGGCAACAGTCTTTCTTTGGACTCACATGACTACTGGGGTAGACACGAACCAAACACCTTTCATATCAACTAGGCCTAAGAAAGTGAAACATTGGCAATGAATTTACCAAAGCACAGCCAAGCCTTTATAGTGGACCTTTCAAAACCGTCTAGTATAGACTCACAAGGTAAATTAAACTACCAAAGGCAATGAGCCCTAATTAATGTGTGGAATTGATGTTTACATGCCCAAAGGAGAGCAGGCTGCGTGTGGTGTACGCCCCCTCCCTTTGTTCAAATTTTCTGAGTGTCTATTTTTTTTCGGTGTCTTTTTGTCCATGCTTGCCCGGGCCGCTGGGCCTTGACAAACTGCCGCCGACGCCACCTCCTTGTCCCCTGACCGCATGAGTGTCCGGGACACCCAGGCCCGTTTGGCCACGCCAGGCGACGAGGTCATCGTTCCTACCGACGCCGGTCAATTGGCGTGTTTGGCAGCCATCGATGACGCAGATTACATCATTCAGGACGAAGTGGTGCTGAAGAGTGGAGTTCCAGAGGCTGCCTCCCTGTCGTACGACCTCTTCAAGGACTGCGACTCGTCTGAAAAACTTGCTGCCGTCCTTTACGGCAGTCGCCCCAACGTAGTGCTCGTTGGGGAAATGACTGAATATGACAAAATCCAAAATGCAATTAAGAGATTGCTTGCTGATTTGCCCATGCTGGGCCGCTTTGTTGCAATCCTGCTTGAACCTGTCAGCGATGATGATGACAGGCCATCATTCCTCAATCGGGCACTCTCCCTCAACTCAAACATGCCTTTAGGTTGCGACAAGCTGCAAATGGCGGACAGGTCCCTCATGCACATACGCACACATGGTCGATTTGATGTCTGGATTGCAAGCAGCACAAGGGATTCCAGGAACCTATCTCCGCCCCCAACGTATAAGCTCCTGCGGCTTATGACACCTGGGGCAGAAGTTGACAAGGTGGTGTTCCACGGGCCAGATGTGCGGGATAACCAGTACGCCGTACAGGTCCACAATGACCCAATCAACGGACTGTTGGGGTCTATTGGTCTGAACTCTGATGAAGTCCATCTCCTTCCGGGAACAGACCCACGAAACTCAAAGCTGTTCTTCACAGAGCTAAATGAGGAACAGGTGAATACCGTGGTATCACAATTCGGATGCAAGCCAAAGTTCCAGATCCAGCCAGTGGAATGGTATCGTGGTGCCAACCTGACCAACATGTCTGCTGTCTATGAGGTATGGATCAAGAAGACGCACAAGGAAACATGGTCTCCCATGCTGTATGCCTCAGTTCTCGCAATGTTTTGGACAATCCCGGGCGTTCTGCAGGCACCATCGCCAGTGAAAATCCACGTGCTGGGGCCCAGTAAACTGCTGCTGGGTTTCACAGAAACTGGGCACTCGCTGTTGAAGACAAGGTACCGTGAACTGGTGGCTACCATCGGGGCCGTCTTCAAGGACCGGAGGACAGGACAGTTCCTCGACAGGGACATCATCTCCAAGCCCACAGTCCCCTCGACATGGAAGAAGGACCTTGTAGGCACAGTGTACATTCTAGATGTGGCACCGTGGTGGTATCTCTCGGACCTGACTGAGGCCCTTGCTCCTTCAGTACAGTGCCGGTACATCGCGGACCGCGTCAGATGGAGTGTTGGGGAGATGCGCACTGCCAAATGGCGATTGACTGGGGAAAGTGTGACGCAGCGGATTGGAAAGGTCTACTTGTCAGATTCTGGGATGCCTCCGATGTTTGTGATTTCAGAGGCGGATTATGAGGCGCGGAAAAGGCGAATCACAGATGGGCCCAGAAACACAGACGATTCAAAGACCTGCAGGCAAGGCCTAATCACGGCGGGAGAAATGGCCAAGGCCATGGAGTTGGATGACCAAGTCAACAAGGTCATCAGCTCCCTCAAACGCAAGCGGGACTTGAAGGAAGATGAGGCTTCGTCGTCCAATGGAGCAGCGCGATGATGTCAGCATCAAGCATCCCTCTGAGCAGCACACTCAGAGTACTGTCCCAAAATATCAATGGGTTTCAAACGAAAATAACCATGAGAAAGCGTAAGCAAAAACGCATAGTGGCCCTAGGGTCACTGCTGCGGTCCCTGGAGGTGGACTTCTTCGCCATCCAAGAGCCCCACTTCGTCACGGTGGAGGATCGTCAAGCGGGCATGCAGTGCTTATCAAAGTACGGGTATGGCCTGGACAGACCACTTCATGAAGAAGGAAGGGGAGGAGTGGCACTGGCGTGGAAAACATCCAAGTGGACACTACAATCAATGAAGTTCTTGTCTCCCAGGGCGCTAAGAGCCTCACTGTCGAGTGGTCCACTAGAGATCACCATAGTTGTGGCCCACTTCCATCACAAGCACACACGTCGACAGTCACAATGGAAAGACATCGCCAAGGAGTTACATGGACCGAACCTGATTTTATGTGCTGATCACAATAGTTTAGTTGTAAAACACAGGGACGCCTTTGCGCCCCCAGAGTTTGAGCATGACACGTCCTTACGTGCCAGAGACCAGGAGGTGACAACCTTGGCAAAAGCGGGTCTGCAGGATGTCTGGGTGGACATCCACTGTCCAACCCTGACGGACATCAAGGACAAGGAATCATCATGCCCGACGGGCTTCACATACGGCTACCCTCGAGAAGGAGAGCGACTCGATCCGCAGAGGCTACGCCGTATTGACCGCATCCACACGACGTCCGACTTGTTGAGCCTGGCGAGGAGCGTGTACCCCATGTTTGCTGCCAACTCGGACCACAAGGCAATCCTGGCTGAATTCACACCCCCGTCCTTCGACACAGAGGACACAGTTCCCAGATTCTACTGCCCAGAGACCATCCTTCAAGACCCGGAGGCAATGGAAGATCTGGAGACCTCTCTCAAGTCTATCAACTCAACAGGAGATCAATGGTGGGAAGAGGCGCTGGGCTGCATCCAAAAGAAGGCGGTCAGCCATCAAAGGGAACATAAAAACAAAAAGCAGTCGGTTGAGCTACAAGCCCTACGGTTCCTGCGTGGCTCCACAAGAGACTCTATCACACCAGCGGTCTACCAATTTCTTTCGTCACTGGGGATTGCAGCGACAGATGCGGCAACAGCCTACACCCTCCTGGTGGGGGTGTATGAAAAGGCACAGCGTGACAGAACGGGCATGGAAACACTCTCCAAGCTCAAGGGGGTGATCACGACGGGGGAAACTTCAGGGGATCTCAGAACGCGAAGAAACGAACTGTATCGGTTAATGCGGGAGCTGCAAGAGCGAAAGAAACTTCAGCAGCTGGTATCCAGGACAGGCTCGGCAATACGGGGAGCAAAGGCGGTGGCAAAAGAGCTGGTGGACCATTGGGATAAAGTGTCCACCCCAACGGGAGCCACGGAAGAAGAATGTGTGGCCTATCTGAAGTCGTTAGGAGTGGAGCAGCGGTTGCGCAAGGCAGGTCAACTCCTTTTCAAGCAACTATCCCTGGACATAGTCCATGAAGGCCTTAAGAGGCTGAACAGCAACAGCTCCCCTGGATTGGGTGGTTTCTCAGCAAAATTCTTCAAGAGGTTCTCGGACATCTTCGAACCACAAATGTATGAATCACTGAAACGCTTCCTCGACGTGGGCAAAATGCCGGAGACATGGACCTCGGGAGTGGTGACAATGATCCCAAAGACTAAGGCAATGCAGACACCAGACTTGCTCCGACCAATTGCACTACAAACTACAAGGCAAAAGTGGCTCACCAACGTTCTCCTGATCCAGTTAGAGGATGTACTTCTTCACTGCATCCCGTCACAGCAAACAGGTTTCCTTCGCCACAGAAGCATACTCCAGCATGTCTACGGGTCACGGGCACTCTGGGATGGCTTACGTGAAGGAGCGGCGTTATCAGTAGATTTCAGAAATGCTTTCCCCACGATGTCTCACGAGATGGTGTCGGCGGCACTGGGTCTAATGTGCATACCATTCCTGTACATCCGTGTGATACTACATCTTTTACGTGCACCGTATCTATATTCGGTTGGAAAAGGATATGTCCCAGGTGTCTACCACCACCCGCGGGCAGGCACGCGCCAGGGGGATCCACTCTCCCCGGCACTGTTCTCCCTGGTGGCATCCTTTGTGATTTTCCCACTACAAGACCTGGGTCCAGGGCTGACTGTCATGATGTATGCAGACGACCTCATCATCTTCTTGGATGGACGAGCCAACCCAAAACTGCTGAAGAGGGTATGGGAAGTGGTGTCTTGTTTTGGACAGTTTTCGGGGCTGAAGGTCAACCTGAACAAAATGGCAGCGATAGTTCGCAACTGTGGGGGAAAGGAGTGGGCGAGGTGCTTTCGGGACATTGGAGTGGGCGTCAAAAATTTTGTCAAGTATCTGGGTGTACGCTTGGGGAATATTCGGCATCAACAGGATGACCAAGGATGGGGGCTGACGATAGAGCAGGCTTTCGCACCAGCACTGCAAGAGGCCTTCCGGCGCGCAAGGGTGGTATCCACGCTGCAACTGTCAATGGACGAACGTGCATTCATGCTGACATCATGGATCCTGCCGGTTGTGGCCTGGGTATCCAAGGCATACTACGCCCCAGTCTCGGTGATCAGACAACTGAAGTTGGTGTACCACGTGACTATGGGTACCAACAGCCGGGGAATCACTCTGCCAATCCTTTCACGACCAAGAACGCAAGGGGGACTGGCACTGCCAGAGCCAGAGCTGTTCCTCATGCACCAGGCAGCGGCTCCGTTCGTCAGCCTTTTGGGAGAGCCTCACAAGTTTCCCGACAAGGCAGTGGAGACCTTCTATGCATGGGCAACAACCATCGGGTTCACACCATCCAAGGACAACCTTCCATATATTCAACTGGGCATGGTCCGAACGGCTGATCTAACGTTCTTGGGATGGTCGGCAAAGGCACACTCCAATATCCAAAGAGTAGCCCCGCAGGTGGCCCCCCCGGCAAACCGGGACCGCCTGCCGTTGTGGCACTCAGTGTACTTCCGAAATGAGTTCAACTGCTCCTACTACAACACGAAAATGATCCGGCAGGGGGTGCTGACGTGGGGTCAATTCCAATCCTTGGAGGACGCAAGATTATTCAATGCACTGCCTCGGACATGGAAAGGGGTCTACAATCATGGCGGACGACTCCTCAACAAAGTCCCGTCACAAGGGGGGTTTGATACCCCCGCAATCCACGCCCAAAACTGGACCAGAGCATGGCTGCTTCAGTTTTGCGCCTCTCAGCCAGGGGTCCGCGACCCGCCAACACCGGAGGTATGGGAACAGTTGGCACAGGCACAACTACCGCCGAGGGTTCGGGACTTTGCGCAAAAGGCGCTGTGGCACAAACTGACTGTACATGCAAGAGTCTACAAGAGGTCAGGCACTGACAAGTGCCCGGTGTGCTCACAAAAGGAGACGGTTAAGCACGCGATGGTCGAATGTCCCATGTTCAAAGCGGCGGCGGCGGTTATACAACACTACTATGGCCCGGTGGAAACTGGTAACGGGACGTCAGCAGTTCGAGACATGATGGAGTCCGACAACCAGGAATGGTTACTGAACACGAACCAAGGCTGGGCAATGTGGTCAGCAAGAAGTGCCCACTGGCGGTACCGATGCGAAGTCAAAGCAGGAGCGTCACCGGTGTTCACGTCATACCTGACAACATGGCTAAGGGAGCTGTGTGAGTGGGTGGGATTTTACTCAGGAGAGCGCAGGGAACAGTGGAGAGGCTTTCAAAAGTCACTGGAGCAACTTCGAGATACTGGAGTGCAGCCGCGACAAGGGGAAGTACAAGTTCATGGGGGATTGAATGCATGGTGGCAAACACACACAGAGTGCTTCACTCAAGAGAGATCAGCCAACAATCACAGTTGGCATAGGGAAGCGGAATCACGCCCGAAGCGCCCGAGGCAGGCAGGCCCGGGAGTGCTACAAGGAGTGCAAGATCTGATTGCAGAACTGGTGGCGAAGGGCTAGAGGATAGTGTACATGGACGGATCGTCGAAAAGACTGGGCCACAAGGACATGCGCAGGGCCGGGGGCTTTGGCGTGTTCGCGGCGGAAGATGATCAAGGACCAGAGGTACGCTTCTGCGGCTACGTACCAACACGTCACAGGCAAACAAATAACGGAGCAGAGCTTTGGGCAGCCGTAGAAGCCTTACAGGGGTTCTGGGTGCCAAAACTGGCAATCCTCACCGATTCGCAATACCTGCAGCTGGGAGCGACTGGCAGGGCCCAACACTGGAAGTCAAAGGGATGGACAACCACGTCTGGAAAGCTGCAAGTCCATGTCCCAGTCTGGGAAATGCTGCTCCAGGAAATGGCGACGCCGGGAAGAGAAGTCAGGTGGGAGCATGTCCCAGCTCATGTCAACGTGCAGGGAAATGAGGTGGCAAATGGATTGGCGATGGAAGGCATGTGTTCGAGCCCACTGTGGTCTCAGCATGCTCCTCCAAGTTCATCATCAGGGTCAGAGTCCACAGTAGGCTTGAGGGGAGGGTCGGGATCAGAGTCAGAGGACACCAAGGCACTCTAGTCATCCTTGGGTATGGTACCCATGGACAGTGATGAACTGACACGGGAAGCATCCGGGGAGCCAGCGCCATGTGAAATGGGACCATACGCCTCAAGCAGTACAGAAAGTGAGGAAATGAGGACAGGACACACACTCCAGGGAGTACTGTTGAATGAACTGTCAGCAGCGGACACACTGTCCTTCAGCACTGATGTGAGCGACACCAGGCGGCAGCGCAAGAAGCGAAGGCTCAGGAAACGCAGGAACCCAGGACAGACGGGGTCGATAATGACAGAGCCTGTAGCCCCTACATAATGGTGCGGACATTTCACAGGTTTCGAGCACAACAATGCATGCATGTCTGAAATCTGCGTTCTGACGCAGAGCTTTTCGTCACACGAGCTGCGTTTTATCGCGGCGAGCAGCGGCACATGAAAGAGACCACCAAGCAGCTGAACGCCGCGTCCTGTCGCGGACAGGCACCCAGGCGTAATGCCGTCTGGAAGGACACAGCAGGAGAAGGGATCACATCAGCAGCGGTATGGCCCATACACACACGTCCAGCCAACCCCAAAGAAGGTCAAGCCCCAGCAAGAACGCCAGCGTTTCAAAGTGCAAGCACTGAGCCAGCTAGACGCCATTGCAAATGAAGGACTGCAAGCAGTTGAGGCAGAACTGACCACAATGGCCTGGGCCCGCAACCAGCAAATCTGGCTCCGACCGGACCAACCACATGACACCAGGATGCACTGTGAGATTGTGGACAACCATGGGGAACCATTGCTGATGAGCAATCAGGAGCTCTACTCGGTGATGGTCCAGATCAACTGGACCCTGAAGTCTCAGGCTCTGGCGAACATTCAGGTCCAGTGGCGACCCAAAAGTGCAGGCAAGTGGCACCCGTTCCAGTGGGAGGCGATCCTCCACTGTCCGACGGCAGAGGGACACAGAACGGTGCCCTCCTCAGTGAGCAGAACTGGAGATTACATGCATGTGTGGCTGGCAGGCCGAGCGGACCTCTTGCGGCTGTTCCAAAGAACGCTCTTCAGGCAGGCAGACCCGGTACCCGGGGACGCTGTGCGGTTCCTCTACACGCTGCTGAACACGCCCCCATGCGAAAGAAGATACGCATGACAGGGGATGACACACAGGAAAGAAAGATTGGAGCGCATGGTGCAGATACCCAATCGTCGTGGCTCAGTGGGTACACCACACCTCTTCTGTCCTGTAGAGGATGGTTCGAACCCCGGGGGGGATAGAGATACACCAAATGACCCGAACCCCCTTTTTTGGGCGAGAGGGAGAGAGAGAGAGAGAGAGAGAGAGAGAGAGAGAGAGAGAGAGGGTAGGACACAGTGGGGAAGGAACAGAGAGGAGCAACAGAGAGGAGAGACAGAGAGGAGAGAGAGAGAGAGTGGGACACAGGAGAGAGAGCAAGAGAGAATGGGAGGGAGAGAGTGGGAGAGAGACCCACAGAGCAAGAGACGGGGGCTAACCGGCGCAAAGGGAGGGTGGTGGGTTCGAGCTGACCAGGGTGTATGGGACGCCAAGACAGCACGGAACAGTCAAGTGGTGAAAAAGACAGGGCGCCGTGGCGCCCCTGAGCCACAGGCTCGACACGTCGTTACGTGTTGAAAGGCCGAAGCATGACTGGGGCGGCGAGAATGCGGCCCAAGTGAGGCAGTCGGAAGCAAGTGGGCAAGGAAAAGTGGGCAGCATGCGCATGCATGGTGTCGAGCAGAAATGGTAGGCGCCACACACAGTACAGCAATGATCTGTTGAGATACCTGACAGCAGGAGCACATGCTGAAATGTTGAGACGCCTTTGCGCCACCAAAGGCGCCTATGCGCCCCTGAGGCACGAGTACGACACGTCCTCACGTGCCAAGGATCCAGTGCATGACACGGGCACGACCTGCAGGGCAAGGGTTAGAGTCTAACCGGCACTGTGGGTGGGTGGAGGGTGCGAGCTGACCTCAGTGTTCAGAGGAACAGAGCCAATGCACAGTCAGCAACCACCTGGTGTGGTACAGAACTAGTCAGCAGCCACCTGGAGTGGTACAGAACTGATCTGCGCTGCAGTGCAGCGAGGAAAAACATTGAACTATGTGGTTATGACCATGCACCTGTGACACGGGGGCGTATGCGAGCCCAGTATCCGTTGCCTCATGGCCTTTGTTCAAGCTACAGTCGTGACCTGAAACCCAATTGGTGGAGGCGCCAGAGGCGCCTTTCGGGCGCATTGAACAATGCATGTCAGCGCCTAATGGCGCCTTGCTGGACGGTTTGCACAAGGTTTGCCGTGGCTCCGCCGCGTTGATACCTGTCATACTGTTGAGGATGCCAGAGTCATTCTGGAGGGTGACGATCATCATTGATTGGTGGCCAAGCTACGGTCTTGATTCTGGATGGTGACAACCATCGTCGATCTATGGCCAAGCTACGGTCTTGTTTGTGACAGCACTTGACTGTGCCTTGCTGGACATGCCGGAGCGATTCCGGAGGGTAACAACCATCATTGATCTATGGCCAAGCTACGGCTTTGTGTAGTAGGAGCCATATAAATTCTGGACCTAATTCTTCGGCGCCAAATGTACTGCAGCCACATAGGACATCTGTTTTGTCAGTGTTTGCCCATTTGAATCCACACAGCTTGATTTAGGGGAGGTCTGGTTACCCTTCTTGCACCAGCTCACCATGGCATCTTGTCTTTTTGAACCTAGGCATCCAGTTATTTGTATTTTGTTGTCACTCAAGTGTGGGTCACATCACGGTCTTGTCTAAGGTACAGTAGGTGTACAGTAGGGACCATATTAATTTGGAACATTTGCTAGCTTGGACCAAGCGGACGGGGGGGCGGGGGTGGAGAGAGCGTTGCACACCAGCAACTGATGGGCGGGTGGACTGCCTGATTTGGGCCAGCCAATTGCTGCCAATTGAGCTTGCAGAAACCCCACCCCAACCCCCTAATGATACATAAAACATCGTGATACGCGATAAAGTGATCATTTTGAGTCCACACACCCCCTTTGCGAGAACAGCGCCCTTGCCAGAACAGCATGGGATGCTGTTTGCGCAACGGTTGGAACCATGGAATTTGGCGGTTCCATTTTGTGGTTGTCTAAGAAGATTAAAATTGTTGGTTGTGGGCACTGCTCTCGCACCCTTTGGAAAGAAGTGGTACACATGTTCGAAAAGTCCAGTTTTTTGGCTGAGATTGAAAGTTTATCCAACAACAAAACACACTTTCTGAGTGTCTATTTTTTTTCGGCTTAGTTTTGTCACAAAGCAATGGTACAGCTCACGACCACCAAGGACCCCGAGCTCATGGCATTGAACGCCAAAGTGCAAACGCATGCCAAAGTGGTTCCATGCGCCGTGAACCGGGAGAAGCGAGAGCACTTCAAGCGCAACATTTGTGCCTCGGGATGCGGACGCTTCAAGGATTTCGGCGACGTGAAGCCCAGCACGTTGAACGAAAGGGGGGCCTTGCGCGAGGCAGCCCGATGCTTGAAATGCGCGGATGCTCCTTGCCAGCACAGCTGCCCAACGAGCATCGACATCAAGCAATTTATCTCTCAAATCGCCACCCGGAATTACTACGGGGCCGCCAAGTCCATATTCAGTGACAACCCCGTTGGTATGACGTGTGGCATGGTGTGCCCCACCAGTGAGCTCTGCGTCGGGGGTTGCAATCTTGCAGCTACGGAGGAGGGGCCCATCAACATCGGCGGCTTGCAACAATTCGCGACGGAGGTGTTCATGAAGATGGGCGTCAAACAGACCCGCGACCCATCGCTGCCACCGCTGGACCAATTGGCGGACAGCTACCGCACGCGCGTGGCGCTCGTGGGTGCTGGGCCTGCGAGCATCAGCTGCGCCACGTTCCTGGCCCGCCTTGGGTACTCCGACGTCACCATCTTCGAGAAGCAGGACTACTACGGCGGGTTGAGCTCCTCGGAGATCCCCGCGTACCGCTTGCCCTACGACGCCGTGGACTTCGAGGTGCGATTGTGCACGGACCTGGGCGTCAAGTTCGAGCTTGGCAAAGCCCTTGGCCGTGACTTTTCGGTGCAGTCGCTCAAGGACGAAGGCTTCGGCGCGGTGTTCCTGGGCTTCGGCCTGCCAACCGCCAACACAGACCCTGCGTTTGCGGGGCTGGAGGCGAGCCATGGCTTCTACACCAGCAAGGATTTCCTCCCGCAGGTCAGTGATGTGCTTAAGAACAGGTCAAATGTTTTGGTTTGGGGGGGCGGGGGGATTGGGCTATGGGAGCGTCCCGTGCGCTGTGCGCGCGCTGTGCGAAAAGTTGGCTGTTCTCCACCACCGGGAGTTCGGTAAGTTCAGAAGATTGAAAGGACGTCATTGAATGGCTGCTGCAGTGGACGGGGCTATAGGGGGCAGAATTTAGGTCCCTGGGACCCATGGCAAGCATCAGACGTTTGAATTTTTGAGTTTTGAATTGATTGTGCATGATTCCGCAGGTGCGTGGTTTTCAGGGTTGTTACCTGGATAATCATCGTAATAATTGGCGCTGTGCCCGCGCTGTGCGAAAACGCCCCCTATCTGTCACTCCGTGACAGATGGAGAGTGACAGATGAGAATGGCAAGTGGGGAGGTGACATATATTCTGGTACAGATTTGGGAAAATGGGGCGCCAAAGGCGCCGGAAAATTTTTTTGGCCTGCCGCAGGCGGACAAAAAAAGTTTTTTCCCCATGTGTCTAGACTCAAAATGCTCAGATTTTTGTGGAGAATTCAAATGCGGGTGAAAAACACAAAAAAAAAAGATTCGACCCCCGGACGCGACCTCCAAGTCGGCCCTTGGCTGCTGGCCCATCCATCTGCCACCTGTCACTCGTCACTCGAGGGGGGTGTTGCGCAGGGGGGGCGGGCACTATGCACATCACTACCGCAGGTGTCCAAGGCCTCCAAGCCCGGGATGTGCTGCAAGGAGGCGGCCAAGCCGGCCCTGCCGGCGCTGCACGGCACCGTCATGGTGCTCGGGGCGGGGGACACGGCGATGGACTGCGCCAGCAGCGCCTTCCGGTGCGGCGCCGCGCGCGTGATCCTGTGCTTCCGGCGGTCCTTCAACGAGATCCGCGCGTGCCCCGAGGAGTTCGAGATCCCGAAGAAGGACGGCGTCGAGGTGCTGCCGTACTGCACCCCGCGGGAGGTGGTGCTGCGCGACGGCCGCATCTTCCTCGTCGAGTTCCTCAAGATGGACAAAGGGCCGGACGGCCGGTGGGCCCCCGACGACGACCAGGTCCTCCGCATCAAGTGCCAGTTCGTGATCAGCGCGTTCGGCTCCCACGTGGGGGACAGCGCCCTCGTGGACGCCTGCGCGCCCGCGACGTTCACGGCCCAGGGCCGCGTGAACGCCGACCCGGCCTCGGGGCAGTGCGCGGGCGTCCCCTGGCTGTTCGCCGGGGGGGACCTCGTCGGCGCAACGATGACGGTCGAGGCCGCCAACGACGGGAAGACCGCGAGCTGGCACATGCACAAGCACCTGCAGGCGTCCGCGGGGGGCGCCGTCCCCGCGGAGATGCGGCTCCCGCTGTTCCACAGCCCCATCGACGACGTGGACATCGGCATCGAGATGCTGGGCCTGAAGTTCAAGAACCCGTTCGGCCTGGCGTCCGCGACGGCCGCCACGACGGGGGAGATGATCCGCCGCGGGTTCGAGGCCGGCTGGTCCTTCTGCGTCACGAAGACCTTCAGCCTGGACAAGGACCTGATCACCAACGTGTCGCCGCGGATCGTCCGGGGGTCCACCAGCGGCAACATCTACGGCCCCGGCCAGACCTCGTTCACCAACATCGAGCTCATCTCCGACAAGAGCGCGAACTACTGGTGCGGGGTCGTGCGGGAGCTCGTCACGGACTACCCCGACCACATCGTCATCGCCTCCATCATGTGCTCGCTGAACGAGGCGGACTGGACGGAGCTGGCGCGGAAGGCCGAGGCCGCGGGGGCCCACGCGCTGGAGCTGAACCTGAGCTGCCCCCACGGCATGGGCGAGAGGGGCATGGGGCTGGCCTGCGGCACCGTCGAGGGCTTCGTGCGCGACATCTGCAAGTGGGTGCGCGCGGCCGTCAAGATCCCGTTCTTCGCGAAGCTGACGCCGAACGTCACGGACATCTGCGCCATCGCCGGGGCGGCGAAGGAGGGGGGCGCCGACGGCGTGACGGCCATCAACACCATCCAGAGCCTGCAGACCGTGGACCCCGACGGGGCCGCCTGGCCCCACGTCGGCAAGGCTAAGCAGACCACGTACGGCGGGATGAGCGGCAACGCCAACCGCCCGGTGGCGCTGGCGAAGATCAGCAGCGTCGCGCGCGCGTTCCCGGGCTTCCCCATCATGGGCACGGGCGGCGTGGAGTCGGCCGAGCACACCCTGCAGTTCGTGCACTGCGGGGCCAGCGTCGTGCAGATCTGCTCCGCCATCCAGAACCAGGACCTTTCGGTTGTGCAGGACTACATCACCGGCCTTAAGACGCTGCTGTATCTGAAGGGGCGGGAGGCCTCCGGCAAAGGCTGGACGGGCCAGACCCCGCCGCCCGGGAGCCTCCCCCACAAAGCCCCCAACCTCCGCGACATCGAGGACGTGGTGGCGTCCCCGGACCGCCCCCTGTTCGGACCGTACCTGAAGGAGCGCCTCAGCGCGCGCGCGAAGGCGCTGAAGGAGGCGGACCTGCTGGCGGCGGAGTACGTGCCGTGCGCGGTGGGCGCGGAGCCCGCGCGGGTGCCCCGCCTGCAGGACGAGCTGGGCCGGGCCCTGTCGCGGATCACGGCGTGGGGCGACCTCTCGATCAAGGAGCAGGTGGTGGCGCTGGTGGACCAAGAGAAGTGCATCAACTGCGGGAAGTGCTACATGACCTGCAACGACACGGCGTACCAGGCCATCCAGTTCCACCCGGAGACCCACAAGCCCCTGGTGCTGGACATCTGCACGGGCTGCGGGCTGTGCGGGGCCGTGTGCCCCATCCCGGACTGCATCACGTTTGTTCCGCGCAGCACGCCCTTCCCCCCGCAGCGGGGCGTGGCTCCGGACGCCAGCCCCAACCCGGCGTACAACCCCTTCGATGCCGAGCATGCGGCCGCTTGCGGCGCTGCCAATGGCAATTGAAATGGGCACTGAATGGAAGCGCCGGCTTGACTGGGCGCAGCAGGAGCGGCCCCAGAATGCGTACTGGGACAGACATAGGTCGCCGCTCTGAGAAGCTCAGCAATATTGAATTTTATAGCGCCTCCTACGCAGTAGGACGCCGTCCCATGTCGTCTCGCTGCGTCATACCAGTGCCCGCATGGCACCTGCAAGGCAGCCAAAGTTTCCAGGTCGTGCAACTTGCACCTCCTGCCCCCTCTCATCTTTGGCGTGTGCCCGAATGCAGCCGCTCTGCTTTTCAGGGCAGCTTACATTTTGCTGGACATCCTCTCATGCAGTGCCCTGCCTGAGACCTCCTCCTCTTCTGCACCGTGCTGCCCCTCTGATGACCTCCCATGACTACCGGTTTCGGAGGGTAAGTCGACTTTTGAGGGACTAGGGCGGGGGATCACCTGAAGATGTACGACTGCTCATATGTAACATAGAAGAATGCCCTCATGCTTTGCTCCACTTTCGCTGGGGCCCGTATCCCCCCCTCTTGGGGGTTCAGGTGCTGCCTCGAGAGGAGACGATTGTGTGGGTATCGGATTGCCTCAGTTTTACTCGGGAACCGGCCATTTGCCGCCTGCATAGCCTCAAAAGCACCTTCTGCCGGGTGGGTGCAACCTGCCGACGTCAAAAGGTGCACGTGGTGTGCGCGGGATAGGTCCTCCCCCTCGTTGTTGCAGCAATCCACTTTTGTCGGATCAGTCTGTTGGTGCTGGCCGATGGAGTTGGTGGTGCATCTCTCTGCCCATGTACAAATAAGCTGATTTGCACTCTACCAGTTTATCGTCACTGGAAGTAGTACGGCTCAGGCACTCACATCAGGTGGACCCCTTGGCAGTTACATGAACTCAACATCCCCCCGGGGTGGACCCTGCCTTCTGAACTACATGTGTTTGTTCGACCAGTGCCTCTGCAGGGCATTACTGTAGCAAACGGAACGAACCATCCGATGCCTTCCGCGCACTGAAGGCGGAGGTTTTTAAATGCGGCTGTTGACTGTGCACATGCTCTGCAGTTTTGGTGTTCTGCAAAGGACTGTGGCAATCGCTGCTGTTGTACATTACGTCTGTTATACTCCTTCTATTTCGAGTCACCGACCCGAGTATGATGCTTTGCACCCTCCAGTTGCTACAATATAGGATGTCTGCATGTGGGAGCCTGAGAATACTGTACCCTGATCAAACCAGACCAGAATGGGCGAGAATACAGGCTCTTTTGCTCCAGATCTCGCAGGTCATGGCTATGCACATATGTTGGGATGCGTCTTGATCCCAAAACTGGTGCTGCCCAATATTGATTTTTGTTGTAGTTGTTGTTTGTCGTTGCCCATGGGGGTTGCCCTGTGCATCTTTGCCACCTTCCGACACTGCTTTTGCATTCGAAGGTTGGGTCTGTGTTGCTGACCATTTCTGGCCATCAACGCAATGATGGCACCGGATCACAGTGGCTGCGCCTTAGCACCCTTCTTTACTGGCTTGTGCAGGGTATCCTTATTCGTATTGTTGTTTGTAAGATAAATGGTCTGGCCAGAGGTCATAGATGCAGCCGAAGTGGTGTTGTCTTTTGACTGGTGGTGGGGGTTGCAAATGGTCTGTAGTGTGGTTTTCATGGCAGTTTGGAACACTGCGTCCCAAATCGTTTTCGGGCCGCACCCAAACTTTGGAGAGTGCAGTGATTGGTGTATTTGGTTTATGAGCCATGCATTGACTGTATCAGAACCAAACCAGTCTAACCAGTGGGCAAAGGGTATGAGGGGCCAATGCGTTCTCTTCTGATGCAGGTGGCTGCTCACCCTAATCATGCCCACTTGTCCTGCCATTGTTCCCATGCCTTGTTGAAATCTAGCGTTTCTCACACCGCATGTCCGTTGTAACTCGTTGCCCCTGTGTGCATAAGGGGCACTGTTCCCCTGAGCTACATGATCACATTGTATATTACCAATTTTTTATGGCAGTTGAGGTACACATACAGTTTGAATGGCTGGATTATCAATGTCGTTTTTGTGCTGTGTTTCCCCATTTCAAGCCCACAAACCAGGAACTACCCCGACGGTGGCCGCACTAAGGGCGCATGTCGGGGGCCCCATGCAAGCGAGAAGCACATTACAACGGCATGAAAAGCACGCCACAGGCCCGGGCAAATGGGAGCATGAAGCGGTGGCAGTGGGGGACGATGATGGCGAAGAACGGTGAAAAGCTGCTGCCAGCACACCAAGGGTCAGCAACGAGAGTTGTTGAGACATGAAAAGGAGGCAGCCGTACGATGGATTCAGGCCACACAAAAGAGCCACCATGAATGGAGGTACTAGTTAAAGAAACTGACGGGGCAAATGATACAGGAAACGACATTACAGTCCGATAAATTGCAAGCAGCAAAGGTAAACCGTGGACACCATATGCTGGGAGTGTCAGTGGATGGGTCAAGATCTCAGGCAGTTTCTCATGGGGAGGCTACAACCGGAATTTCACCTGCAGTATTGTCGTTTGGAGTTAGCAACTCTTGGACAGGCATACATGAGGGGCTGGGAGGGCAACACCATGACAGCGGCGTGGCAAACATGCTAGGAGAAAGGAAACCGCGTCTGTAGAGTGCTTGGGACGGCCCTTTTCTTAGAGCACAAAAAGGTGCTGCACGGTCTGTGGAGGCAATACAGCCACAAACCAAGGTTTTGGGGGAGGCACCTGATGTGGCACGCCCAGCACAGAGATTTAGCCATTTGGCCCGATCAAGCCGCTGTAGATTAAGTGGTGGCTAGGCCAGAAGAGCTATAATTTCCCTCCGCTATTAGGACAAGGGTTGGAAAAATCGATAATTCAGTAGGGAGACCGGCGTAGTAGGATAGGAAGACCCAAACTAGGATGGTGGTTGCTGCAAAGTGGCCATCTTATGTTTCCTCACCTTGGGCGCCGGATCAGCAAGATGCGTGCTCATCCTGCCATCCAAGGGGAGCATCTGCGCCGTGTGCACTACTTTTACGGCGGGTTTACCGCATTTTCCAGTACCAGAGGTGCTGGAGGGAATGGACAACTACGTTGTTTTGTGTGCTTTGTGTGCGGTTAGGCAACATCACGTGGTTATACAGCCTCAGCCATGTCAGCCATGTCGAGTGTCGCAGCGGCGATGGAGGGTGAAGAGTGGGCGCTGGTTCTTGAGGGAACAATCACAGCAGTAAGCCGCTGGAGCAGGGCAGGGAAGTGGGGCATGGGTTGAATTTTTTTTAGGAAGGTATGGGCGCATGCACACGTGCAAGTACAAGCAACCATGTGCACAGGAAAATGGCCATGGCAGTGGTAGGTGGGGCATGACAGGGGGATAAGGTTGTTGGCGGAGAGGGGGTTAGAGAGATGGAGAGATAGTCAAGGGGGGCATAAAACGTGCACAGCATGGCACAACGGGCAGCGTGTGCAGTGCAAGGTGGGAGATGGTTAACAGGAGCGGTTTTTCTCTGAGACGCGCAACAATCACAGGCATATACTCATTGACTAGTACGGTGGGGCTCTCGTTTTGCGAGGGACTGACAACCGGTGCACACACCAGGGCAAGGCACACTTTCGAAGTGTCGCCGAATCATTGCATCGTAAAAAAATCAATGTTTCTCCAACTGGTCATCGTTGCAAAATGCTGCCGTTGTGGTGCCCACTCACCTGCTGGCGCCGGGAGATGGTTCACATGCAGCCCTTCCCAGACCTGAGGTTGGTAAAGCACTTTACACTACACCTGATGTGCAGACTATAAGACAGGGGTCCGGATCACCAGTATTACACATCAGTGCTATGCTGCGTTTCCAGGGATGTTGTTGGGAGGGGGAGCTTCTACTTCAACATTTAGACATGTTTGTCTATATCCCAGAACTGAAAACTCACACTACATCACCCCTGAATAGGACCTGTATATAGCACCTGCTGTAGGTTCTTACTGCAAGCGATCCTGTACCCACTTGGTTTCTTAACCCAAAGCCCTTATGCTGAAGCGATTGTTGAGGGTAATTGCCTCAACACCTTTGACGTTTGTGTCCAGCATTTGTGCCATCCCCAGACACCCGCCCCCCCTGAGTGGATGGACAGACAAGATGAGGCAGCGCTGTGCAAGCTTCATCAATCCTAAACAGGGGTGGCTCGGAAATAGAGCATAGATACCACAACACTGTAGCACAGGGTGGGACATAGCAGACGAGCTGCAGGGTCAAGGGCGGGGAAAGGGAAGATGGAAGCTAAGGGCAAAGGCGGTGTGTCAGTCAGTTGGAGGTCCCATTCTTCGCTGCCTGTGGAAAGTGTGCGGCAAACCTGAGTTGTTTGTGGGCCCCGTGCACCGTTGCCATTGCAGAACTGAGCCCTCTGCTCTTCGCGAGGGATGATGGAACCTGATGTTTCGAATGAACAACGCCGCCTGGTTCAACATCCAGGCACCCACAGCTGGGCTTTGGCGTGTGCAGCCTTTATCATAGGATGTTTGGCCTCTGTCACCTGCGGTGCAATGTCGTGGAGCAGCTCGTCGGGCAACAGCAGCATCCAAACCTATGTCAGCACCAGTCTTCATCGCGTGGCCTCCATTCCCAATGCTGTTCATGGCATGCCATTGAAGCACCGAAGACCACCAATCTCAAGCAGATTCGATCGCAACACCAGGACGGACCTGAGGTCGTCATCAACGACTCCCTTGCGGAGCTCTTCCAAGCGACCATTTGCCCAATGGCATGTTTCTACAGAACCAACCCAGCAGAATGAGGAACCGGTGTTCGGCATCCGAAGCGCGCCTGCGTTGATGGTCTCTGCAGTCCTTGCCGCTTTTGTGGCCGCCTTAGGTTTGGAGTTGTGGCGGTCGAGATGGGCCATGGCCTCCGTGGGCGATGCACCAGAGGCATTGCCCCGGCGCCCGACTGGGACATTCCCCTTCGATGATGCCTCCAGACAAGCATTGGCAACCATCAAACACTCCGACAAAAACGTCGACGGCGAAGTCTTCTTTGCGGAGCTGTTCTCGAACGCCTCCAACGCCACGCAGAAGTGTCTGGTTCCATACGCGACCGGCGTTTTCAAGGACGCCCCCAACATCGCCCTGCACACCGACCCAGACGCCAACACGCTTGTCCTGGAGGACGCCGGCTGCGGCATGTCGTACGAGGGCATGGCCTCCTCCCTTGGCACAGTGCCCCAACGGCCGTCCCATGGCTTTCATGCGGTGTTTACGGTCGCAGAGAGAGTGCAGGTGTACAGCTGCACGGGCCCCGGGCAGCCGTGCTATTTGTGGGAGTCCAGCGGGGACGAGGCCTTCTCCATCACCGAGGTCAATCGCTCGTTCCGGGGGACGAGGGTGGTGGTGCAGCTCAAGCCGGAGCAGCAGCGGTTTGCCTGCGCGGCCACTGTGGAAGCCCTCGTCACGAGGCACCTCAAGTTCGTCCAATGCCCCGTTTATTTGAACGGCAGGTGCCTGACGGCCGAATCGCTGCAGCACAGCCCGCCCCTCCTCGACATCATCCGCAGCGCCCAACAGGCCGCCGCTCCCGAGGACGTCCCGATGCCCAAGGCCGTTCCCGCCGCGACCGTCCGCACGCTCTTCCCCGTGCTGGGGGTTGCGCTGCTGCTGCTGGGCGTCTTCTGGACGTCGGGGGGCATGGGCCCCATGGTATTGGAGCCCGACTTCGGGGTGGCGACGATGCTGCTGGGCTCCGTCTCGGGGGTGGTGGCCCTCCTGTACCTCCTCAACCACCGCGAGGCAAACATGCAGTTCTACACGTGGCGGGTGCTGAGTGCGACCATGTCCATCTTCTGCGCCGTGCTGTTCTACGAGGGCTTCCACGCCGTCTGGGAGCACTATTTCCTCGCGGAGGTGACCGTGCTGTTCGACTTCGGCTTCTACCTGGGCATCCTCCTGGCGCTGACGGTCGTCACGCAGGTTGTGATCTACTTCTCCTCTGGGGCGGCCCGGCGCCGCCCCCCGCAGGCCCGGGGTGCCGCCCCGTGGGACCGCGACCGGGCCAAGATGGACTCGGAGGCCAACGCCACGCTGCTGGGCCACATCACGGGCTTCGCCTCCATCCACGCCTTTTGCGAGATGCAGCAGCTCCCGTTCTTCGCCGCCAGCCCCTGGACGTCCGCCCTAGCCATCCCGGTGGCGTACGCGGGGCTGACCGCCATCCGGCTGGTGACTAAAGGGGTCCGGGACTGGCACGTCGCCCGGGTGCGGCCTGACGGGGAGCGCGCGGCGTCCCTCGCGGCGTGGGCCGACGTGACGGAGGAGGCCGAGATCGAGTGCGCGGCTCTCACCGTCTCCTTCATGATCTCGCAGGCGGTGCAGTACGCGATCCGCGGCTTCCCGCCGGACCACGCGACGCACGAGCTGCGGTACATCCTCGTGGCGGAGCACAGCAGCCTGTTCCTGCTGGCGGCGCTGGCCTTCACGCCCGTCTTCTTCCTCCTCGACCGCCTGCAGGTGAGCATCGCGGCGGAGGAGAAGGGGCTGCGGGGGTTCGTGCTGCACAACGTCGAGGTGCTGGAGGAGGTGTGCTCCATGACGCAGGGGTGGCTGGTGGTGCGCGCCATCACCACGCAGCTGACGCTCGTCCCGTGGCTGGCCCAGCACGGCGTGCCCGCCCTCACCGCCGTGGGGCTGATCGTGACCACCTCCGCCTTCGGGTTCATCTGGCTCTTCGACCGGCTGTTCCGGCGGGCGCGGTCCAAGGAGGTGGGCCGCGCCATGGGCTGCGTCATCCTCGCGACGGGCATCTCGGTGGGCTTCACGTGGGAGCAGGCGTTCGAGGCCGGCATCGAGACCGTGGCGGAGGGGCTGACGGTGCGGAACCAGCACTGGATGCAGCTCCTGCTGTCGCTCTTCCTGACGAGCATCGTGGTCCCCGCGTGGAAGCTCTACATCCTGCCGCGCGTGCACGTCCTGCGGAAGATCCATCGCGCTGCGGGCGGCGACGAGGCGCCGGAGGGCGGGCCCGCGCGCGCCAAGTCCTGGCCGAGATGGCTCACGCCTTGGCGCAGGGGCCCCCAGCCCGGCTATGCCGTGTAGCAGTCTGGTCGCGCCTGGGCTGCGCCAGGGGGGGGGGGGGGGGGCTGTGGACAGAGGTGTGTGGACAGCAAAAACAGTCAAACGACCCCGGCAACAACCAGCACATCCTCAATACGCCAATTATTGGGCGCCGCTGACACGCAAACGGCACGCCATGCCACATTCAGCACAGCCCCAACACACCAACTACTGGGCTCCGCGAACGCGGAAACGACACCAGCAAGAGCATCGGCCGCAGCGGCCGACAGAAAGTAGCGACCCGACGCAACATGCGAAGGGAAGAACGGGTGACCGTCCAGGGCCCCTTAAAGGAGCAACAGCCCGACGGAATGTCACACAGGGGGGCCTTGTATGCAAGCCGCCACCCCCTCCCCCTCCCCAGCCCGGGAACTGGATGGGACTGGCCGAGAGGCACGAGCACATATGGAACTGAGATGGCGACGAAGGCCGTGAGTGGAGCTTCGTGGCGGGTCCACACCTGACCTTTGAGCCCTCCCCCCCCCCCAGCCCCCGGGGTTTTGAGCGACTCCTGGGCCGTAGGTAGCGGCGGGATCGGCCCCAACCGCCCCCCCCCCCCCTCCCCGACGGGACTGAGGTCAAGGTATTTGGGTGGGATGTGTCACTGCGGTGCCATGGGAGTGTCAGGATGACAGTTGAGCCTGACCTGGGTGGGCCCAGTGGGGCCAGCCAAAGCATTGGACTTCGCAGTACTGCTGGACTAATGGCTGGAATTGTCTATGGCGGGGACATTCAGTCTATCGGAACCGACCATTGATCCCCCAGCCAAAGCACGCCCGCATCAGGCGTGACCTCTGACCAGGATGCACGCGTGACTCTGTAGATGTAGAGTCCGAGCAGCCGCAACCCCAGCCATTCAGAGAGGGAGAACACCCCAGAACACATCGGTGGACCTGAGTGGACTGGATGCGACCAGCGTGGACAGCAGGCGAGGAAAGTCGCGGGGAGCAGGCGCGGCCGGAGCCCAATGCGGACATTGCAACCTGACCATTGAGGCCCCAACCCCCGGGTTTTGAGCGACTCTTGGGCCATGGGTTGCAGCGGGACCGGTTCCATGTGTCACTGGGGTGCCATGGGAGTGTCAGGATGTCGCGCGGGGGGGGGGGGGGGGTCAAGGATGGGGCTGATGGGGGGTGTCAGGGCTCTCTCGGGGAGATGTTAGAGGCGGAAGGTCGCTTCCACCATTTTGCTCCAATTCACGATTCGGAGACCCGAAGGAGGGAAAGTGCCATTCCAGCGTCTACCGACAGCAGCGGGGGACCGTTGCTATCCCGGTCGCATGCGTGCGTGCGCCCTGTAGACGCTTCCCTGGGTGCACAGCCTGTGCATGTGGATCGCAGCAGGCACATATTCCGCAACGATGTGATGTGGTTGTACTGTTTGCCCCCCATTCTTCATCCTTAGCTTGGGTGGGGCCTGGATGCATAACTCCTCAGGCAGGTCTTGAATTTTGGCCCTTGAACTGTTGATTTTCACTCCCATGGAGGAGGGGATGAGATTGAGGGGTACGCATTGTGCTGTTGGAAGCACACCGCCACCTTTTGTGGTGACTGAAATGAAGATTATTGTGCAGAGTGTCTTGACCCACACATTTGAGGGGCAAAACTGACTCTTCGGCTGAATACATGTCACGTGTCTTGAGCAAGGTGTATCCTCAGCTTTTGTCGTATGCGGCATGCTTTGCAGGGAAGGATTTAGGGTTGATTCTGGTCTGCTTTTGGGGGCTTCTCTAGGGCAGGGCAACAGTGGGGCTACAGTTGATATACTTGGTAGCACAAACGTAGCACACCTGGCAAACACTTCTCCACGTCCGGGTTTGCACAGTAGAGGTGCATTTGGGGCAGGTGGAGGACATAGCATAGGTCTTCCTGACTCGATTCTGGGGAGGGGTGTGACAGATGGCCTTACCAACTGATGGTCTTTACTGCTGCTGGAGGGAGTTATGGGCCCGGAGTGCATGTGACTTTTCAAGACCCACCCCTTACGCCCCCTCCTGTGCCACAAGGTGCTGCAGTTTGGGGTTTCCAGATAGAGTTTGGGGACAAACAACAGTATTGTGCAGCGCGTGTGTGATACCATGAAAATCCCCCAGCATAGTGTACTTTTCACCCAGCAAGGTATCCAGCTTGAGCTTGCATGTGTGTATGCCTGATATGTTCTGGTGGAACGAGGGAAGGTGCTGTTGGAGAAGTGACTTTTGGGGGGCAATTCAACGTGTGCCACAGTCGCATAGACAACACGAAAGACACAGACGACACGCAAGACACAGTGGCAGAAACGCTGAACAGGTACGCTTCGTTTTTTGGTGGATCCCATCACCCAAAAGTCAACACAGAGACCGTTGAGAAAGGTTTTGTGAGGGTGTCTTTCATTGCTGCTTCAGCGCATGCTACAAGCTGCGTTAGCACATGCCAAAGGGCAGTATCTTTGTGCATTTTGCACTCCTTCTTTTCTGAAAATACCTCACCCTTCCTTATGGTGCCAAAGGCTAAGCCAAGCCAAAGGCAACTGCTGCAGCTGCAGCTAAGCAGGGTGTCATTTTCTTGGACCTTACTGCATCGCTTGCGAAGAATGCAGCACCCCCCCCCACTGCCCACCCTCCCTTCCTCAGGGCCATCAGCACCCTCATCATCACCCTTAAGGCGAAGCCTTTGTTGGAGAGCTTGCCGGAGTGTTTTTTGAGAATGTGGACCTCAAGCTTGCCGAGACAGAGAAGCAACACTGGCCAGTGTCCGGGTGTGCACCAGCAGCAGTGGCACCTGAAGCTAGAGGGTCCCCAGTGTGCTACCATTGGTGTCGGTGGTGGCCATGAAGCCATTGGGATTGTTCACTACATACACTACAAGCCCAGGGGCAGGGGGGGGGGGACTCAAACTCGGCCCGATCATGTTGTGCTTTGTACCAGTACGTGGAAGAAAAAGTGGTAAAAGTGGTGCGACCTGAGTGTTTGTTCTTAAATCTTGCGTAGAATAGTACGTATGGAACAATGGTGGGCATCTTGTACATGCATATTTCATGACCGGAAGGATAATCACCCAGGTCATGATCTGCACACATATTTCATGAAGGCTGTTCAGCCCTACACTGCTTTTCATGGGGGAGCACGTGATGCGGCGCACACACCGCGCAGCGATTTAGCCGTTTGGCCTGACCAAGCAGCTGTAGATTGACTGGTGGCTTGGCCGGAAGAGCTATAGTTTCTCTCCGCTATTGGGACAAGGGTAGGGAAAATCGACAATATGGCAAGGAGACTCCAAACTAGGATGGTAGTTGCTACAAAGAGGCCATCTTATGTATTTTCACCTTGGGAGGCGCCGGATAGGGCAAGACGGAGGGATGTTTACATAGGTCTTGTACCCAAGGGTTTGCTCTCCATAGCTTGGGGTGCACTATTCGCACACGTAGCGCCGTAAACGTGGTGCGTGCAAGTGCGAAAGTGCCGTAAACACCACGGAGGTTTCCATTAAGTGTAGGGATTGCCAAAGGGGGGATAGTAGGCGATTTGGCACATTTCTAACGTAAGTGTCAAGAGTATCGGAGGGGAAGCAGTAAGGAAGCAGTGATATTTGAACCCCTAGAGACTACACCCCTCCTTGGATCCCTGTCTGCCGGAGAAGGGCGGAGATGGACAAATTGGAAGGAACTTGTATAGTCCTCTTGTTGCATCATGCTCATATGGAGGTTAAGTCAAAAGCTTTCCACACAAGCCTAACGGGACACACTAGTGAACACCACCAATGGGCAGGGGGGGGATCATTCTGTAGTGGCATTTACAGCGTTGGCGCCGTAAATGTTTATGGTGTTGGCGCCGTAAAATGAGAGGGGTCATTTTCTTATGATTATTGCGACAATGGGGTTTTTGTGGCAGTGCCCTTCACCAGCACTAGCCAGAAAATTTCCGGGTGCATCGAAACACGGCGACAAATGTTAAAACTTCAAACTGCACAAACAGCCATATGCAGGGGTCATGAAAATATGGGGGTGATCTCAAAAGGTTTCAACACCAGCCTAAGAGGATCCAACAGTTGAAACTGTTAGGTTGTCTTTTTGGGGGTGGTTTGAAACGGGCCGTAAGAGCCAGAAATTCTTCCAAGTGGGGAGCCCCCCAGTCTCACTGCAGTGCACCACCTTCCTAAATCTCTTGGTTCCGATGATTATTGTGACAATGGGGTTTTGTGGCACTGCCTATCATCAGCACCAATGACAAATGTGACCAGCATTTTCGCAGGGAGAATGGAAGCAGAATCTCTACACCGAAAATTACAAAGAGGTGATATTTTGACAGGCCGTTTGAACTGCAGAGATCAATATTTCCTTCCTTGCAGTTGTCCAAATAGATAGAAACCTTGCCTCTGGTTCGCAAATTACATCTTGCACCTATCCTTCTCTTTTTTGTTTCTTTTTCTACATTCATCCGGGGCTGCCAATGAACCATCATACCATATGTGAACAAGGCCCAGGGTGTGACATATTGGTACAACACGTTGCTAGAACCGTGTTTTTCAGGTAAATTTTGGTGTAGAGAAAATGGAAAATTTGACCGAGGTTCGTCAATGTTTATGGCGCCGGCGCCGTAAATTTTCCGTTGGTTCCCCATTGGTGATTGAGGGGGTTAGAGCCCTCTCACACACATGTTTTCCAAAAGTGTGTATTTTTTACGGCGCCCTAGGTTTGGGGGTTTACAGCTGTATCTGTGCGCATAGTGCACCCCAAGCATAGGGTGGCATTTTGGGAGGGGGTAACAGCCAACCCATTCCGGGGGAAAGTAGCGTGCAGATACTCCCCCCATGCATTGGCCTTCCTGTCTTATTGTTCTTTTGATTGTTTCCTGATTGCTGATTGTTTGATCATTTCCTGTGTCAATCTTTCTATTGCCGCTGGTCACTTCCCTTTGGGCTGTATCAGCAACCATCCAAATGCCACCAAAAAGTAACATTAAGAATCCAAGTGCCACCAAAAATGAATAGTAACCATCCAGTTGCCACCAAGAATTAACAACAACAACCCAGATGCCACCAAAAATTGACAGCACCCATGCCAGAGAACACCTATGTGCACCAAAAATGCCATACCAGACCCTTGAAAAGGCAACATGCAGGGAACTTCTCATGCAATTATACTTCCTAGTGGCACCTCATGTCAACTTTCAGCAATGTACACCTCCAATAACCCTCGTGCATCACAGGATGGTTGGTTTTCCCCCCATTTAGTGTGTTGGTAAAACTGTCGTACCTCGTATTTCCGGGTGGAAAAGTTCAAAAATTGATCATGTCATCAATTTCGCCCCCCCCCCCCCCAAGCCCAGCAACAGACATAATGTGTTGAGCAGATGACAACTCAGTTTGAGCTTGCCCCACCTCTGTCTTTTCCTGGGAGTACCGTATTCCTGCAGAACCGAAATGATCAGCATATTTCTTGGATCTATTTTCTGGCCCCTGCAGGAAAAACTCAGGCTGGACTGCCATCGTGCTGTTGCCTCAGTCAAAGGATCCAAGAGGCCTGTCCGCCAAAGCCAGGCCTTTTTTTTCCTTTCAGGTTTTAGTGACAAGGATGACGATGCTCCAGCCCTGTTTCGTTCTGCCGCAACTCACCCCGCCCATCGCACTCGCTCGCGAGCAACTGATGGTGCAAGCCGGCCCAAGTTCAGGTCCAAGTCCAGTTGTCCTGCCTGGCATTGTGGTCAGCAACAGCCATGGGACACACTCAGCAAGTGGGCAAAATGCCAAAAAAAAAAACTAATATCGGTACCTTGAACATGCAAAGGCAATTTTCGGGCAATTTTGGCACCAAGGCTTGCCAATCACCACTTCTGTTCCAATTTTGGGGGGGGCATGTGCAGGGTCTACAGGGGCTTGTGGACCCCTTAATGTGCGCTTCACTCCAATCACCCACAGGAAGAGGAGAGATGCGGCCCGAAATGGCACCATCATGCTTCTTTTTTTGTGGCCTCCTCACTAAGATGAGGACCGGCCAGCACATGTACAGGAATGAAGGGTCCTCGTCAAGGGACGGTCTCTTAATCTAGGCCAAAACAAACTCATTTGTACACTTGACCCACCAGTGGGCCGCTTTGAATACACGGGGTGACTTGGTCGTTTTGATGCACTGTGCGTTGCAGTCCCTGATACGGCAGGGGTGATGTAGCCACATCACTCCGCTTCACTTTGGAGACCAAAAGACAACAGGGGTGATGTAGCTCCCTTGATGGTCTCCGCTTTGGAGACCACGAGACGGCAGGGGTTGCAGTGTTGGCAATGTGATTTTCAATGGCCTTTCCTCCCTGTGTTGATCTCCTCTGCGCAGTGCATGTGTTCATTTTTCTGCGAAAGCCGTTCGTTTCCCAACCGCTAAGCCGCGGCCTGTGCTACGCAATGGCACGTCGGGCTCTGGACGTCGTGGTCTACGGCGCAAGTGGATTCACAGGGCGCCTCGTTGCACAATACCTGGCGTCCCGCGCACCCACACTCCGGCTCGGTCTTGCAGGCCGCAGCCTGGAACGCCTGCGTGCGACCCGTGACGAGGTGGCGGCGGTGACAGGGAACAGCGAGTGGCGCCCCGCTCTTCTGTCCGCCTCCGCAGACGACGATGCAGCCCTTTGCCGCGTGGCCGCCAGCACTTCGGTGGTACTGTCCACCGCGGGCCCCTTCACGTTGTGCGGCACTCCGGTCGTGAAGGCCTGCGTGGAGGAGGGAACCGACTACGTCGACGTCAATGGCGAGGTGCCGTGGATGCGGCAGCTGGTGGACCGCTTCGATGGCCCCGCTTCGGCGAAGGGTGTGCGCATCGTCCCGAGCTGCGGCTACAGCGTGCCCTCGGACCTCGGCACCCTCTTCACGGTGCACGCGCTGGCGCGGCGCTATGGCGAGCGCGCGCGCGACGTGCGCGGCTACATGCAGTTCCACGGGCGGCTGAGCGGCGGCACATTGGCCACCGGGCTGCTGCTCGACGCCGCGCCCCCCGACGTGCAGGCGCGCCGCCGCGACCCTTTCGCGCTCGGGGGGATGCCGTCCGGAGGGGCCCGGCCGGAGGACGCCGACGCGGCGGCCGCGGCGTTCGACGCGACCGTCGGGTGCTGGACGGCGCCGTTCTGGATGGCACCCATCACGTCGCGGGTGGTGCGCCGCTCGCACGCCCTCTTCCGTGAGGCGGCTGGCGCCCGCAACGTCGGCTGTGGTTATGGCCCTGCCTTCGGGTACCGCGAGCTGGCGCTTGCAAAGGACGAGAGTGTGGCGCGCAACCTCGCGACGCCCCTCCCGCAGCCGGAGCGGCGCGCGCGGCTGATCGCGCAGGGTCGGCTTCCGTCGCCTGGGCAGGGCCCCTCGGCAGAAATGCGCGCGAAGTCGTGGTTCCGACTGTTCCTGGTTGGACACAGCGACAGCGGCCGCGCAGTCCTGGCGGAGGTCAGTGGTGGCGACCCCGGATACACCGAGACGAGCAAAATGGTGAGCGAGGCGGCACTCCTCCTCGCGCTCCGCCGGGACGAGCTGCCCTCGCTGCAGCGCGGTGCGGGGGCTACGGGGCCCGGGGGCGACGGAGGCGTGCTGACGCCCGCGTTCGCGCTCGGGCTCCCTCTGCTGCGGGCCCTTCACGAGGGCGGGATCCGTTTCCGCGAGCACGAGGAGACGGAGCCGCACCGCATCGCACAGTACGTGCAGGAGGCGCTCGGGTGCGGCTGAAGGACACCCATGCTCTGGCCGTGTGCGGTAGGGCCAGGACGGTTTGTCACAGCCCCCCCCCACCCCGGCGGTTACTGGCTGACAACCTACCGCCTACGACCCCGGCCCGTCATCTCCACGCGCCAATCTGCTGGATTTCTGTCCAGTCCTTTGCACAGGTCTGCTGTCGTACTGAACCGCGACATGTTTTCGTCGACCCAGAAAGGCTCCGCTGCTGTTGGGCTGGTGGGCAACACTGGCACTGAGCGACACCCAAGGCGCTGCCTCCCCTGCCTTGGGCTGGGAGACCATCGGCTGGATGTCGACGCTCTGTGTGACACGCCCGGGAGAAGTAGCAGCGGAGCGGGCAGCAGCAGGCAGCCACGCGTTGGAGGAGCTGTCGCGCGGGGGGACTGAAAAGGGTCTGCGGTGCGTCAACACCCCGTGCAAGTCAAGTGCTGCACTGGGCCTCTCGGACCGGCGAGAGGCAGTGGAGTTGCTCCCTCTTCCTGGCGGTTTGCCCGCCAGCCATTCTTGTCCCGACTGAGTCCGCGAGTGCAAACACAAGGAAAGTCTGCCGCAGTCTTTGACTGTGGCAGTGGACGGCTTAAGTTCGAATGGAATTCCGTTTGAGTGCCCTGTAAATAGCAGTACCGCTGTCCTGAAGGCATGCCTGAAGCATTGGAAGTTCGAGTGTGCGTGGCTGCGGTCCGCTTGCTGTCGCCTGGCTGCTGGGCCCCGTCATGCACCCAAAAGCCGGGGGGGCTCAATTTTGTGCCGGGTTGCCTTTGGATAGTGACTACCTCAAAACATGCAAGTGTGCGTGTGTGTGTCCTCTGTAGCGGCCAGAAGATGGTGCAGACCATCAAAATTTCCCGTTGGAAAACTGTGACCACAGGAGCTGATTGTCAGGGCTCCGGACAGAGCCACCAGACAGGCCTTGCAGTAGTCTCGTAGCTCCAGAGGTCACATACGTGGTTGGCTGAATAACTTTGAAGCCACATTGGGCAATGAACATTGGGGAGTCTGACAGAGCCGATAAGATGGCACACTGCCAGCCTGCCTGCAAGGGAGGGCGCCTGTGCCAAGTTCGTGCCCCGTACGGGCCCGGGTGGAGGGCGTTGGGAGGATCTCCCAAAGCCCAGCGACCATGAAAGTCCGGGATCAAGATGGGCGGAGTGCACCACGCCCTGCAGCACTGCATACACATGGCTTCACGCGTAAGCATGGCTTCACAGCCCCACCTTTCAGACACCTTGGGATGAGGTAGTACTCCCGCGCGTGCATACCGGATCAGATACTGCCCGCCTGCGCCCCTGCTCCTGCATGTGATACGGTGCCCTGGCAGTAGCAAAATCAAGACAACCTCACAGTTCCTCATCCGGGCACTTGTTTGACCGGGAGGTGTGAGATCGTCCAAATGCCCAGAGTCATGATTCTCAGGTTCAAGACGTACCGGGGGCTATCAAGTGCCCAAAGAATGTAACGCGGAGACATATAAAGCCTCAGGTTCGGAATGACACAGGAATCAGGATTTAGAGCTACGGGTGCCTGCCCAACCTGGGACTCCAGTCGGCGTACAGTAGGCGGTGTGTCACGCCGGATGCGATGCCTCAGATGAAAGCTGAAAAAAGGACGTGGTCTGAGTCTAACGCTGGTCGATGTGACTGGCCAGGTAGTCCACCACACGGGGGCTGGGGGGGGGGGGGGGGCATCCCCGTACATCAGCGCACGTTTGCGGTGCAGTTATCACATAGTACCAGCATGATGGCGGCACTGGTGCGTATCACTGCTGGCCTATGATATTGGTCTGGGGCAATAGTGTGTCAGCACGTCACACGTGCTTGTGCATCCCCACCCTTTACCACCACTCCTTGTTTCTTGATGAAACAACAGCCTCACCAGGGGGGGAGGGGGGGGAGTGTGACCCCTCGGTTTCCATACGGGACTCGCCCCCCCCCCCCCCCTTTTGCCGCCCAGTTCGTTACAAAGGGTGGCCGGGTTTGGCGCATAGTAATTGTGGCGCCGGGTAATTTTTTTCACATTTCGTCTTTCCACCACTCCCCATCCAGCTCTAGGACCCCCCTTGGCAGGAAGGATCCCTCGTCGTGCCGTCGTTCGCTCTGCGTCGCTTCATTCTGTGCCCCATTCGTGCAAGGCCTTCTTTCTTTTACGCCAAAATCCTTTCGTGGAATCAACACTTTCTGAAAAGCAGAGGCACCAATCCGTTGCCTTCACCCGTCGTCATGACAAAGAATTCGCGTCAGGAAGTAGGCCCGAGGAAGAAAGGACTCCATCCGCCCCTTTTTGTCAGGGACGATTGTTTGGGGATGAAGGTCTTTCAGACCTTGCCGTCGCTCAGGTCCCTGCCGCTTCGGGGTGCCCACGCGGCGGTGCACATGCGGGCGCGAGTGGCGCGTGTTGCTGGGCTTGAAGTGCCACACTGCCTGCGTCCGTCCCATGCCGCGTCCAGCTGCTTTGCCACGTACCGCTCGCCGGACCCCAGACCGTTGCCCTGGTCCACCTCGCGTCGCTGCGGCATGATCCAGCCGCCGCGCGTGCGCTTCGTGCGCGGGCGGCCGCAGAAAACTGGGCTCCTGCACGCGATGCCGGAAGACCGCTGGCACATGCTCGAACAGCGCCTCGGGAAATGGGGGACGTTGGGTGCAGGGCTCCTGCTGATGCTCTCCAAGTGGAAGACTGTATTTGCGGTGTGTTCCTTCTTTCGCTCTCTGCCACCCTCCCTCCCTCCCAGCCCACTGTTCATTCCAGTCATATCACTGTGTCTTCCTCTTCTTTGATAACGCCGGCACCTGATGTGATGGACTAGAAGGTGGTGGGATCAGGTCTGGTGACTTCCATTGACCTCTCCAAGGACGGTGGAAAAAGTTTTGTCGGCGCGGGGGGGGGGGGGGCTAGGAGCCCCCCAATTTCTTGGAGGGTGGGGGTTGCAGAAAGGGGCTCCTTCGGCCGGGCCTTTGTACGCCCCCGGGGGTAAAACTCCTTTGTTTGCCTGCAGCATGTCACACAAGGGCTTGAGATGCTGGGAAATGGATTTGGTATTGATCGCTGTCACTCAAATTTTTGTCCACCACGGAAACCACCACGGAAAGGGGGCTCCTTGCCCCCCACCCTCCCACCCCCCCGGCATTTACTTCTTCCCCACCCCAATTGGGCTCCTCTCTATCTATTGCTCCCAAGCGTCACCCCCAAGCGCCACCCATAGTTCCCCCAAGCCTTGCAGGAGTCTCACCCACGCCCCGCGTCAGCCTCATGCAAGTCTCATGCAGCTCATCTTGGTCTGGACCAAAAAACAAACAATACCTCGCACAAGTTTCTCACAAGTTTCTCCAACGGCTCACCCAGGCCTCACCAACCTCTCCAACAATCGGTCCCACCCCCTCCGACCCTTCAAAGGGTTTCTCGCCCTCTTCCAGCCTCCACAATCCACACCCATCGTCTTCCATCCTGCCCAAGCCACTTCCAACCTCTGCAGCCCTCTCCGACTCTCCTACCCTCATCCACCTCCTTTCCCTACCTCGAAAGCATCTTCCCAGCCGGGACAGCCATACTATTCTACCCCTCTCTCACTTGGACACCCAACCGCCCGATCACTGCACCATCTATGGCGGGGGGGGGGGGGGGGGGCTTACGTTTCAGGCCGGACCACCCCCCCCCCCCGTCCTGGACCACCAATTTGTGGCAATTAGGAACAGCCAATTTGGGCGCCAACAGTGCCTGGAAAATTTTTTGGCCCTTTGGTGAAAGGGTTGGAACATTGGTTCCACCTCATATGTTTGTGCCCAAAATGCTCCATTTTGAATGGAGAAGTCAAATCTTTCATTCAACTTCGCCTGGGGTTAGTAGCCAGATGGATTTCACCCCACTATGCGGACCCCGAGAAGGCAGGGATTATGCCGCCTTATGGATTTCTCCCCAAACATGTATCAAATTGCAGTTGCCTTGTGTCTTACACTGTTGCTTGCTGGGGTGCCTTTGCTGGTTCCGTTGTGCATCTGCCGGAGTACCCTACTATTCTTCATTTCTGATGAGTGGTCAGAGCAATTTTACCCCTTGCACACATTACAAATGCTCAGAATGAAACAGGGAATTCAAAAGTGCCCCCAGAACCCGAAAATTTTTTGAAACCCCCACCCCCCCCCTCTGGACCCCCATGCATGACATTCAGTACTGGTGCTGCCGTGCAGCAGAACAGTGGTGAGCTGTGACCGTTTGCCTGTGACACAGGGGCGCTCCGTAGCTAAGTATCCGTTGCTTTATGGCCTCCGGAACCCACCAGCCACGCCGCGGGGGTTGGGGTCCGGAACTGAACTGAACCGCCCCCCGCGACTCCATCCGCCTTGACGCAGCACGCCCCTCTATCACCCTGATTCACCCTTTCCATCCTGTTTCTGCCGCCACCTCCCCTTCTCAACAATTACACCAAATCCTCCACCGCGTTCCCCGCGATATCCCGCCCCGTCAGAGAGTGGAAAGATTTCCCATTTTCCGTTGGTGAGTGCGGTGACTTGATTGTTGCAAAGGGAACTGTGGGGATGGTTTGGACCTACGGAAACGGAATGGGGGAAATGGAACTGTGGAAAATGGATCCTATTCTCCCATTTTGCCCACATGTTGCTACCATTTTGCTCCTACTCTAGAAGTTGTTCCTACACGTTTCATCCTGACATGTTGATGATTCCCCATTTCCCCCCATTTCCCCCCCTTTCCCCCATTTCTCCAAACTCCCAGATCCAGGTTTGGTGAGTTGGTGACTTCGGTGGCGGTCAGTGCGGATCCAGTTGGGACATGGCAGTTTGACTGGTACTTGATTGTCCTTACTTGTCCAGAGCTGAGAACCCTTCCCTGCAGAGCTGAGGAGCCTCCCCATGCAGGATCACGAGGGGCCACCCCCATCCATCCCCGGAGGCTGAGGGGCAGCCGCACAACAGATTGTGTTTTTTGTCCCTCTGTCCCCAGAGGCACAATGCTCTCCGACCCTCTCCCCATCGCTTCCCCCCTCTGCCACCCCATCCAATCTCACCGTCCTGAAGGTTGCACAGATGGCCAAATTTGCGCCGGCAGCGCAGGCCGGGGTCTCGGTGATCGCGTACGCGGCCCTCCTCGGCTGGCAAGGCGCCGTCGGGTTCGTCCTGCTGATCTTCTGCCACGAATCCGGGCATTACTTGGCGATGAAGGCGTACGGCCTCAATCCAGGACCCATCACTTTCGTCCCCTTCCTGGGCGCCGCAGTCCAGATGCGACGCCATCCGTCCACTGCCTACATGGAGGCGGTGTGCGCTCTGGCAGGGCCTGTACTGGGTGGTCTAACGGCCGTGGCGGTGCTGGGCCATGGAATCACCACGGGCTCCGAGTTGACTCTGTCCCTCGCTCACATGGGAATCCTCATCAACCTCTTCAACATGATCCCGGTTCTCCCTCCCCGTTCCTCTACCTCTGTCTGTTTGACTCTCATCCTCGTCCTCTCTCCCCGCCACCCTTCTCCCTCTTGGCATGCTTTGCTCCGCCCTCCCTGCTCCTCTCTCCGTGCGACACGCTTTCTCTTTCACGCTCTCTCTCTCTCTCGCTCTCGCTCTCTCTCTCTCTCTCTGTCTCTCTCTCTCTCTCTTTCTCTCTCTCTCTCTCTCTCTCTCTCTCTCTCTCTCTCTCGTTCTCTCTCCGCTCTCTTTTTCCCTTCGGTCCCCCTTCGCCTCTCGGCGTTCTCTCCTCCCCCTCCTTCTGTCTGCCCCTTCTCTGCCGCGCATAGCGCCCGTCTCGGCGGGAGGGGCTGCCATGATGGCAGGCGTATGGCAGCCTATGGCAGTGGCGTGGCGGTGCAAAGCAGATGTTCTCGCTGCTTTCTGGCGATATGTTGGCTGATGGCAGTGATTATCATGTGACGGTCCACGAAGGCGGGAGACCTAAGGTGATGCGAGGTAGGGACGGACGGAGAACGCTGTGGGCATGGACGGACGCAGGGAAGCAGATTGGGTGGGTGGGCAGGTGGGTGGAAGGGGTGACCCATGTGGGTTTGGGTCTTCTGCACGCCCCGCCCCCCCCCCCCAATGCCCCCCTGTTTGGGGACAGCAGGAGGGTCCGCCTGCTCCCCAGCACCCTTTCTCAGGGCTCCATGTTGTCCAAAACCGAGGACACCCAAGAGCAGTGGACTATTTTTGGCAGAAGCCAGGAAACTTCAGCAGCATTGAGATATTTGGAACGCCCAGATCATTTTTCTCACAAACTGGATCAACGGGGTGGCGCTGGAGCACCAAAGGAGACCTCAAAATCACTAAGTGATATTGAGATTGTGGGTCAGATTGGGGGTGGAGGTGGGAAGTATCCCCATTTTCCCCTGCCTCCCTCCCCCTCAATCAGATGCCGAGGCCTTGTGCCAACCCCCACCCCCCATAAACTTTGTGTTTTTTGTTCAAATTCAAGTCCAAATTTGTCACTGCCTAGTAACCTAGTAAGGAAAATTTTTTAAAATTTTTGCTCTTTTTACCTAGTAAAAAAAAATTTTTAAAAAAAATTTGAAAAAAATTTTTTTACTAGGTTTTGCTACATTTTACTAGGTTTTGCTACGTGCATACTAGGTTTCACCAAATGCCCACCCCCCTCTCCCCGTTTATCCCTGATTTTTCCGTTTCCCCATTCCGGTGTTCCCCAATCCCCCCCTTTTTCGGCCACCAGTATTACTTTGGCAAGGCCCCACTGGAGCCCTGCTCTCCGCAGGTTGGGATGTTGGACGGCGCCAAGATCATTGCCGCCATCGACGTGCGTCTCATTTGGGTCGGTATAGCGGTGTTCTGGGTCGTGGCGTACTTCTGGAACAATGCAATCGTGTGGGTGATCTTCGTGCTGGCGGTGATGGCCAGCGGCAACGTCATCCGCCAGTGCGAGGACAACCCCAAGTACTACGGCAAAGTCACCCCCTTTCAGCGGGTGGCGATCGGTGCGGCGTATTTCGTGTGCTTGGCCGTGCTGGTGGTGGCCTACGAGATCAGCAGCGAATTGAAACCGTCGTCGGAGGAGCCCGGCGCAGCAGGGGGCAGTGGTATGAGAGGCCGCCTGTGGGCCTGGTACGAGAACAAGGGCCAAGAGGCGGCCAGTGCGCCGGCGAAGGCGAAGGCACGGGACATGCAGACGCAAGACAATGACTCAACGATTAAGTTCTCCCGGTTCTGATCAGGTGCCGAACTGGCGGCAGTTGTGACGAAGTTTGCGGGGGTCATTAACCTCAACCCGAACCCAACGGAGGTCCAAACACTGCTGTGAGAACTCACTTGTTCTGCACCGGGGCCGCGTGGTCTTTGGACTTGCGATGTGTACAAATTGCTACTGGGCAAGGGGCCTGTGTATTGGCCTTGTATTGGCCTTGTCACACCGCCTGTGTATTGGCCTTGTATTGGCCTTGTCACACCGCCTGTGTATTGGCCTTGTATTGGCCTTGTCACACCGCCTGTGTATTGGCCTTGTATTGGCCTTGTCACACCGTGGGCACAAAGTCTTGGGTACAGTGAGCAAGTTTATGTCCCGCCTCGCCGCACCCCGGACAGGGGCTCTTGGGGCAGTGGGGCCGGGTGTGACCGACTCTCGAAACAGTCCAATCGTGCCCGCAGTGTGCTGTGTAAGAGTGTGGACGACTCTGATGGGCAGGGGGGCTTCAGGTGCCTCCCACCAACCGGTTGTGGCGGGCTCCATGTGGTCGTATGTCCTGCGATTGGGAATGGTTTTTTTGGGGGGGGGGGGGGTATTGGCTGAGAGACCCAAGATTTCCCAGAATAATCTCTTGTGTACTTGGTTGAGCAGTTGAATTTTCAACTCCCGTGTCACGTCCCCGAGTAAGTAGGTCTCGATTTCGCGTGGCGTGAGTGCCGATGGTTTTTGGATCCCCGGAAGGGGGTGCCCCAGGTCGCTGCCTGCCTTCATTCACCTTTGAATTAACATATGTTGTCCGGCAGGCGTTGGTCGTCGCGTGTGTGCGGCGCGCTGGTGGGCCGACAATCCTTTGTCTTGGATGAGCGTGGGTTTGTCTCCACGTCCCCATCGTCCGCCAGGCCGCGCATCCCAGGGAGCGGCCTTGGGAGCTTTCGTCCTGCCATGCTGTTTCTTGGATCAATCTGCATCTCCGTTTCCGCAGACAAGAACATCCTGACATTCCCCTGCTCCAGCCTGCATATTGCTGCAAGCGGGCTCCGTCTGAGCCCTTCAAATGGTCGAGCAGGTGGTGCCTCGATGACCGCTTTTGTGGGTTGGCCACAACATTTCCCACCAAAGTCCAGGACCAGTGGGGGGGGGGGGGGGGGGGCTGTGTCCACCACCAGTCAGGTGCACACATGCGTACACAACCATGTTAATTCATGGTCCTGACTGGAGGCACTGAGGCCCTACGCAAAGCAATCAGTGCAGTATCTGCGGTCACCCGCAAGCAGTGGCAGCCACTGCAGGTCCGACAATGTGCCACGGTGTCGAAGACACACAGGCAGGGGTGCACAGTCCGAGACATGATGCACAAGATCAGGGCCGAGCCACTAGACACAGGACCAGGTCTGCAGGTCTTGAGACTGGTGAGGCTTGCCAGAGGACATCATACTTACCACAGCCCTTGGGGGTCGGGAGAGGGGACCGTCACCCATCCCCCCCTCAACCCCCCCCCCCCCCCCGGGTGTTAAGTGTGGGTGTCCGTGGGCAAGCTGAAGGCACCCAACCCCTGCTCAGCCTTGGAGATGACAGGCGGTTCGCTGCTTGATACTGCCGCGGATATTGGTTGTGGCCCTGCAGCCTGGTGGTTGTTTGTCTCTCCAACATGGGGTTCCGGCCGTATAGTAATGCAGCTGGGGGGGGGGGGGCAGGGTAGGGGAGTGGCCTCATCCTATGTGCTTGCACCCGCAACAAAATACTGGATTGCCAATCTTGCTTCGTCCTTGTGATCAAACGTAGCAACCCATCTATCATCTGTTGTTGTCACGATCACAGACACATGTTTCTTGGCAGAGTCATTCAGCAGTGACATATAATGGTGCCATGTTTTTGGCCTCGTTGGGGTCACTGAAAGTTGTCATTCCGCACCCCGAGCATGTGTGCCTGCTCCCTGCCAGGCTGTATACATCTGTGATATACACTGCTGCCACGGACAGTCAGAAACGCAAAAACTGGATGTCATTACGCAACACAGCACAGCGCAGCGCAGCACCGCACGGCACGCCACGGCACGGCACAGCACAGCCAAGCACACCACAGCACACCACAGCACACCACAGCACACCACAGCACACCACAGACATCAAGAAATCGTCGAAAATCTATCCGGTTCTGACGCCACGAGACATTTTTGGCCCCTTTGGCCTCAAGTTGTACTGTTTGGCTTGGGCCCATGGGGTATCTTTCTCAGACCGCCTCCCCGCCTTTGCCTGTCCACTCAACCAAAGCCCCCCTCCGTCCCACGCAATACGCACATCGTTTGTGGTGGTGAGCACCATGAAGACTTGACTGTCATGGGAATGACTGAATGTGTGAAGCATTGCCGGCGCCGGTGTGGGAGGGGCCGCAAGGGCCAGAAGCAGCACTTGTGAATAAAGTGACAGTGCCCCACTGTCACGGACCACAACAACGCTTCCTCACAGCCTGTGGGCAAACAATGTGGAGAAACACTCAAAACCCAACGCGCACACCCAGAGGTACCAACCGTCACATTTACTCAGCCTTTTTGGGAAACCCCCCGGACTTGACTGCGGTGCAGGAGACCCTTTACACGCTCAGCAGCCCTGCCAACCAGTTGGCGTTGCGGAGGGTGTGTGTTACAAGTGGGCCTGGCAGAATTCGTATTGCTTTTGGTGCATGTGACGCGAAGCGTGAGCCCCCTGCACCGAGGGGTGCGACCATGCCATGTCCGACAATTCCTGCCCCACGGAAATGTCCCAGCAGTGAAATACCACTGGCCAATACGACATGCGAGTTAGCACAGGCATAGACAACGGCTTATGGACGGAAGAAGATGGTCGGGGATGTACAGTCTTGGACTGCAAGGGGCACCATTCCCTACCACAGCCGCCCCAGGGGTTTGCTGCAGGAGGGGTGAGGTCTGCAATGTTTGGAGGCCAAACACGCCCCGAGGCAATTTTGCGATCCCAAATCATTTCAGTTCCGCTGACAGCACATGTTTTGGAGGGGAGCGGGCCAGAAGGTTGGGCAAAGGGGGTCCTTGGGAACGCGAATCCTGCGGCGCCTGCGGCGCACAATTTGAATAATTATTGTGGAACAGGGAAAATGGTTCCCTTTGTGAAAATACTTTTGAATGGGGAGTGGTTATTGCAACATTTTTGTCCGTTTTGAGTATTGTGCTCCGCCATTGAGCGTGCTGACCGCGCGGTGGGATGTTAGCCCGGCGCGCACACAATATATGCTTATACTAAAAGTTGCTAAACCGTGGCCAATTTGCACTGTATGCAGTGGTTGGGTGATGCTATTCGTGTGTATGGGTAAAACACGCTTTTGTGGGCATCATCGGGGGGGAAGTGGTGATGATGCATGCACAAAAGTTTTCCATTTCAATGTATTTTCTCCCCACAGATCACATGTCCATGAATTCCGAACTGTTGGCACCAGGCACTGGTGTCTTCTATCTTCGAGGCACTACTAACGAGCGTGTGCCTGCCACCATTGTGGGCTCATCGTCAAAGGTGCATTGTGTGGCAATCCAATATGAGCGGTCTGGCCATTCCCAGCCGACTGCCCACTAGACCGCTTGACCTTCCCCATCACACGTGCTAATTCTCCGGTCAACAACTTTTCTACACATTACATCTCTCTTTTATCAGTCATTAGAGCAGTGGCCCCATTTGTATCTCAAGCAAAACGGCCTCCTTGGCAGGGGGTATGGGCAGCCGCAACCATCAACACCGTAGGGATGAGGTCTTTGGAGTGGAGGGGACCGTTGTTGCATGCAAACCCCTCTCCTACCTACCTCCCGAAAGGGTGTACATTGCACCAAAGCGTTGCGTCCTTCCCACGCGCTCGGTGCGGTGCGCGGTGCGGTTCAGCACCCTCATTGTGCCCGTTTGACTTACTTCCTTCACCCAAAATTGAGGAAACTTAATGCAGTGCTAATTACCCCACAGCTAATGGCCCTTACCCTGCCGCACCTACGGCGTGCACAAAGCATTTCCCTTAGGGAGGGGAATCCCCTCCTCCTTCCCACCACAACCACTATCTGTCACCCAGACCGGCACCTACAGCCCCAACCCTCGCCAACAGCTACTGGAACTGCCAGAAACCGCATGCTTTGTTGCTCACCCGTAGGTGATTCCAATGTGATGCAGTGCTGCGCTGTGCACTGCATTGTATTGTGCTGTGCTGAGGCAGATTGTGCTGTGGTGTGGTGTGGTGCACAGTGTCAGGCTGTGCCAGGATGCTCCGTATATTTATGTCCCAACCTTGGACTTTGTTGTCCTGCCTATTGGTTTGTGCGGTTATCGATCTATCTTGGGGATTTTGATCAAGAAAACTTGCAGTTGGTTTAAGAAAGGCATTCTGTAGGTCACAATTCATGACCAATTTAGCCACCTCTACATCTTTTGGTAGGAAACTTCCAAGTGATATCAATAGACAGTTTGTCCCCACAATGCAGTCATCTATCATTACACAACTTGGTTTGTGAGATAGCTTTTAACTTATTGGAACACATTTGTCTTTCAAAGAAATATCTCAACATTTCAATAACCATACTTTCACCTTAATTAGTCATCACCTAGTCAATGGACACCTTTCGGGCCATTCTCTTACCACATTTTCCATGTAGAGCATTGAATAAGGAAGTTGACTTTTCCCTTTGACTCCCTTTCACTCCACCATACCTTCATTTTGGATCTCAAACTTCTCCATTCTCGCATACAGAGTCGTGAATTCTGAACGTCTTAAATTCAGAATGTATTGTACCTCAAAATGCCGTGTTTTGGATTTTTATGTACTTGAGCCAATGGGTATGCGGAATTGCATGCAATCGAAATTTGTGTATGTTCTGTGCTCCACGTTCTATGATGCATCAGAGCCAGTGGGCAAACCTCACAAGAGCCAATTTGTCGAAATCTGAAGAAGATGTAGGGCCAAATTTTTATAGATTGTTTATTGAACACTAAATCTATCAGTTTATACAATTGGCCCGCGGCGCGATGCTGTTTTTTGATTGGCCAAAAATAGATGGGGGTTTCGAAATTTAACACAGAACAATTATATCCACATAGGGGTCTCTTTGAAACTAGCCATTTGGGCACGGAAAAAGTTGTACCACTCCATTACAATGTGATGAGGAGGTGTTACACTTCAGTCTGCCAGTGTTCTTGCATCTGGGTCATATTCTAGTGCACCCTTGCAGTAGAGAGGTAGCTACCAACACTGTCCACTAATTGCTATTGCATGACATCGCCACCTCGGGCATGTCCCCTCTTAACACCTTGGAAAGCACATTCGTTTTGAATGTTGTCACCAGCCTTGGATGCGTGCCCCGCACTATGCTGTGCGTCACATCTAAAACTGTTGAACAACGAGATAAGGAGTGCCTAGCTTTTGTGATAGCACCAACTGGCGTATAGTCCATCATGAAATCCCATCGTGTCCACACCGACACAAAAGAGGTCTAGGCCTATGGGCCATGTGGTGGAGATATATCCATTGCAGGCCCTAGGTTAGTCTATCCTCGTTGGCCTCACTAGGAAGACACAAGGCCTGCATTTCGGCATTACAATGGGTGGGGGCATCTTTAGGGGCACGCCTCACTACCCAGAGGCAACAGCAGCTATCCCTTGACCTCATATGGTCCAAAGATTGATGGAGTCCTTGAACTCAGAGGACCACAAGGAATAGGAGCGGGACCGGTGGCCTGGGAATGGCCCATAAGCAGGCATGCATGAAGTAGCTAGTACAAGTTACCTACGATCACATGCGCATGCTGAGACATGCCACAGATCAAGGAGCCAGTTTCATCCACCACCACGCTGGGCCAATCATCCACCTCACCTGCTTACATACATACTATGACATCAACACAACGCAAATGACCTTCTTTGCTAGGCAGATGATGGTAACCCCCGTGCTCATGTACTTGGGCATGGGGGTCTAGCCGAGCCTCAAGAAGAGACCTTACCGAAGAGGCCCAAGCTGAACTCCCAGAATATGGGATTGGCCACCAAATGGCAGTGTGGCTGTGTGTCTGTTAGGCTTCTCTGGGTTGATCTCCAGTGCCACAACACATGGGGCGTTCTCCATGTGTATGTAGGTCAGAACAAAAAAAAAGAATTTAATTGACGCTGGTGTCGTCAAGGGGATTGAGCAGGCGCTTCAAGGAACAGTTTGTTATTCAATTTTGGGGGCTTCATTGTGTGTGCTAAATATCCAACACTTCCACCTTAGCAAGCCCCCCCCCCACATATTCTAAATGTATTGGCATTTGCTTTTTCACTAACCAACAAAACAAACACATGCCCACCCTCATCTCCCATTCCATTCACTCTTTTTTTGATAATCTCTCCCACGCACTCACACAGAAATCATTCTCTTTACCAATACACTCATTTTCTGAAGGTCTAATTTTTTTTTGCAGTGTTGTCATTGGTTCACCATCATTATAAATAATGGTGCGTGGCATTTTGGTCACAACCAGTGGCCAATGGTTGGATTTTGATTATGAAAAGCATAACTTGGCAGAGACAATTGCAATGAAGTTGGCTGGTGCGTTGGAGAAGCAGATGTTGATTGGATGTAAGTTGATGGAGCAATACACTGAAGTTGGCTACTGGATCCGCATCTTCTTTGTGGTCACAGCCACTGATGAGAACATGCCCATCAACAAGACTGCCACAAAGTTATGGGGCAAAGGTGTCGTCAAGGGGCCCATTGCTTTGGTCAATGAGGAGTACGTGCAGCCGACAGATTTTGAAAATGATGACCTGGAACTCCTGCTGAAGGTGTGCAGTCAGATCCCCATTAAAACTTCCCAAGAACAACAGGATACATTACAGCAGCGTCCAGGATTGTACAATGATGTTGGGATGGCCCGCAACCGCAAGCCATCACTGCAGCAGCTGGCTGCAGAGCGAGTCCTCGGAGGTTATGGATGCGCCAACCAAGCTTGCCCCATGCCAGCTGTGGCGCAGTCAGCGGAGGATAGCAAGCGCACAGGGAAGAGTGCCAAGAGCAAGGGGTCTGCTGCCGTAGCTGGAGCCCTCAGTCCGCAGCTGATGACGTGCTCGCAGTGTTACCGTGCGGAGTATTGCTCTCGGGATTGTCAGGTTGCACACTGGGCTGTCCACAAAAAGACGTGCCCAAAAATACCAATTGACAAGTTGGAGGAGGATACGCTGGTGTGTGTGCGGGCTGGCCTGCGGTGAAAGTTGCCCTCTGAATTTCCCCCATGCATGAAGCATCTCAGGTGAGGCACAGCTGGCCCCTGTGTCTCCTCATTTGCCAATGGTGCCATGGCATTGGGCTTTCTTCATGACAAAACGGAGCGTTGCTGGTTGTGATGGAGCCAGGCAGTGAGATTCTATGCACTTCTGTCAGCTCGGTTGCTTGTCCTTCGATTGAATCAAAAAGGAAGGAAAACGGGTGAGAGCAGGGGCTGCTCTGAGAGACCGCACAGAAGAGGTCACAAGCGACCACTGATGGTGGAGACTGCACATATGAACACCGGCAACCAAAATCGCGGGACTCTTCACGGAGGGGTTGTTGTATTTGCGGGGACTGGAGGTCTAGCTTAACGCCTTCAAACCACCCGTTCGTCGTCGTAGTGCAGCACAAAGGCAGCATGGGCTACGACGGTGTCACATGCATCCAACGGACCGCTTTGGTGTTGCTTGGAAGAACTGTGTGGTTTTCTGACCTTTGTCCATTTCAGCTCAGTAGAAAAAGCTTCACAGGAGGTGGAAAGTAATACACTTACAAATTAGGACAACAATCACACTAATAGGCAACAGGGCACAGGAGCCCCTTGCGTTTTGACCTCTGCTATATCCCATTCACCCTCACCCCGCTCATTGCCTGTCCCCTATCACGCGCACAAATCTACATATCAACGTGGCAGTCTCCTCATGGCAATCTTTACTTTGACTGGGCCTTTGAGCAGCTCCAACTAAAAGGGACGCAACAGGTTCAGGCTGTGTCAAATCTGGCACACAGAGCTGCCCAGCACAAGAGAGGGAAAATCAAAGAAAACCCAACAAATTGAAAATCACAACCACAAATGTTGATGTTTGCGAAGGACTCAGATCGCAGACAGCAGTCCATGACACGACAGAAGTGGGGAGAGGCGGATGGGGGCACCATAGAATCTCACGTTTTTTTTTCATTTAACCAGTTTGACCAACCGTTCAGCCTGGCTCATGAGGCAAGAAGCCACTGCAACTGCAACTTTGCTTGCACCACAGCAATAACAACTTCAACCACGACTAAACATCCACTGCTGCTACCGGACCTCAACCTCTCGCCCCCCCTCCCAGCCACCTCCTGGAGTAGCAGCAGCAGTTGCAGTTGTGTGGTATGGATGTTTTACTCTTCTCTACGGATCGGGTATGGATGGTGGGCAGGGATACGTGTATGGTGGTTGGGGGGGGGGAGGGGGGGGGGGCAAGAGAAATCCATCTCGGGCTGTCCCCTGGCACTGATTTGAGGGTAAATGGGATATGGAATGGGGCAACAGGTACTAGATCCGTCTCATGTGCTCATGATAGGACCTACCAAGGCGCATTTCATTGTCATGGCATGCATCTCAAGGAGGTCTATCGATATGAGGCTTGCGATAACCTTATATATGTGTACTGTGTACATGGTTTGCGTCACCACTATTACCCCCCCCTTGCGCAAGCATGGGGTTGTCTAAGCACGGGGACCCCGTCTGAATGTTGTTGTCCTGACTTTCACCGTGCCTGCGCACGGGGGAGGGTGGGGTAAGTGCTATACGGTCCGGCATGTTCTGCCACTCTGAGGTTATCAGTGGGGCAGCAGACCTTGTGCCTACCAACCCTGTAGCATGTGAGGGGTAGATGTATGTACTCAAATAGTGGAGGGTAATTTGCAGATAGCCAGATTCAAACCCGAAACAAATGTTCCTAATTCAAGGTGCCTAACCACTAAGGTGACTGCTAGTGGTGGGGTCCGAACATGACCATCTCCGCGTGTCACTCAGTGGCATAGTGTGAGAATCGAATCCGTGGCGAGAAACCTCTGAGTTTATGCCTTTGACCACTGAACTATGGGAGTACCCTCTACCATTTTGGGGTTACGCGCTGTGTTTTGAACGACTTGTGTGGCAGCTCGCACTGTCTTTTTCGCTTGTCTGTTTGTCATGTGTGTTGCCTCATAGTTGCGTCCAATCGAGACATATGGGGCCCATGGTTGTGGGGAACCCTACGATGCTTCCCCTGCCATGGCCCAGGTATGATGCACCGTGGGAAAGACTGCCACAAGTGTGCACATGGTGCACATGTTGACCAAGCTGGTGGGGAAGGGACTGATGTGCACTACTTGAAGTAGCTCAATAAGGACCCCGAACAAGGAACTCCATGAAAGACCATGGGACCCAATAAAGGACCCCGCTATGAGATCCCTTGAAGAACCCCCAAAGTACCCCGCTCAAACAGCCTCGTGAAGGACCACCCTAAAGACCCCTTGATGGACCCCCTTGAGAGACCCCCCTGAACTTGGGCGGTCATAGTGGGGCGGCCTAGGGAAATGCTCTTTCGGACCCGTCGGGCGGCAATCGTCGTCAGCGTAGTGTCAGTCCCTGGTGAAATGGCTCAGTACATGTTGTGTTCCGCTGTGGTGTACCTGTCTTATGAGTCCGGCCCTCCACGGGTCGATCATCTTGATGAAGTAGCCGGAGCGGTGTACTGCGGCGAGAGGCAAGAGGTAACCCAGATCAGCCTCCCTACGGGCCCACATTCAAAAACACCCACAACCACAACAGTAGCAGCAGCAGCAACAATCGCCAAAACACCACCACAACGTAAAAGGTAAATGTAAAACAACATAAAACACAATCTCACCAGCATTCAGCTTGACATTCGCCTGCATTGTAAGTACCCCCCCCCCCCTTGTCCTAGCTACGCCCTTGTCCAAGCTACAGTGGGCGTAGGGACCGTATTAATTTTTCTTCTGGGACCTAATTTAATTCGGTACCAAATGTAGTGCAGCCACATAAGACATGGGTTTGGTGACGAATTTGCCAGCTACATAGGGTCATGGACACATTTGTTGTGAGTGTTTGCCCACTTGAACCCACATAGCTCTGATTTTGAGGATATTTCTGCACCATATCCCCCCATGCGCTCACTCACGTGTGTGTCGGTAGTTGTATGTGTCGCGCGCAAGCTACGCCCTTGTCCAAGCTACAGTAGGCGTAGGGACCGTATTAATTTGGGATTTTTGTGTAGCTAGGACAAGGGGGGGACGGGGTAGTGAAAATAGTGTTATCTTGGCGGTGGCAGGTGCTGTGCTTTCTGGCACAATTGGCTGGTTTTGGTGCATTGGCTTGTTTCTTTCTCTCTGGTGTTCGTTGGTGTGGCTCCCCCCACTCTGCCTCGTATTTCTATCCTGGAAATCTGTTTCATCACAATGCACAATTAACAACATGTCTATTTCTAGGCGGCAACAAATTTATTCCCCTGATTTTAATGCTGGAACCAAATGACAATTGTGTGAAGGCACAAGCATCCACAGGGGGCGATTTGGAGCCCACCCACTGGCCTGACACTGCCTTACATGATTTGGAGTATCCTCCACACACAACTGGAGGGGTTGGGGGTTATGCGATGTGCATATTCCCACATATTCTTGCATTTTTTGTGCATACATCTCAGGGGTCTGCTTTAATGATAGCAGTGCACCAAAGGGGGGACAAGAGCATGTGGGTGCCGAAAGTAACGCAATTTTTTTTGAGGGGGTTACAAAATTCAGCACCATTGTAGGGGAAAGTGGAGGAATTATGTGAAAGTTTAAAAGGGGAGGGGGGGGCTGGTTCGAATCCAGATACCCCCCCCCTCCAGACCCCCAGAAATTGTCGTACTCGCCTTTCTGCAATTCGAGATTGGGGGAAACTGCTGGCGCCCCAGGCGCCGAAGCATTTTTTTCGGCCTCTGGGAGGGGGTAAAAGGTTTGTTTACCCTATTTGTTCATACTCAAATTGCTCAGGTTTTTGTGGAGAGTTCAAAAATGGGTAAAAAACATGAAGTAAAAATGACCTCGACCCCACCTGCAGGTTGGACCTTGGCTGCTGGGAGCCCTGGAAAAAAAATGTGTGAAAAAATTTTTCGCCCCACTTGTGTATGCTCAAAATGATCAGCGTCTCATGAGGATAATTTTGAGGTACGTATGTGGGGTACCCACCAACAGCCCACCACCACCCCCACCCCTTGGACACCCCAAAACAATGCACTGAGAGAGTTTTAGCGATGACCATATGCCTGTAACATGGGGGACGCTGGGTGTCCGCTGTCGGCAGCTCGGCCGGCAGCTCGCACCTCAGTGCACTTGAAGCGGGGACCTTGAGCTGTGTGACAAGGGAGCTGGGGACCTACACTAACATACAGGATATGCTTCTAGTGATTCACAAGGGTAGAAACACACACAATGCACTTGGAACAACGTGTGAGGGCTTGTTGTTTGATTTTCTGAGATTGGGATTTTCAGAATGGTACAGCCTGGCACGGTGTGCATGCAGCACCTACAATGCCCCTCTACACTGCACCTACACTTGTAAATACCCTTCAACTGCAATAGCAAAGGCAACAATGCCACAACCACAATTGCATGCATCTCCGAGCCCATGCAAGTGCTACAACCAGTGCTCCTATGGAGGGAGGCCCTGAATTTCACCGCACCACCTATCCTTCCACACATGATGGCCCTCGCTCACCCTCAGGAAGCGGCCCTTATAGCATTGTTGTGGCCCCTTGCCATATGCTGCTTCCCCTCCTTGAGTGCCTGCATGTTTTCCTCCTTGCACACGTCAATTAGCAAAGCCAACATCCCAACAGACCTTCTCAACACACCAACCGCCTTGGCCCAAGGAGGCCACAAGTTGGCTGTATATAGAGTCCAGGAGAGCGAAGCAAGAGCTATAGTGGAAGGCACATGAGTTGAGTCCTACGTGCCCTCTCCGTCCTCTGCACAACACCGCCCTCATGGCTCTCTCCTATTTTGCCTGCATGCACTGAGAGTGAATAGGGGAGCGGCTGTGTCCGTTCGTCTAGAGCACTGGCAGATTCATATGTACTGATTGCTCTGGCCCACCTCTCGCTGTGTGAGGGGCGTGGCTTCATAACCAATACTTCTACTGGGGCAAGGCGCTTATCGAACTCGATGCCGAACTATTTCATCAAAAAAGGGGGGCGGGGGGGGGGGCACATGAGTTGAACCTCCATCAGAAGGCAAGGGGGGGGGGGGGATCCGGGTTACCAGGAGGTAGAACCTAGGACCCCACCACCCCACCATTGGTTAGGGGGGTTCATGGGTCTAGGTCAACGCATAGTGGCTGCAATTGGCAACCCAAGTTTTGCAAGCCCTGCCACAAATGGCCGCTTCGCAGAACTACTTTCTGAGTGTCTATTTCTCATCTTGGGCACCCACATTTTTCTCTTTGCATTTTGGTATTACGGTGCGGGTCTTTGAGGGTGCAACTCCAAGTAGAGCTGTGCATGGGGGCATATTGCGCGGTGTGCCTGCGTTGTACACGCTGTGCACAAAGTTTGTGCAGGACCATACCAAAGGTAGGTATGTAGGTATCTTTGGGAGCTCAAGATGCCTCTTTTGGCATTGCAAGAAGAAGGACTTACCAATGGGGCGACCACCCCTCCCACTGTTGTATGGAATTCACCTCACAAAGCCGCTTCTTCATGTGACTTGGTGTAGCTAGGGTAAGGCATATGCACATAAGGGTGTCACGGAATGTCCCCAAAAGACAATCCCAAAGCCCCTTGAGGGCCCATAAAGCCCACAAGTGTCTTCAGACATACATAGGGAAATCCTAACCAATTCCCAGTGAATGTTTATAGAGGATTTGTATAAAAGGATTTCTGAACCCTATTATGCATTTCAAAGGATTACTCTATTCCCAACTGTCCACTGCTAGCGTCATGTCAAATGTCCCACTGCAGTTTCTCACTTTGCTCTGAATGCGGTCTAGTATTATTGGGGCACTATTCAATGGGCGTTGAGTTGACGGATAGTTTGCACACTGTTTGCACTATTTCAATGGGCTTCGAGTTGACAGGTTTGGGCAAGAACATTGGTAATTGCCCTAAAGCTCCCCAATTTCTCCCTGTAAAATGCGTGCTGTGCACGTGCTGTGTGTGCTGTGCGCGCGCTGTGCACAAACGCCCCCTATTTCACTGCAAGCCTTCACATGCCCGAAAGAGTTGCATCTCTTGCCTGCATTTGGCATTCCTGGAACTTTGCCCATGCATGCAATTGGAGGAGAGCTTGGAACATCCACTGCCTTTATTGTCCATGTGCTGCAGACATGTCTGATTCTGGCATCTGGTGGCCATGAATGTGGACCAAGTTACGTCGCAGCAACAGTGCATTCAGTATTTGTGCAACAAACATGGCCAGACCATGTCCCCCAATGAGATCCGTGACACGGTCCTCCTGTACCTCAACAACACGTGGGAGAGGCCACACTTCTCGACCGTAGCTGCAGAGTTGGACACGAAATTGGACTACTTCAGCGAAGTCGATCACGCCACATCTGCAGTGGCACTGCAAGACTACAAAGTGGTCCCCTGTGTGTCGCAGGCAGAGGCCTTGAGGAAGCTGCTCAACTCGGTCCCTGCAAAGAACCACTATCTCCGCACCTTGAAGCAGATATTTCCCACCTTTTCGCCCTACGCCCTGCGCACTCAAATCCTGGCCCACAAAAGGCAGCACGTCTGGCGGATCATCCAAGACTTGTTGCAGCCAAATGCGCCGGCGTCCAGGGGTCGCGCGCGTGCCAGCACGAGCACCAGCTCTCAGAGCGTGCGCAGGCACGAGCAGTTCCGGTCGGAGGAGTACAAAAAGGGGGCGGAGGACTGTCTCTGCAACGCCTTCCCGCTGCTGTGGACTTCTCAGATCGCAGCTATTCTGGAGGAGTTCAATTTTGACTACTGCGCAGCGCATGAGCAGTGCCACACCATCAACAGCACACGCAAAAAGGGATGGCTGGACTGGTGGTCCCGGAAGGAGCGCAGTCCGGTGATCCCTCCCGACCTCCGAGAGGATCTGACGCACCTGCAGACTTTGCAGGACGGGACTTATGCCGCTCACGTCAACAGGGCTGAGTATGAGGCCGAAGGGCAGCTTCTGGAGTGTGAGTGTTGCTACGACGAGGTGGAGGCTGAGCAGGTGTGCCCCTGCCTGGCGGGGCATATATTGTGCCGCCGCTGCGTGCGGAAGCATGTCGAGGATGTCGTGTACAGCAGCGGCACGAGTGCAGTCCAACCAGTGACATGCTTCTCTTGCGAGGAGCCCTGCCACAGTCCCTTCCCGCAGCCGGCGCTGCTGAACACTCTGGGCCCTGACCTGAGCACCGAATACTTCCGGAAGCTCGCCGCTGCAGATCTGAAGGCCGCGGGGCTACAGACCATCCAATGCCCCTTCTGTGCAACGCTGCAAGTGCGTCCTCCTGTCGTCCGGAGGGAGGGGCGCCAGAACGGGCGCTTTGCATTGTCCGTCCTCGGTTTCCATTGCGTTTACCATTGGTTGGGGGCGAAGTACATGTTTGTGCTGCTGCTCTTCAACTTTGCGGCATACAGCCTGCGGTTCCACCGCAGGTTCAGGGGAGCGTGGTACCGATTGTCCAAGGTCTATTCTGCCTGGAAGTGCTGGGTCTGGGTCCCAAGAGCAAGTTCCGCGACGCGTTGCCACAATGCCGATTGCCAGGTTGCCTTCTGCACGTCGTGCTTCGCGGAGGCGCACCATGGGGACTGCCTGGACTTGAGTCTGAAGGAGGGCACCATGGACGGGCTGCGCACTTACATCGAGGACGCCATGGCTCAGGTCATGATGCGGATCTGCCCGAATTGCCACCTTCAATTCAACAAAAGCGACGGCTGCAACAAAATGACGTGCCCCTGCGGGTACACCATGTGCTACCTGTGCCGCGCACCTCTGAAGGACGAGGGCTACCGCCATTTCTGCCAGCACTTCCGCGTCGTTCCGGGCACGAAGTGCACGGAATGCAATAAATGTGAGTTGTACGGTGACCTGGACTGGGACAAGCGGGTGATGGCTGCGGGGCAAGCTGCCAAGACGCAGTTCCTGCAGCTGCACCCGCATCTGATCCCCCAGGCAGATCGCCTGAAGATAGGCCAGTACACATTTTGACCCGAGGGAGGGGCATTCTCTGCAGAATGAGGTGTGTATCTTGTAATTTGTGTGATCTTTTTTTTGCGGTAAATGCATGTAACAAAAAAATCGTCACGTCGTGTAATTTTTCTTGCGGTAAGTCAGCACGCGGGTGGGACCCTGCATGGTGGGTAGGATTGTGCAGAGCACGATGCCACCCTCATCGTCAGTGTTCTAGTTGCAGTTCGAGAGTACGATATGGGGGAGCTTTGGGATTCTGCGGTCCAAAAATGCAATCAGATACTGAGCACCACCCTGCCCTGCACGTTTGTCCACCTCCGATACGCTGTTGTGTGTGCGTTGATGTGACCCCCGACACCTGCTGGGAACGTCCACGCGGCACCCTGCCACGCTCCCTGAACGTGAGATTTGATGGTTCGTTGCCACAAGACTCAAAAGGAGAATCCTGTTTTTGTTAGGCCTCTTCCAGTCTGTCCCCTGCCCACCCCCGACCCCACCACCCCCGGGTATCTCCGACATGCACAAAATAATTGCTATGGAGACAAACAGCACCAGAGGCAGACAGTCAGTCAGTCAGTCAGACAGACAGCGTAGACAGAGCCTCCACAAGACTGCCCATATTTGGCAAAGCCGCTGATTCACTGGAGTGGCTGTCCCCACCTGAGGCCCGGCTCTATACCCCTCCCCATTACCCTCATTCGGCCACAGGGGACAGCCCAGTACTATTTTCTGACGCCCTCCTCTGCGATCCGGCCATGCCCCATCCCTTGCCCACATTGAGCGCACTGGGGCAGCCCTGGGTAATATCTGCCGCTCCCTACCCCAAACCCCTATCAAAACCCCTCCTTACCCTCATTCTGTGCCAGGGGACAGCCCAGGATGATTTTCTGTTGCAACCCTTGCTAAAATCCTGCCATCCCCACTCCAGTCTTTCTTATAACTTTTACGGGTACCAAGTGTGTATCCATGTGCATTCAGAAGTCTGTCCAATGTCTGCCCACCTGTCTTTAGGCACCATGCCTACCCCGATGTCTGCCCACCAGTACATCAGCACCATGAAGCAACCACAATTGAAAGTACTCTGAAAGCCCAAATCCTCCAAACAGGCCTGCCTGTGCGCCTCTTCAAGGAACGACCAAGATGTATTTCCATCTTGTTTCCCCTTGTGTCCTGGTTGTCTTCACACATGGGTGCATCGGTTGTGTATCCCCAAACAAAGTTTTATGTGCTGGGTGTGTGTCCCCAAAAAAAAAAGTGGTGTCAGGAAGCAACAGGGCATATGCTAGAAGAAAGTCTGTCCCACTCCCTGACCCACACTCCACACCAGGCAGTGCAGAGCGTTTTCTGACCCCCCCCCCCCCCCGCTAGCCCCCCATCCCCAAGCCATACCCCCTTCCTTACCCCCCCCCCCTTGCGCTAACACGCGCTTGTCCAAACACGGAGACCCTGTGTTTCCGCACTTTTGGTCCTTTTTTTGAACCGTCGTTTTTGCGGTTCTGATCCAATAGAGAACGTGGTTTATAGCTTTGTGCAGGATGCAGGAAGGGTCAATATGGGTGACAGAGTGTTGCTACAGCTATAATTCCATGTGCTCTTGTACTCTGGGGTGTATGCCGGTCTGTTGGACACTCTTTCATAGTCATGAACGATTCTCTTTTCGCTGCTGGACAGCCTGTCACATACCAGCGGTACACAAACAATGAGTTTGTGCCTGCTCGAGGTCTGGGGCATGTCTTTGAGGGCAAGCTGTACTTTACAAAGTACATCGTGGATGACAGTTTTGTTCCCAAGGGTACGAAACTCAAGGCTGTGCCTGAGCCAGCCGCGAAGCCTGCTCCCAAGGCAGCCCCGAAGCCAGCCCCAAAAGGCAAGCATGTCCAGCTCTTCAAGATGAAGCGGAAGGTTGGCAAGGGGTTCTATTCAGTGCCTGTCAATCAGAATGAAAGTGACTGAGTGACACCTGAGTTGTGTGGCTAAAGAAAAATGACTTGTGCTATCATGTTGGGAGGGTTAAGGTTGGGCTATGCCTGCAACTTGTGTTCCGCAGTACGTGCCGCGCGCTAACACAGGCTTGTCCAAACTCGGGGACCCCGTGTTTCCGCACTTTTGGTCCTGGAACCAGAACCTGGCCCGTGTTTGCGCAAAGGGGGGGGGGGGGGGGTAAGTCTGGCATGAGGTCAAGATCATGCTGCTTAATTCAAAGCCTGACATCATGGCCCCCCACCCCCCCCTTTTCCCCGAAGCCGTATACATGACGAAGTCGCCGAGGTGCAGGCATTGGTGTTTGGTGATGTGGCGCTCAGCACATATCAACAGGATCTCTGTCGATATGCTCTTCCTAGGTAGAGTGCAAGGGAGCAGCGCGCATGGTTGTGACCTCATGGCATTGTTGTTGTTGTCAGACCTTCAAGTAGGGTTCTCAGGGGTTTGGCCTGGGAGGGGGGGGGGGGGGGTTTGCACCCGGAAATGAAAATTGGGAACAGTGGTCGCAGTTGTAAGTGGACTGAGGCCAAACAGCACAATGGAGTGCTACGGAGAGCCCGGCGACCCAACATGAGACAGCACCGCCGCTACAGCAATGGAGGTCCACGAGAAGAAACATGGCCACTCCCTTGGAATAGGCGTCCAGTAGAGATCATGCACGCTGGGAAGCCTACGGGCGTGGCAGTCTTCCACTGCATACCCTGGTTTCAGACTCAGCTAGGCCTCACTACGTTTCAGATCGGCTACCACACCATCGAGGGATCATCGTAGCACTGGACATCTCTGAACCTTGATTCCGAGAGGTGATCTCGAGTACTGTGAAGTGAGCAGGCTACGCCAGCTCATCTTAGTCTGAATCAAAAAAAAAAAGAATAGGCGCCCAGTAGAGATTGTGCTGCCTGGCCATAAGCTGTAAGGAGATCCAACATGCTATGGCTGTTAGAAAGGTGCTACCAGCGAAGTCTGGCGGGCGCGGGGGGGGGGGGGGCATCGGGAAGGACATGGAGTGCACTAGACCAGGAGATGTGTACATCGAGCCCATCTGCGCTTGACAGATGCAGTGCTGCAGGAGGCACGTGCACCCGATCAGTCCATATTTGAAATTTATTTACGGCTAGCCACTACGTCATGCCCTTGACCATGGGCTTCAGCCGCCAGTGCTCGAAAACTGTGGACACATACCAGAGCTGTGGGGACACGACCACGGTACAACCGCCACATGAGTAGCATGCCGTGCGGCAGATGTGATTGTGGAATTCCGGCTTTGAGGAGCGGTGACAGTGTGGGCCACATGCATTCAGCATGCATACTTCTACAAATGCTGAAGGAGCCAGACGGCCAGTCTTGGCGCCCCACTCGGCGGCCCACAAGGAGCCACGGTGGAGCAAGGCACCTGTAGGGCCTAGCCCTGGTTGGCAGAGAATGGCCTCGGTCTTCTGCCTGCCACTAACCAGTCTCTCCAGCCAGCCCCGGTAAGATGGCTCATGGCTCGTTCAGTGGAAGGGCAAGTGGTAGTAGTCACCGATGGCTCGGCAGAGAGTGACGCTCATGGGCGGCAATGATAGTGGATGCCGCTGGCCGTCACATAGTCCTGGTCTCCAACCAAGGGTCGCAGCAGAGCCACAGACAAGACATAAAGCAAGATGCCGCGAGCAAGCACAATTGATGCCAAGGTGTAGACCCTTCAACCACACAACTAGCCCGAGCCCTGCATGTCAAAAAGTCCCAAGAGACAGTGGCTGCATGGATGAGGTTACAAATGGTGGGGGCTATTTCCATGCTTACCACAAATTGATGTGTCTTTAGAGAATTTGGGGTACGCCATTATAGTAACAGGACCCTAGCAGCCACAGACTGTCAGTGAAGGCACAAGCACCTACTCACACAGGGAGACTGGGGGTAGGGCTCATTGGGAACACAAATCTTCCTGTGCTTCCTGCACACCCAGTAAATACTTGTTGGAACACTCATGTTGAAAACAAAGAACCCATAAGCTACCCAAAGGATTCGACTAACCACAACTCATGCCCATGGGGGTGGTCAAAGCTGTGCACGTTTAATGCGCACAGTGGCTCCGCACATTGAGAGTCAAAGTCAGCTGGGGCTTTATGGTGCTGGGGTGCAGAGGGGGTCTCCAAAGGTCTCCTTTCCCCTCCCCCCTCCTCCCAGCATTTTCACCGCCGACAAGGGTCCTGTCCTTGTGCCAAACGCAGTTGGGCCTGAGAGGATGGTTATTTATCTTTTTTATTTCTTTATTGGCGATATGTACACAGAGTTGACTGGGCCAATGCACGAGGTGACTAACGAAAGCAAGACACCGGCGACAAAGGAATCCAGATGAATGGCTGGGTTCCACCAACCCGGACTTGGAACACCAGTCGCAAACAGGCCACACTTGGAACACCAGTCGCAAACAGGCCACACATGGACAAATACTATGGTGGGAAAGGACACCCCCCCCCTCCCCCAGCAGCAAAGTGTGGATCGTGTCTCTGGACCCGTCCCCCCTTGCACCCTCTCTCTCCTGACCCCGACCACCGAGGTGCCATGGAGAAGCCTCCTTCCTAACCTAGCCCTGTGACCTTGTTCTGCACCTGCCTGTGCCTCATTGGGATCGGCTGTGCTTACCGGGGCATGTAACAGGTGTATCATCTTGAGGGCTCTGCTTTGCCACTGCATTTCATTCTTCTAGAGGCGATTTTCTATTTCATTGTTGTCCCTGCTGTGGCCCATATGCTACAGCGAGGGACGCATTGATACACTACTTTATAATCAAGTCAGCAGGAACCCATTGCCGCCATGGATCTTTCCCAAGTTAGAGACTTGAGCACATACAAGCCACAACTACATGTTCCCAAGCTTGGGCTGCAAAATGAGCTCAGAGACCTAAGACATCTCGATGGCGCACACTTGAAAAGCCGTTTGGGCGTATTGCAGTCGCTGGCTTGCAAGGTGTCTGGTTCTACTGTGCTCCGTGCCGTATAGTGCGTCTATGTATTGTTCTTTGCGCCGAGTGTTGCACAGCTTCCATGCGCTGTGCCGTGTGCTGCCTGCCGCTGCATGCTGTTGTTGCATCCGCCTATGCAAAGCACGCTGTGAGATGCACGATGTGCGATATGTGCCGTATGCTGTGTGCTGTGGAGTTGACGACTTTCCAGTCCCTGGGTTTTCCAGGGCGGAACCAGTCTGTTATTTCAGGTGCCGGGTGACCTGAGGGGAGCGGGGGGGGGGGGTCTCCAGTTCAGGCATCATTTGCTATGACAGCTGAGCATTGCGACCTCGTTTTGGACAGAGCAGAGCAGCGGAGGGACGGAGGGGGGAGGGGGGAAAGGGATGCATTTGAGGGAGATGGGGTCCAGAGCAGGGTGTCAGGAGCAGTTGGGAAGGCGACCTGAAAGGGGTCTAACATATCAGAGCGGTTACTGTCGATTACAGATGCTGTGGGGATGGGCAGTTGGGGCGGTTGGGTTGCAGACTCAGCTCACGGAAACGGGGAATGCACCCGGCCCCTTCTGATGCATCCTTGGGGGGTGGATCCAGGGGGCAAGAGCACCCCCCGTACGCGGGCTGCAAGGGCACCCCAGCAGCCCGATAATACGGCAGCACCATCACAGCACCCCCCCCCCCCCCCCCGCTCCCACCTGTTGTAGTGGCAAGCGCTCTGCTTTCCCCACAGGCTCTCGTCATGGAGACAGTGCAACACCAACAGTGTCTGACACAACGCAACAGGGGGACGCCGCATGGGCAAACGGGGACGGTTGGGACCAATTTCAATTCTTTTCTCTTCATGAAACAGAGCCTGGGAGGTTGGGGGAGGGGGGGGGGTGGCACAAGGCCTTGGTGGTTGGCTCTGTTAGCTTTGTTGGGGGGGGAGGGGGGTCGGAAGGTCTGGGTTCAGAATTTTGCTTGCTCGTCTCCAATGGTCTTCTGCTGTCATTTTCCCCTTCAGCTCCTAAGGGCAAAGGGGAGGGAGGATGGATGTGCATCAAGGCCGCCATGTACCAAGACAGAGACGCAAAAAGGGACTGTTTGGTTGTGTTTGCAGTGGTGGGAGGGGCGGCAGAGACGTGGACCACAAGACGAATGGACCATTTGGCTTGCAGCGTTGGAGCTCAAGTATGACGCCTCCCCAGGGGCAAAAGCAGCACCTGAACGTGGCAACCAGAACCACGTGGGGTTTCAGCCACACAGGTGGCAAAAGAGCCATGACGAGCCCACCGCAAATGGGAGGTACAAACAGGAGCACAAACCCAAACTCCGGAGAACGGATGGCAAGAAGAAGTCACATCGGGCTTGGAGGGACACAAGGCACAAGCGTTGCCCTGATGCAGTGGCGATGGACCAAAAAAGCGAGTAGTTAGGGATGTGGAGGCGCAGCCAACAAGGGTACAGGAAGGGCAGAGGGGGGTGGGTGAGTAGGAGGGACTGTGGGCATGGTGCAGGAAGTGCATGAGCAATGAGTACCAGCAGGGGGCACCGTGGCATAGATGATATGAGGCAGAGACGCAATGTTGTGCAGTGGGGGGGCAGCAGGGAGGAGGGGGAGGAGATTGTGGCAGTGGTGGTGTTGTTGGTTGAGAGAAAAGTGAGGCTGGGGAGGAGGAGGTGGTGGGGGGGAGAATGAAAAAGTTCCACACATTGTATTGCATCTCGCACTTCCGTTCTTCCATGCTATGCATGCCGCCCTTGGGCTTGGGCTGTTCTGCCACCAAAGCGTACGTAGAAGGACAGAACTCGAGCTACAAAGTAACCATGGCACTACAATAGGCACAGACACCGATAGGCTGGAGGGCGAGCAACCCGCAGATGTCGTGGTAGGAAGTGCGAACGTGTTGCGGCCTTCACTGCATCCGGGTCGCCCAGGATCCGCACAGACCTCCAGCGCCGAGCCCAATGCAGGGCAGCCTGCGACACCCTGACAGGCCAGCCTCTCGGTCAACGGGGCAGAGAGCACTTCATGTACCGTGAATATGGTGTTGGATGCCATTCCATCCTCCACATAGCAAAGCCCCTCACACTATTTTCCGGGCTGACTATGCTGCTAGTTTTGAAAATGGAGGTCCATTTTTTGGAAGGTGCCCGCCCCCTGTGGAATCATCTGCCCTTTCTTTCGCCACAGGATTACAAGACCCGCGCACTGGCAGCCGCGCTCCTCATTGCGTTCTCTCGAAGCCTGTTAAAGATTGAGGACACGATCAAGTTCAATGAGATGTACCGGGCATTCAAGTATGGCGTTCTGACTTGGAGATCAAGTGCTTCGAGGAAGACATCAGTAGCCTCAGAAAGTGATGGTTTGAAACTTGGGCATGGGGCTACTTCAGGCCAAATCTCGGGACTACGGTGCTCAAATGGAAAGATTGGAAGGAAGAGCCCCCCCCATTCCGACCACAAGTTCCTCAGGGGAATCCGTCTAATCTCGTGAGGGCAAACTTTTTTCGGGCCATTGTTGGTACAGACCCCCCCCCCCCCAACCCCAACCCCCACTCCCCTGCTCAGGACCCCTCCACCCTTCGCTGCAACCCCCGGTGCAACCGTCCTCGGTACAGCCTCATTTCGGCCAATCAGACGAACCCACACACACAGTGAAGTGTCACTCCAGGTGAGTATGTGCCGCACACGTGTCCACGGCGAATCGGCCAAAAGATGTCGTGCAACACCCAAATTACTTTTCGATGCATGGACCACAATCTGCAATCTGATTGCGGAGTGCCATGCTCATCTGCTTCCCCAATCGAGTCGCGTGGATATACATGGAAGTTGATTGTGGATTGGTGGGTTGTTGTTTGTGCGACCTGCATGCCCATTCTTCTCTTCATATCTCTTGTCATTCTTTGGCTCTGTTCGTAAAAGTGTCTACACTGCATAGTCCACAGCGGTCCGCCTTCACCACACCGGACAGATGCCATACTTCATCTTCAGCATCAACTACTCCACACGTTAAATCTATCAAAAAAATTTTATTCTCCGCCCCTAAATAAGAGGGGGGGGGGGGTATCCAAGACATCACCTAGTGACTAAATGCACCGCGCAACGTGCAGTACACAGACGTACCAGTGCCCTATGACCATAGGAGATGCCTTTCCACACAGTGGAAAGTTTTTGTACTGGTGGAAATACCGGTCCCTATTTTCAAGATTTTCAACCCCCAACCCTATCGCTTTTAGCACCATACAAATACAAAGATTTTGCCATTCCAAAGGTGTTGCCATTACAATGGCAGAACCATCAGACATTGGACAAACACAGAAAAAATAACACAGAAGAAATTGAGTTTGGTTCATCTAGCGGCAACATTGAAAAATAAACTGGGAATTCAATTAAAGAGGTGTTGTTGAGTCCGGTTAGGGGCGCCTAATGCCCAGTTGCGCCAAAGTTGTGTTATGTCACACGGATGTTTCCGGCACTCTTTGCTTTCTTTCTGATACTCTTGTCGCGCCGTGCTATCAAGTGGCATAATACTTCATTGCAGTTCATGAGTTCTATTTCGATATGATAACAACAATATCGGCCACCTGTGATGGTTTGTCACGCAAAACCGCATATTCTCAAAAACAACCACGAAAACAGAATTAAGTTTTCCATTTTGGGGAGCAAACCCAATTGCTAACAATCAACTGTTTTGAAGTTCGCGAAAATTCATATCTTAAAAATATTTGTATTTGAGGGGGTGCACTTAGCACAGTGCGTGCAGTGCAACATTTTGGGCGTCCGGCCGTACTGCAAACCCATACTTTGTGATGCTATGGGCATCATTGTTGTTTGACAGCAGGTTTTGATGCTTCTTCCGCATTGGGGATATGGCATTTTTGGATTTTCACCCAGTTTCACCCATGTCTACCACATCCACTCCTTTCTAGGTTGATTTCTCCCCACCATGGGGACCCGAGAAGGTAGGGGTGATGTAGCCATATTCATCTCCCCCCACCAATGGGAACCCTAGAAGGCAAGGGTGATGTAGCCCTATTGCACATATGTTGCGAAACGGGCACCTTGAGCTCGGTGTATGGTGATACACTTTTAGGGTGCCTATTGCTGGACATCATACTTCTCTCCTCGTTTCTTAGACTCATTTTCTCCATGGATCTCACTATTGGGGATAGGGTGTTCTACACTGGCTCCAACGGCATGAGAGTTCCTACCATGGTGGTTGGGACGGCTGAAGATGGACTCATCCACTTGGAATACCACCAAGATGCGGTGAGGGTGGTGACTCAGCTATGCAAGATGGGGGGAACCTAGTCCGACAGCAGCACGCATTGTAAGGATGTCCCTTGAGAGGTATCACGTCCTGCTGAACAGCCAAGCGGTCATCAAACCCAAGCAGCGACGGCAACAGCAACGCTAAATGTGCACTAGACAAGCGGTGTGTTGATTGGTTTGGATTCAAGATCAAGAGAGGGTGCTGAATTAAGCCTTTTACATTTGCTGCTCCTGGGAGGTCATAATTTTCATGGGTGTATGGTATGGGTTTTCGTAACAAATGTGCATGTAGTGCAAACGCAAATGTAGTGTGCGTGCAGTGCAAAGTCATTCCATAGCACGAAGGATTGCTTCATCACCCCACGCCGCTATGGTAGTGGCGTTGACTGAGGGCCCTCCTCTGTCTACTGCTTGGATCTTTGTGAATGTTGTTGCATTGCCGTCAATGCACCGCTACAATTTGTGTAGGTGCAGCATTACCACCTAAGCCTTGTGAATTGCTAATGGCAAGTTGGGACACTCCATCCTTACAATTGTGTCAGAATTTTTGTGGGATACAAAGCCGATCTTGCCGTATGCTAGCCGCAAAAACCCGATAGCAACACAGCACGACAGATGGTGTTGCGGATGTGGAGGATGTTGTAGTAGGAGACCAAAGACCACACTACCTAGGGAAAGGGAAGTAACCAGAGTGTGAAATACTACCAGTGATGATTTCTTTGTGGAGCCATAGGCATTGCCAGTCATGGTGCCTCCACCCCTTGAGTATTGCCACCGCCACACTTCTAAGTAGCCACGGGCCCATGGAGACCGTGGTGTGCGGAAGACAAGAAGTGCTACCATGTATAAGTAGATATGTAAGGAGCACGGCAGGGTGTAGCGGGATGTAGTGCGCTGCATGTGTAGTGGTAGGGAGGAGAGTGCGACATTGTTGACATCATTGTTTTGCCAAAGAGTGACTGGGGGTTGCATGGACGCCAACACTTTTGCAACGGCCGGTGTACCACAAACTTGCCATCATCACAAAACCTAGATGCACACCAGCTACCAAACGGGTCAAACCAACGCACAGATACCAACAAGCACAGTTGCAGCTACAGTGCAGAGGGTAACTACACAAGCGACCGGTGATGACAGAATGGCAAGCGACACTACATGGTCAGTAGAGGCCTGACCATGCACAGCCATGGAAGGGCTAGGACAGAAACGATCTCACCTGTAGAGGTTTTGACCAAGGCAAGGGCAGAGGGGTAGGGATTTGGATATACTAGAATCCTTTGAGCCACCAGCCCAGACATGGCCACAGCCACTACTGCCCCCCCCCCCCCCCCTTCACACACACTCTTGTACTCTGTGATTGGGTGACAGGTTGTTTGGGAGAGATGTATGTCGGGAGAACTAGTGGCAACATTGTGATGCATTTCTAGCACATTTCACCAAAACCCACCATCTTTGCACAACATTGGCCCCCGAACGGGGCTTCATCACTGTAGGCGAAAGACTTTCAGTCGCGGCAACCACATCATCTTGAAGGGAGGGCTACTACTAAATTCCCTAGTGGCCGGCCTTCCTTGATGCACTGGCGTCTTGGATTGTGCGCTCCCATGTATGGTGTTTGAACTCACACGTGCACGCAAGGCAATGTGCATGCCAAACTGCATTTTCTATGCTATTATTTGCTTACGTGTTTATTTGTGCTTTTATAGCCAACATCCCCAATCAGCAATGATTTCGTTCTGTCTGCGTTTCGCTTTCGATTCTGTCTTTTGTCCAGGTTCCTCTCTCTGTAATTTATTTTTATCTAGCTGGGTCTCCTAGTGGAGGTTTTACAATCCTTCTTAGGATCTAGGGTGAGCAACACATTTTAGCAACGCAGCCAGCAGCAGCAGCAGTAGCAGCAAGCAGACGCACCAAAAGCCAAATCCAAACTGGCATCGAAGTAGCTCAAAACAACTATAGAGCAAATGCGCATCACCTGAAACAAGTTTCGTGCCATTTTGAGCCGTCTAGCTCATTTTATGGCCAATTTAGTATCCAAAAGTGGCCGTTTTCAACCTGTTTCCAGGACAATCATCCTGAAAGTTCAGGAAGATCGCCAGTCTGTCAAAAAGGCGTCTCCAATGAGGGCCGTTCTTCTTGCATAACAATTGGGCCATCAAATGATTGCTATGGGGTGTCAAATGAGGTGTCTCCCACATCGTGGTGCCATGCGGTGGTCCTACTTTTGGGTGAAAATCAGCCGTTTTCTAGCTGTTTTTCAGAACAATCGTCCTGAACATGCAGGAACAACATCAATGTGTCAAGCGAGCGTCTCCAATTAGGGGCTTGGTTTCCGAGCTGGGTTTACCCTGTCGAGGTTTTGCAACCCTACTTAGGGTCTGAGGGTCAGCAACACATTTTAGCAGCAGCAAGCAGGCAGGCAAACAGTTTTTTTCGCCCATCCGTGGTTCATAACTGTGATTCAAGTAGCTCAAAACGACCGCAGAGCAAATGTGCATCACCACAAACAAGTTTCGTGCTAATTCGCGCCGTCTAGCCCGTTTTATGGCCAATTTAGTGTCTAAAAATGGCCGTTTTCAGCCTGTTTTCCGGCAGTTTTCAGGACGATCGTCCTGAACGCTCAGGACGATCACCAGTGTGCCAAAATAGTGTCTAAAATGCAGCAATGACATCTACCACCCAGCTCGGTCCTAGTTGAAGTCTTGATTCTAGTTGTAAGTCTTGATTGCTTCATTGTGCACGCATGTTCAAGCAGGTATGCACACACATTGGAAGCCGTTGATGTCTTTGCAGGGCAGCTGTGGTGATTCAGAAGGCGTTCAGACGATTCAAGGATTTCCGCTTTGCCACAGTCATGAAACTGGTGCACCACTGGAACCGAATGCAAACCACCTGGTACAGCGCATGGGCACGTTTGACTTTGTCACAGAAGGTGCCCCTGCCTTGCGCCCCCACCTCCCACCCGATGTGGTGGCTGACGCCCACTATTTCAGGCCCCCCTTGCTGTTGGCGATACGGCACGTGGATACAATGCCATGGGGCTTTGCATTGTTTTTGTATTCAGAGACATAAAGAGGTTGAGTTCATGAATTTGCACGAGCAGCCCATTTGGGAGTTCTTCTTCCCGCCACATCTCATCTCAGTCAAGGCAAAGACGCAGATAACATCACAGATGTTTACACAGAAAGGTTGTATTTTCCAGCCCCCTCCTCCTCCTTCCCTGGTACCCAAGGCAGGTGTCCAAGGGCGAACTGGAGCCCCTCCCCGCCCACTCCCCCGTGGGTGGGCCTCGACCAGCAGATGAGGCACCGCAACTTGAGTACCAGGACACGCGAACAACCGCAGCCACTCAAGGACAAGTTACCAATACACCAACTGCGCATGAACGCTATGGAACGGTACCCTCCCCCCTGGCACTCCCTTCTGCACATGCACACAATGCCCATGCAAAGGTACGGTATGGTACGCAAGAACGCTGGTCCAGCTTCAATATGATTCGCAGACCAGGCGCTCCTAAACCCACTCTGAGGGAGCACGACGCAGTGGCACGGAGGGTATTGAGTGGCCAGCGGGTGCTGGGAGTCCAGTGCAGACCTGGTGGTCCACCAACAGGTGGCAGGCCTCCCCCAAACCACCCCTCGCCGCCACAAACAAGCACCAACAGAGGCACGGGTCACACCTTGGGCAGCCCACACGAAGCACTGCACTGTCCGTGCGGCCAAGGCGGCTCGTGGCACGATGACCACACGACTGACGCACACGCACCACCGCAGCAATAGCCCACGCCCCGAGCCCTCCACAAGGTGGCCTCCAAGCCTGTCCGCCGATGTCCCCAAGCCCTCCAACGGGAGGCACCAGGACCTCTGGGTGGCGGTACCACGCCCTCCACCCAGTGCATGATGCCCAAGCCCACAGAGACCCATGCCCGCGCTCGACACGCGCAGATGCTGCACACGCCCGCAATGCGCAGGACCCCTCGGGGGGGGGGGGACTGGACAAACCAATGCATAACGAGTAGCTGCCCGGGGCACTGACCAAGGTGTGGGAGTTTGTTGGGTCGGACCCAACCCTCCCCCCCTTCCTCTAGAGCCCACCCCCTGCCCAAGTGGCGGGCACCAGCCAGCACTACCCTGCTGTACATAGGATAGTGGAGCACCCCAACCAAGAAGGGGACACGTATGCAATATGCAATGAACATTCGGACTAAGGGCTGAAATTGTCTATGCCGGGGACGTGCAGTCGATCGATACCGACCATTGATCCCCACACGGCGGGGGTTGGGGTCCAGAACTGAAGTGAAACATCCCCCCCCCCAGTGGCAACAGGTGAGACGCAAATCTACAAGAACAGAAGCAACCGAATGGGCAAAAAGGGCAGGTTCGGTGCCTTGCGTGAGCCACAAGTGCGTTCCTTTAAGTGCTACACATGCATGCAAACAAAACGTCGTGAAATGGACAATGGATCGCTAAGGACAACACCAAAGAAAATATTACTCAAGTGTGAGTCATACATCGTTCCAAAAAAGCGAAATCTTCACATTTCCAAAGTTTGTATGGGGCAATTTTGGTGCTGTGGTTTCAAGCTCTAGTTATTATTGTTGTGTTTCAAAGGTTGTTCAAGGACATGCTTATTTGTTGGGGATAGTGCACACAGCACCCACAAATGTGACACGCTACACACACGCGCTTGCACGCACGCACGCACGCCCGCACGCACGCACGCACACATACACAAACACACCACGGCTCACAAGAAAAACCAAAAGGCGAGAGCGGCGGTACCCCCAGCGATGGGACAATTGAAGTAATGAAGTATTGGGATGTTCCTCCTTCGCATTGGCGACACTTGTCAATATGGAGCAACGAGCCCGTCAGGGCGGCCTCCCTGCAGGGCTGGACAATGAACTCATGGTTTGCAGTAGTGCTAGGTCTGTAGGATTATTGAACCTTGCAGTTTGAGCATGATTGGAATTGTTGCCTTGGCACACACACACACACACACACACACACACACACACACACACACACACACACACACACACACACACACGGCATCGCATAGGTCATTCCACCGCAGTGTGCGGTCGCAAGCTCGCCCATTGGGGCCCTTACACAGGCGTAGGTGCATGAGCATGTGGGTTGTAGGGCGCGGTAGGACTGCATGGGTCGTATCCAGTTTTATGGTTGTGTTGAGAGGGAGGAAAGGCCACACGGAGCGGATTATCCAAACATTGCTGCAGTGCGAACAGACCTGTACAGAGGTGTTGTATCTTAGCAAACGCTATGAAGTTGTTGGTGACACACACACACACACACACACACCTACACACACCTACACACACGTTGGACAATTTTAGAGGACTACAGGGTGCTAGATCTGTGTTTCTTGGTAGGGATAAAACACTGAAGCTTGTGCACTAGTATTTGGTATCTCTGATGGGAGCCGGCAGCCGCTCACAACTGGCAAGACGTGCAGCACCACTGCTACTAGCATGCGGTCATCCTGATCCTGATCCTTCATTCTCATACTCCCCCTGCTCGTCCTCCTCCTGGTCCTCCTGGTCCTCCTGGTCACCCTTCCTCTCTCTGTCTCTCTCTCTCTCTCTCTCTCTCTCTCTCTCTCTCTCTTTCTCTTTCTCTCTCTCTATCTCTGTGTTTGTCTCCTCTGCCCTCCTCGCTTTCTTTGGGGCGTGCACGCGTGCGCCCATTCTCCCTCAAACCCGACCCCTGGACCCATCAGCAATGGCCAGAGGGCGTGAGCCACCACAGCACCAAAGGACGTGGCCCATGCCAACAGATGTAGATGAAGAAACGAAGCCTACGCTAGACACCCCTGGGAAGTCGCCAACTGGCGGTTGTAACATCTGACCTGAACGGACATGTTTGACGAGCCTGAAAACCTGCAGACTGGGTCACTTCTCCACATCCATGAAGTGCAATCTTCCCTCCGTTTGGCAGGCCACGATTTCATGAGACAGTGGCGGGAGTGGAAGCAAAGTGGACGCACTGACGGTATGTCTGTCTTGCCCCTCGGGTGGCTAGGTGGGGGACACTGTGCGCACTATGCGGGCAGTGTGCACTGTGCCTCGTGTGCGCGATGCCTTCCTGATGCCTTCCAGTCGTCTTGTCAGGCACCATAGCCTCGGGTCTTAGTCCTAACCCTCAACGAGCCGACCTCCAACATCTCACCTGCAATGTGTTGCCTCCCCCTCCCCCCCTGGGGTCTCCCAAACGCAAAGGAGGACAGGAAATGGACCTTGGAAGGTCGAAGAGGGGGGAGGGGGGGGTTGCGCTTGATGGGGGTGCGGTAACCCCCCACGCTCCCCCAACAGTGACTGTCAGTTACGCTCCGACCGGATCGTTCCAACTCCAACTGCAGCTCCAACGCTTTTGTAACCGCCGCCGCCTGCTCCCCAACTGTTTTCCCGCCAACTGGGTTTACAGCATTCCGAGTGCGATGGAAGAATGACCCTTGACTGCATGCACATGAGAACAGAGTAAGCAGCGGTGGGTGAGTGGGACGGCCCGGCAGCACTTGAGACCGCAAGCCGGCGGACAGGAGGCGCTGAGGGTCTCATGACAACTGCCATCAGAGTGTTTCGGAGAGCACGTTCTGAAGCCATGCTGTCCTCCGGTTTCGCGCCGGAGCATTGTGCCGTTGTTGCGGCATTATTGGGCCCAATGGCGGCCCTCCGTGAACATGCGGGTGCGCCAGGCAGGAGGGACTGCCAAGATGATTGTACCCGACGCAGAAGGTCATGGCTTAGTGCTGCGGAACCCCGACTCCCGGGATGGGGAGGGGAGGTGGGTTGGGGAGCTGACTCACGCACCCGCTCCGGAGGGGTGTGCCTGTGCACCCACTGGCCTCACACAAGGAGAAGAAGGCACAGGGTAGAGCGGAAAGCATTTGTAAAACCAGTCGGCGACGGTTGGGAAAGCGGTTGGGGACCAGGAGACGGCGGCTACAAAACCGTTGCAGCCGCAGTTGAACTTGGAAGGATGCGGTTGGAGCGTAATTTTCAGCTACTGATGCCCCCCAGCCAGGCTGTCACACAGGAAAAAAATCGCCGCCGCCCCCAGCCCTCCTTTTTCAGTAGATCACTGAAAGGTGCCTTTGGCCTGGATGTTGCCACGGACGTCGTCGCATTGCCGACAGGCAATACGGAGCAGCGTTCAGCACAGCAGCACAGCACAGTCCGGCTGGGGCCATGTTTCCCCGTTTTTGTCGCAGAATGGTCGCGCTTCATGGCGACGGATGGGATGAGGATGTCGATCGAGGACCGGATGCAGGCGGTCCTGAACCTGCAGAAGAATGAGTCCATGATCTCGACCATGATCTCCTTGGAGCCGGATTTCCGTGAATTTGTGGACAAAGAGAAGTTCTATTTAACCCCCACAAGCCTCAAGCGTGGCATTTTGCAGGTATGGCCCCCAATCTGAGTCGGCATGGGAGGACACATGCAGTCTGCCATGCCACCACTACATTTCCTCATGCTTATCCCCCGTTGCCTTGCAAGAGCAACACCCTTGTCAGAGCAACAGTAGGTATTGTTTCCGTCAAATTTGGGGGACTTAGTGTGCTCTCACAGGGGGGGGGGGGGGGCGTAGCACAATTCACCCCCACGGCACAGCCACTCTAACCCCTGGTGTACCCACCACTTGTATAAAATGTCATGAATCTAATTGAGCGGACCTCCCATAGGGAGGCAATTTGTTCATACCCATACTGAAAAAACAAATGACCAACAGGAGTTATCACATTGTAGCTCATGGCTGGTGATACAAGTTCGGTCTGTGGAGATATTGAAATCCGCACGCTGCAGCCTTCTTGCCTTGTCAAGGTTCCTACCAATGTGGTATACAGACTAGACAACTTTTGGCATGTGCCATTTTCTTCTGCTGGCCAACAATTTAGATGCAGACATTGTGTGTTTGTTTCTGCTAGTGGGGCTGATGTTGCTGATCAATCCCTTGCATTCCATTTCAGTAATGGATGTATATTTTGCTCGCCCCCCCTAATGGAGCCATTCCACAAGATCTGTGACACCCAACCGAACAAATGGTGTCAGCGACGAACCAAATCACCAAGAAATGGCATCAGGGACCAACCAAATCACCAGGTCACCAACCAACCCTAGAAACCATGTGAAAGCCCTAGCTATGTCTTTACCATGATCGTTGATTGGGAGATAGCACATGTGCACCATAGCCATTTGCCTGTGAACAGGCTTTTTGATTTGCCAATCGCATGGAGTGGCAAAACATATGTGTGACTCCATGGCACACACCGGTAGTTCCAAATCGCATCACTTCACGGCATGGCTCAACCTGTGTGACTGGGGTAGTGCTCCCCTTGAGTATGCATGACGTTGGGGCTACTATTAAAGTGGCACACACACACTTGTTCATGGACTACCAGCAGGTAAGTGTGCGGTGGTTGTGGCACTGCAGTGGTGTTTACAAGGCAATGAGTTGTGGTGGGGCATAGTGTATTCCAGCTGGGTGCAGCCCAAAATGGCACCATTGCATGCCATGGAGGTAAATTGGATCACGCGTGGAAGTCCTATACAAGCCGGAAGGCAGCATGCAGCGGTGTGTGAAATGCTTGAATGAATGCAATTTTTTTGGGTATTAAAGACTTCCTTAAACATGCCCTTGTTTTAGTTCATTGTTGTTGTCTTCTTCCTTTTGCATTGCTATAGTCTGTGTGTGTGCGCGCATCTCCGCCCCACAAGTGACCGCAAGCCTTATAGTCCTCCCATTCTCCTACCCGATGGTGCGGATGCTGAGGACCCGCGCGATATATGTCTCTGGTGTTCAGTTCGAGGTCACAGCCACAAAGTTTGTATGCGAAGCGCGCCGATCCAAGCTATTGAAAACTCCACTGCCATTTTTGGTCTTACGCAACGAGTTGATGCTCTTTAGAAATTTGTCGATGATTGTGCCTCATTGTCCGCCCAAGTTTCCTCCACGGAGCACCAAATGTCCAACCTCATGGACTAGAAATACACTGCATACACCCGCCTCGCGTCCTTGGCAGCTTGGAGGTCCATTATTGCGTCAAAATCCTTGTTGTCGCTCCCACTTTGATACCTTTGTCGCTGAGTCCTTCAAGCCTGTTCAACGGCAGGCCGTGCAAGCCGTCCTCCAATCTACCTTCAACGACTAAGTCAATACTCATTTTGCTCCTATTGAGAAGCAAACGTCCTTTGCAGTGCCCGCGGTGTCTTTCAACGACTATGTTGCCCGCATGGAATGTGCCGGATACAAAGTGTCCGCGGCGGACGAGGCCACAACCCCACCACGCGCAAGCCGGTAACAAATTGGGGGGGGGGGGCAATTTACGCTGTAAATTACGTAAACTTTTGTAAATTCCTCGAAAACTGGCGTAAATTCCCGTAAATTTTTGTAAACTCGGTGTAAATTAGGGATTGTACATGATTTCCTTGCTATTGCTTGCACTTATAAATATTTGTCAATGTGAACTAGATTTGTGTCCATTTTGGAATGTAAATTGTATAAATGCCCCTTCCCTATGTCAGAGTCAACAGGGGCTATGTAGCCAATTCGCCAAATCCGGCAAGGTGAGTGAAGACCCGTGCCTCGAGCTTGTCCCCTGCCCGAGAAGGAGGCATTCAGGGGCATTCTTTCTTTCCTTGCTTTCATGTGCTCTGTGTGCCATTCCTTGCACCTTACAAACATTTGTGAACAAGATTTGTGTCCATTGTCTAATGCAAACTGTGTAGATGCCCGTTTTCTATGCTAGAGAATACTAGGCCGAATCCGGCAAGACGAGTGAAGAATCATGCCTCGAGCTTTTCTTTCCTTGCTTTCACTATGTTCACCCATTGGTATTCCCCTTCCTTGTGCTAGCTTTGTCATGTAATGTGGTTGCGGAAGAAAGGCGGAGAGGCAGTGTGGCAAGAATTTGCTACTCCAGCAACCACGCTCCGTCACATCAAGTCTGAAGGTGCCCCCTCAACTCTGCAGCAAGTGCACATTGAGCGTGCGGCTAAGAATTCAAAGGCGCGCAATGGTTTCGGGTTCTCATTTGAAGCCCCCACCGGAGCCGCAGCCGCCAAACCACACCCCAAGCCCGCGCCAACCACAGCCCACACCCCATCAGTCGCCTCCTACGTTCAAGTGTTGAGTTCATCGTACTGTGGGAGTTGCTGCGGTCAGTTATGCGGGGTGACGACTACATGCTCCCAGTGTCAACGGGGGGTGCATGAGCAATGCTCCGTTGTCGTGGAGGGAGACGCCAGACAGGTGGAGGTGGGTGAGGAGGGCGAGTTGGGAGATAACCAATGGTGTTTCGCATGTGCATCTAGGAGACACTAACACTCAACAGTGCAAGCGATGTAAATGCTATGTGCATGTCACGTGCATTAATGATGGTGCATGTCTCTCTTGCGCTCGCCTCGCACCTGAGCATGTCCCCGAACCCCGTAGAGAGGTTCGTGCATTCCACACTTCGTGGCAGTCTGGCCGCCCTTGGCTTAAGTATGAAGATGGAATGATGCATTGTGCCGCATGCCGTACCTACCCCCCAGCTCGGAGCCCAGCCTGAGTGGAGTCCGGGGATTAAGAACTGCAAGAACTGCTTGTGACGTCATTTGAGGTGTTCTCCGACTCAGTCCTGGATGTGACGACACAAGAGTTTCACCAAGGGGCGCTGGGAATGGTCGTGCCGGAATGGATGAGACAGAATCTGGCAAGATTGCGTCTTGAATACCAAGAAAAGATCTTGAACAGAAGCAACATTGGGAAATGTTTTGCCCCTCGACAGGGCGGGAAGGACATGGATGCCGATGGAGCACCGATGGCCATGGATGAGGGTGAAGGGGGTCGTGCTACCCCGCTATTGCCAGAGTTCGACCCTTCAGAGATGACTGCCAATAATCTGAAGCGACTTCGGAAAAGACCAGGAGCCCCAAAGTGGGTCCACGAACTATGCAAGATGCTGTTAGAAAAGGTGGAGAACTGGGAAGAATCGTTTGAGGACAGGTCCGATGGTGATATGATTTTGGAGGTATGGCGAATCATCTTGCCTATCGACAAGGCGGGAAAGTCCTGGTTGAAACAGAAAGCGAAGGAGGAGCGCTAGAGGAGGAAGAGGAAGGCCAAGAAGAAGCAGAAAAGGGAGCGAAGGAGAGCAAAAAAGGAGGCACGAAAGCTGGAGGGGAGTAAGAAGAAAAAGAGGTCGGTGGACTCCAGCGACAGCTTCAGAAGCAGTTTATCGGATTCGTCGGATTCCAATTCCTCTTTAGGTACATCGAGCAGTGATGAATGGGATCATAGGGTTGTCAACAAAGGAATTAACAAGAAGGCCCATGCGACGGCTAAAAATGAAGGAGGACCGGAGCTTAGGATGATCAATGGTCGAAGATATTTTCAGAGCCAAGCAAGAAATTGGGTGGACTTTAGCGGGGCACCATCCCGCCCTTGTGCTAAATGCGGCTAGAAGCACTGGTGGCATGAAAGGAAAGCCTTCGGATGCAAGTGACTCAGTGGCCTAGGGGGGGATGCGGATGGAGGTGACACAGATGTCAACCCCCTGGCACAAGAGGCATTGGACCCGTCTCCACAGGTCGAAGCAGCAGGGGAACCCCGTGAGCAGGTCGGGATGTGCCACAGATGAGTTGGTACTGGATTTGGGATTTGTGCTTTGCAGTGCAACATAATTTGTGACTGAATGATAGTTGGGAGGTAAGGGAGATGGGGGGCAGTGAGTGGCCCCCCATGTAGGTATTTGCGCATGTGCATGGGCACGAGGATGGGCATGATGCGCGGCATGGGGGCTTGCATACATGCATGAACTAAAATGCAAACTAATCTTTGCGTAACCTAATGTGTGTACCTTGACCCTTCCACTGGCATCTCTAACCCACACACTCCAAACCAACAACATACGACCAAAACTAACGTATGTCCCCCACCCCAACCCCCCCATACTTGTACAGCGCTGAAAGAGGGGCAATGTGGGTAAAAAAAAAGCGTTTTTAGGAGTGAAGAGGTACCAAGGCTCCCAAAAAAGATTCAAAAAAAAGAAACTCGCACAAGGTCCAAAAACGATTTTGTGCGGACCGAATGGTTGACGCAATGGGGCAATTCGGCAAAAAAAAAATTGCAAGGCCCCCCCAAAAAAGAAGAAGAAAAGAGGCCGAACAAAAAGGAGTAAAAAAAAAGTGAAGAAGACTCCAACGTCAACCAAGCGCAAAGTATCCATGCTCCTTTCCTAACCCTCACCCAACAACCTTTAGCCCCTTCCCTTTTTTGGAATGCACCAAAAAATTAGTTGCCCAATTAGTAGTGTTTTTCAGTGACGGTGCACAATTTTGACCCAAGCCCGGGTCCATGGTGCATTCCCCAAACCCCATACCCCCCCCCCCCCCCGGCAGTCCATGGGCAAACCCACCAAAAAAAAAACCCTGGCTGTCGGTATATACAAGTATGTATCCACACACTTTCTTTTCTAATCCAAACACCAAACCAATCATTGAAGCAGTGGGAAAACGGCACTTCGGGTCACAAGGCTAAAGCAACCAACCTTCAAAACGGTGAGTTCCTGTGTTTTGAGTTTTTGAGGTTGGTTGAGTTGTTGAGTGACACAGTCTGTTGTGTGAATTTACGCAATTTCTTGGGAATTTACGCCACTTTTCTTGGGAATTTACGCCGTTTTGGGGGAAAAATTTACACCCATTTACACAACGTGGGGGCCGGGGGCCGAAAAGCCTGTAAATCCCCGTAAATTACCGGCTTGACCACGCGTCACAGGCACTCCGAGAACGGCTTCCGAAATAGCAGAGGCGGATATCGGGAGCCCAAGCCAGGGAGGGCTACACCCCTGCAGCAACCGTAGCGCTTGCGGTGCACCCTGCGGCGCACCTGCAGCGCGCTTTAGGAATAATCTCGACAGCAAACAAGACAAGAAATTCATTGTTATTGGATTCACTAATTTTTCACACCCCACCCCTTTGCACTGTGCAATACGTCCCTTGGGGACTCTTTTTTCTTTTTTGAGCCCCTCCCCTCCCCGCTAATCCGTGTGCATTGGGGCTTGGGGCTGGGGTGATGGGGAATGCCACGCCATGTAGCCGTTCCACCCACGGTCTATGGGTACCAAGTTTGCTTCCTCTGCATTTTGGTGCATTTGAAGGGGTTAGTAAAATAGTTTAGCCCATGTGGTCATGCTCAAGAAGGCAGGGGTTATGTTGCTACCTGAGAAGGTAGGGGTTCCCCTTTGCTTCCCTATCATCAAACGCCCATGCTTTGAGCACCAGCTTCGCAAGACGAGGCGCTATACAAATGTCGTTGGTTGCTCAGTGAAGATCTTGCGTTCGGAACTCTTCCTCGGCTCAAGTGCGGTCCTTGTGCTGTTCACTCAGTGGGTTTTGCATAGGCTAGTACTCCAAATGGTCATGGAGTGGTGTTTTTTCCTTCTTGTTGCAAGTTTCATTGTCTCTACAATTTAAGAGGATCATTCCCGGCTTGCGGCGCACTTGCGCACGCAGGTCTAGCCCTCAGGCGGTTGAGGACCGGGCGGCGAAACGGGCCCACACCCCTTCGAGTGCTCCTAAGTCAAATAGCTCCTCCTCTACATCCGCTGCGTCCAATGCAACCAGTTCGAGTCTTCTTGTGCGACCACCGCCCTCTAGCGCCGACGCCTTTGCAGCGGTTCCACACCTAGTGCCCCGTGGTTGGCCATACCCTCTACCAAAGAGGATCAGTAGTCTCACAATGCTTTGGAGCTTCCCTTCGGCAAATGGTAGCCCCACATGGACTCACATCTTGAGGCATAGGCCACAAAGCACACCACGGGTGAAATGAAAACCACTGTCGACGATCACATGAGATCTCCGTGAAGTGGTGTGTTGTTGGATGGTTTGGTACCAAGATTGTTGTTTATTTATTGACTTTCCCCACCACCCTCTTTGTTTGTGATGCCATACAAGTCCCGCGCCTTCACATGTTTTTATCGCATGAAGGATCAAGTACCCTATCCCCCTAATCCCCTCCCCAATCCACCAATGTACTCAATGCAATTTCGCTCCAAATGCCGCGTGCTTTGGAGGACAAAAATATGGGTAAGTAGGCAGTGCTCCACGAACTACAACTCAAGTAGTATCTTCCATGCTCTACACATGCGGCCCTCCAAACAGCTCAATGGTTGAGCCACGTTCACACACGCACACGCCCCCCCCCCCCCCCCAAGTTTGTCATTTGCACGGTCTCCCACGTTTTTTTGTATCTCGTATACATCTGAGTCACCAATAAAGCTCTTGTTGTCCGCATAAAGAAGCATCATACCGACGCCACCAATTCTCAAGATTGTTCCAGCTTGCTTGAACTCCCGGCACATATTTTACTGGCCGCCACGTTTCCGGACTCCTCTACCCACCCTGTTGTGCGATACCCTCAGTTCCGCTTGGTCCTTGGATGTCTTGTATGACTGCATGCCCCACCTTCATGACCCCTGCCTTCACCGCTATCACCATGCCGCAACCATAGCCTTGGGGTACAACATGGCTCGCAGTTCCGCGGGCCACAGTTTGGCGTATTTACACCCGAGTTCCCTGTCTGCAATCTAGGATTCGAAAAGTGCCCTAGCCTACTATCACCTCACGCAAATGTATCCTGCATATCTGCCAGGGATCCTTAAAGTGGTCCTAGTGCAGCGAGGGGTTCCCCTCAGTGATTACACAGTGAAATAGGTGCGGCGCATAGCCCACTCCACTGTCTCTAGGGCCTTGTCAAGCAGTGCACATGGCCACACCGCCATTGCACATTTCTCCATGTAGTTCTCCTACACCTCCCCCTGCCACATTGTTGCCACCTCACGTTGTGCGCCGTGTGGCTGAGCAATCACGCGCATTGGGCAGGCCCCGGTCAGAGTAGTTGGTTCGTGTCGCCTCATCTCTCACCAGATGACACCACGGGCTGTTGGTGCGCCGATTGGCCCACCTTGTCTGACCACGCCGCCTCGGTGCACCCCGTTGGCCATGAATGTCTCTTGCTTTCAAGCTGTGTGTGTGTGAGCAGGTGGTTACACCTGTCTCCAATGCTGCCGCAGGAGTAGGCATGTAAATAGTGCTACGTGCTTTGGCAATCTCTAACAATCATTGACTAACAAGACCAAAAGGGTATCGGAACATTCGTGATCAACCCCATGGGTTGTGATTTACAGCCCGCAATATCTTTGCTGTTGTTACAGATCAGACCTTGCCACCTTTTCTCGTTTGACTAGATGAATCTGTTTTGTTGACCAGTGTTGTCCTTCGCCGCACTCCACATCTTCATTGCCATTGTGCGACTTGCGGTTGTTGGCCCCACTTGGTTACCAGTATGAATTATGTGTGTGTGTGTGTGTGTGTGTGTGTTTGCACGCACATTCAACTCTACCACAAAACGAAAGATGTCTAGGGCTGCTTTGCAGCTCCTAAGATTCTCTCCAACCACGTTTTTTTGCTTTTGCTTATGTTTCTTGCGGTTCTCATTGTGTGTGTGTGTGTGTGTGTGTGTGTGTGTGTGTGTGTGTGTGTGCATGCGTGCGTGCGTGCGTGCGTGCGTGCGATTGTCATACTCAACATGTACCTACAAGGGTCATCCTCTTCGAATGCAATTACGGGAGCCTGGTGCAGAGACATATACACACTGCAAGGTATGTATACTGCAGTTTGATATCGTTTGTTTCTTACAGCACAGTTATGTCCTGATCCAAGAAAACTCAGTGTGCCAAGACATTTGCTGCTTGGTGGTCCCTCCTTCTGTGCCCCTATCCTTTCCCTTTCCCCTCCCCTTCCCTACGGCACAGACTCGTGATATTCGTTTTGGTGAGAGATAGTGCTGTTTCTTTCACCTCACTCTCGAGCAGGGACGGGGGCCTTCAGGGACAAGAAGATCTTTTTCCTATATTTATGACAAGGAACTAGCGGCGTGGTGGGGCTGACCTCTTCCTCGTGGTGCTCAGTTAACCGGCGTGCCATCTTCAGAAGCGTACTTGAACATATTCCTCTGTCTCCCCGCAGAAAGGAGCCCTCCATGATTTGCAACATGTTTTTCGCATTTACATCAAGATTCGCTTGACAAGAAGCCCCGATGTCCAGTGTTCCTCGCTGCGCCATCGCTGCAGGGCGTGCGTGGGTTTTGGCGCTCTCGCGTGGCGAGTGCGTGTGTGTGTTGGTTTGTGTGGTTCAGGTTGTATGTGTTAGACAGGGTCGCCCATGGTCTGCAGCCCAGAGTCCCATGCAGACGAGGCTGCAACACCTTTTTAAGCCAGCTTGTCTGTCAGGGGGACAGGCAGCGCTCCAGATCGGGTCAGCGCTGGTGCTAGACGCACACCCGACCGTAAACCCCTTCCACCCAGCCTGCCTCTACGCCCCCGCTCCCCTCTTCTGGTCCCGTACTTCTGCTACCCTCTGCCACTGTGTCGCACAGAAAGTCCACGCTTTGGACATGGGCGGCGCACCGGCGCCCTCCAACAATACGTCCCCGGGCTCCTCCCCACGCTCCCCACGCTCTGCACCCAATTCTGCGCGCAATTCTGCGCGTGCCAGTGCCAACGCCAACGCCGCAGCCCGACACGGCAGTAGCAAAGTGGACACGTCGGATCCGCATGTCGCACTGAAGCCCAAAATGCGTGAAAAACAGTTCAAGGAGAAGGCCAGACATGATCGGCAGGTGTGCCTGTGTGCCCTGCTGCACGGGCCTGGGCAGGGGCTGGATGGATTGGTGTGGGGAGCGGAGAGGGGGTTATCTCCCAAGAGCATGGGTGCGCACGATTCTAACCGAAAGCCTGCCCCCGATTCCCTGGCATGATACGGCACGCTACACAGCATCCTGTGCTGTGCTGTGTGTGCCGTGCTGTGCTGCGCTGCGCTGCTTTTAAGCTTGAACTCAAGTCCCTGAAGTTGTACGTTGCGTCTTCGTTGCTGGTGGTCGTCTGTTACTCCCAGTGGACATCATCTGCCAGCGAGTAGTACCTTGCCGGCGATATTATCAGCGAGTCTCCTCAGGGCGGTTGGCAGTCAACTGGCGGTTTCTGTAAACCCACCATTTTGGGCTGGAGTGTTTGTTTGGGCAGCTGCAGTGTCAGTGAGTGGAGGTCACGCCAGGGGTTGAGGAGGTGGTCTGGATTATGCCAGGGGCCGAGGTGTACACTGCGGGTTATGGCAGGGTATGGGGCATGGGGTTGAGGTTATGGCGGGGACAGTATTTTGTGGTGGAAGTCTTTGCCTTTCTTGTTGCAGATCCGCGCTGTTACCACCGCAGTATTGAGCGAGGTTGACCAGAACGGTGATGGATGTATTGATAGGTGTGCGTGAGGTCACATGCAATTGCTGGCGGCACATCAAATCCAGGAGTGTTGGGTCGAGGGATGCTGCGGCGGATCGGTGCCCCGTGAAACGTGTGCTACCACCCGTTGACGGGTCGCAGGAGTCCCACAGGGGCTCCCACAGGGGCACAGGGGCACCATGGCACAGGGACATCAGGCAACGGCAAACCATCAAAACAGCACCCTCCATCCTACGGAAGGTTTTTCTTGTCCGGAACTTGGAAGTCCCCCGAAATCGGGGCCTGATTTCCGATTCCCAAATTTGCACCCCGATTGGGTGCATGTCTGGGCCCGCAGTCAATAAAGCCGTCGTCACAATGGTAGGCTGTGTTTGCTTGTGTGTGGATGCGCTGTGCTCAGCTTAATGGAAACCTTTCGTGCTTGTGGTTGCAAAGGGTCTCACGTGCAGTCGCAGATGGTGCACTCTCTGTACAAGCCTGCGTAGCACACCACCATCTGAGGTACCGTCAGATGCACAATTCGGTTTGCTGTGTAAACATGACCCGCAGCCCACACATTCTACAAACGGTGCGGATGCGATGCCGCCCCCTGCGGACGCTTCTGAAGCCGCCCAGACGAGTCCCGCAATTTGTTGCCCGGATTTGTTGGAGATCCCCCCCCATTTTACAGCGGAGGCCGGGGTTGTGGGGAGCAGAAGGGGGAGCGGGCTTGAATCAATCCCAACCATTTTTTCGACTCATAAATAGACTTGATCTGGCGCGCCAGGAAAGGCGGGCCAGGTAATCAGGTAAGGCCCACAGGACTCCAGGCAGGACCTAGCCCCCACCCCTCTGCAGGGGAGGGGTTACGTAGCTACTTTGATGTATCTCCCTCTTTGGGGTCCCTGCGACGGCAGGGGTTATGTAGCCACTTTAATGCGTTCCCCGAAGTGTCATGCAAGGGTTGAAGGAAACCATAGTGTTTTGATATTTGCGTCTTTAAGGTGTCACAGGCGTCAAAAAGAATTGGTTGTTATATTTATTTTCTTAAAGGTTCCATGCAAGCTTTGAACAAAAATGTTGTTTTTATGTTTATTTTTTGATAAAGAGACATAGTGTTCTCATATTTTTTCAGCTGTCATGCGAATGAAAAATTGTGCATTGCTCTTTGCATTTTTTCAGGGTGTGACGTGAGCGTAAAAAGACACAGAAAAAAGATTGAGTGCTTTTGAGAATTTTTTTTATTGATTTCCTTCGCAGGTGTTTTGAAAAAATAATAATGAAGCAAGCACAAGAATTGTCTCCCGTTTGCTGCGGGTGTTGTATATGGCAGGGACTATGCTGCCATTTGTGATGGTGAAGGGCAAACCACTGTGGGTTGAACATGCCCAACTCTTGATATCTGCGGCCGGTCCATCCTGGCCTCCTGGCGGTTGTATCTGTCGTTGCAGGTTGATGAGGTGTTGATCCACGGGGCCGGGGAGGCGGGAGGCAGGAGGCGGGAAGCGGGAGGTTGCCACCAGACATTACCGCCACAAGCCACTGCAAGGCGCCACTTGAGACCCCCACCGCCACGAGTTGTTTGGTTGCCCGTTGTCCACTGAATCGCCATCAGAAAACCAACCGCTGTTCATGTAATTGCCATGGGGCCTCGCCGCCTGACCACCCAATCGCGGTTGGTGGGCCGATGGGTGTTGGTGGTTGATCAATTTGGTAGGAATTAAATATGCGCTTAGACCAAGCCTTGTTTCCATCTCTTCAACCCTTTGGCGACATGGCTATGGCATTGCTCCCAGATGAGCTGTCTAGCCCTGGCGTGTTCCGGTGCTGGCATGTACTGTAACAGATGCCCAATTATTGTGAATTGACGTCTTATCTGCCCGTCTGTACCATCTGTCATCCCCTTGTGGTACTACGTATAGGGCTGCAAGTGCCTTGTGCAGGAGCCTATGGACCTTTTCCACTTCAGTCTCGTTTCTCCCTTTTGTTGTTACTTGTATGTCATTTCATGTCTTGGCATGCAGAACTTACTGTGTATCTCCACCATGCCGTGCTATGTCATACATGATCATACGTTTGAGATAGCCACGCACTGCCCAGAGGGGTCAGATTGCTCTGCACTAATACACCATCCGTCATGCGCCAACTGCTACAGAATGGCGCCTTGCCCATGGTATTGTTCTTTCAGTTATCATTGTCTATGGCCTGAGAAGCAGTGCGACTGCCCAGTGTTGTGCCTACCAGCACGGCAGTGGGTGTCGCCCCAGCTTTGTGTGTTTGTGTGTTGCCCCCAGGTCTGCTTGTACTGGGTTACAGCACCGTACAGGGTGCATAAATGCACGGAAACCGCGTGGGTGACAGGACCCTGTGTGTGTGCGCGCGCGCGTGCGCATGTAGATGTGTGTGGGCCTGCCTGCGTGCGCGCGTGCGTCTGCATGTGCGTGCATGCGCGTAATATCCCTTTTTGTCTTTCAGAAATGAACTCGCGTGTCTTCTCAAGGATGTCGGGATCCACGACGTTACAAATGACGAAATTGATGAGATCATGAAGGCAATGGTATGATCCAGACTCGTGCATGCCTATGCCTGCTTTGCTTTGATGTGAGAGGGTTGTATCTCGGCAGTGTGCTCCTTTTGGCAGCCACGCAATAGATTCGGTTTTTTTCGTAGTCATGGAAAGTTCTGAACCTCCGGCGGTTGGTAGTCTACTGACGACATTATTGATCCCCTGAATGCACTTAACAGCCGTTGCCAGTCACCTCGGGGCGGTTGGTAGTGAAATGGTGGTTTCTGTATGCCCACCATTTTAGACTGGAATGTTGTTGTTTTTTGCAGCTGCGGTGTCAGCCAGTGGAAGGGGTTGCGGAGGTGGTCGGTATTATGCCAGGGGCCGAGGTGTATTCGGGGTGTCAAGGTATAGGGGATGTGGCATGGGGCTGAGGTTATGGCAGGGGACGCAGTCAGGGATATGGCACGGGAAGGTGAGGGTGGTTGAGGTCATGCCAAGGGCTGGACGGATGCAGTGTGTGGCATGGGCTGCATTCTGTGGTCGATGATATGACGAGGCCCGGTGTGTGTGGTGAGAGTTATGGGCAGAGGCTGGTAGTGGTCATTGCAGGGGCTGGTGTATGGTTACGTTGATGGCAAGGGGTGCGTTGTGCGCTGCGAGGCCTGTGGTTAGTGGCATGCCAAGGGCTGCGGCATGCCTCGTTCTCGCACTCATTCGTGTCTTGCACTTGCATTTTGGTCCGCAGGACACGAATGAGGACAACAGGATCAGCCTCAGTGAGCAGAAGTTCTACATGCACAACCGGTAGCACATTCCCCTGCTACACCAAGAGCTTCTCTAGATTCCCTATTGCCAATCCCTGAAAATGTCTTGCTTGATCCAGCCAAGAACACAAACATCACCACCATCCCCACCAGTATCATGCTTGTGCTTGTCCTGATTGCATGGTCACCGTTGATGCCTACACTTGATCTCGCACATCTGGCCAAGGTTGAAGCCCTTGTGGCGGGCGACTTGCAGTGAGAGGGAACGCGACTGCATGGGCAGCCAAGTCAGACCAACACAACCAGGCGTGTGATGCTTCCACTGGGCATATGGAATTTTGCAGTGACACCAACAGAGAGTGCCCCCCCCCCCCCCCCCAGGGTGACGAACCGGTGGCTGCCCATCGATGGGTGTTGGTTTGCTGACCTCACATTTTTCACGCCTGAGCAGCGTGTGTCCTGTGAGGCGCACGGTGTGCACCAGAGTTCCCACAGTGCACTGGTTGGGATGCGGTTCCCGCAGGCAACCCCGTCTGCTTCCTGTGAAATGGGCTGCCTTGTCCAGTGCTGCGTGCGTAGTTGTGACAGCGTTCCAGCCTTCAGTTTGGCAGGGGCCTGTACCGTCTATACCCATACCCTATGACTCACTACACCGGCCCCTATTGTGCCTTTCCCGCGACCCGTGCATCTTATATCAGCAAATCATGACCCGACTCACGCCCAGCCCCGTGCCCTTCACCAGAATATCTCAGCGGGCCCTCTTACCGTCACGTTGACCTCAGGAAGCCCTTTCATTGTTAACTTGGAAGGCGCTGGTGTTGCAAGAGCTGCTGCATGCATTACCACAGTGCTCAGACCCCCGGGGGCCCTATTCCTCGCTCTGGCCCTGTGTCTTGCCCTCCCCAAGGTCACCCCAGGAACAGCAATGCCTTCTCCAAACCGCGCGACTCACCTAAATTACCCCCACCCAGCCCCCTTGTGCGGCCTTGTCCAATCAAGACAACTCCGTCTGACCATTGTTTGTCTGACTGCAGTGTTTGTCGGCAAGAATGCAGATGACATGTTTGTGAGGCGGTTAGTCTGAAAGAGGGGGGGGGGGGGCGACTCCGCGGGTCCTAGGACGCCAACTACCCCCCCCCCCAAGGGGCCTCCGGCCAACAGTTAGTTTGGGGGGGTAGTTGGCGTCCAAAACCGAGGGGTTGCCCCCCCCGGGGCTCAGACAAGACCCTCAGTTTGGGGCATGCAGAAGCCCTCCCTCTGGGTCGTGTGCCCTTAGCAATTGCTCCCCCAGCCATTCTCAGGCAGAGACATGTGGTTCCATGTTCGGTTGAATATCAGTGCATTTGATGTGTTTGGCCCCTCGACACTTTCAGCACAAAACCAGCAAGCTTCGTAAAAGGCAGCACCTGTGGTGCTTTTAACAGGTGCTGCAAAGAAGCATGCTGACACAGCAACGGAGTGTACCTGCTGTGACAACTCCGGCAACTACTTGAGCATTCACGAGCCTGGCTCGTCTGTGTGTACGCTTTCAATGCCATTGTCCAAAACATCACAGCAGGTGGCGGTTCCGGGCTTGGTAGAACTTTTTTTTTTTTGGCTGTTGTCCGTAAAGGGGTGGCCCAAGGAGAGCGCGACGAGTGATGACACGACCACCGAAGGCAAGGCTGCTGCACCGCTGAACGTACGGAGGCCCACAGTCGAGATCACGCATGATTTCCCCCAGCCCCTGTCCCCCTCGGGGGTCGACAGACTGGAGGCCCGCCTCCACAAGCAGAGCCAAGGGGTAGGCAGCACCAACCGGCAAACATCCCCCACCTTTGATGGACTCCGCGACTTAACGAACCTACCAAGCCCCTGCCCTAACCCCCCCGCACTGTCCGTGTGCCCCGCACTTATAATGCACGAGAGGCAAACACACTGGCTGCTTCGAGACGCCCTGCACTTTGCGGGGCAGTCGCATGACTCGAGGGATGAAGGAGTTCCGATCACTGTCACAACCCCTCGCCCTCACTTTGAGTGTTCTGTCCATGTTGCATTGCACTGCCCCCCCCCCCCCATACGTTGCCTGACTCAGTGGGTGGGAGCCTGCAGTGAACGCACATGCGTGCACATCCGGTAGCAGTCCCAGATGCCCCGACAAGATGCCGGCACGGCGGCCGAAGTGCCCAAATCTGTACCCTCCCCAATTTGTGAAAACAGCGCCCTTGTCAGAACGACACAAGCTGTTGTTGCCGAAACTTTTGGACAACAGAGTGCAGCACCTAAATAGGCTGACCTGTTTCCGAAACTTTGGAACCACGGAATTGGGCGGTTCCTTGTTTTGGTGGTCCATCAAGATCACATTCTTTCTGTGCTTTGGGGCTGGGGATGGTAACTTAGGGATGCTGACTGCAGTCCTGCCACCCACTTCCCCCCCTTCTTGTCCTTTGGAGTGGAAGATGAGGGGAGTATCTGAGGACCAGTACCTTCATGACACATCGGTCGCTGCTTGTGTTTTCTCACCACGTGCGCAAACGACGCCCTTGTCGGAGCAACAGTACGTCAATATCAGTGCAAGGGGGACGGTTAGATCCTCGATCGCGAGTTTCGGTTGATTTCTCGCGATTTCGGGCACAGTTTTCGAACTGTTGGGGCCCCCGTGACTGCAGTGCCCGCACGCAATCCGGGGGCACCCCCCGTGACCCTCCCGTCTCCTAACCTCCCTGGGTCTAATGCAGTTGTCCTGGTCCACTGGGAACCTGCTCGACCTTCGGCTTCACAAGCGGTCACACCCTCCGAACTGAAATCGCTGCATGTTTTGTATGGCCGTGCCACGTGGCACAGGGGGTATTTCTTGTAACGTAAAGTATGTGAGATCTTTGGATTTAGACGTGAGGTGCCATGTGAGACCAATCAAAGTGTACCGGGACTGAGGTGAAAAATGGAGCCCAGAACTGACGTGCACGCTCTTCGAGCTTTGCTGTGTACACATCGCACTGGATTCAATATCAGTGTTGTTGATGACCAACAAACTGATGCTGTACTGTCACATGATTGAATTCTGTGTCTGACCGCAGATTCATGGCTGCAAGGTATACCCTGATGGTTGTTTATACCTCGACTGGGAATGCGGGGACCGTACATCAAACACCTCCAACTCCGCTCCCCGCAAGGGGCCAGTTCAGGACTGGCGGACAACCCCCCCCCCCCCCAAAACAACGACGACCGTTTTCTGTTCAAGTGCTGATTTTGGCCAAGGTTCTGCCACCTACACCTGTTCAGGGGCTACATTCCCACAAGGGCTCGCACTGAATCACACAATTGCTTCGTTTTGCCTGTGGGTTCTATGGAATGGTCTCCGTTGTGCATGTGCTCGCTGAAACAAAGGGGCTCAGTGCGAACTCTGTGGGGTGCGTGCCCGTCAACATTAGGCAAGCCGCGCCTCAGTACATCGCCCGGTGCTTCCGCAGAGCAGAGTTTTCGTTGGTGAAAGCCCGCACTGCATGCACAAATCCGGCACCAGCCAACAGAACCGCGAAGTTGATGCATGCCAACATGCCTCCCCGCGCAGCGATGCTGGAGGCAACACTGCAAATATTTTCCAACAGATGGTTCATCTGCCAAAGGCCACGCCTCTTGAGAACTCCAGCTGCACGTGGTACTGCACCCTCCAGAGCACGCACAATGTGTGCAACGCCCCCGCCAATCACCCGGCCTTTTCCTGTGCGAGCGATATGCGCACGCGTGCACGTGTGAATGTGCAAATGACGTACGCACAGGCCATACAACAGCGAGCCTGTAAACGATAAGGACCGCCATTTAAGGACCACCCTCTTGAGCCGACGGGTAATGGCCAACCGCCGGCGGGTAATGGCCCATTTCTGGTTCAATTCTGTACTGACTGCTGGTGAAGGGTCAGGTGTCCTCTCCTGACTGGGGTGGTGGCGGATGGCGGGTGGCAGGGCCGTCACCTCAGTGACCACCAATAATGGGGAACAGGGCAGACCTCCAAGGTGGACGTATTGTGCCTTCATGCTGCCTGTGCCCCCATGCAACCAAGTTTGGTGGACGGTGAGGGTACGGGGTGTTGGAGGGAACCGTCACTTGGCAAGCGTTCCTTCCGGGGGGTGGGGGGGTTTGTGCACAGGCAGGGGGATGACAAAGGGAGGCGGGGGTCCCAGTTTGATCACCCCCACCATCCCCCCACCCCTCTTGTGCAACGACCAACCCCTGGTCATACGGAGCTCTGTGGAATACTGGGGAGCACAAATGGGTTCAAGCAACTACCCTCCCCCATCCCCGCCTACGTCCAACCAACACAAATTCCGGGAGCAATGCGGTTCGAACCCCGACACGGGGATTTGATGCGTGTGCGCTACTCCCATTAGCCCTAAAAAAATTTCTGGTGCAGTACGCAGGGGGTGTATGGCCAAATACCATTCTCCTTGGGGGATAGAGCAACATGAGCTTTCATCGGATGAGAAATCGGTGTTCATTAGGTGGTTTTCTGGACAATAAACCACATCTTCGAGCTGAGCTTCAAAGCACTCAAAGGCAATCCAAGGCAGGCACCATAGCCGTCCACAAATCCTCATTGGGGCTGCTCTCCCATCCCTGCCTGCCCCAATCTTCGTCGTGCATGCCTCCTCTGTAACCTGGAACGCATCCAATTTGTCCTACATGCCTGAATTTATGTCCTACAGCCACCAAAACTCGTCCCACAGCCGTGAAAAACAGAATTCTGTCAAAGAAACATAGTGTCACCTGCTCCTGGGCACTACACAAGGTGGAAAAAAGGACCCCGCCTCCCCTGTGCTGAGCTGGACGCTTATGCCCCCCTGCTCAGGCGTTGTCCGAGGTTGTGTGGGTGCCCTCCATATATGCCTGACCGTGTGTTCTTCCTGCCGCTTTTCCAGGATCTCAGCACTGATGAAAGCGTTAGACACCTCGGCGCATCTGGTGCATCTTGTGTATGCAGAGCCGCGAGGGATGCATTGCGCTCTTCCTGGGTAGACTATGAGCCTTGTTGGCCTCCAAATCCAAGCCTATATCGCCCCCCCCCCCCTCTCACCTGTCCTCCGTGACGGGCGTTCTGGTGAATTGATTTCACAGTCGCACCATTTGAATGGCACCCGGGGTCCGAGCAAATCCATTGAGCGTTCCTGTTCTCAACTGGCATCATTGTCAGGATCCCCTCCTTTGATTGTAATTGGCCGTCAGTTCGCGTCAATACTGATTTACATGTGCGATGCTCTTTGACCCGTCGTTTCGTCTTTGGAATGTTCGCTCAGCACCCCCAAGCCCTCAACCTGCACCATACTATCCATTGACCTTTGCTGTTCCATACACGGGGCGCCAGCAATCCAGGAATCATCTTTGTCCTCTGTCAAGCGTTTGAACAGATTGAAGCAGTTGAACAGTGGCAGCCTTTTTGGCGCCTGTTTGGTGTGCAAAGGACCGCCCTGGCTGCCCTCCCACACCTCAAAAAAGGCATTGGTGCCTGCAGCAATGGGGCCCGGAGCTGCCTCAGGTTACCGACCTGGTCAGTTGACCCAACCCCCCTTCCATGCGCAAAGACACACCTTTTCCCCACCCGAACCAGTTCATGTAGTACCAGCACAGTGAAAATGGAGGTAATTCACGTTGTATCACGTCTCATCCGGGTCAGCTCAATCACGTTTTAATGAAAAACCCTGGCAAGTGCTCACTGCTAAGATTGAGTCCCACAGATTGCTCGCGACGTTTTTTGCATCACGGACTCCCTACATTTGATGGTCTGGCCTTGCAAACTTCTCAATGTGTGTGTCGGCCTCGCTGGAATGGTCAGTGATGTATGGAAAGGTTTTGTTTGGAACACGGGTATGTGTATTTGCTCCGTGTTGTGGCATGACATTGCTTGGAACCGGATTTATTACTTTGCTGGATACGTGTCACTGGTGCACCAAAAAGTTGTGCTGATTTGCTGTCTCTCCTCGGTATGATATCTCGCAGTCCATGTGAGGCAGGAGTACAGCAATACAGTCTACCCCTACCCCGTTTCAGCCAAATTTTGCCAACTTTTAGCAACCAATTTGTGCTGGTTTTGGGGATATTGTCTGCCGATACATTGGGATTCTGGGGCAGCCGAAGTACAACCGACGAAAATGGTCTGAAATTTGTGTGACTTAATTTTGGTGTTCATTCTGGGGGGTGCACTAATTCGTGGAGGCACAAGAATGTTCACAAATTTTCTAGACCTTGTGAGGTGCAATTGTGCCCTCTCCGTGCATCCCTCCTATCGACCCCGTGTCCAACAAACACCCTTGTCGAGCGAACATTTGGTGTTCAGACATATTGTTTTGGTACCTAAACGAATTAGGTGCCCAGTTTCAGGGTACAGGATTCAAGCTAGAGGATTCAGAGGGAGGTTGTGCCCCTTGCACTCATGACCAAGACCCAAATCCAAATCGGTCCCGGCTCCTACCGCCCAGCAAAGTAACCCCCAACCGCACACCAAACAAAGAGCAAGTCCATTAAGTTGCCAAAACCCCCAAAGATACCTAGACAATCACAAAACGAATCACGCTGCAATTGCCAAGACATTGCTCAAGGCTGCACCTTCCCAACACGGGAGAGCATGTGTGTTTTTCCTGCTCCAAAGAAGCATCAAACCTCTTTTGCATGATTAGCTGAAGGCGTTTCCTAAGCTCTACACCGGCCGCCCAAACCCCAATTCAACCTCTTAAGCCTCTGCTTATTCTGGAACATGGTGTATCCCGACTGAACAATCTTGCCCAACTTGTACCTGAATTGAATACCATTGTGTGCTTGGGGTGGCGGGTTTTCAACCCCGGGGGTGGGGGTTCAATAGAGCCCCCAAAATCGGAGGGGGGGGGGGGGAGAAGGGCTCAGTTGACAAGCACCATTGTTGCATGGAGAAGAGGCACCGCTTTGTCTCTTGTTCATGTCTGCCCACTATGGGGAACCCCGAGAAGCAAGGAGTAGCCATTTTGATCCTTCCCGACTATGGGGACCCCCGAGCAGGCAAGAGTGATGTAGCCACTTCTGATTTTGTCCCCTCTTTTCTGGGAACCCCGAAAATGCGGGGGTTACGTCGCAATTCCGCCCACTTCCGGGGCCAGATTATGTAGCAATTCCGCCCACTTCTAGGCCTCCGAGAAGGCAGGGGTGATGTAGCCACTTCTGATTTTGTCCCCTCTTCTTGTTGCGTGAGGCCGTGTTGCTGTCAGAGGACAATGCCCTCTCCCCAAGAAGCATTGGTCAGCGTTTTCAAACCGTTCTTGCTGCATCGATTGTAGGAGGCCAGTATGCAAAGCAAAATATTCGCAGCTTTGTGTCTCACCCGAGGGTTGCCGGTTCGGACACTTATGATCATGAGTTCCGTCTCATGTGTAGAGTGGCACTTGATGGGAAAGAGGGAGACATCCCTGTGGAAACTTGGGCCCACTTTTTTTTTGCGTTGCGATACAAGCAATATCATGGTTGTTCGGATGTGCACTATGATTTCTAACTCCGTAGGAACGCTTCTTGGGCAAAGCTGAAATGGGAAGGTTTTGCAACACCGGATGACTATTTGTGCCCCCCCTTTTTTCAAATGTTGTGCAAGGTTGCAGTTGTAGGGCGTCCCTAGCTTTTTGGATAATCCCGTTGTCCAACCAGGTGGGGAGTTCTCGACAAATGAGCAATTGTTGAGGAAAAAGTGTGTGGAGGATTTTCAAGTTGTGAAGGTTGCACCCCCTTCCGTACTGTGCAAACGGTTGTGGGAGAAAAACAACTACCTAGAGGCAGAAGAGATCCGTGCTGTTGCGCTTGCTACTTGTGGCATTGGGGATGCTACAAGTGTGCGTGCTGTACAGGACTAGTTTGCTCACCGCCACTTGCAGCAATTTGCAAAATCCGAGGAGCACCTCAAACGGCGCTGTGGCATGGTAACCCTGGAGTGAAGGGTTCATTGCCTTAGTGGTGATGCATTTGTGAGAATGCACATTCTGCCATAGTTGGATGGCACTAGTTGTGCTTGACTCCACCCTTGCACGAGGTTCTTGGTGGCTGCCGGTTGTGTCCAGAGTGTGTCTTCGCATGGAGTGGCCCTGGTAGCCATTTGGCTGACCGTGGCCATGTGCCTTCAAGGGCTGCAACGGAGGCATCTGTTACCTCTAGTTCTACCTCCAACTCTAACTCCGACTCAAGCTCCAACTCAGACTCTGGCTCTCTCTCCAACCGTGACTTTGTCTCTGACTCTAACTGTAACTCTTCGTAGGTCATGTGGTTCTCGGGCGCTACACACGTGTGTAGCCGGAATGGACCGGGGGCCAAGTGTCTTTGAAAATAAATCCCCCCGCCATTCAAACCATGAAGGGCCTGGGTTCTGTCAATTGAGCCCTTTTTTGGGGGGGGGGTTCTAGCCATGGGGCTCTATCGACCCCCCCCCAAAAAAAATTGAAAGCCCGTCCACCCCTTGCACCAAGCCGCAGTTGCCATAGGTCACCGATACACTACGTATTGAGGTATTGCATGCGACAAACAACCTAGATCCTCTCCAAAAACGCAAAGGCTTTTTGCACCAGAGGTTCATTTTATAGTCGCAAAATGACTATATCACACTGCTAGTCTGAAGTGGCATTGAAGCTTCAGCACACAAGGTCCGCTCTCCTATGGCAGGCTTCCTTTCTGTACACATGCACACCTCTCAATTATGAATATATGAATCTGCTGTCAACTTTGAGACTTTCATTTTGAATTTGCCACAGCGCAGAAGGTACCAACATGCATCAAACACCAGAAGAGCCCAAAATCTGTTGGCTGCGTGTTTCCTGTGGCAATGGACCTTCCTGTACTTCCATCTTCACAGAGAATACTAGATGCAGATTCCAGGATACTCTTCCCAAGTGCCAACATGTATCATGTACACAGGCCTCAACAAACAAATGATAGGTGAATTGGTTTTGTCTGAGCTGACCCATGGAAAAATAAAGTGTTCGGAATCAAGACCAACCAAATGAATGCCATGCCTTCAAGCAAGCCACAACTAGCCCAAGTCAAGGGCACAAACTACAAAATGTGTTCTTTGTTACATTACATATCTCTCGGGGACGTTGAAGAATCCGCCAACTTTGTGTGTTTTATGGGGTTGCTACCGTTGTTGCCTCATTTGTGTCCGCTAAGTGTCCTGTATGGGGGGGGGGGGTATGGGGGGTATATTCAAAAAGCCCTTGAAAAGGGCTATTCGAAACACCCCAGGTTTGCATGCTGTACCGACAATATGTTTGAGATTTTTGTCCCTTTTGGACGGTGCCTGTGTTGCTCGCTGCCTCGTTTTGTCGACAGGCAGCCACCATGTCTTCATATAAATTCACCCCATGTGCTGTTGCTTCCCCTGATGCACCGCAAAAGCCATTGGTGGCTGGATTTTGGCAGCACACCTGACCCAGTGAACCTGCAGCCCCATGCAGGCTGTGTATGGTTGAAATCAGGTTACGATGAGGCCATTCCCTAGCGCAAGGCTCGGTTGACCAAACAACGAAATGTCGACCTGACAACCGATGGCCTGTGGGCTATGCCTCTTAACGAAGGTTGGGTGCCAGTGAAGGCACGGAGGTTGCAGGATTGGGAAAAATTGAAGTATATGTCCCTGTCCACAAACAAGGGGATGGATGTCTGCCCCAATGGGGTCCCAGCCCTGCCTCAAAAAGGCAATGCAGATGATGACACTGATTCAGAATAAAGATGATCCACCGGTGCAGTGCCATGTTTGTGTGCACCGTCCAATGTGTCGCATGTGCTGAAAAATGTGACCACTTAGCCCCCCCCCCAACCCATACATTTCTGAAATGGCCTTTGCTCACAGATTTAAAAAATATACACATACCCCCCCCCCCCCGTGTGATGACATGTTTGCACATCAAAGCAAAACTTGTAAAGAAGTCCCAAAAAGTGCCAAAACGCACAAAGTTGGCAGTTTATGAATGTGCCCCAGAGATATGTATTGTCGAATATCACAAACACAACCCCTGAGGATGGCTCCCATGAAAGACCACAACATCCACAAATGACAATATTTCCCCCATAAAAACTTTGTCAACAGTGCCGAAGTACCCCCCCCCCCCTTGCCAAAACAATGCCCTAGTTGGAACAACACTGGGTGCTGTTTGCGTAAATTTTGGGACTTAGCGTTGTTCTCGCAAGGGGGGTGGGGGAGTAAAGATGACGCGACGGACTGCCCGGTTTTTGCCTGACCACAGTCAAATGCCCTATGCGAGGCCGCATCCCTGCTGATGAGGAAGCATTGTTGTACCACAAGTTGAAAACAGAGGTTGACGTGGATTCCCTCCTGCCAGAAACTTTGCCCCCCCATCCCAGTTGAGGATGGGTTGGACACATACGCAACTTTGGGACTAGCTGGTAGGGTGAGTGAGCTTTCAATTGAACAAAAAAGAGGATATGTGCTTTCCGCATTTTGCATGATGTCTTATATAAAGGGAAGGTAGCTTGCATTTGTCTTGAGCTAGGGTAGTTTGAGTGACTTAAATTTAGGGGCATTTGGGTAGCTAGGGTGGCCTAATTTTGAGGGTGTTTGGAAGGGGTCGGTATGGGGGTTCTTCACAGGGAAATCTAGTCTAAAAGTAGCGCGCAGTGCAAGGGTTCCCACTTTGACCACTGCAAAGGCATGATGCATTGTGTTTTGCCTCGTAGTGGTGTATACATGGATCCACGAGCACACCAGACATGCCCCTCGAACACGGAAGGAGAAGGAGGGCCAGCCCTGTACCACATGCCACCCGGTGTTATCCGCTGCTGTCACACACTTGGTAGGACCTTCTGATCGTGATTGGCCAGGTGGCCCCGAGAGGCAGCTCTGGTTAGATGCGATGGTTTTGACCCTGGTCGTTGGCTGCAGGGGCCGGGCATCTCCTTCGTGTCTGCATCCCTCTGCCGTCCCCTCTCTTCCCTTTCAGTCATGAGGCGGCAGTAAGGCCGGCAGGGGCAAGCGCCAATGCAGCTGAGCGTTGTCGGCTTATGGGCCTTCCTCAGCGTCGCGGCCGTCCTGATCACGTACTACGTCGCCCTGCCCAGCGACCGGGAATGCACGCCATACGTCACGCATGACGCGGTGGATCAGGCGGCGGACCGGGACGAGCGCATGCGCCTTGAGAAGGAGTTGCACGCTGTGACGGAGCAGCTGCAGCGCGCGGAAGCCAGCGTCGCGCAGTGGGCGGGGTGCAAGAAGACACCTGCAACAGCACGGACCTCGCCGGGGGCGTGCCTGAGGCCCAAGTATCACATCAGCGCAATGCTGTCGTCCACTGGCGTCAGTTGCCAAGACCACGGCCTATTCCTTCGCGGGCACGTGGACCCTGTCGTCGTGGAGTGCGGCGCGGCCGGGGGCGTCGAGGCCGCGGAGCTGTCCCACATCGCGCGGGTCTACACTTACGAGGCCAACCCGGCGAACATGCCGGAGGTGAAGCGGTTCGTGGAGACGAAGGGCGTGCCGGAGCGGGTGCAGTTCCGGCACGCGGCCTGCGGGAACCGGACAGGGACGATCGACCTGTACACGCCGCAGGGGAGTGCGCAGTCCCAGACGGCCTCGCTCGCCAGTCAGGAATGGTGGTCCGGGAACAGCAAGAAAGTAGAGGTCTGGGTGCGGTGTCGGGCCCCGGGTCCGCGATGGACAGTGTCCCTGGCGAGCACCGCCACGTGTTTCACTGTACTGCAGTTGCCTCTTCGGACTCCTGTGGCCAACAGGACCACCACTGCTGCGTTTGCGGGTGAAATGGTGGGGAATCCACCTGCTGTGTGAAAGCACAGCGGTTGTTACAAGTGGGGGGGGGGCTCCACTGGTCACCGCCGGGCCTGGATGCACTGTATGGAGGGTGATGACAGGGCGGTCCGTTTATCCAAGTGGTCTTGGTAAGGTGCTATCTGGGGCAGCCCTGCCACTGCCATACCAAGGGTTGGCAGTCACATTCTCCCAAAGAGCCTGGCTTAGGCACGGCAGGGTGGGGGTCTCATGTGCGCTCAGTTCGGTCCCCTGGGCACGAGTGGCCAGGATTCTAGTGTCTCAGCCCACTGAACTACGACTATGTAGTGCCCATGCCTCACCGTGTGAGGAGGGATGGCGGTCCCTAGTGGTGGGGGGCCCTGTCCAGGCCCATCTGACTGCCCTGGGCGGGAGGGGGGCTCCTTTAGAGTGACCTGCTAACCGCTTCTGTCTGCCTCCCATAGCCCTCAAACCACTTTGCACCCATCAAAAATTGCCTCCTGATCGCTTTTGCAACTGCCCGTAACTGCTTTGGCCACAGGGGAGCCCATAACTCAGCTCTTGTGAGTTGCATGGCCTGGACCGCAAGACTGCTTGTTGCTTGTTGCTTTTTGCTGATTGCTTGTTCTTGTCTTGTTGTTGTTGTCGGGGTTATCGTTGTGGTTATTACTCTTGGTGTTGTTTGTTGCTGTTGTCGATGCATATGTGACTGCGCGCTTTGTGAGTCGTGCACTGTACACCGTATGCTGCCCTGCTGTATTGACGTATTGTGGACAGAAATGGGGCAGTGACGTTACCTGTGCTTGCGGAAGGCAGGGATACTTGCGCATGGTCTCAGGTACCAATCATTAAACTGGAGGATGAGATCCATGAGCACGTGACCCTACTGAAGTTGGATGTGCAAGGGGCGGAGCCTGATGTTGTGGATGGGGCCCGGGGGCTGATTGCCAAGCATGGCGTTGACATTATACATATGGAATTTCAACCGATGTTGCAGGTACTGAGGGGAGACGGCAGGGACAGCATTGAGCAGGGGATGTGGCAAGGGGCAGTCGGGCCATGTTTTGTGAAAACGGGTCGAGGCGGCTGGGCTGTAGCGGGCCCAAAACACCAGGAATAGCAAATAGGGCTACGCTGATGAGGCACAGGTACGACTGCAATCCACAGTACCATGACCCCTTACCCCCAATACCCCCTGCCCCAATATCTCAGAGACACGGGGGGCAACTCTGGGAAAGCCAACCAGACCACGATCCCAATCACAATCTCCATCGGATTGAAACAACTGAAAAGGAAAACACCCAGATGCCAAGAACATAAGTCTGTGTAGCAGCGGTATACCAGCGGTTTGTGTACTTCACCTTCTTTGGTTGGGGGTTACCACCTTTCGGGCCCATTCGATCCCACCCTCACCCTGGTTGGCTGTCTAGGGCCTGCAGGGCTACCTGGCCACCGGTCCGGAGGGGTGGGGTGAACAATGTCTGTGGGAGTCGGGTGCCTCCACCCATCCGGCTGTGGTGGGATGAGCGATGATGGACGGTGGAGTTTTCGCACTTGGCATTTTTCGGGTTCAGATGCACCAGGACGCAATTTGCTCGGGTCTTTGTGAGAGTGCATGTGCAGCGGAGGCAATCCACTTGTTTACGAGGGGAGGATAATGAGGATTTTGGGTTGTAAGGACTCTTTCTTTGGAAGGAGGGGCTATTTATTGAGCAGCGAGGCTATTCACCTATTATCGACCACTCGAAACGTGTGGGGCCATATTGTATGCTTCAGTGGATAAAGTGCACTGACAAAATTTATGATGACAGTGTGAAGATGTCTATGACCAGTGAGGAACAGTATAAAGATTGGCATACACTTGGTGCAAAACACCAGCATGACGATACATGTCCTGGTGCAGAAAGTATGTAATGCCTTTGTGCACCCCGCAACGGGGCTTCGTTGCCTCAACATGTTTCATGTGATTGCCGACAACATTTCTGTGGTGGGGTCCGCGCATTTCGTCGCAACAACAGGTCAAGAACGGCCGGGATCCTCCGGCATTCCTGAAGATGGTGTACGATTTGGGGTACCATTGCTTTGACTGCCGCTTCATGCGTCGCGTCCAGTCCCCCAACCGTGACTTCTACAATTTTACATATGACAACTTCATCACGCCATTCGAGCCCAAATTCTTCCGCGGTGTCATCGGGGGCATCTCTGACCTCGTCTGCATCTCACATTTCCAGGCCCCCGGGGACCACTGGGAGGACAAGGCCGTGCCGTACCGGGTCTCGTACAACAACACCAAGAACTACCCCAAGTCCCGCTCCCGGAACTGAGCTTCTTTCACCGGCACATGTCTGGAGCACCAATTCCGAGGAGAGAGTGGGGTTCTGAATGCAAAACATGTGGGGGGGCGTCACTAGGTTGAACGGAGGGGTACCCGGCAGTGACAGCTGTATGGCTCCCAGTGAGGCAACAGCCCGCCCCTCCCCCCGGTAGGACCCACCTGCAACCAGGGAGAAAAGCAGGTGGGAGGCCGAAGGAACCAAGTGTGTTGCCCTCCTCTGTGTGGACTCAACACAGAGAAGTGAAACAGGTAAAGTCCTGGGGCTCCCGTGGCACAACCGTCCAAGGGAAAGGAAAGGGAAGTGAAGAGGAAGGAGGAAGAGGAAGGACACAGGGTGGTGGCACTCCGATGGGCACCATGGCCTATGGAGAGAGAGGCCAAGGGAAAGTAGAGAGGGAAGGATGGGGCAAGGAGGAAGAGGAAGGACACATGGTGGCGAGAGGCCGATGGGCACCACCGCCTATGGAGGGAAAGGGTGCAAGGGAAGGGCAGCAAATGGCGATCGGCCAGTAGGCGCTGCGAGCTGCAGACGAGAACAACACACCATGGCGGCATGCCAAACCCCGCCAGGTAGCCAGGTATCAGCTTGCCTTAATTATGTTTTACCCCCCCAATAACCAAGCAAAGCCGAGACGCACGGAGCAGACTGGGCGTCTTTTGTATGTACAGAAAGTACACACGACAAACGAATCTCAGCCCGAGTTCAGAACTGCGAGGGGCAACCCGACCTATGGCACATGGAGTACACGCCCTCAGCGCCAACTGCCTGGAAAGGCAGCACACCACTGATGGGTAACACTTGGTGGCCCGGAACCTCCCGGCAGTGGTTTGCGACGGAGGGATGGGGAGTGACATCCGTTGCAGACATGCCCTCCAGTCGGACGGTCCCCCGTATAACCCGTACAACCACCTGCAGTTGCCCAACCGCTCTTCGGCTGCTGTTGCCGCACAGTTCAGAAGCACTGACAAATCCCACTTTTGGGAGCAGCACGAAGAAATGCGCCGCAGGTCCGCGAAGCAGTGGAGAATCGCGCACTGAAATGCCGGCGAAGCGGCCGAGGGCCGTCTCACTGAAGCCAAGGGGTGTGCGCATCGCATCGGATCAGCGATCCAGGGGATTGCCAGCAGGCCCCCCTTCTTGTGCCTGCGCCTCTCGTCATGCGCATGGCCATGAAGGTCGGAGGGTGAGCCCCGCCACAAATGAAAGGGGAACGGGCACGACCCGCAGTGCCCCTCAGAAATCTTTGGCTTTGCACCCGATTGAATTTGGAGGCGGGGGCCGGGCTGTGAATTGATGGGGCGCGGCGGGCATGGGTTCTCGAGCCCGAGAGACCAGAGCAGCAGCTTCGAGTCTGGCCTCAGAGACACAGGCGTTGCAGGTGTTCACGAACAACAGGACCGATTCGATTCGATTCGCGCCAACGAATGCAGTGGGTTCAGGGCGCCGTGTGCCAATGAGCGGCCGCAGGGCGCTGTCGAACCCCACCTTTTGCATGACAGACACGCCCGCCCCAACAGCACATTTTCCTGTGGTGTCCGACACAGCCACAGCGCACCGGGCAGACTCATCAGATGCCTCTTCTGCGTGGAACCAAATGCGGTGTGGGGAGGTTGCCCGCGACGGCGTCCGGCCACTTTCCAGAGCCACTGGCCGAGACATCTCGCAACACCGGAACGTGTCCCCACTGCCTGTCTGGGAATCCAACTTGGCCACCGGGAAGCGACGGAGGATGCTGGTTTTTTCTTATGGCGGTCGCAGTGTTCGCTCGGCGCCTGTGTACATTTTCTTGTGGTGTGCAGCACCAGGACGCGCCCAGCTCAGCAGAAAGGCTGGGGGCATTGGAGCGGAATAAAGGCAAACAGTTTCTGATCCAGGAAAATTCAGGGGGAACGGGAGCTTGCCTGCGTGCTGCCCGTGACGCTGCTTCTTGGCAGCCATTGGGAAGCCGGCAGAAATAAAAGCGATTCGACCCAACGGACAGCAGCAGCGGTTCTGGCTGGATTAAAGGTTGGGGGGTTTCACCAAATAACGGGGGTCAGCATAAAGGCAGGATGGTCGAGCGGTCTAAGACGGCAGCTTCAGGTGCTGTTCTCCTCTGGGGGCGTGGGTTCGAATCCCACTCCTGTCAAACTTTCCTGCCTTGGTGTGTAAAGGTTCTGTTGTCAGGACAGGTGTGGAGAATCCCACAAAATGTTCTGGCGTCAGGAGAGGTGTGGGAAAATGCGCAGGGTTGCAACGCACAGGGGGTTGTAGCGTGCACCGCCGCCCAGCCCATGCCTAACTCCTCAACCTACACTAATCAGGGAAATTACCGTGTTCCGTGCACTTATGCCTTGTGATCGCTTTGCATCCCTGAAATGCAATGCCCCACGTGGATTCATCCGCCTTTGTGAACCACACGTCTCCCCACGACAACCGGTGGTAGTGCTGACCACAGTTCCCAACATGCACGTGAGCCGATGCCATGTGGATATTTTCCTGGTTGTAACATCATTCTGCTTGAAACTGCCACCGATCCGGGTTTCTGCAGACGTTTTTGTACAGCGCCACCCCACAATGGCACTCAAACACCCAAGAACCGTTTGCTTGTGGGTCACGTCGAAGCGCGGTCCTGGCTCGCCATGGAGCTGGTCTGCGGAGATTCCGGCTGTGTTTGCGCTCGCGGTTGGGGGCACAATGGTTTCATCCGTGGGACGGTCTCATCTTGGGGTTTGCAGGTGGGTCGCGTGGCATCCCGATCGGGCAGACCGAAACTGACCCTACTTGACCCCCCGGAACCTTCTTTTGCGCCATAATTGGTACTGCAAAATTGATTGAAGCATTGCATGTTTGCACGGTTTTGGGTTGCCGACTTGGGACGAGAACCCCGGTGTTCAGCACAGAAGGATGCTGAAGTAGACGTCGCACATACGCGCGTAGAGGAGGAGTGGCATTGGTAGTAGTGAACATTTTTGGTTCATCTACACACCCAATTTGAAGTGTCAAACAAGTCACATCGCGGTGATTCCCCCATCCCTGGATGTAGTGGCAATGGCCGCATGAGGGGAGCCCGTTCGGGTGCTGGGCGGCCCAATTGCATTGATGTGGGGCGTCAAGCGCATGCCACGCTCTGGGGAGTTATGTGTCCGAGGGCGGCGACCTCTGAGGTGCGTTGTAAAGGCCATCCATTCCCTCTATCGTTTGATCGTCTCATTTGGAAGTCTCTGTTAATTTTTCCCGTGTCCTGTTCCGGCGTGCCCTTTGCCCCCCCCTGTCTGCCCAACGGGTGTTCAGAGTGATTCTGGAGGTTTGCGACCATCACTGGTTTATGGCCAAGCAACGTGGACAGATCTGATATTGAACCCTGCGAGTGTCCCGGAGTGAGGTGACGATCATCGTTGATTTATTTACATGCATAGCGGGGGGGGGGGGGGCGGAGGTGAACCCGATTTTAGGCCATTTTCCCCGGTCATACCCCCCCAGGAGTGGGGTCCGCTTATTTTGGGGTCGTGGGCGGTGGAGGATTGGGAATGGTTACCACGGAAGCTCCGGCGTTGGAGGTAGCCCTTGCGGAGGATGCAGAGGATTTATGGGTCTGCCTTTGCTTTTGGGCTCGGCTGACCTGAGCTGATCTCGTCGGGTGGTGGGTGGATCAGCTGGGGTTGACTAGGGGCCAGATCCCCCCCCCCTCCGCGGCGGGCGTGTCTGTCAGCAATGGCCTGCCCACCAATTGTGCACAAACCAACTACCTTTGGGCTCAACTCAAGGAGACAGGGAGTTGCAGCCGGCACAACTTCTCGGACGCGGCACCAGTCACAACTGCTGCATGGACGGGAGACGAGGACAGAGGGAGGGTTGCACCATCCTTTTTGAAATAGCTCCCTACCTTTCGGGCTTGCCGTGCTGGGCTTCCTCGTTCCCGAGTTGACTGGCGTCAGCGGTGCTTTCGCCTCAAACACACGTCAGTGTCGTGCTCATTTTGGTTGTTTCAGTATTCGCTGACACTGCGCATAGCAATGACCTGCAGGAGCTCCACTCCTCCGGGCAGGTGGTCGTTCTGTGGAAGGGCTGCTCATAATTCAACACTTTAGGCAGCATCCAGCATCAACTACCGAAGTCGGAGCAAAAGACACATGAAACAGAAGGGCACCCTGAACGATCCACAGAGCACGTGCGGTGCGTGCGGGGTGCGCATCTTCGGGGGTATGGGGTGGGTGGGTGCGGGTTCTCAACCAGCCCCCCCCCCCCCCCCTAATCTACTGTTTTCGTGAACATTCTTGCCCCTCCATGAAATGCCCCAGGCCAAGGAGCTCCACCACCACCACGATGGTCTCCTCCTGCACAGTAGCCGCTTCGGTCATGTGATCTGGTTGTCATGCACCGGCACTTGCGTGATCCTGCCAATGGCCGCAGCCAAATGGCCCTGTCAGCATGATGCCCCCCCCCCCCTCAGCCCCCCCCCCCCCCCCCCGGGACTTCCCAGAGTTCTTGTCCACGGTCAGGTATCTGTACTCAAACGAGGTGGGGGGGGTTGAGATTTTCAAAGGTTTGCCTAGTTTTTGCCCCAGAAACTGCATGTGCTGTGCGTGCCATGTGCGCACTGTGCAGACTCGGGCCCTTGGAAATGGCATAGTACACAGGAGAGGCAACGGATAGAACGGATAGAAAGGCACATGAGGGGCACAGGACGGGACACAGGAGGGGTGCACGAAGCAAGCAGAGGAGAAGAAGAAGGGGGGGGCATCAAAGGGTGACCCCATGACCCCATACACAAGAATCAGAAGCCTTGCCCCCCCCCCCCTTGTGCTTCGTTGTGCTTCGCTGTGCCATGGGATCTCTTGCTCTGCAGCCACTAGTTCATGCCTGCTCCTGCGGCCCATGGAGAAGGAGCGGCGCTTCCTACGGGACCGATGTCCAGGACGCTTAGGTATGTGTGCAAGTGTGCGCTGGTGCATAGATGTCTGTCACTGCCTTGTGCTCCAGCACTCTCTGATGTGCCATCCTAAGCTCCTTGAGATGCCTTTGCATCAGTACACTTGTTGCTCTGCGCCCCTACCCCCCCCCCCCCCCCTGTATAAACTACGCCCTTGTCCAAGCTACAGCAGGTGTAGGGACCGTATGAATTTGGCACCTAATTTGATTCAGTACAAATGTAGTGCCGCCACATAAGACATGGGTTTGGTGACAAATTTGCCAGTTACATAGGGTCATGGACACATCTGTTGTGAGTGTTTGCCCACTTGAACCCACACAGCTCTGATTTTGGGGATATTTGTGCATTGTATTCCCCTTTTTTGCACCAGCTCACCATGCAATCTTCTCTTTTCGAACCTGGGGGTCTACGGCCGTGTCCAAGCTACAGTAGGCGTAGGGACCGTGTTAATTTGGGACTTTTGCGTAGCTTATACAAGGGGGGGGGGGTACTTGTTCCGGTACCCACTGGATCGACACTCTGTCCCCAAGAGTTGCCATCTGCCCACTGCCTGTCAACCCCCAGTGTTCTGCGTAACTCATGCCGCCTGTGCCCCACAGAAGTCAAGTCCAGCCTCGTATTGCAGATGTCTCTGTATTTTAACGTCTGCTACTCCGCCTGCTGGCTGCCGGCCAAAGTGGCCATATTTCTGTGGAAGGTGCGATGCTGATTGCCCCGCGCTGTGTGCCGGTGTTGATGCGTCAGAGCGCGGCCGCAAGTCCCATGTGGCTGTGCTGCTGAGGTTGCTCTTTGAGGGAACGTTCGCGCACTGGGGGCGCCGCGGGCAAAGTTTCAACGGTCACCGTCCCACCTTCAACCGTTTGAGGGCACGTGTCTGTGTGGGATTTACTGACCTAGCCTAGCACAATGGGATCTAGGCACTTATTTCCGTCCCCAACAGAGCAAACAATGATTCCAAGAGAGGTTAATATTGTCATTACACTCCCTCGCCACCAGTTCTTCCAATCATGCATGAATGATTTGTGCTTTGACAACTGTGACAAGGGCACCCTAAGCTTGGTATGACAGGGGTACGGCATTGGGATAGATGGCTGGAACATTGATTTGGATGCCGGGCGCGCCGGGCAAACGCTGGGCAAACATTCCCTCACACAGTTACCGTTCTTCAGGTGCAGACATACGAAATTCTTTGGGGATGGCAGCTCATGTTCTTCTCAATGCTGGTGCTCTGGACCTGCATCGAATGCTTCCGGTTGTACACCGCCTGGTTTGGCAACCTGCATCAGAAGGTGCTACCCGCGCTCCAGCGTCGTTCCCGCACAAGGCCCTTCGCCCTTCATCACATTCCCACAGCACCCAACAGACCCTGGTTGATGGCGTCCGCTTCAAAGCGCAGCAGCACACGCCGCCCTGCGGGGGTGCTGCGTGCGCCCGCCCGCTGGTGGATGCCATTGATGGCCGGGACCAGCGTCCGAGCATCGCATATTCCCCCGGAATCGGGCCACACCCTCGGGCGAAGCATTTTGCGCATGGACAGGATGCAGTTTCCGGCGACGGGAAGCAACCTCCCTCGGAGAACCCGGGGGACTGGGCAGCATTACTGTTGTCCCGCCGTGCCATTCTGAATTTTTTCTTGTTTTGTTGTTTTTGACGCGGCCTTTGTGACTTGTTGTTTTGTTGTCTTGGTGTCGCAATCCAATGCATTCGGGCATCATTTGGCGCCTTTTATCCACCGAAGCATACAATACGGCCCCACACATTTCGAGTGGTCGATAATAGGTGAATAGCCTCGCTGCTCAATACATAGGCCCCCTCCTTTCCAAAGACAGATTCCTTACAACCCAAAAGCCTCATTGCCCTCCCCTTGTAAACAAGTGGATTGCCTCCGCTGCACGTGCACGCTCACAAAGACCTGAGCAAATTGCGTCCTGGTGCATCTGAACCCGAAACAGGAAAAATAAAAATGCAAAAACTCCACCATCCATCATTGCTCATCCCACCACAGACGGATGGGTGGAGGCACCCGACCCCCACAGACATTGTTCAACCAGGGCGAGGGTGGGATTGAACAGCCCCCGGTAGGTGGTAACCCCCAACCAAAGAATGTGAAGTGAACACTCCAGCCCTGCATTTTCTCCACACACCCCACCAATCGGGTACACACACCCCACCAATCGGGTACAGGAAGGTACATGCAACCCGGGAAAAGAAACCCTCAACAACCCTCCGGTCGGCTAAAAATTCTTTGACCAGCATCGAATCGAGACCAAACCCTCCCCAATCGGTGTGTGCGTTGAGAGCGGCAGAGGGGGGGTCGGGGGTCAACCCCCTGCACCGCCCAGCAGAGTTCCCTGGCCTTGGAACAAATCCTGTTGTTCCATGGCGTTCCAGAGATGAGTTGTTGCAGTCCGCTCAGTTTGTGAAGAGTTGCTGAGGGTTGTTGAGGGTCAATTAGGATTTCTGGGGGGTAACGGTATGCTGGAGGATGAATATGGCCGGGAAACCTGTTGGTGGGTGGGCTCCCCACAGAATTGCAAACTGTGGAGGGACCGCCGTGCTTTTGTGGGGGCTGGGGCAGGGGATGAGGAACAAAGCCTCTGAGCCGGGACCCCCGCGCACCCCAAAAGGGGTTCAATTTTGAACAGCGAGCACAACATCCCTCCATGAGTACCCGTCGCTCAAGTGGCGGTGGCATGAAACCGTGCAGTGCCACAGTGTGGTCAGCTGAAGTACCCACAGAACTCGTGGGTTTGAGTCGGTGTTGAAGTCAAAGTCCGAGGGAGAGTCTGAGGGAGAGTCGTCCCCAGACTCGGAGGTTGAGTTACATTCGGGGGTTTGAAAGTGAACCGGGTGCAGACTGTGATGCATTCATGCCACTCGCAGAGTTTACCCCCAGAAAACAAAGCAACAAGACTCAAGCTGACTGAACGCTGAACAAAACAACGCATAACAAAATTCAGAAAGACCCTGAAGTGAAACAGTAAACAGTGTCTGTGGTGACAAACACAAGATGGCATGATCCGGGGTTCGCCAACGGGCTTTCTTGTTCGGCTTGTGCACAGATGCAAGTGGGACGCCACCAACAACCATCAGACGTCTCTTTCCATGAAGAGGGTTCCATATGCCCTGCTGTGTTGGGGCCACCCCCCGTGCGATGCGTGGATTGTTGGGCACTGTGCCCCATCAATTCTGTGCCCCGCCGCCCCTCAGAATGATTGTTCTAGCGCCTTTGGTGCCCTGTTCTTGTGTGCCTGTAACAGGTCCTGTTGATTGATCCCTTGGCCCAGACCCCTTCCCCCCCCTCCACAGCCTTTTAGGGGGCTCTAGTGAACCCCGTCCGCACACACAACATCGAACCTTCGCTTCCCCTGACACACAGGTCATTCAATAAATCCACACAACTGTGACACAGGGAATGCCGTGCACGCAGTGCGAAGTTTTGGATGTTGGTAAATTCTCGGACCCTACTTTTGGCCCCTTTTGACAAGTTTTTGCTTCCATACTGGGTTTTTTTTAGCCTCCTATGCATTTGGGATGTGGCACATTTGAATAGTCACCCTTTGTTGCCCATTTTCAACCATTTTTACCCATTTTCCATCCCCCATATTGAAATCTCCTACTACTGTATTTTGCGCTTTGTTCGTAGAATACACATGACAATGCCCGCGGACCTTGAGGAGTTTGTGGTACGGCCTTCATCCCCACCACATCACTGTCCTCGCTCGCCATCAACAAGTGTGTTGCGTCCATGCTCAGAATCACCAACGCCCTCCCCTTCACCCTATTCGTGGTCCCCATCACCCAAGAGACCACGGACAATGTGTTCCCCGCGCCAATTGTGTGGCCACCGTCCTGGTGATATATCTGAGTGTGGCACTTGCCACTTGAACATGTGTGCATCTTGCATGCCCCTACATAGTTGTACCTTACGAGGCTGAGTGGTTTGTTCATAGGGACAGTGGAGTACCAAGTTGAAGGCAGTTTTGTCATTCTCATGTGGGCTTTGCTGCTTTGCTGTGCAACCAGTCAGGTGACAGGTATTCTTGGGTGAGTATCCCGGCCTCTGCGTGCGCAATATGCACGCAGTGCGCACGCGGTGCAACAACTTGGCCACAGAAGATGGGGTGGGCCTTGCTGTATTTTGGTAAGGCAGAGGTCAGAAATACGTTGGGCGCGCATACTTGGGAGACTCGGGGTACAGCCCACACTTGAGGGGACCCTTTTCCAGTTTTTCCGGGAGGGGGAATGGATGTAGGCCGAGCCGACAACACAAGCCAAGCCAATGTGCACACATTGGCGCAAAGTTGGCCGCTATTTCAGCTGTAACTGAGCCTCAGCCTCTGCAATGGTGGGCGGCACTCAGAAGTTTGATGGGTGCAGCTTTGTATAATTTTCTGCAATTTCCCGCAAGGTTTGCATTATTACCTTTGTCTTAAGGACCAGTATGTTGTTGATTTGTCCATTTTGCGTGTTTGTTGGTGCCCTTTGCTGTCAATGTGCCAATGTACAACTGCGACTGTGCACAACCACTGCAGACCAAATACCCCACATTCTTGTCACTCGCCACCAGTGCTTGTTCTGCGTTCAGATGCCAAATATCGTGGGGCTGATGCTTATCAACCTGACAATTCAGGTCTGCTTCTCCTTCTCTGCCCTCCTGTACACCTAGGCATTGCAGTTTGCTTGACTGTTCGCTGGACCTCCCCTAAATTCCGCCGCGTGTTGGCGCATGGGCACGCCAACCGACATGCGTCTGACTGGGCTCGATTTGTGTTGAGCCATCCCCTTGCTCCTGTGGGGGACCTGGCGCATGTGCTGCCATGCTGCAAGGCCGCGCTCCGGTGGTTGCAGTGGCCCCTGCTTCAAGGGTTGGGGGATTTTGCGCGTGAAGCATCTCTCCAGTGACATGGAGAGGTGCATCTTATCGATGCGTCTTATGCATCTTATCGATGCGTCTGCGGTGTGGTTGTTCTTCTTTTTCCGTATGAAAACGCCACGTCCACCCTTTAGGTTTCCTTGGGTCATCATGATCCAGCACCGGTCCGTACATCTCCGGCCATGCATCGCTCAGGCAGAGTGCTGTGAGTGTGTTCAGTTCCATCTTCCCCCGCATGTTACTACATAATCTTATGAAGTTCTGAGGGACTTCAGATCACTTTCATTGCATCCCAGATCAGCGATAAACCGGATAAACGGAGAGCCCAGTGGCAGAAACTGAAACAGGCCATGAATGCTTTCCCCATGGCCATCCTGTCATCCTGCTGGCTGACCATAATTCGGCGATCACCCTGGGGGTGGACTCGGAGACCATTTTGGAACACGATAACCCCCCCCCCCCCGGCAGACAGAGCCAGGACGGATGGCTGTACCAGGCTGGCAGGCAGAGTTTTGCTTAACAACTCAGCATCTCCTGGATGGGGGGGGGGGGCTAACCCCCCTCCCCCCCTGGACCCGGATTCCATAGTGGGAAAAAAATGAACTTTACAAAAGGAAATACTGATTTGGGCTATTTTTGGTACACAAACTTAAGCAAAAGTTAAGCAAAAATCTGCTGGCGGGGTATTTTTCGGCCCTCAATAAACTTTCCCACCTCTTCACAAACTGAGTGAACTGCAACAAACCATGATCCAAAGGTGACCCAGGACCCCTCAGGAAGCTGAATCCCGTTTGTTGTAACTTGTTTAGAAGAGTTTGTACACTAGTGCAGTGTGTGCAGTGTGCAGATTATGTTGTGCAGTGCATGTTTGCACAGAAGTCTGCACATGTCCCACCAGCTTGGCCACAATACAGTCCTGATTATGTTTGCTCACGTTACCAAAGTGATGGAACAACAGGAGTTGTTGCGGGGTCAGGGAGGTTTGCCTGGCGGTGCCGCTGCGTGCCCTCTGTGTCCCCAGAGGCCTAGGTACGTTGCTTCCGGGGGACGGTGAGGGTTCGACAGCGCCAACTTATTGGGCCTTGGGATCGATTCTGGCAGATGGTGATGGGCAGGTCGAGTCACCAAATTACGGTGGCCATGCTCCTCGTGGCATTGTTTAGGGTTGCAAACATGTACGCGTGTCAGCATGTACGCTTTGGGTGCCAGAGTGTGCATTCCCCACGGATGCCCACAGATTCCCACGGATTCCCCACTAATGGACGAGTCACACACCAACCCAAGTAGACCTCCGAATGCACTCATCATTTCTCGTACTCGAAAAAGAGTATTCCAATGATGCATTGGAAGAGCACTGGCGATGCGGTCCGTGGCCCAACGGCATGCCCCCCCCCCCCCCCCTATGCAGCACCCTGAGCCGGGCCGGTTCAGGTCTGAAAGGCACGGGCGCTGAGGCAAACGTACTGGCCCAGGCAAAACCAGCCACCCGAAGGGGATTTTCTGAGGGGCGTAGAGGTGTTGGAGGGTTGGGGGGGCGTTGCCGAGGTCTGCTGTTGCTGGGGAACGGGCTCAATGGGTGGGATGGTCGTGGGGTCCGCTTGCCGTCATCGTGTCGTGCTCCTACTCTGAGGGACTGAAGGCCGCCGCCACCGACACTTTCAGCCATGAGCCACATCCCACGCAGCACGTCATTCGCACAACGACTTCCGGCCTTTTGCAGTGAGCAGCCGGTAGAACTTAAGCGGTTTGACGGTCTTGCAGTGTTGCAGGGGCCTTTGGGTGGGGGTTTGTGGAGTGCTGGGGGTTGATGGCGGTTGATCACTGTCTACAGCCCTCGACATCGTATAAGAAACCTCGACGACCCTCTACCGGTCTAAAAAAAAAAAAGACCAGCCTCGATTCGAATCGGTTACAAACCCTTCTTAACCCTCAGCGAGGGAGGGGGAGGGCGCGTTTGATCGAGCTTAGCCTTCTAATATGCCCACAACGGCAGCATTCACAACATTTCGCTTTGGAGCTGCGCATTGCACGAAACACACATCCCCGGAGGCACACGTTTGTCACATGCGGCCGCGCTATTGGGGATACGCGAGCCCAGTTGTGTTTCCCAGAGGGCCATCCGTGAGGGTTCTCCGAGGGTCCTTCGGGGTGGCCTTCTGGACGGGCCGTTCCCCGCCAACCACCAGCGCTTGACTGCCAATCACCTGTCGTTGCTGGCCACGGGTCACGATCTGTGGAGTGACCACCGTGCGCCGTCTCGTAACCGCCAGCAGCTGTCGGTTAATGGTCAACTGCTGCTGTCGGTTGACCGCCAACTACTTTCGGTGACGCCACTGACCCAGCGCTTTTGGTCGACTTTCGTCCGTTGCCATTTTCGGAAGTGTGATGGAGCAGCGTCCCTTTCGTTTGCACGGACGGCTCTTGCCTCCTGCACTCTTCCTGCGCTCCCTCATTGCGTCGTCAGGGCCTCGGTGTATTGCTCTCCGCCTCTTCTGTCGCTTTTCAGGGTTCCCTGTGCTATTTCTTTGGGTTCTGTGGAAAGAGATCTCTCAGGCCCGTGGCCCCTGACATTGCACTCGCCATCGTCATGGCGGCGTTCCTCGTGATCCAGGTGATCTGTGCCTTGATAGTCGTGCGGCGGGTTATCCAACGCAACACGATCCTGTTTTTCCTCAATCTCAACGAAAGTGATCTGTGATCGCTGGCCTTTTGATGCCCAACGCCCTGCATGCTCGGCGTACCTGCTCTCGGCGCCTTACCCTTTATCACCCCCGCTTTTCTTTTCGTTTTTGTGGTTGCGCTAAGGAGCACCCTGAGGAAGCGCCCGAAGCAATTCCTCAACCGCCGTCGGCTGCCGCCCAACCTTGCCGCCCGAACATGACTGAGCGTCACCCACGTATTTTTTCCATTGACCCATTTTGGCCAATATTGCAGCCTGCTTCTATTCGTCCACTCAGCATTGTCTGCAAGTATTGTACTCGTTGTGGTGCTCACGCGGAGCATCCTCACGTCCCGAAAGACAGAGGGTCTCGTTAAACGCAGTCAGAACTAACCGACGGCGGATGGTGGCGTTTCGGAACGGGCATCACCAGAACCATATTTTGGTGACTTGGCAGGGGCTTTGGTGACTTGGCGGGGGCCCTGGTTGTGCAGCGCATTGTACAAATCTGCCCACTGTGCCCGATTTGGAGGGACGTGGGCTTAGAGCAAGCTGTAGCCAGTAAACCGCCGGTGCAAACCGATTCAGGTCGTTCCGCGCTTTCGGCGCAGGACGACGGCAACAAAGGAGCTGCCATGAAAGGGGGGTATGCAGGCATTAGGGCAGGGAGGAGAGGGGGGGGGAAGGGCAGGCAAGAGACCAAAAGCGGGCCTTTCTTTCCATGGAAGCATTCTGAAACGTGCAATACACAAGTGCCTTGCCTTTGAATACTTGGGATATTTGGGATATTTGGGATAAACTGGGTCCTGATCATCCGGAGAAGAATCACAGCTCCAGTTAATAGGGAGCGAGGGGGAAGTGGCGGGGGTCAGACGCAACAAACCCTGGCATTCAAACCTGCACCGGTGAGAGCTCCCCCTTCATCCCCCTCACGCCCCTCCCCCCTATGATACCAAGTACGTGAGAAGCAAATGAAATCAAACGGATGGAGATGTGTGGGTGGGAATGGCTTGGGCTCGAACGCTCCTGTAGGAGGGGGGAGGGGGGTCGGGTCTAGGGACGGACGAGACTCCGTGGTGCCTCCCAACAGCATGTGTACTAGACTGAGCACGTGTACTAAACCGCACCCGACCGTGCATCACTGCGTAGCAGCCCCTCACAATGTGGCAACCCCGACTGTGTAGCCGTCCCTGACCGTGCAGCACCCTGTGACAGCCCATGACAGTGTACCAGCCTCGGACTGTGTACTAGCCCCTGACTGATGGTTTTGTGCTTACTCTATCCTGATGTTGGTTCTAAGAGACTCTTGAGTGCTCACCTCTGACTTCGCTGGGGACGCTAAACATTCGACGCTTTTTGTTGTAAACGGAGATCCATGGTACTTTAGATACACAGACCATGTTTTTGTCTGGCCTCTAACCCCCATGCCCCCATCGTCCCATAGGCCAGGCGGTGGGGGCATCCCTAGGTCGGATCCTCGACACATGCTCAACGTAACGCAAGCGATAGTTTTGCCAAATGATGTGCCGCATGCAATTTGGGTTCCCATTGTAATGTTTATCTTTCCCTTGTCGGTTGGTCGGAAATGCGATGCACAGGCGGGGGGCAGAAGTATTGGAAGGTGACCCGATGATGTCGTATCTTGTACTTACCGATGGAAGAAATGGTGAAAGTGGTACGAACGAAATTGGTATTTGCTGCGGTAGTGTGTCCACGGCAGTAGGTAAGCGAGGATGGTGCCCAATGGGGGAATGTGGGGCCACAGCCACGAAACGAGTGTAACCGCCCAGAAGTGTCTGTGCACACCACATGTGGGTTGTGTGTCCTGCCACAACATGCAGGGGAAATCAGGGGGCTCCCAAGAGCATCCTTTTTTCTAATGGCTCGTCATGTCCGCTGTCAAGGAAGCATAGAGCCCATCGTTGATGAAGTACTTGCGGGACACAGCTGCATGGTTTTTGCGTACGGTCAATCAGGCAGTGGTAAAACCTATACCATGGAGGGAGCTTTCAACCAGATAGCCCCCGTAGGTGGAACATCTCAACTTAGAAACCTTGCTGGAGTGATCCCCCTCTGTGAATTACGCGGTGTCTGCTCACCCGAGACCCTCCAATGGCTCCCTGAAGAGCTGGAACCTTCTGGCGCTCCTGGCGCACTCTCCCCCCCCCTTTGGCAGATGGAGAAGGCGGAGAATGGTGCTGGTCTGGGGCAATAGAGGGCTGCCTGTGTGAATCCCATGGATAGCAAACTGCCCGAGCGTGAAGCTTCTGACCGGCCTGGGTTCGGGCCTGCACCTGCGGCCCTGGGAGTCGATCTCCCCACCCTCCCTATCGAGCTGGCGCCCCGCGATGGACTTCACCAGCACAAGCCTCTGCCCTCTGTCCTGGCACATGTCTTTGCCGCGTGGTAGAAAGTCGCTGCAGAGGGGCATGGGATTGCTGAAATGGACCATGAAGCAATTGCAGCAATACACCACCAACCACCGTCGGTGTGCCTTGTATCCACCCAAGCCAAGCCCAGGCCATATTATTGCAAAGACCAAGCAGCCGGGACAGCCCAGATTTCCCAGTCAAGGGATATTGACAAGCCCCTCGTAGAGACCGTGAAGTGTTGGGGGCGTTGGGACAGGGTGGCGAGGGCTAAGGATAGGCGAATAGTTATGCATCCGAAGGCGGTCGATCTCCAACGAAACTGTGCCCAGTGCACTTCACACTGGGGGTTCCTCCGCTTGTCACCCCCGCCTCTGGCTCCAGCAAGGCGGTCCCTCCTTTCGGTGATACAATCGGACCTCGAAGCAGACAGAGCCACATGAGTGCAGGCACAAGCCCAGCGACTGGAGCGCAGGCAGTGGTGTGTAGGCAGTAAAGGATAATTGGAGCTTTTGCTTCACACAATCTATGGCCTACTGCTGCCCAAGGACGATACAGTCTCCTACCCCCCACTGTCCTCACAGGCACTTGTGCCAACACAGCGACCCCGTGTTTCCGCACTTTTTGTGAACCATGTTTTTTGCGGTTCCAACACGAAGAGAGTGGTTTGTAGCTTTGTGCAGGCTGCAGAAGCGGTCAATTGGCATGTCAAATTGCGGGTGTAAACATTGAAGAACACTGATGTTATTCCTGTCCTTGAGATGTCTCAGTTTGGGCAGTGGATGGAAAAGGCATGGGCTTCCAGCACGGATGATGAATTGCACTCAGCCATGCGAAAAGCCATTTGCCCCAATGGAATAAAGTTGTCCAGCTCTTCAAGATGAGGTGCAAGATTGGCAAAAGGTTCTATTCGGTGCCTGTCAACCAGAATGCAAGCAACTGAGTGGTACTTGAGTTGTGCAGAAGAGGATAAATGCTTTGTATTGATGTGTTTTGAGGGGTAGGGTTGGCTTATGTCAGCAACGTGTGTTCCCTGATATGTGTTGCGCGCAAATATGGGACGTGTTCGACCCCTGGGGCACACCACAGCCACCATAGCTGGTGAACCCTCATGCCCCTGAGTATCACTGGCTCAGTTGACCATCATAATCCGTCTGACAGATTGAATGTCGCCGCCATCAGACACATTCGGCGACGAGTTCGCAAGGCTCATAGCAGACACAACACATTTAACCCCCCCACCCCCTTGTCCTGACACCAGCCAGGTTAATTAAAAGTGCCGAGATACGCGGGCACACCGCCCCACTGTGGTGCCGCATTATGCCCCCTTTGCGTTTGGTTTCAACAAGTGTACTTGTGGAGAAGGGCTCGCGTGGGGTGGTCGGGGGTGCACTTCCGCTTTTGGCAATTTCTGCAATGGCCAGCCCTGCACAATGAGCGAAAAGGGGAAGGTAATTTGTGAATGCCGAAGGAGCATGATTGTTTGAGGGCGAAAAATTCAGAGGAGGAGAGTAGTGCAGAAGGTGCAAGGGCATCTGGTGTCCGTGTCTTTGGCTCAGGGACCCCCCCCTTTTTCCAAGACTTTCCGTGTACCATGAGCAGTTTAACGGCCTCGGCATGTTGTAGACGAGTTTTTTTTTGTTTCGTTTTTTAGTGGTAAGGCCCAAGGCGTCGAACTGTATGTGAAGGGCGAAGCGCCGTAACATATGTGCGCCGGACCATGAGGGGGTGTGTGCCAGGTGCAGGGGGGGGGCAGGGCGGGGGGTGTGTGGGAGCGGGTGGTGGTGGGGGGCGAGTTCGGAGACACCATCTATGATTTGCACAACCACAAGTGCCTTCTGTGCGGTGCGCATGCGACCGCCATTCAGTGGTGACTCTGCCATGCATTTTATCACGGCATCCAAGCGAGCCGCTCACAATTTGTTGCCGCTCCTTCCTCTGGCCTAGAGCTTTATGGTCCATGCTGCGTTTTTTGCCAGCCTGGGCCGTGCTGCCTCCTCAAGGCCTGTGAGGGCCAGCCATGCCAGGCCGCAAGCAGGGGCCGGACAAAGGTGAGGCACAGCAGCCCCGCCGTCGAGTCAAGTCCAAGCCCACGATGGAAGACCTGATGATGGAGAACCAGCAACTGCTGCGAGAATGCAAGGCTTTGGGCATCTTCATCCCAGATCCTCCTGGCCCAGAGGATGACGACGACTTGCCTGTATCCCTTTCCCTCTGCACATATCCCAACCCTATTCCCCATTGCCGCCTCTATCCTCATTTGTCTGCGCTGGCGCAATCCTGTGCATTTGGGTCTATCCCAATTAGAGGCTTCCTGCTGTCATGTAGTTTGGTGGTGGGACAGCAGCAGCCACCTGTCTGTATATTTTGTTTGTGTTAGGTACCCCTCCCTCCCATGCCAATAGACCTGCCATGCCAATGCCTAATTTGGGGGGGGTTGATGGGGGGAGGGGGACCCAAAGTTCACATAAGCCATGTTTCCTGTGTATGCCATTGGATGCAGCCAGTCCGATGATTCCGGTCGGATACCATTCGGCCAATCTGGTCTCCCCAGTCTTCGACACCGAGCCTCTGCCTCCCCAAATGCTGCAATCGCGGCCTACATGGCCAAGCACTACCATGTCACCCTGTGCCTCCCAGCACACTCCCACAGCACGCTGCACCTCGCAACGTGCTCCCGAGATGCCCTACAATTCCCTACAGGTGCCCACAACACCCAACATCCCCACATGTGTTGCGATAGTACTCTACGCCTCTCCACCCACTCCCACAACAATGCCCATTATCCACTGGTGCCCGTCACCCACTTGTGCTCCATCATCCACTGGGGCCCATCGCCCACTGCTACACTTCACCCATGTAGGGATGGGGGGGGGGTGTCCTGGGTACCAGTGGGTCACACATACTAGTGGATGATGGCTCCTAGCCAGAAGTCGCAACTCAGTTCCAGACTATGGGAATGCCATGCACGCAGTGCGAAGTTTTGGATGCCAGCAAATACGCGAACCCTAGTTTCGGCCCCTTTTCACAAGTTTTTGGTTCCGTATCAGGGTTTTTTTGGATTCCTAAGCATTTAGGATGTGGCATATTTGAATTGTCAACCATTCTTGCCCATTTTCAACCACCTGCCCCTCCCTACTTAGGCAGTTTTTCTGTCAATTTGTTTTCAATGAGTGCCATGGACGGGCATGACATGCAACCACCTTCTGACTCCCATCAGCCTCACGCCTCAGCAGAGGAGAGGATTGCAGAACAAGCCAGAAAAATTCAGCAGCTACGCGAGCAGCTGGCCAGGGCATCAGTCAAGGAAGGTCCGACCCTCCCTCCCCTGTCCGTGCCGGCGTTGAACAACGCCCTCGAACGACCCCAGCCGCAGTGGATGAGACTTATCGTATCTAACTTGAAAGCCTATGTCAGGCTGAGGGCCGGAGAAGTCGGCGAGGTCCCGCGGCCAGCGGAGTTCAAGGGCATAGTTGTACTTTACAAGGCTGAGTGGCTTGTTCATAACAACAGTTGATTACCAAGTTTGAAGGCAGTTTCGTTGTTCTCATGTGGGCTTTGCTGCTTCGCCATGCTACTAGACAGGTGACAGGTATTCTTGAGTGAGTATCTCAGCCTTTGCGTGCGCAGTATGCACGCAGTGCGCACGCAGTGCAAGAACTTGGCCTATGCTGCAGCTGATACAGGGGTGCGCATGCCTTCAAAGTCACAATGTGTCAAGGTGAAGTAGGCCTATCAGTGTAGGCCATCCTGCCTGCATCATGGCAGCCTTTCTAGCTGGCCTTCAAATGTTATCCATGCTGTGCCCTTTTCAAAACCGCTCCTTCTTTCTCCAGCTTGAGCCAATCCATGGGGATGAAAGTGAGTGTGGCAGTGACATTGCCAGCGAGTCTTTCACGTACGCTTCCCAAGCATCGACGAAATCCAAGCAACCTCCGCCAAAAGCAAAGCGAGAAAGGCGTCGGATGAGGGGTAACTCCAAGGTCCACAAGAAGCACCTCAAAAACGAGCATAGGTTTGCTTTCGCTTCTTGCATATGTTTTCACTATGTTACGTTCAGTACTGACTTGCAATCTGAGTAAGAATGTCCCTGCCTGGCAATCTGGGTACCTAAGGTCATCATGAGTTGGGTCGAAACATGAACAAGAAAAAAGGGTTCAGGGGCTATTTTTTTTGGAGACAGACAAAAAGACAAGCACCATGAAATGCCTTGTAATACTTCTGGACATCAAGTACCATCCCAAAATGACCAAAACCATCTTGTATGCCCTTACCATCCGAAAATGACCGAAACCATCTTGTATGCCCATCCCTAGGGCCAAGAAACAAGACAAAAGGATCACATATAAATTCTTAGTACCCACCGTCGGGATACCGTGAACGGCGCACTGTGCATTGTGCAACACCAGGATATGGTATGACTATTGTAAGTGTCACAATTGTCACCCGACAACACATGCGCATACACGGACACATACACGTGTGCGGCTGGTGCCATTGCCGGCAGTGCGGGCAAGTGGTATGGGGCAGGATGCGCGTTGGCAGCGGCGCTACGAGGAACTGTTACGGCCCCCGCGAGCGGTAGGTACAGTATCCCATGGAGGATGAGCAGCATACCCTCATGGAGCATCTGTAGGAGTGATGGGGCCCACCAAGGAGTGGGCCCAAGGTGAACAGGGGTACACAGGCGTTTCTTGGCAGGCTTGCAAGCAAGCAAGACGAAGGAAGACGAATCAAGTCCCCCCTTCTTAGTATGGCACACAGATGGCCGGGCAAGGGCGTATCCCTAACATCAGCTGGAGCTACCGCGACCATAGGGCACCGGCACAGTGTTACTGGTGGTGGGTGCCCTCTCTAGGAAGTAGGGAGCAGATCTCCTACTCCTCCCACCACAGTGGCTGGCGGCGCTGCTGCAGGCTCTGCAAGCCAAGTACGCACGGCAGCATGTGTATGGTGCGCTCATGAGCCACTCTTTCTCACCCCCCCCCCCCCCCTGTGTGACATTCCGTTTGGTTGTTGTTTCTTTACGGGGCATTCACCCGTTCTTCCCTTCGCATGTTGCGTCGGGTTGACGCTTTCTGTCGGCCGTTGCTGCCGGTGCTCGTGCTGGTGTCGTTTCCGCGTTCGCAGAGCCCAGTGGTTGGTGTGCTAGGGCTGTGGTGGATGTGGCAGGGTGTGCCTTTTGCGCGCGATCAGCGCCCAATAGTTGGCGTATTGGGGTTGTGCCGGTTGTTGCGGGGGTCGTTTGACTGTTTTTGCTGTCCCCACACCTCCGTCCTTAGGCTGTCCACAACTTGCCTCGCTGCGTTTCCGTTTGTGCGAGGCCCAGGTGCCCTGCTCATCCACGCGTTGTCCTAGCCATCCACCACGTACGCACCCCCACTCCGTGGGTTGTGTGTGCGTAGGGCGTGTTCCTTGTTGGTTGCGGTTTGCGTGTGCTTCATGGTTGACGCAGGTGGCGTGCGCGCTTGCACGGTGTCCCGGATGCGTTACATTGCACCACACTGTCGTCCTTGGTTCTGCCCACCCTGGTTTTGTCTCGGGTTCCTTCCCTTGCCTAGCCCACCACTCCTTTCCACAGTGCGCAGACAAACAACGCGTTGTCTCCCATCCTCTACTTTTTGGTTCCCTAGTCCTGCTATCTTGGTTGCCTCCCCTGCCTTGCTGCCCCTCTCTTCCTTGTTTGCTGCACTCGCCCTTGTCCCACCTGGTGTGGCTCCGCATTCTGTGTGGATGTGTTGCCCCCCCCCCCCCCCTGTCCGTTGGTGCTCCTGGGTGCCCCTTGTGTGCACCCATACTTGTCCCACCCGCTCGCCCCCCCACATGAGGATTTCGCATCTCTGCATGATGTTGGCTGTCCTGCGCGCGGTTGGCTAGTCACGGCCTTGTTGCCACCCCTGTGGCGGGTTCCCCCAAGCGCACGGGGCGCAGCCCCCGCCCTTGTGGAGCTCGCGGGCACCTCATGGAGGGAGGGGGGGCGGTGGTTGCTGATGGCCCGCTCCGCGTGCACCGCATTTGGTGGTTGCTGCAGTGCTTGCTCCTCGTGGTCCCCTTGCACATCGCTCTATGTCTTGCTGGGGCTCGCCTCACCACTGTGTTTGGGGCGGTCTTGTTCCTAGTTGCGTTGCTGCGTGCGTTCGTCCTGACATTGTGCTTTTTTTTCTTCTGCTAGGGCACTCACCGCTGCTGGTGTGCACTGCGTAGGGGGGGGGGGCATGTCTCTCCGTGCCTTGCGTCGTGGCTGTTGGGTTGTCCCACTCTCATTTGGGTGGCACCAGGGGCACCCAGCACTTTTGCGCATATCTCCAAATCTGCAAATTGACTTGTCACTCGTGTTTGTTGGGGTTGTGTTGTGGTGAGTGTCATGCGTTGTCGCTCTTATGCATTTTGGGCTGCTAAGGGGCTCCCCGTTTGGGGACGTCAGTACGTGCTGTCCAAGCCTCGGAGCTAGGGAGTCGTGTGAGTCCATCCCCTGGTTGGTTGTGTGCAGTGACCACCAATGGTATGGACACTGTGTCTCATAAGTGTGCCCAAGGCCCGTGCACTTGGCCTTGGTGATAGAACTTAGCTACCTTTAGATCGCTGCCCAATGGTCAACTGCGTAGCCGGCTGCCAACCCCATGCAGGGGCGACCCCTTTACTTAGGTTTGGGCTACCTTCTCTTCCCGGTGTGGTCGGGATGGTGTTGGCTCCCGGGAGTGCCTTAGGGAAGCATCCCTTGTGTGTTGTGTGTGGGTGTGAGTTGTGCCCCCCCCGGAACTAACCCCGCAAGTGGACATTTTGGGGCCCAAAAGCCGCCGTTGGTGAGGGGTCACCTACTGCGGGTATGGGGTGTCTATTTGGACGCACTTGGCCAACGGTGAGGGTAGTCCTCTGTGTAGACCCGATAGAGAGCAGTGAAACAGGGACAATATAGGGCTCCCTTGGCACAACCTACCAAGGGAAAGGAAGGGTGAGTAGGGAGGTAAGGATAGGCCAAGGAGGGAGCAGGAGGGCACAAGCTGGTGAGAGGCTGAGGGGCACCACCACCTATGAACACAAAGGGTTCAAGGGAAGGGCAGTGGTAAGTGGTGAGAGGCCAATTGGCGCCGCCAGCTGCAGATAGCAACACAACCAGGTGTCATGCCAAGCCCCCCCCCCCCTGGGGCAGGCGCAATAGTAGAAGTAAATGGCTGGCCACTCTTTACCAAGCTCCATCATTTGCAGAACGACTTGCAAAGGCTTTGACAATATGGAGAGCAAACTACTGCACTACTTTCTTCGCCCCTCCATTTCCCGGGCACTTCCTCACCACTTCGCCCTCCTGCACCACCACCGGCTTGTGTTGTCCATACCAAGCGCTTGGGTCACTATTGCTTGTGCCTTTGCCATGTGGCCCTTGTTTGTTGTCAAGCCACCCAACAGCTCCACAGAGTGCTGTGCAGACTTAGGAGGGGCCAAGTGCCTCAAGGGAGGACCCACCTCACATGGGTTCACAGACTGAATGGCAATCATCCCCCTGGACCAACTTGAGGTCGAAAAGCGGCTTAGATGCACGTGGACATGGATGTGCAAGATGCATGCCCAAGTGCTGTGCACAACGTGTCCAACACTTGGACAAGAAGTGTGGCACTGCTGCCGGAGGGGACATGCCGGTCACTGCGAGAAGCGCCTCTAGGGTATGCCATCGCACAGCCTAGGGTCAACTGCAAGACATTGGGGCACACCTCAGCGGCCAAGAGGAGATGGCACACCCCATCATAGCAGGCCCTTGATGGGCACGGGCCGCCCGAAAGTGTGTGGCACAGCAAGGAAACCGGGGAGGGCTAGAGCAACCGCTCAACTGGCGACAAAGGACTGCAGGGGATGTGGTCGTAGCCCAGTATGGATGCATCAGGATGGAGGGCACTTGGCCCTCCATCTAGGGAGGTTCTCACCACGGTGAGGGGCTAGGCCTAGGATCTACGCCTTCTGGCAGCCTAGTTGCTGGGCATAGAATGGCCAAGGATTCTGATTGCCTCACTGACCTTGTTGATCCATATTAATGTACCTCCATAACACAGCCCCCTCCCCCCCACATACACGAAGACCAACGTGGCAGGCCAACATGGTTGGCTGGCTTGGTGATCTGCTCCACTTGCAGCACCGGGAGCAATTTTCATTATTGTCACACTTGTCTTGGTTTGTCAAGTCATGGACACAAGAGAACGCGGTGGTCATGTGGCTCGTAAGCCGACGATGGAACATCCATACGAATGGCGAGTGCACATCCGAGTGTGGTTGACGGGGAGCCTAGGGACTTGTTGATGGGACTCACGTGGGATGGAACGTTTCACTCGGTGTGGGTCACATGGACAACCCTGTTAGTGGTGATGGTGCAACAGCTGTTGTTTGGTGCCGAGGCGACGGTTGGTGAGGTGGCACAAGTGCTTAACGTTCATCTGTTGAGCGAGCCAGGAACGGCTCACACGCTAGGTGAGTGATGACCTCATTGAGTGTTCGGCTGCCGAGTGGTGGTCTCGCGCAGTGGCCTTTCCTTCTGGATGGTGTCGGTGTATCGGGCCTGGTGTGAGCCGAGCAGCTCCAGCGTCCAAGCGGCTGGTGCAACCATTACGTATGTCACACTTTGTACATGCTGTGTTGGATTGGTGAGTGCGGTGGGAAAGAACAAGGTATGGAAGGTCTCATCTTCTCCGCAGTGTAGTGGCTATGCACGGAGCCCTGAGGCTCTAGGGGGCTACGTTCGAACCCAGAGGGTAGTGGGTCGTCTTCGTGACATGGTCAATGAAAGTCATGTAGCTGTCTGGCAATTACCGCTCCCGACTGATGGGGGTTGTAATATGGTAAGCGTCCAATATAAGGGCGTTTTTTGCGCCGAAGTTCTGAATCCCTAAGTGCACGGTTATGTCTAACCGGCGCGTATGGGAGGGGGATGAGCTGATCTAGACAGCCCAAGAAACATTCAATGCGAACTCAAGGCAACATTCGGCACTGATCTGGTTTGCACTGCAGTGCAGCAAGTCAAAACAATGAACTGTGATTCGTGGCTATGACCATATGCCTGTGTCACAGGGGGCATGGCCCACATACACGACTTAGGGCAATGAAGGCCGTGGGGCAAGCGCAGCTGGAGCGACAGTGGCGGGTCCACACCTGACCAATTGCGGCCCCACATGCACATGCACGTACACATGCACATGCACATACACATAAAAATATACATCACATAGATACATGTTGAGGTTTGTTGTAATGTCGTACAGACTTTGTGCAAATGGAGACAAACCAGAACTGAACCATAACAACAGAACCATAACCACAACAGCAAAATCACACGCAGGCCAACTGATCGAATTGTCCATGGTCTAGGATAGGCAGGAGCGACTGAAATACTGCACAACCTTCGAAAACATGCTTAATACCCGAACAGAATGCCTACCGCAATATGTTGCAAGCAGGGCACTTGCTTGTACAAAATTAACCAGATGGACTCTTGCATAAGGAATGGACCCGACAAACCCTTTCAGTGACCACCCGAAGAATTGCTGTTTCGAGTTTTGCTTCTGTTAAAAATGATGTTCGTGGACACCTACAGGGGCACATGGTTCCTCGTCCTTTGCCCTCCCATTTGGGATGAAAATGTACAAAGTGGCCTTTCTGACCTGTTTGGCAACAGCTGCAGACCCGAATGCCCCTTCATTTAGCTTTGCGTATCGTTTGCTTGGATGTAAATCAAAGTGATTCAAGGATACTCATGGTGCTTCAAGATGGGCCAACAAAACAGCAAGAGGTACAAAGTATACATCCAATCAATGCTTGAAGCGGGTGTAAAGGGCGCAAATGCTTGCACAAAGGGGGGAGGGGGTGTTAGTCTGACTGTCTCGCTGGGGCCTTCCAGCCAAGTGCTATGTCCTGTATCCGTCACTTCTTCCGCCAGGTGCCTTGTTGCGCAACGCTTTTTTCTCTGTGGACTGAAGAGGATACTCAGTGAGCCCACTATTTCCTTCCCAACAGGGACATCTCGCACAACCGCCCAAATCCAACGGCTTAGCAGATATGACATGCTGATCTGAGTAACAGGTGTAATTGCAGCACCATTTTACCTGATTGGGCCCCTGCACTGCGCATTGTCTCTTCCCAGGCAGCTGCTGACACGCTACAATGAGGTCCTTGAGGATGCGATATTCAGATATCGATTGGCCAACCCTGTGGAGCCCGAGGACAGCAGTTGATTGTCTCCTCGCGATGCCTCGAGTTTCACAGGTTTTGAGACGCTTTTCTGAAAAGATCTTGCGAAGCGAAGTAAGACCCACAGTGTCTGCAGCACAGAATCCTTCGGGCTTGTCCGCCTTTTGATGTGTGGGGGTCGATCCCCGGCGAGCATGACACAATCACGGCCTGACCACGGGCAGACAAGCGTTCATGGCGAGCCGAAGCCATTCGAAGCCATTGAAGGACAGCAGCTATATGCACAGCAATTCAGGGTGGCAAGGCACTGCCAAATTGTGTTGGCACCATTTTAGCTTGTCCGCTGTATTTACCAGCGCAGACGGTTTGCAGCTGGTGCCCACCCCGTGGAGGAGGTTCCTCTTCGCGGAATTCCTCCTGACCACACGGAGTATTGCCCTGTGCAAAGGGGATGGGAGGTGGACAGATCCCTTCGAAGATGCTGGAAGCTGCCTCCGCACCTGGAGTCGTGCAGATGTGCACGTCCTATGTGGAGTGTGACATCGAACATGGGGTCTTGGTGTTGCAGTCTGATTGATGCAATGTGCCAGAGCCACGAAACCTGTCCAATGCCCCTCCCAGACCGACTCATCCACACAGACGCCATCGCTCACAGTCAACAGAAATTGAGGCATGCGGATGTGCAGTGCAGCCCAAGCTATGTGTGAACAAACGAGGTGGCAAGAGAAGCGGCGGTATCGCACCAGTTTTATGCCCCTCATGTGCGTGGGCACACCAGTGAGCTCTCGCTTTAGAGAAGCCCTTGGTCTGGTGCAAGGAGGCAGGAGACTTCTTCTGATTTAGAGTCAGCATTTATTCAATCAAGGCTCTGAGCTGTCTGTCGAAATGGTCTTCGATGGAACCAAATCCCATGGAGTGGGAAGAGGTTGGCGATGAGATGCAGATTGCGAATGGCCGATGCGAGTTGCTGACCGCCGGCTGAGGGGCAATGGAAGCATGTGATTGTAGAGCACGAAGGGTGGTGGGCATCCAGGATTCGATGAGGGTTGGGTAAGAGCCAGGGTCGTGGACTGGGTTGTGGTTTGTGTTTCGTTCTATTTACAGTTCATCTTAGTGCATTTTTGCATTCAATTTCTGTTCCTACATAAATTATAGAGGGCTCAAGATGCAGGCGGGGACGGAAATGCGAAGTAAGATGTAGTTGGAGCTGCACCATGATTTGATTGGGTTGCTGACGTCTCCACCAACCTGGCCAATTTGCATACACTGTGAATGCCAAGAGATTCATCTGTGGATCTCAGGTGGTGAGCATTCAAATGCAGTACTTTGCATTACGCTCATTCTCATTTCAAGACTCCTCAGATGTTGGTCAAATTTTGAAGCTACTACTTCCACAAAAGGGTGGCAGCGCCAACCACTGTTCATTGCCAAGACCGTTCAAAATGCGGATGAAACGGAGAATTCTATCATGGATTGATCCCACCGGAAGAGGGTTTCACAGGCTCCAAATAGGAGTGTCGTGTTTTGAGACAGTACAACTGCCTGAGCTCAGCTGGGCAGCATTGTTTGCTGTTTACGCTTTTGGGCGACTTCATTTCTCATTTTTGTACCTTTTCCCATGCCTCCCACATGCAAAACTACAAGGGCAAGCTTCTGCCAACAGCAATTTGCTGATACATGGGGGTTCTAACAATGGGAATCACCTCCCAAAAGGTTGCAACACATGGAAAAATTATTTTGACCAAGTCCTGATTCTTTGCATGATCTGCTGATGTTTCAGGTGGCTGATCAAGCATGCCTGTCACATGACTTCTGTGCGTGTGTATTCGCCACATATTGCAAAGATTTTGGAACAATTAGCCATCATCTGGCGCTTTGTTCCTTTGAGATTGAGCTTGTATTAATTTTTGCATGTGTTTTGTGCTACACAATTATTGTATCGGACCTATGAGCTGGGCAATCAGACTTGTGGATTGAAGAATGAGGTTGTTGGGTTTGTTTGCTGAATGCTTCACACATGTGTATATCTCCTATTCGACCAACCTGGTTTTGGTAAACCACTTTTTTGGGGATGTGGTGTGGCAATTTTCTTGGGGGTGCAAGAGTGGTATAACGGGGAAAAACAAATGGTCCAATCCAATTGTGGCTTCTCAAGGTCCATTTTGGTTTCACAAATCTGCATCACCATTATGGGGGAGATGGGTTTTCTTTGTTGAAGACGCTTCAGCATGAAGACAATCAGTGGTGTTGATACGTTGTCGTGGGGGGCGTTGGGTCCATGACTCCGCTAGGCACAAGCACAGCACAGGCAAGCAGGAAGACTGGTGCACACGCCCTTGGGCTCACGGCTGAGTCATGTAACAAAGTGTTTCAGCATCTTTGCGATTCTGAAATAAGAACACAGAATATCTACACATGAAGTATGATATCATATGTACATCCACAGGGTGTAGCAACATGGACGAAGGGGTGAGACACGGGTAGGGTCCCTTAAATCTTTTAAATCCCAATACAATCAAATGCTTTAGCAGAACTCCTATAGACCGAGGAGATAGGGAGGGTGTCGCAGGATATGTCCCCTCTCATGGTGTGGGTCTGTGGCAGACCAAGATCTGGCAAAAAAGTCCAAAATGGCCACACGGTTCCAGCTATGGAGGGCTGAGCCACACCCAACCCAGGCATATCCCACGTGCACCAAGACCCATTGGGGCTCATTACAAGCTGGCTCTTCTTGGAGTCTGCTTGGCTAGGAGTAGCATGCCGAAAATTGGCAGCTATGGCACATGCCACTGGTGAGTTTATGAATGCCATTAGGCATGCAGGCTCACCATCACCGGCCTACCTTTCTCCCAAAATATCTTGGATTGAATCCCGTCTAACCCATAGATATACTCCCCAAACCACTGAGGGTAGATGTGCATGATAGTGGAGTTTCTTTGGTCAAGAAAAGTCCAAAAGTGACCCTTTGCTAGAACTATCCCAAGGCCAGCCCCAAGGAACAAAGTACATACCCGTGGTATAGGATCCATATAAGGACCATGGGCCACAGGACCTCGCTTGTGCTCTCAGCATCTCTGACATTGAGGTTCACGAAGTGATTTCAGGATTGCTAAAAGCTGGCCAAATGACAACTAGAGACAATAGGCTGCCGACCAGCCCATGGGGCGTCAATCTCCAACCAAGTTGCTTTTTATCAGTGTTTTTTTGTAGAGAGGGCTATAGCTGTTCAATCGAAGTAAGCAGGAGCTCTCAACTCTCCATAGGGCCAGAGATATGACCTCGCTTCCGGAAGTTATGACGGAGGTCCCCATCGTCGGGTTGGAGGTCCCAGCCTGACCAAAATGTACCCAAAATTAAATTGGTCCATTAGCGTTGTAACTCTTTAATACAAACATTTCATCATCACAATATTCTTTGATCGTAAACCCAAGACCCATGGCTCATCATGCCTAGTTAGGAAGATATCGGAGATGGGTGGTTAGGGTTAGCATGTAGCCTTTGAGGCCAAAATGGCCTAGATTGATGACTATGCCGAGGGCTTACGACCTAAATGCAAGAAGATCAAACACTACCAAGCGGCACCGTAGGGGTGAGGACTTAGGGCTATCACCCATTATCTTCACTTCATTCTGGCCTTTTTTTAGCCTAGAGAACAAGTTGTCGCTGGAGTGGTCACATCAAACCACGATTTGGATTTCATCCTCGAAGCGGAGCAACATGGCCTGCATGGTAAAATCACACTAGGCTAGGATGCGGTGAAATAGGCCCCAAACGGATACACCATTAATTTACTAAATGCCCTAGGAGGCATGCAAGGTTTAAACAAAAACGTCTGCACACTTTTTGGGGCCCGATGTCACTTGTGGGGCCATGATCCCAACATGGCCATGGTGCACGTTGTAGAGTTGGTGAATGATTTGATCCAAAGAATGGATCTTCAATGGCAACTTGTGCCCGAATCATACCAAAGTACCTTCGCAAATGGGCAAAATCTAGACAAAACAACGGCAAAACATGCATACATGGTCCTGAACTTCGCAAATCCCTAAATGCATTTCCACTTGGCTACCTAACCTAACATGTATATCCCTATGTCTCATACTTCACATTGTTTGCTTCGAAGATCGCAACTCTTTTTCATTTGGTTTGGGTTGGTTCAATACCAAATGATATTTAGAGAGATATTGAAATCACATACAATGTGAGATTTAGTAAGAAAAAGTCACTGCCATGTCTTTCTTGGAGGGCTTGATCCAGGCTAAGCCCCCCTTAAAACCCTTTGTTGATGCTAAGACAAACTTAAGTGTTTTTATCTCTCTTTTGTTGCCTAAAGTACACTTTCTCAAAGTAACTAGGGTTGTGACCCTAGCCCCCCCATGAAGTTCACCCCTACCACTCAACTGAGCGGAGGTACCTTCCTTCATGGAGGACATACCAAAATAAATCAGGCATTTCATGCTTGCTGGCCTTGGAGGTTAAGCCTAAGTGGTCTCCCACCCCAAGACCCCTATACTCAATTGTTTCTACCACTTATTGTGGTCCTACTTTGTAACTGTTTCTAAATTCAGTTGCATGGCCAAGTCATTTTCTGTGTGGTCCTGACATCTATGCCCCTCAGTCCTAACCAGCACCATTTCACCCAAAAGAGTGCACATGAAGTGCCTAATGCAACCTCTGAGGCTAGAGTCTGACCAATTTTCATATAAAACCTTTTGTATTATCCATTTGTGATTGAATCTATGTGCATATACCTGCTTTGTCTATCTGCAGCCCTTCTGTGTTACACTGGGTTCCAAAACCAATCATTGATTCGATCCACATTCAGTCCTTGCTCTACTTGCTGCTTTGGTTTGGGGGTTTCAACTACAAAACCTGCAGGAATACATCAAAAGACCTAGGGCATAATTCAAGGACATCTTTCCGGTAGTAAAGATAGTCCCTTGTGACCTTTTGAACCGACCCTGAGAAGAAGTGCAGAACAAAAGCTCAACAAAAAGTTCAACATGTCCACGCCAAGCGTCAGGACCTGGCCTATCCGAACTGTCCAAGTACAAATGGGCAGCATGGCCCACCCAATGAGTGAACCACCACACCGAGCTCCACATCATCTCAGTGGCGCATCTGGGTCCCAAGGAGATCCAGAACGCAGAAGGGCGGAAGAGAATAAAGGCCTTACAACCGAGGCCTTAGCAGCACACGGTGGAGACGGCTTCAGTCACCTCCACAGACGTGTGGCTGCTTCAGTATCAAGATCCAATTGTCCAGCTTCATCCTCAACTGCCATTGAAGGACGTGAGGAGTATGAGAAGCTGAAGATGAAGATGGATGAGTACATCATGCATGAGGAGTACTATAAATCCATCCGTGGGGAAGATGGAGAGGAGCCATTGGTTGTACATGGATCCAGACCACGTACAGATCTAGGGTCCTACGCACACTCTGGTCCTCCGTCCACTGCATCCCTACCAAGACGACTAAGACCTGAGTATCCAACCCCAAGGGCTCCCGAAGTGGGCCCAACACGAGCCGAAGAACAACAACATCCAAGGCCAACCTACGGTGCCCTGGATCAAACGGCCGAGCTGCTGGCCAAATTCCTGTTTGGATCAGAAGATCCAGATGTGACGGCCTTATCGGAGGCCATTAAGGCTAAACTGGGTATTGCAGAACCCTTACCCAAGCCTGAGTTGCTCTCTCTCTCTCCAGGGCTGAGTACCCTGGCCGAAGATCTCAAGAGATCGAGGGTCTCAAGGCTGTTGCCTAAGGTTACCTGCCCCAGCCCCTTTCACCCCCGTGCCAGGACTGTGCCTATGGCGGATCTACAGGACGTGCCTGTCACAGAGAGTGAGAGAAGAGGGCTGTCAGCCCTGGCCCCTCTTGCCGGCGTGTCGCCTTCAGGCCTAACTCCGGGGGCAGGGAAGACGGGCAGACCAATTGCCCAGGCGAACATCCAGCTGGAACTGCCGGAGTTCGACCCCAAAAATTTGCCTGAATGGGCAGAAGAATTTGCAGAGTTCCTTTTGTTGACTGGCCAATCCCATGTGGATGTGGCCACCAAATGTTGTCTGCTAAAACGCTCATGCAAAAAGAAGTTTTTGCAAAAACAGGTCAAACAGATTGTGAAAACCTGTTCTACTTGGGCGGAGATACTCCTGAGGTTAGAGAAAACATTCCCAGTCTATGAGACTGACCTCAGCGTACGCACACAGATCGAGGAGCTACCTATGCTCCCGGAGTTTCCATCCGCTGCGCGAATTTCTGAGTATGTGTGCGACTTGGAGTACTTATTTTCGAGGATGAACGTGGGCTCCTACGGAGCCACTGAGCCCCACCTGTGGCTCATGAGTAAGATCCCCCAGCGTACGTGGGATGATTGCCGCTCCACCTCTGAGAGGAAGAGCAGGACCCACTCGTACGATACACTGGTGGATCTCTTGATTGACCTAGCTCTTGAGAAAGAGAACGACTCCCACATGGAGAAGTTCCTCAAGAAGCATTTGGGACGAGGTGGTACCCCTACCCCCGAACGTGGCGAAGGGAAGGGGCATAAAAATCCCACAAACACTAACCGGGGAGGTGGTAAACGGAGGGGCAACCTACGTGCCATGAACGAGGTTCCAACTGATGCAGGCACACCCCCCCTGTTTTACTGCCGACCTGTCAATGACAAGGGGGGACCTTGTCATGCCTCTGACTGCGATCTCCGCAGTGGCTGTATGCTGCAGATGAAACGTCAGCAGCATACTAAAGATGGGAAAACTGTGACCCATCAGGACCACTTCAGGTGTACCATCACCTGTGGTTACTGTGGCAAACGTCGTCACTATGAGGACGAATGCCACATCAAGAAACGCGAGAGTGACAAACTCAAGCGTCAGGAGGCGGAGCGCCAGAAGACCCAGACGCCCGCCAGAAATCCCCCGAATGGGGATAAAGGTAAAGGAGGTGGCAAGGGGGGTGGCAAAACTGGGCCCCCTAACCCCCAGAGGCGCTCATCGGCGCCCGTTGCTACACCTACTCCTGCTGCTACACCCGCTCCTGCCGCAGGTGTTCCCCAGAAGCGCCCCCAAGGGGATAATGCTACCCCTGAGGGGAATAATTCTAAGAAGAGGCGCTTGGCCTGGATGGCCAAGTCCCTCATGGCTGCAGGGGTGGATGTGAAATTCCCTGATGAGGAATAGGGGGGCGGCTCCGAAGAGGAGGACTTGGTTTTCTGGATCCTCGTAAAAATCGGGGATCAGGTTTTTCGAGCGGTGCTTGATACCGGTGCAACACTTTCCATAGTGGCCCGGCGCCTGCTTAAAACTTTCAGGAAAACTAAGACCGTGGCCATAAGAGTAGGGGATGGGCGTACCATCCACTCCTTGGGGGGGGTCGATGTGACCATATGTCTGGGCGACGAAACAGTGACCCAACACTGCAGAGTGTTGGACACTGACGCCTTTGACATCGTCATTGGCACCGACTTTCTAAGAAGGAACCCCCAGGTAAAAATGCTGTCCCTACAGCGTCCTTACTCTTTGCACTGCGACTTTGGCAGTGGGCTATTCTCCGTTCCTTTGGAGCTGTCAGGACGAAAAGAGTCTGGGCTGCGCTACGCAGCCAAGACGAACTATCGTACTGAAAACTACCAGCTGGCCCGTCACGTTCTTGAAAATGGACTGGCGGCCCTACAGGTAAACCTGGATGAGATCCAGGTGGAATTGTTTGCGAGCCAACAACAGCACATCATGCAGTTGTACTGCTGGAAACAAATGAACAATGCTTTCCGTTTCTTCTGGAAAGCAATGGGCCTAGCGTATGCTAACCCTCCCTTCTCCCTGCTCGCGAAGGTTCTAACCAAGATCGCTTCTGAGGGAGGAAGGGTTGTTATGTGCACCCCTGACTGGGGTTGCTCTGGTGAACATGCTTACTGGCGCCGTATGCTTGACCGGATGACCGTGGGAAGAGTGCAACTCCCCGACGGCCCCATCTATGTGCCTGAGGACTCAGACACAGCTATGCAGGCCCCTGAGTGGGCCAGTTTCCTGTCCATCATCGATGGATCTCTCAATCCTGTACCCCTGTGTGACCTGGACCAGGTGCTACTAAAAGAGGTCATGGCCGAAAATCGTGGCCTGACCCTTTATGATCTCAAAAATTGATCTCCTGAGCACCTATCTGCCACACTTACAGGGTGTGAGTCTCCTGATGACTATCTGGAACCTGCAGCTGTAAAAGAGGATGCTGACGACCAACTGTCTGAGATCGCCAGCACTATTCCCTCTGTTGATCCCAGCTGTGTTGACCTAAAACATAGTGCTTTCCTGGCCCAGCTGTTGCTAGAGGAGGTAGATCTAGAGTCAACCTCTGAACCCGCTGAAACCAGACCGGGTGGTCAGGAGCAGAGGTCGCAGTGGCATGGGCAGCAACATTGCTTGGCACCGAAGACATAACGATAGTGTTGACTGAATAGTATCCTGCAAACAGATATGGTACACATAGCCAATGAAATACCTGATATGCACATATGAGAAATCCACCCTATCATCCACTAATTGCATAACTACTAAACATCCATGATTGCCTTATCTATCCCACATCCTATGTTCCTAACAAGGAAATGGAATATGATATACCCTATCCCACATATATCCCATATATAGGGCCAAATAATGCTCCCTTAGGGGTAAAATGTTAGGGTAGGGTTGTGACCTGCTTCACCCCCCCACTTAAAACGACTGCCACGGGCAGGAAGTACATGCCCAAGAGGAACGTAGCAGTCACAAACAATCAAAGGTTAGCAGATTCCCTCCCAGCGGGAATAGAACCTACGCAGGCAGTCTCGGAGCCGGCCGCACAGCCGCTGAAGTAGCCCCGATCGGTGAGAATCGAACCACCGCCGATATCCAGAAATTGACAAACGGGATCCCGCAGGTCCCGCAATAAGTAGTAGGCGAAATCGCGAGCTGTTGCGCGTAAAGTCTGGTCCCTGCGTGTCGCATGAGGCATGTGGGGTCCAGCAGGTAAGGGCAGGTAGTTTTTCAAAGAATTAAAACTAAAGGCAAAGTGAAATCACACTTTTAAACAAAACTGAAGGTAATGGTACATGCGAAGCGGTGCGACGCGAAAGTGCAAAAATTTCACATGTTGAAAAAGAAAAACTGCCAGGAGTATTGACGGGAATGTCCAACAGTAACGTAGGACTGTGCCTGCACAAGGGAGCACGTGGGGAAACAACGATAGAGGGCAGGGATGCATGTCTGACTTGTGCTCGCCACTGCCTTGTGCATGCCTAGGTCACTTAACAAACACGGCCACGATGGCCCACCGTGCGCGCGGTAGCTCACTAACTAGAGGAAAGAGGCCACGATGGCCTCAGGGTAAAAGAATCGCTGCAAACACTAGGCACAAAGAGAAACACGGGTACGATGCCCACACCTTCCACCTTTGTGCTTTAGACAATTTATGAGGGCTTGTATGGTCTTGATGCTGCTTGATGTGCTTGATTTAACACTTGCATTAACGAGTGAGTTCTTGCTTGTAAGATGTAAGCTTGCTTGCTCACTTGCTTGTAAATTCCCAGACAAGGCCTAGCCAAAGGCCCACTTGCAAACTGAACCGACACACAAGAAAAATGAAACGAAGGCCGGTGTGCCCTGTGTGTGGATTGCCGGAAACCAGCCACGGCTGTGGCTAAATGCTACGGGCACGGCTCAGCCAAGGGCCGTGTCCGTGTGGATGCTTAATTTAGCATGTGTGTCACACGTGATGCACCACGTAGAGGGTAAAGGAGGAGGTACGGAGATGGGATGAGGGTGTGAGTAGACACACTTAAATAGACAAACCTCATAACCATGTAATAATAACCTGACCTCACTGCTAACCCCTCACCTAGGAGCCATACTACGTATATATATCATATATACACATAATAGAGCGATGCACACCGACAAACACAAGACACACTTGTGCGCGCACACCCATTGGCAGGGCCCGGGGGCACACACTCGCCCGGAGGGCATCACAGAGTGTGGGTCTCGCGGTGGCGGCCTTGGGGCACGTGATGGGGGCACTCCACACATACGGCACGTGCAAGAGCTTCCACAAACTACTCACGTACACACAACAAACAGTAAGCATATCCACAATAGAACACGTGTATAGATACGCCACCTTGTTGCTTGGTGTTCGTGTGTGTCTTGGGGGCGTGCGTATAAACACTTAGGTTAGCTTGCGTGTTACCTTTGTCGGTGGGTGTGCCACTGGCGGGCCGTAACGCAGGGGGTCACCTCCAGGTTGCAAATTGGGGAGGTCGCCCGTACGGTCCCGCTGGTGTATCAGCCCACCCTGCTCCCCGGGGGCACGATGACACGCCCCGAAGGAGTTTTACTCCCCCAACCCCTCTACACCGTGTATGACGGATTCATGTTTACACCTCCGTGTGTAAACTTGGGCCGGTGTACACGGCTACAAAACCCCAAAGGTAGGTGTCAACCTAGGTCTTGCTTGTTCGGGGGGCGGGTGATAACCAACGTAATAGGCAACCATATAATTCCGTAACTAAATTAATGGCATGCGCACACACACGCTACCATTGGCCACGGGCACACCCGGTTTTGGTGTGTCTCGGACAGAGAGACTCGTGTGTGTTGTGGAAATCCAAGTCCACGCACGGGTCTCTATAAAGAAAAATGCCACGCCCATATCCCAACCCGTTTGGTTGGGTGTTGGGATAGAGGACCCCTCGGGTGTTGTGGAAATCCAAGTCCACTCGTGGGGAACTCTAGAGAAAACATTAATATACATATCCTCTCATAAACATATGCATGTGCACCCTCGCCCTTTTCATCATATTGTTTGTTCCCTCTCGTTGCAGGCAGGAATTCCCCCGCGAAATTCATCAAGGACATGAAGAGCACACCCAGCCAGCATGCGGCCCCATGCAATGGCAATGGAGGGTACCCACTCCCAACCCGGGCACGCATAGCGACCGGGGACGAATACCCAGGCGGCGGAGACGGCCCAAATCCGCAACGCCACTCTTTGCCTTTGAAGACCCCACCCACTCATAGAGTGACGGGGCAAAGGCACCCATTGCAATTCATATTAGAATACTTGTATTGTAGAGGACGACCCCTCCCTCTAGGTTTAAGTCCTCGCCGTATGTAGTGGCAATTTTGCACGCCACGAAATTTTTTCCACGTAATGTGAGCCACACGAGTACTTCGTACCTTGTATACCTACCCTCGTGTGGACAAGGGCAAATCGGTGGAAAACCATCACGCCCAACACAAAAAGGGAAAATGGGTTGTACCCGCCAACCCAACGAAGTTTTCAAGCCTTCGCCATTTTGAGCAAATGATTTAGCTCGTTGGCTTGGGTCACGGGTCAGGGACGGTCGTGGGGTCGTGGTTCCGGTACGGGGCGGCACTCCGAAACCTTGCAAACACCACCATGCGCACAACCCGGCAGAGTCTTCGGGAAGTGCTTGCCACGTTGTTAGCACCCTTGACAGGGGGCGTCATCGTGGGCAGGACTGACGGCAGTAGTCCTGGTGGTGGTAGGAGTGCTCCAGTAAGACCCAAGGATAGGGGTTTGAATGGCATTAAGACCCCCGAAAGAACACGTCCCACTTCCGCCCCAGGCTATATGCCACGCCACCCCACCCCAAGGACTCTCAAGCCTTTAGCGGTGAGAGAGGTAGACGGTGGGGTAAACCTGCGGTACCCACCGCCCTGCTCTGGTGGGGATTTTTGTAACCGAGGAGCGCGCCGTGCATGCACATCTTCTTTCCTGTCTCCCACCGCTTCTCGCTCTCTCCTCCCTTCCCCAAACAATAATATATCCATATTGGTTAGGGTTTTCTTTTCGTGGCACGCTCATGAGAGCGGTCCACCAAGGTGGGCAAGGATGTCAACAGTTTGGGTGAGATTCTGCTTCTGCAAGTAATCTCTCCAAACTTTGTTGTAGGATGGTAAGAAGGTTTCAACGGGTTCCTCGGTATCCCAATCTTTGGTATAACCCTCCCACCGCACCTTGAAGAGAAGTCTCTTGCGGTAAGTACGGTGACTCAATATCTTCTTGACATTATAGGTGTCCTCCTCAAACTGGGAGGGCACTCTAGCAACCTCCTCCGTGTAATTTAGAGGCACGGGGGAGCGAGGGGAGTTGACCGTTTTCATTAAACAATCAACGTGGACGTCAACTAACCTCCGTTGGTCCACTTGAATAACATAGAGGTCGTGCGCTTTCTTGGCCACAACCTCATAGGGCCCATCCCAATAGGGACATGTCTTATCGCCAAGATGTTTGCGTTGGCGACGGACCCATACGCGGTCCCCTTTTGAGAAATTGGGGGACATCCTCCTACTCTTATTATACTTACGAGCCATTGTCTCTTGCACTTGAATCATAGCCCTCCGTGCAAGAGCAATAAGCTCCTCACGCCGTTGGAAGTAGTGAGCGGCGTCTTGGGCCACCCCCTTAGGTTCAGCAAGAGGAGGCCCCTTAGTACGGTTGTGTTTACCAAACACAATCTCGTTAGGTGTATAACCTGAAGGACCTGTAGTCTCATGCCACGCTCGTACAACGGCGGGCAAAACCTCTACCCAATTAGTTTTCTTTTTCTTCAAGGTAATGGCTTTAGCAACAGCACGCCTTAGCTGCTTGCCAGTATTTTCGGCCTTGCCATTACCTTGGTGCCTACCCGCGAGACACATAGTCGAGCGGGCACCAATCTTAGAACAAAGGGTTTGGAAATATTGGCTCACAAATTGTGGCCCACGGTCGGAGCATATTTCACGAGGGGCTCCGAACCTATCCACCCAGCGCTCCATTACCAAATGGGCCGCTCTTCTCCCCGTTAGCCCTTCATCCTTGTCTCCATGACGGGGTTTAGGAATAGGGATCGCGATGAGGTAGCCGGAAAGCCGGCATACACATAGGAGCATTCGGTCATACACCTCTCCATCGTGGGAGGTGGAAGGGTAGTGAAACACATCAAGCGCTATGGAGTCCATGGGCTCCATAGGTATAGGCATAGGGGTCATGTACCCTTGCTTGCGCTTGGTGTCATGCGTGTGAATGGCACATGAGGGACACGTTTGACATTGCAGTTCCACTGCTTTGTACAACCCCTCACCTTCCACGCCATGGTTAATTTCCTTCCAGTGTTTTTCCACACTGGAGGTAGTTAAGTGAAATGCATCATGGTATTCGGCTACCAAACGATGCACTAGCGGCGTAGGAACACACCACCGTCCATTACGGACGAGCTTGTTATCCACCAACCTCACTCCATCTTGGAAACTCCCATTCAAGGCATCTTGCCACATTTGTTTGTAGCGTTGACAATTTGGGTAGTGTTTAGCCCAATTTATCTCAAAAACATTGGGAGCATCCTCCCCATGTATAGGAGTTGCTTTCTTGCGGGACTTCCAAGATTTTTTTATCTTGACAATTCGCTCCAGTCTCCGAAGCTTTCTCTTTTGCTTCGTCCCCCCCCCCACTGGAGGCGAAGCCAGAGGGGGTGGATCACACGCGGGTGCCCCTTGAGCCCGAGGCGCCGCTTTAGACCTAGTAACAACGGGCGCCACAACCGCCCTAAATACAAGGGGGCGGGCGAGAAGTTCCTCCTTCTCGGCCGCCATCATGTCCCGCACATCCCCGGCCGCTTGGGCCGTCCCATGTATGGACACATCACCCAACGCCGGGTTAGCAGGGTAAGCCCAACGGGACAAGAAATCACCCACGGGGTTCACTGGCCCCGGAGTGTAAACCACATGGAGGTCGAATTTAGAGAACAATTCATGCCAACGTGCTTGGCGTGGAGAGGGACCCCCCACGGTTTTGAGGTCCTCCGTAGCCCAATTTTCAAGGCTACGGTGGTCCGTACGGACCTCCACGCGCTTGTTCCCCACCCAACCATGCCATTTTAAAAGCGCCGCCACTATGGCGTAGCATTCTTTCTCCCGAGGGCTCCAATTCAATTGGCTGCCTGACAATTTGCGGGAGAAAAAGGCAAGGGGGCGTAGGGCACCATCGGGACCTTCCTGCTGTAGGGCCGCCCCCACCGCCCAATTACTAGCGTCCGGGGTGAGGACAAAGTCCTTATCCCAATCGGCTAGTTGGAGGGGAACAATATCCGTAATAGCACGCTTGAGCTTCAAAAAGGCCTCGTTAGCCGAAGCATTCCATGTTAGGCCTATCTTTTTGCCATTCTTATGCTTAGGCAAATCCTTCAACATATTAATCAAAGGGGTAGCTATGGAGGCGTAGTTGTGGACATAGCCCGAATAATAGTTGGCGAGCCCCAAGAACCCCCGGAGCTCCCGAACATTATCCGGTTTGTCCCAACGCTCAAGCGCCAACATTTTCCCTGGCGCCGGCCGACGTGTGCCATTTTCCAACACATGGCCACAAAACTCAACCGAACCAACAAAGAAATCGGTTTTGCTAACCGAAGCAACCAACTCCTCTTTTCGTAGCCTATCCAACACGGCACGCACGTCGCGGTCGTGGTTAGCCAATAGCTCCTCCTCCGTCGCACCGGAGGAACCAATAATAATATCATCAATATATACGTCCGCACAATCCAAACCCTGCAAAACATGGTCCATGACCCGTTGAAAAATAGCGGGCCCATTCTTGATACCCATAGGCATAACACGCCATTGGTATCGCTTACCCGCCAAATTCATGGCGGTCTTAGCCCGGGATTCAGGGTGAAGGGGAATTTGATGAAACCCTTTACTCAAGTCCACAATAGTGAAAATCTTGTGTTTGGATTGATTTTCCAACATGTTTTCTATGAGGGGGAGGGGGTGTGCGTCGGGCAAGGTAGCCTCATTAAGTTGGCGGTAGTCCACCACGAGGCGCCATTTTCCTTTCTCTTTCTTGGGCACAACGAAACCGTTGGACGCCCATTCGGAGGCAGGGCACGGCTCAATCCAGCCACGAGCCAAAAAGTCCTCCACTATTTCTTGCTCCGCCGCGGCACGCTCCCCCACCAACCGTATAGGTTTTACGGACTTGGGTTTGGCGTTCGGGTATAGGTCAAGTTTAGCAAACCCCAACCGCTCCGTACCACGGACCTTAGGGTGTTCCTGGTTCGGACGGAGACGAACCTCCCCGCTAAAAACATCCCGCTCATAGTCCGCGAGGATGCGCCTCCTCATGAGCTCCACCTCCGGAGACACAATAGGCTCTTGGGTGGTGACAACGCCACCCACACGAGAAGCCGCCAACAATCGTGTGGCGCCTTTACGTTTTCGGTAACGCTTAACGGTAGTGGCCCTCCCACCCAATAACTCTCGTTCAATTTTCGCAATGCGTGAACGCACGCATTCTTGTGCCTCCAAATCTTCGGGGGTAGGATCAAGAGTAACGGGTGCGAGGAGTTTTTTATGGGTCGCCTGATACGTGAGGGTGCGCACCGAAGCCAAATGGTTAGGCACCTTTTCATCCTCCGACTCCTCCTCCGAGGTCATGCCCGGCTCGCCATCCGTATTGGGGTTAGAGACGGCCGGTGCCAAAACGGAGGCCACATGACATTTAGTGGCCGCCAAATTTTCCTCCGCAATACCACCGTCCACGTATAGCGCCACCGTGGACCAACCCCGTTGAGGAAGGGGCGTGAGGTGGTCATTCTGATAGAGACAGGCTTTAGTCTCTGGCCCAGGAAGGTGGTACCCTTGCAAAGTAATTTCCATAAGGGGTTTCCACCACTCCCTATGTGTCCACTTCGGCCCTACGACGATGGCTCGTAGTTTTTCTTGCCGAATTTTCCGAACACAATCGGAAAACCGATGATAGGGAGGGCACATCCAATATAATTTGGAGGGGTCCGCGGGAGTGGAAAAGAAATCTTCAAGCGGCGAAACCCAACGGGTAGCCTGAGCCATACCCGGGACCCTATTGAAGGCGTCCACGTCGGGGTTTTTGCCAAATTGTTTTTTGACACGTGCGGCCCAATATGGCGTGAGGCCATAGTCAGACTGGGTCCACATGGACCCATCACGCCGCGTAGGTAGAACATCACGAGCAAGGGCTTCGGGAGCAAATTCAACGAGCTCCAAAGCACAAGCCCGGTCCTGTACGGGGGCCACGGAGGAAGCGGTCAAGGCATAGGATATGTGTTTCTCGGCCTCAACACGGTTAGGCGGTTCGCCACCAGGGGGCGTAACCACAATGGCCGGGGCAGGGTGCGTAGGAGCGACCGCCCCAATGACTGGAACGGTTAGGCCCCACACGGACTGACGTGACACCTTACCATGAATGGGTTTCACCAAAAATGGTTTGCCGGTTCGTGGAGCCTCACGGAAGTCCTCAATCCAAAAACGGGGGTGCACTGGATGGTGAGAGTACAAACAATTGAAACGGGCAAAATGGCTCACACAATGTTCGTAACCCCATGGGTGCCCCAAAACCATATCCCAAGGTAAATTCGGGACAAGGTACGGGGACACGCCATACTGGGCAACACGAGGAAGTGAAACGCTACCATCCACAACCCCCGTAAATTGAATTTTGACGTCTATTTGCTCGTCCCCCCCCGGCAAAGGCGTCTCATTATCGGCTTGGAGTAGGCGCCTCCGTTGGGGGGATTCATATTTTTCGGAGAGTTGGTCTCCAAAAACATTGGGGTTGGCCAAAGCGACCGCTTGGCACCCAAAATCCACCAAAACACGGAGGGCCTTGCGTTCTCCATTGGGCAAAACAACCTGAACGGAAAGTTCGGTTTGAATCTCACTAGTCACTATATGCCCCTTCATGACTCTCGATGGAACGAGAGCCACGGTAGTGTCACAGGGGTGCCCGAGGTTTTCTTCTTTCGAAGGGGGCGCCTCTGGGCACTCCTACCAACGTCCGCGCCCGTTCGGCGCTCCCTTGCCTCCTTTATCGCCCTTGCCGCCGCCACCCTTATAACCACCACCACCCTTATCACCACCGCCACCCTTATCGCCACCCTTAGGCTTACCACCTTTAGACTTACCCGCAATGTTCCAATGAGTGTCATTGCACGGAGAATTAGGCTTACACGTCCAAAGGGTGGTATTGGTGGCACCCCAATCAATCCAAGACATGTCCATATCCGTTTGTTTACGTGTTTTCCAATGTTTGGAACACGGAACCCAAAAGGTAGGTGGCGGTTTAGCCCCGGGGTCGACGGGTTTCTTCGCCGGAGGTTTAGAGTGACCCACGGCGTTGACGGAGGTGTCAGCGGGTTCGGAGGTGTCAGGGTCCGCCGTAGCCTCCGCATTAACCGCATGCACCGCGGTTTTATTGTGAGAAGGGCGATGAGTGTACGTCACCGTCGTCTTGTCTCCTTTATTGAGGCGTTCGAGAGCTTCCCTCTCCAACACGCTTTTATGGGCAAGGGCGTAGATTTCCGCAGGCTTCAAACGAGGCCTACGTTGCTCCACTTTCATAGTGTAGCCGCGTGTGTGAGGTGTGTTGTTGAGTTTCAAGATCCACTCCTGGAGAGCTGGGTCTTTGCAATCAACTATCACCCCCGGCCCCGAATAGGAAACAATCTCAGGAACCGTAGTGCAAGCTTGAGCGCTATATTTCCTGAGTTCTTTTTCGAATGGGGCGCGACCCGGCGAAGGGTCAAGGCCACTAAAATCCACCACATAGCTAGCTGTCTGGGCTATTCTTAGCCTCTTGCTTGACGACCTTCTCCTTGATCCACGGGAGCTTGCTTAGGAGCTGCTCCCGGATCACGTGGGGACGAGTCTCATTGCTCAGAGGCAACAAACGTTGCCAACGAGCATAGAAATCTTCAAGGTCGATGAGGGTCACTTGCCCTTTAACCACCCTGGGGGTGAGGGCTCGCCACCTTTCATCAGCCCTTGAGGGGTCATACTCGTGGAAACGTTGTTCCAAAAAGTCCCACAACTCTTTGAGGGTGGGGGCCGTGCGTGTGTGGTGGGTGGCCTCGGCAACCCGGGCGTTGATGATCGCCTTTAGCCATGGGGGCAAGGTACTCAAAATCATTTTTGCCTCGTTGGCCTTTCGGTACATGGGATCACACCCCCCCAACCATTGTTGAAGCTTCTCCACCCACTCGTCGTAGCACTCTAGCTGTCCATTAAATTGCGGTTTAGGCATATCGCTATCCTCCACCGCTTTGGTGTAACTATTTTGCACCATAGGCATTTGGTACGGGTGGTAAGCAGGGGGAGCCATGGTTGGGGGTGCACCTCCACTTGCATTTGGTGCAACCCTCACTGGAGAGACGGTACACGTATCCGTAGGATGAGAGGGCGTGTACGAAGGTTTCCCAGGGGAAGTGAAAACATTTTTCGTGAGGGGATTAATGTTCCCCAACGAAGAGGTGTTCTCCTCTTCATTGGCCCACGGGGCCGTAGGCTCCGTGGGGTGTTCTTCGCCCTTAGGCGTCGCCCTCCACTCGGGAACAGCACGTTCCTTCTGCTTTTCGGCGATTCCCCTCCACGATGTAGGTTCTTGGGGGTGGGGGTGTTCGTGGTGTTCTTCCCCCCCCCTCGGCCACCCCGAATCCGGACAAGCGTTCGGATGGTAGATGCAATCGTGGGATGGGTGGACGGAGAAAGGAAGGACACACCCACCACCGGATGAACCGGATGGCGCGCCCATGGGCGCCGTAGGCGCCGCCGGTGTAGGATCAGGAACGGGCGGAGGCGTGTAATAGAGTACTCCTACTAGTGCTTGGAGACTCCATCACTCTAAATGTTGTTGGGCTTTAGTGAAAAATGGATAATTCCCCAAAATTTCTAATTGATTTTCTTACCACCAAAATAACAATCAAAATCCCAACAACCTTCGCAACACCCTAAGAACACACAACAAGTCAACACAACAAGGGTCGGTGTTTGGCTGAACCTGTGGTGTACTTGGTGATGGGTGTTCGGTCTCTTGGGCTCTTATACTCCTTGTAATTCCCACTTCATTGCAAAGCAATACATAACATTGGAAGTCCTGAGAGAAGTACATGAAAATATATGAACATGGAAATCAAAGCTTATGTAGACACAAGTTGTCTCAAATCATAAGTGTCAAACCCAAAATATAATAATAAATAATATCAAAATGATAGTGAACTTGTACGTACAACATGTGTGAAACATACACAAAGCATGTGAAGAAAAACCCAACACATGAAAACCGGATTCGACCATGTAGTTGAAATCCGGTTGAATGCTCTCAAGAATTGTGCCTATCAATTAACATGAAATTCTCACACAATTGATCACGAAGTGGACAAGCGCATGAATGGGGAAGACACTATTCATATATGCCATGTACACTCATGTGTCTACTACTCTTCATGCATGTACGGGTTCGTTGATAATTATGCACATCATGAGACACACAAGCGATTCGAATTGCCCTCGTAATTATACATAACCACCTTGTCTACTCCTCAAAAATAACCATCATGACCATCAAGAAATACTATTTAAATTCGTCCATCAACCACATCAACCTTGGAGTTAAAACCTCTCATGGAGTCGACAACATTCAATGCACCATAAGTTCAATTACGCACGTCCATCCAAGCTCCGAATTGAAAGTTCATGAAAATCGGCTGGGGCATTCTTTATTCGATCCAATCATTCTTCAAAGCGTTATATTTAACGGTCTTTCTGCAATCTGTCCCTCGTAATTATCTGTGAACTCTTCAAGGCGTGGACTGTTCAAGTCGCGCACGATGTCGCGGCAGCTGACAGCTGACTGATAACAGAAACCTCGGATTATTCACCAAAAAGGGTCAGATAATGACAGACTGGTGTGATTTTATGACACTCCCTCCCTAAGCTACGACCCAAGGGGGAGTGGCTGGTCCTGTGGGTGTGAAGCAGCCCACTGTATGAAAAATCCAGCAGTCAGACATTCCGTCACCTGTACTCCGTGGTGCAGCCAAGCACAATAAGTGGAGGGGAGGAAAGGAATAGAGCAAAGGATCCCACAGACTCCAGGAGTACTGCAGGCCTGCGGCACGACGTATCTATGATTGGCTGGGTGCTCCTGTGTGTGTCCTGTGGAGGCTGGCAGCCCATGGCTGTCCCTGTGCAACGTCGTACCTACCTAGGCTAAGCCAGCGCCCCACAGCCAACCAATGATAAAGCTGTCATGCCAGCAGTCCCAGTCAAGCAATCCTGAACTGAAAACGCCTGGTATCCAAATACTACAATCTCAGCAACACAAACACCAATGCAGGCCTGTCCGATTCAGAAAAATTGATTAATTAACCCTGGCCAGTCTGGGATTCCGGTCTCCACTTCATTCCTTGCGGGGATTCCGGTTTCCGCTTCATTCTGACTGGAATTGATTCTGAACGTGATGCCTGCAACAAACAAAAACAACAAAAACACAAGGGAAGGATAACACAGACAGAGCGGAGGTGTCACACCGAACTTCGACAAGTCATGAGAAAGCACGGTGTAAAATGGCTTCCCCTCCGAAAAATTTTGAAGGGCCAACCCGCCAACAGTTGGTAAAAAAAAAGAAACGTTAATGACACCTGTCGCGCAATGTTCTGTCACAGGGCGGGAGACCTCGGACAAACAAAAGCTGAATCCCACCCTGCACTGTACCTCTCAATCAGCACCCTACCTCTCAATGACTCCAAAATGACTCCTTGATCTTGAATCTGTTGAAGCCTGCAAGGCAGCAAGGCGTGGATATGACACATCCCCACTCCTGACGCGTGCAGAGGGGGGGGGGGGGCTATTCCGGTCTGGAGTCCCTCTCCAAACGCTTCAACGAGCGCCGCGCAGCCCTCTCCTCCCTGTACAGCTGATGCAGTGTGTCATGCAGCATACAAGGACAAGTATCCTGTGCTCGCAGCACCCTCAAATCCTTGATACTGATGTCTATATTGTGTTTGCGATTGTATTTCAGCCAGACGTCTGTCACATTGTTCATGAAGGCAGACGCCGGCTGCCATTCAGTTTCAGGGAAGCCTCTATATTTAACTTCCCATAGTATCTCCTTGTTTTTCCCTCTCCCTGATGTTTTATGTCCCCGTATGTCCTCTACAATATATTGGTCTGTTTCGACCAAAAATTCTTGCTCTGTGTAATAATGTAGAGGGACCTGCTCACCTGGTGAGGGGGGGATGTACGGTTTTATCCTCATTGAATCCAAAACCACCTCCCCCTTTTCTGTGGCAACCAGATACTGGTTGGTACCCACTCTCCCCAACACCTCACCCGGGCCTTGCCACAGCCTGTCCAGTTTCCGCTTGTTGCTGTTCATCTTGTGGTTTTGGTACCACACTCTCTCACCGTCCTGATATACATGGCGGGGGTGCTGTTGCAAAAATTTTCTGGACTCTCTATCATGTATGTCCTGCAATTTTTGCTGGACATACTTGCGATCAGCAACAAGCCTCTGAAAAAACTGGATGGCATCCTGTGACCCATGTTCAGGAATCACCGGGGGACAGTCGCCGAAGCCAATAGGCTGGCGTCCAAAGACCAAAAAATGGGGGGAATATCCTGACACTGGCCCTGGGATGTCATTGGCAGTCCACAGGGCCAGTGGCAATAACTGTACCCAATTCTTCCTTCCAGTTTGGGCGAAAAATTTCCGCAAACTGTCGAGTACCACCTGTACCGCCCTTTCTGCCCTCCCATTGGACCGGGGGCGATACACCGGGGACTGCTTTTGTTGGACACCACTTAATTCACAAAGGGTAGTGAAAAATTCCTTGGTGATAATGTGGTCGTGGTCTGAAAAAATTTCGTGCGGGAGTCCCATAACACCCACTACCCGCTCCAAATATAACTCAGCTAATTGGGGGGCTGTGATGGTCTTTGAACATGGCACTGCCATGACATATCCAGTGAGTCGGCATACAACAACAAAAAGGTTGTCATATGTGACTCCTCCGGATTCCACCGAGTGTGACCCCATATCACAGAAGTCCATGGCCACACTGGCAAAGGGATATTCAGGGATGGGGTACGAGTGACAGCTCTGTGGCTGCACTCCCTTCCGTGCCTTCACTGTCTGGCACACCGGGCAAGACCCCACCACCTGAGAAATGATCTCGGTCAAATCACTATCTTTAATGCCTGCCTGATAGCGACGCCGGAACATCTCGTGTGTCTTGCCGGTTCCAGGATGCGCATAACTGTGCTGTGCCTCGACGACCTGCTTGGTGAGGGCCACAGGCACATAAATGCGTCCACCCACTCGGATTTTTCCCTGGTATAACACATACTCCTTATCCCTGATGGAAACGACTTTCTCCCTTGTCAACACCTCCCAGTGCGGCGCTATAAGAGGATCATTCTCATAATGAGGCTCCCAATCTTCACTGAGAACCTTAATGGCTGGCGGCACTTTTACTGATTTGATATTCTGAACGTATGTCTGTAGCCCTGGTGTAAGTGCGGCTAGCCCCATCTGCTCAGATTTTCAGACATTCTGCCCAGATTGGCTACATTTTGGTCATTTTCTTTGCTTCGGCGGAATTGCCGCCTCGCAGCTCAGTCACAGGATATTTCCTATATATTTCTGATATGCCGGATTTGATTCCGCGGTCCATTTCCCGTAAATCCGCCGCATTCCGCTATTTTAGCTGGAATCGCCATTTGCCGCTGGCGCGCGCTCGCGGGCCTGATCGGCCATACAATTTTACATAAATGGATTATTTAAATTCATTCGGACAGTTTTGGACACTCAGATGTATTTAGAATAATTCCCCTCAATTTTCTTCATAGACTGGGATTTTCTGCCGGACCACAATCAGCATGGACCTTGCCTCTGTTGTCGCTGCTCTCGCCTCCGTTGGTGTTCGTGTATCCGGTTCCAACCCCAATAACAACATCCAGGGAGACTCCTCGCGTGCCTGCCCCACTGGTCTTGCCGGCCCCGAGCCCTCCGGCACTCACAACGACCCAGGGCAGCACTTTCATGGTAGCAGAGGCTACCTGAATGTTGTTCCTTTGGTGTCCCAACCACAGCTAGCCCCTCAGTACGGCCCCGTAGACTCCGCAACCTCCGGAGACGTAACGATTACGCTGCCGTGGTGCTGTGCGAACGAGGCCCTCAGAGGAATGCCTTGCGCAAGCCCAAATTGCCCAAGAAGGACACAAATCAGCAGCGGTGGAGGCCCAGATTACAATCAAGATCCCAGTCGAAATTGGCCATCAAGCAGCTGGAATCTCCCAGCTTACGCTAATGGCAACGCTCCGGTGGAGCTTACGGACTTGGCGGGGACCAATACTCCCTACCAATGTCCACATTTCGAGACCATCGATGCCGACATTGACGACATTGAGATGGGTGGTCCAGGTGAGGTACCTACCTACAATCGACCAGACTCATGGGCACAATGGGACAACCATTTGTCTTCCGAAGTGACCCGTAACCTTCAGAGTCTTGAGGCCCTGTGTCTATTAGCCACGTCTAAGCTGATAGGACAAGAAAGAATCGCCTCTGATTTTTTATTTGAATATTTTTTCCTCCTTCAAGAAGAAATTAAGACCAGGATGTGGTGGTGTTCTCAAGAAGATGAATCTTTTGCCATTTTCTTGCAGATCTGGGAGGCGAGCCCCTTCCCGAAGGAGAAGACCAAGGCACTGGTTGCCGGGCCCTCCGCCCCCCATCCCTCTGTTTCCATCCGCGACGATCTAGCCGCCGCGGTTGAGGAAGGAATCTTAGAGGCAGCTAGGCAGGCAAGCCTGGAAATTAGGACTGAAGGAGCTCCCCAAGTGGACTCCTGGCTGCGAACCACTGAGATTAGCGGTCCGACAGCCTGCTCAGGCCCTTCAGGACACGGTATGTACTGTCCTGCCGACTGCTCTTGCAGATCTCAGCGAGACTCTGAGCTCCAATTGCTCAAAGATCAAATGCAACTCATCATTCAGACGCTGGGAATTAAAGATCTTTTCAAGACCCACATGCGATCTGAGGGTGCATCATCGGTGGATCAGACTACAGAACCGTCGGAGGAGGCGACAGAAATTTTTTCGATTGCTCCTTCGGTGGACTCTAAGACCACCGATGCACGAATCAGCAGGACTAAGCTAAAGGAAAGGGTTACAATCTCTCGATCACAGAGTAGATCGGCGAAGGCTAGGACTGAGGTTCAGAATGCCAAAAGAACTGCCTCCCGTACTACCCTTCCTGCGGTTGATTCCAATGCAATTGCCCAGATGTTGCTCGCCCAGACCCTCGCCGGAGCTGGTGTGGCTAATGATGCCGCCAAGGTGTCTGCCATTACGGCCGGTGTTGGGCTGGATTCACTCCTAAATCCTACATCATTGCGACTTCGTCAGGTTGCCAAGCAACCGAAGTATAATGGGAACCCCAGACGTTGGCCTCAGTTCCAACGGGAATTTAAACTGTGGGTTAAGACTCAAAAACTCCAGGATGATCAGTTCCTGATGGCGCTCCTGGACTGCCTTGAGGGAGCGCCGGCCAACACTTGGCTCAGAACCTGGAGTGATCGTGAAGATTCAAGTTCCCCCCTTACCTTTGATGAGGTGTGGGAACAGTTGGAGGTACGTGGATCCCGGCTGCCTGAGGACCATTACCACCAGATGTTGAAGAATTTTCCCTCATTCTCTCGATTAATCTTGCACGAAGTGCAGGACAAGAGACAGCGCTTCTGGAATCTCGTAGAAGAATCTGAACATTCAGGCGAAAAATTTTCCAGTGCCGAGCTGAAAAATCTGATTTTTGACAAGATCCCCTCAGAAACCGCCGCCACCCTTCGGAATCGACAGTCCGAAGAAAAGGTCAAGACCTGGTGGGCGGAGATCGATGGCTTTGACGCCTCGGCCAACCGGTTTACCGTCAGGGAGGCACTTCAAAAGTGCTCCCCCACGTCGTTTACCAAGGTGAAATTCACTGAAAACACGTGGAAAATCAAGTTCAATGAACACGAGGATCGGGACTTGTTTGTCCAAGTCCTCAACAGGGGAGTAAGCTACCACGGAAATCGCCTGAAAGCCAGGAACTGGGTGTTCTCGTTTACTCCGCAGGAACTGTGGGAAGAGGTTGAGAGGCTCGCTGACGCCGCCAATCAAAATTTCCACGAGGGTCTTGGGGGAAACAGGAATACCCAGCAAAACACCCAAAATGGGGCCCAAAAGGGCAACAAAAAGGTGAATGACACCCGGAATGTTCAGGATCATTGTAGCATCTGTCTTCTTTTAGGTTCTACGAACCGAGCTAAGACACATTCCACCGCTAATCACCGATGGTCTGCTTACGATCACAAGGTGATTGGTGAAAATGTCAGTAATCCTCAGAATTCAGACAGGAATGACAGACAGGTGCATGGTGCCAAGGGGGGAAAGGGTAATTCGACTCCCTCCGGTGGGAACAAAAATACTGGAGGCCCTGGCGGGTCCCAAGGCAAAGGGAATCGGACTCCATCCGGTTCCGGTGGACAGCCGAACGGCCAGACGAGTCCCAATTTCAACGCCGGAGGCGGAAATCGAAATCCAGGCCAAACCCCTCAATCCGGTACAAACAAAGGAAATGCTCCAGGATCACAGGGTAAAGGTAAGGGAAATCCTTCGGGAACCCCCTTCTCTGGTAAGGGCAGAGGGCGTGGCGACGGTGGTGGCCCATCATCCGGCGGCCGTGGCCGTGGACGAGGAAAGGGCAACCATCGTGTGGATCAGGTCTCAGGTGCAGACCAGGTGTCAGATGCGGATCGAGATTATGTCGAAAACGCCCTGAATCCAGCGGATGATCCGTTCCAGGATGAATGGATCGACGAATCAGGCTGTGTTCACAACGTTAACGCAGCAGCTGGAGGTCAGAACGCCTAGGGGAGCCACGAAAATCGCCCCTCCCCAGGCGATTTCAGGCATGATCCCCAAATTCCTGATCGACCATTACTTGATGTAGGGTCGCTTGTTTTCTCTCCCCTGGATCCGGCAGCAGATCGTTCTGTTGTAGTGGACGAGGTTGGTGTACAGTCCAAGCACAGGGCTCGTCAGTTTGTCACAAAGCTGTGGGTCTCTGATTGCAAGGGAAATTTCCACCTCGCCACCTGTTTGTGTGATAATGGATCAGAGGTAAATCTCCAATCCAACTCCTTCTTACCCGACGACTGCGTGTTCGAGTCGCCTCATCCTGTTACCCTCGAGGGAGTTTCTGGACATTCTCTCGCAGGTGGGCAACGCGGTTGTTATATATCCACCCATTTGGTCGCTCAAGACCTTTGGGAAGAGCAGAATGTGGAAGAAGTTGTCCTTAAGGATGACTACTTCTACCGTGCTGACATAAAATATGACCTTTATTTGGGGCATCCTTGGCTTCGCAAGAACAGGGTAGCGCCCGTAGGTCATCGTCGTTGTTTTTTGCTGGAGTCAGGTCCTTTGGAGCGTCCTGAATTTCGTTTTTTGCACGCAGGGTTTAAAAGTGCAGAAGAATTTTTGAAGCAAAAAGTGACACCAAAATTTGGTGAAGATGTCACCATTGCTGAGGTGAATGGGAGTGCCGATTACTCCCAAGAGTTGGAATGTCTTCGTAGGGACTCCCAGCCACGACGCCCTTCGCGCTGGCACTCTTCATCCTACAGAGTTGTCGACAAATGGCGCGATGCAATTTGTGAATACTTTCATGAACATCATTCTTTTTGGCCTCAGTATGATGCATTTGCTAACCGCACGAACAAGCGCTTTGACAAGCACTTCAGCGACGCTTGGACCCACAAATGGGACAAGAAGTTGTGGATTAATCCTCCGTTTCACTTAATCCAGCAGGTCATCCACAAAATCAAGCAAGATAAAACCCAGGCAATTTTGGTTGTGCCCTTGTGGGACGACAAGCCTTGGTTTCAGGAATTACAAGACATTTGTGTTGATTACATCAAACTTCCCAGGAAGATTAAGCTGTATGCCAGGGACGACACAGGTCCCCTGCCACAGCGGTCCTGGAGTTCGCTTGCATTCCTGGTGGATGGAAAGCTTTCTGACTCTAATTCTGCTGATTCTGGTACAGATTCCTGTGTTGGGTCTGAATCTGAGGTTGAGCGTGGTACTGATGATGAATCTATTTTTTCTGATTTTTGTTCGTCAGATACCCAAGGTGATTCAACGTCCAATGGATCCGCCTCGTCTCCCTCTTCCCCAATACGGTCGACATCGAAAAGAATCTTCAGTGCACGGGCGAGGAAAAATCTCCAATCGCGCCGCAAATTCAGAGTTTTTTATGAAAAACCCCCTGTGGAAGCTTTCATGGATCCTTTCGAGGAGCTGGATCGCGAAGAAAATCTCTGGGATTTCGACACTCGACCCACCTATCTTCAGGAGGCAGTTGATACGGACCTGTTTAGGGACATCCGTAAGAAGATTCTGCCTGCCAAAGCCGAAGAAGTCGCCAAAGTTTTTTCGACAGTAATTCCTGGCGATCAGGTGGACACTGAATTGTGTTCGAGGTCAAGAGAAAAGATTTTTGAGGAACGGAAGGACACAACCCTTTCAGGGAAGTTGATCAAAGACCCCCCTGTCCGTGGACAGTTCGGTGAAGCCTTCATCGAGCTTCGTGAAGGGTACAAGGCAAAAAAACAGCGCCCTTATGAAAATCATGGACACAAACATGAGATTCTCAGAAAAATCATCGAGAGAAATCTCAGGGAATTTGGTTGGCTTGAGGGTTGTATGACCAGTGAATGGTGCTGTTCACCTTTCACAGTCCCGAAGCCACCGCCTGCAGACCAGAACACTATAGATGGTTGGCGAATGGTTGTTGATTTTCGCAATCTCAACGCCGAAACCAAGGCGGATTCACACCCCCTGCCCCTCATTGAGGAGGAAATCGCCAAGAGGGCGAGAGGTCGTTTGTTCTCTGTGCTGGATCTCCGTCACGGTTTTCACCAAATGCCGTTGAGGAAGGACAGCAGACCTCTCACCTGTATGTGCACGCCATGTGGCCCAGTCCAGTGGACCGTCATGCCCATGGGATTGAAGAACGCCCCCTCATTTTTTCAAAGAATGATGGAGGATGTGCTGTTCACAACCCATCCTGAGCTTCGTGCCTTCGTGAGTGTGTACATAGATGACATAATCATCGCGACGGAGGGGGAGGGACTGACCGAAGCCGAGCTGGTGGCCCTACATGAGAAGCAGCTGAACCAAGTTTTGGATATTCTTGACGCCAATCAGCTGATTTGTGGGCCAAAGAAGGGAAAATTATTTTTAAAATCAGTCGAATTTTGTGGTTCTCTCCTAGAGAATGGCACTCGACGACCCAGTCCAGGGAAGCTCGTCGCTATTCAGAAGTGGAAGCGCCCTGAGACGATCACGGAGTTGAGAGGATTCCTGGGTTGTTGCAATTTTTACCACACTTTTGTGCCGAATTATGCCAAATTTGCTGCCCCCCTCACTGAATTACTGAAGGTAGGGAGAGATGCAGGCAAGGCAGGTTCAAAGGTTCGTGTCAAGTGGACTGACGAGTGCGAGGAGGCCTTCCATCACTTGAAGGCAGCCCTCTGTGAAGTCGCCACGTTGCATGTGCCCCAATTTGACCGACCCTTCTACATTAGAACCGACGCTTCTAGGTACGCGATCGGAGCTGTCCTTGAACAGGTTGATGAAGCCACCGGCGATCATTACCCTCTTGCATTTTGGTCTCGGAAGCTAGCCCCACGCCAAATGCAATGGTCGCCGCGTGAGCAAGAGACTTACGCCATAATTTGCGCTCTAAAAAAGTACCAATCGTGGGTTGGCACCAACCGAGTCGAGGTCCTGACGGATCATCGATCTCTGGAGTATTGGGCCACCGAACACATTGATACTGTCGCGAGCCCAGCTGGTCGACGGGCCAGATGGCACGAATTTCTCTCTCTGTTTGACCTCCATGTGTCGTATCTGCCTGGAAAACACAACACGGTAGCGGATGCTCTGAGCCGATGGGCTTACCCCGCCTCAGAGGGGCTGCAAAGTACCAACATCCATGGTACGGAGCAGGACCGCCATGTCATCATCGAATGGGATCAGGAAGAAAAGAAACTCATTCGACGTGCATGCATGCAGTGCGCTGTTAAACAGCACGCATTGCCGTGTCACGACATCACGGCCATCTCAGATCCGGCGCATGCCCATGAGATCTGCACCAAAACGATGAAAGTCGTGGAAAATGTCACCGATCCCTCCACAGGGAGTGTGAAACGGTTTGACTACACCCGACGAGTAAATCGATTTCGGTTGATCCAAGGCATTAAGCGTCGAGATCCGGCCAAAACTCCACCCCTGCCTAAGGATTCCCTGATCATCCGTGACTGGACGCCCGATTACCTGCAGGATCCCATGTTTAAAGAGGTCTTTGGAAATCTCAAATCCAAAGATGCTCACAGAGATGGGATTTTTGCTGAGTACTCGTTGGATGGGGGGAAGCTGTGGATGGAGGGTAAATTGTGTGTGCCAGACGCCCTAGCCCCCCGAGTGTTAAACTGGTGGCACAAATGGGAGTCCCCCCACGCACATGGCCGTCGACTGTGGTCGATGATTAAGCATAGGTTGTTTGGATCGAGGCTCTACACTCATTGCATGAAAGTAGCTGCCGGATGTGCCCAATGTGCTGTCTCGACGCCTCCCAGCGCGAAGAAGCACGGCCATCTGAGGCCTCATCCTATTCCGGAGCGTCTCTTCAACAGAGTCACGAGTGATTTTTTTCTATCTCGGTGAGCTCGATGACGAAGAGTGCCATTGGACTAACAAAAAAGTCAATGGTGTGCTCCTTATTCAGTGCCGTCATTCCGGCTACATTCAAGTGTTGCCTTGCAACATTGAGTCGATGACTGGCAAGGCTGCCGCCAAATGGTGCGCGCAGACCTGGATGGGAGGCTGGGACGTCCCATCCGAGGTGGTCACGGACTCAGGCAAAGAGTACACCAAGGCCTGGCCAGCCACAAAAGGCGCCGTTCAGTGCAAAAAGGCAAAGAGTACACCTCCGAATGGTGGAGAGAATTGTGTGCTCGCCTTGGAATCCACCACCTCAGGTGTGAAATCCACTCGCATCGAGCGCTGCCTGGCGAAAGAGCCGGCCGCTCTGTTATAAATATGCTTCGTAAGGAGCTCGCGAGTGAGAAGGATTTCCACTGGCTTGAAGTTCTCTTCGCATTGCTTCGCCGTTACCACAACACGCCTTTGTATCATGGCCTTTCTCCAAATGAAATTGTCTTTGGACGAAAGAAGTGTTGGTGGAACATGCCGTTGAATAATCCTCGCCCCTGTAAAGATGCTTCGCTGTTTTTGGACGAAGTCCAACGAGCAGATAAATCTGTGTCGAAATTAATCGAGAAGCATCAGGCTGACTGGCTTTGGGTTCAAAATCAAGGTCGAAAAAACCCCCACAATTTTGAAGTCGATGATCGAGTTTGGCTTCGAAAATCCGAAACCACCCTGGACGGAGATGACAAGCTTCTTCCCTTGTGGGAGGGGCCATTCGCTGTTACAGCGCGTCTTGGGGAGAACAGGTGGAGGATTCGTGTGGATGTCAGCAGGGAAATTGACGTTTCGGGCGATCGCCTTAAGAAAGAGATCCCCTCCCGCAAGGATCGAGTTAAACCCCTTTTTTGGACTGCAAAACACTTGTCCGATCGGGTAATCGAAGGGGGAAAGTACGAACTCAAGAGGATTGTTGAAGCAAGACGTGACGCCAAGGGCGAATGGGAATTTCTGTGTGAGTGGAGGGGCTTTGATTCCAGTCACAACAACTGGGAACCAGCCCAATCTTTTGTTCATGGATACACCAAGGGGTTCATTGACTTCCTGAAGAAGCACCCCGAAATTGGCGTACTCCTGACAGATTGTTTGTCGAAACCAGACAGACAAGTGGAGAGCGACGGAAAACGACCTGTGGTGAATCGAGATCCAGCCTTTTACGGCCCTCAGCAGCCACATTCCAGGGCTGATCCGTCGATCCCCCCTCCTGTGGTCAGGCCAGCCCAGGAGCCAAATGAGGACCAAGCTTCAAGTTCGGCCGCTGATCTGCAGCGCCCAAGCCGTACGAGGGCCAGGCCAGACAGGTTGGTGGTCACATGCATTCGTGCTTGGCCGAATTGAGGAAGCCATCCTAACACATTCTGCTCAATCCACTGTTCATTCTTTCTGTTTATGTCATGATGTGGAGAACTGCGAATGTTTGATAATTTGACGTCAATCAACTTTTCTTTGGTCTCCGTTAGGCAGACAAGGCGTAGATACGCTGACGGAGTGTGCTGCCGTGTTCAGAAAAAACCAAACTCAGGCTTAATTCAGGCAGATTCGGGGTAATCTTGTCTCTGTTGGTCTGTGCATCTTTGGAATTTTGCTACTCGTGCAGATGGAAGCAAATGTACATAATCAAAACACCGGCCGGTGACATGCACCCCTACAGGCAACCCCTGTAGTACTGGCTGCACCAGATGCGACGCCAGGAACTCAGATCTCACCTTCATTTGCTGTGATGCTGACGCCAAAGTCCAGATTCAGATCCAGGATCCTCAAATTTACCTTGAATTTCTCAGGTTTGTCCATCATTCTGCCACTGTTGTACGAAACCCAGACGTCAATTGTTCAGACAATCTTCATCTAGGAGCTCTAGGGACTTCTAACAGCAACCTCTGAAGTCCGTAAGCTTCGTTGTATTTTTGGCACACGCCAATGTGAGCTCAATCCGACCAGAAACTGTCGAGAATGGTGAATCCAAGTGTCTTGTGGGACTTCATCGAAAGATTGGCCTTGTCCAAGTCGATTGACACCACCGCCACTGTAAATTCGGTGTCTCTCAGTTATATACTGTCAGTAAAGCGCCTTCAGCGAACCTTCGGCGCGTTACATGCCAAGGATCCAGGGCCAGCATGTCCCATCATGATGCATCATCACATGATCCACATTTTGATAGAATCTGTTAGATGCTCGCGAACCAACGTGCCGGAAAGCACAATTGAGCTGAATAAACGACAATATATATTAACTTTAGTCTAAACGAAGGTGTTGGTAGTTTCAGTTGTACGCATTCCGCTTCATTTCACCTTCATCTCAGGGAATTTACTCATGTTAGGACAATTTAGATTGATTTCCTTGTCATCTCCCATCATTCCTCGAAGATCTGTCGACGGCTTCGCCTAACTTCGTTGACGCTTATGATCTTCTGTGCACTTAGGGTCTGTAGACTACATGTGTATTTGTTTTACCGCTCTGTGATTGCTTAATTCCCTTCATCTCTGCCCAAATTCATTCTCATTTTTGCTGAATCTTGTGATCATCCACCAGATGCGCCAAATCTGAGCCACATGCTGTACTTTTCAGAACGACAAAAGCGGGATAACACGATGTAGAGTTCGGCGAGGACACCGTAGCGTGCCCGCGACAGCGAAACTGTGCCAGAGCGCTGAGATGTCACTCCAATTCTTGATCCCCCCACTCAATCCACCAATAATCTACCTCATTCTCAACCAATGCATGGTTTGGTATCGATTCTCGATACGTTTACATGCTTTTTAGCCCGCGACCTAATGTTTTACTGCACGGAGGACTGTTCGTCACTTCTCATTCTGTCTCATTTCAGGTTCATCCAGCCTGATTCAGTGCCAATTCAGCCCAATTCAGGTCAGATCAAGCAGATTTCGCCTCATCGAGGCTACATTTCTATGTTTTTCTGGGACTTACCCGCACTACGTTCTTCGTTGACGTAGCGACACACCCCAGTGTGTTTTTGGAGGGGGAGTGTAAGTGCGGCTAGCCCCATCTGCTCAGATTTTCAGACATTCTGCCCAGATTGGCTACATTTTGGTCATTTTCTTTGCTTCGGCGGAATTGCCGCCTCGCAGCTCAGTCACAGGATATTTCCTATATATTTCTGATATGCCGGATTTGATTCCGCGGTCCATTTCCCGTAAATCCGCCGCATTCCGCTATTTTAGCTGGAATCGCCATTTGCCGCTGGCGCGCGCTCGCGGGCCTGATCGGCCATACAATTTTACATAAATGGATTATTTAAATTCATTCGGACAGTTTTGGACACTCAGATGTATTTAGAATAATTCCCCTCAATTTTCTTCATAGACTGGGATTTTCTGCCGGACCACAATCAGCATGGACCTTGCCTCTGTTGTCGCTGCTCTCGCCTCCGTTGGTGTTCGTGTATCCGGTTCCAACCCCAATAACAACATCCAGGGAGACTCCTCGCGTGCCTGCCCCACTGGTCTTGCCGGCCCCGAGCCCTCCGGCACTCACAACGACCCAGGGCAGCACTTTCACCTGGCATGTGCCAGCTCATCTCAGTGAAGCCTTGAAGCAAGGTTTCACTCTTCTGTACGGTTCTGAGGTGACGTCGTATGTGTCTGGGAAGGCACATTGCCTCCTCCTGATGAAGATCAGACTGTGGCACAGGGCACTCAGCCTGATCCTGAGAACAGTCAAAAACATGGCAAAACAAAGCCTCCTGAGACGCAAACTCACAACCGTCAGAGGCCACACAGAGCTCAGAATTATCCTGCAATGAGGCCACAGTACGGTATACATCCTGCAAGAGCTGCACCATGGCATGCTCGTCCTGAAATGCCTCAGGATGGTCCGCCTTCAACTGTGCCCTCACCCGTTCCCACTCAGCTCTCTCAGCCTGGCCCCAGCCCTCCATATCGGCAGTGCTGCCGTGAAAATTTGTATCCTGGGCCACCCCGGCTGGGTAGGCCCATCGACTAAGGGCATCTGCCCCGTCGTTTTCATCCCCCGGTCGATATTCAATCGTAAGATTGAATCGACTCAAAAATTCATGCCAACGCCCCCGCCGACCCAAAGGCCCTGAAATGGTACAAAGATCTTCTTTGTACCATTTCACTATGGAGCTGTGATCTGTTTGCACCAGAACCTCCTGGCTCCCAATCCAGGATTGGAACTTGAGCAAACAGGCCACAACCGCATAGGTTTCCTTTTCCCGGGGGGTCCAAGCATACTGCCCAGTGTTTCTGGTACTGCCCCCCTGCCCTGCCCGCTGGCCTTGGAGCTTGCGACTAAAAAACGCGACAGGATGGTACCCTCCATCTTCCTGTTCCTGCTCCAAGGCACCCCCAATAGCATAATCTGACGCATCACAGCGTATGCGCCAGGGCCTCCCAGGTTTGGGCAGATACAAACCTGTAGCAGCATTTAATGCGCTTTTTAAACCCTCAAAATTTTTCTTCATCTCATCACTCCAATGGATGCGCGCTTCTTTGGCACTCAATTTGATGCGTTTGCGTTTCTTCGGGACATTTGTATCAGTCTTTTCATCTGCTGCTTCAGGGGGGGCGTACTGATACTTGCCCTTAAGGGCGTCCATGAGGGGGGCGGCCATTTCTGCAAATTTTGGGATGTACACTTGGTACCATCCCACCAGCCCCAAAAATCCCTTGAGCTGTTTGGCAGTGGTGATGGTGTCGTGCTGCCACTGCCGCACTGCTTCAGTTTTGGCCGGGCTGGGAAATCTTTGGCCGTTCTGTAAAATGTGCCCAACGTACTGCACCCGTTTTTTAAATAAATGACATTTCTCGGGTTTCACAGTAAGTTGGGCTTCCGCCAACGCATCAAACAAGGCACAAAGCTTTTCTGCATGCGCCTGGAAGTATTTTTGCAGCATTTCTGGTTCCTGTTTTTGGGCTATAGTGGTTTTCTGGGGGTCCAAAATTTCTTTGCCATTAGAGGACATAATGTCATCTATGTATGGCTTGGATGATGGGCAGTTGCGCGTGACATGCTGCACCATCTCCTGAAAAGCAGCTGGGCCCACTTTAACCCCCATGGGCAAGACGTTCCATTCAAACACACCAAAAGGAGTGCAAAACGCCGTGAGGTGTTTGCTGTCCTCCTCAAGGTGCATTTGATGGAAGCCGTCTTCCAAATCAATGAGCGAATATAAAAAATTTCCCTGCTCATTGGCCAGCTGGTCCTCAATGACGGGGAGGGGGAAGTTTTTGCCCTCCAGGCAAGAGTTGAGATGGCGATAGTCAATGACTAAACGCCATTTCCCACCCGGTTTCGGAACCAAAAATGCCCTAGCAACCCACTGTGGGTCGCCCTCACACTTCCGAAGCATCCCTTTTTTCTTAAAACCCATGACTTTATCATAGAGGGCACTTTCCTTCGGTCCTACTGCTCTGATGGGTTTATCAGCTCGGGGTCCTGCATGCTTTTGTTTCAACTGTAACCTGACCTTAGCATGCGGACCCCGTTTGGCCTGTGCTTCCTCGGTGACCTCATGTGTCGGTATAGAACGAAAAACTCTGTCACTGTACTTCTCCATGATAGTCTCCTTGAGGCTTTCAGCACCTGACCAATCTTCATCTGCCTGTATCACTGACCTTATATGCCGCTCTGGCGTCGCAGTCCATCCTGCCTGCACATGTGTGCGGCCCGGTGGACGTGCCCGATGTCCGAATCTAGAACGGACAGAATTACACTGATCATGGGGAAGGGAATTAATGCCGTTTGCTGCTTGAGGAAGAGAGGGAGAACTGTCAGAAAAATCAGGCGAAGAATTCGCGCACATACCATGCTCAGAGTCAGATCGAGGCATTGCTTGACGCTTCTCGCGTTTCGCTTGCTCCCGGTGTAGTCTGCGCTTCATCCCGCGACACATCCTGTGAGGATCAGGAGAGTCATCGTCAGATTCAGTTTCAGCATCAGAATCCGGCCGCAGGAGTTCAGATGGGGTGGGGTGTGGAGCAGGCAGGTCGAAAGTGCTTCTGTGAGGAGAGGGGGGGGCTACAGTGCTGGGGGAGTCCCAATCTTCAGAACTCCAGCCCTTTTTGTAAGCTGGCACTGTATGGGGATCAGAAACTACGTCCTCAGGATCACCCCATCCTTCCCCTTCCGCATCACTACAAAAAGCATCAAACAACGCAATTCTGTACTCACACTTTGTGGTGTGTACCATGCCCTGTGCGTCCTCAAACAGCGGGGAACCAATGGGGATGTCTATCCAGTCCAGCACAACTTCCCCAAAGTCCCACCACCACGCTGCATCCCTGCGCACAGGCTGAATGGCCACACCCCGCGCCCCATCAAATCTCAATTTAGGGACGCATTGTTCCCACAGCTCATTGGGGGGGTGTAACCATAAATGAGCCTCGTTCCAGGGCTGGAACAAGGCATCCGTCTGACGATCCCAAAACCGATCAAACCGTTTTAAAGATTTGCTTGCAAATGCATCTGTCAGCCGTGGACACTGACCAAACACTGTAGCGGTCTGGATCCACCGCATAATGCGATCTACTACACACTGTCTCACTGCTACTGCTCCCTTCATTCTCTTACTGCGAAATTTTTTCTCCCGTGCCTGCGTTTTCTGATGCTGAGCTGCACTACGCCACACTGGCCTCAATGCTGCTGTCTCAGTTGGTATATTACTTCTCCTACTCCTTCTGACTGAACTCAGATCAGGGTCAGCTCCACCCTGTGCGGTCTCACCCGAGTCCGCCCATAGATCCAACTGCTGTAAATCACAGCAGTCCCGTTCCACCTGTACCACGTGACACGCAACATTGTCAGGCGACATGCGGGCCGAACCCCACATGCGGCGCACTTCAGAGTGAGCGGAGGGCCCTTCCGACTCTGCCTCCGAAGTGATACCATACTGGTCATCATGAACCTCTACAGTCTTAACTTCAGCTACGCCAGGACCCAAGGTCTCTGGCCCTCCTGGGACGGCGTCCACAAGCGCTCTGTCCAACAGGGCGGCTATCTCAACAGGCAAACCCGGAGCAACCGACCTCCTCTCAACATCCCTGGGAATGATTGAGGGGGATTTCTGATCTGGAATGGGGGGGCGATCCCCTACCAGCGGGGATTGGTCTCTGATGACTCTAATCCCTGAGATAAACGCAGACACAATTGCTGGCATACAAAACACCAACAAAGCCACACCCACATCAACCGCGGTGGGCTGGAGTCGCGTCTCTGGTGACGTCTCTGACTCCGGAGATACTACTACTGACTGTTTCTGGGCCTGCCGAGCTCGCGTCACAGGGCCCGTATACTCCTTACAACTGTTACTCACTGTCTCTGTTCGTACTGCTGTTGCTGTTGTTGCCCTGCGGGCAGTACTAATCATATATAGCACATATAAAAATAAAGGAGACATAAACTGTGTATGCCATGAGGGTCCAGGTGGACAATGGGGATGGATCAGGGGAACGTCGTCTGCAGCGGCATTAGGGAGGGGAGAAGGCAATTTAGGAAGGGATGGGGCAGGGGGGGGCGGTACACTCAACCCCTCCTTGCAGACGTTGGTAATTGGCCGTGGCTGATCGGTGGATCCCCATCCATCAGACCCTCGCTGCGTGTGGGACAGTTCCTGTACCACTTCAATTTTTGGCAACAGATTAAGTTCTAATGTCATCTGTGCTATTTTGTCGCCAGGATGCACCTGAAACTCCGTCAGACCCTCATTCTTGAGCACCACGCCTACGTTACCCCAGAAATCGCAGTCAATGACACCCGCCCCAACCCTCAGTCGGTGTTTCACTGCATTCCCTGATCGATCTTGTATCTTGCCATAGGTTCCCACAGGCAACTGAAACGCCAGATCCAGAGGGATGCACACCTGTTGTTGCACTGGTATGGTAATTGCTCTGGGGGCATATAAATCATATCCGGCTGCCCCTTGTGATCCCCGTGTCGGGACGATGGCGACAGCGCTTAATAATTTCACCTTCAATGGATTTTTGCGCGTATGAGTCTCCACAAGCGCTGTGAAGGAAGGTGGGGAGGGGGGTTCAGGATAAGAAGGTACTGTGGCTTCATGCACAAGGGGGGACGGATATACATGCAATCCTGCTACAAAATCTGGTCTGATCTCAGGCTCACTGAAACTCCTGGTGCCTGGCAACCCCATGGGAGTGGCTGGCTCAGGGGGGGGTGTATCAATCGAATCATTCTCCAAATCCAATTGCTGGACAATGCGAAGAATATTGGGCTTGACTACTCCCTCCCTACGCCGAAAACCTGTCCCCTGGGGAGTATTCGTAACTGCAGAAGGCCCACAGTGAGGGCATGCAGACTGTGGTGTCCCCTTGAGAGACGTCGTATACACAAAGGTCATTTTCTGACAAGGGCCCTCGCAATGGACCGCATGTTGATACTCCAAGTGGAGATCAAATGAGACTCTCTTTGGCTTTCCGTTGAGGATTGGATGTGGCATACCTGCAGCTTCACCAGTTATCTCGTTGACTGGATTCGCTTCCGCACACTGCTGATCCGCAGTCTTCGGTTTGGCCACCTGCACCATGGCAGTGGGTGTATGTACAGACTGGGTTTTACCATGTTGGTAACGAGGGGTACGCAACCCACGAAAGCAGCCCTTGACCTGTACCAATGCCTCCTGTCCTGGTACAACCGCCAACCCGTATGACAACAAAAATGGATACCCCAAAATCAGCCGTGGCCCAACAGCAGCAACGTGTAAAAAAACTTGCTGGCACTTGAAAATTTTAGTGCCCTCAGGAGTAAAAACGGGTAAACTCAGGTTAACCAACACTCCTTGACTGCCGCCAGGCAATGCTGTTTTGCCAGCAGTCAACAACACAACTGGTATAGGCGCTGGTTGGAGTGCTGTCACATGTTGCTTCAGCAACTCCATGCCTATAACACCCATAACTTCACAGCCCGTGTCAGCAAGGGCGGTAATCCAAACGTCTGGCAATGCCAGCGCATCTGCCAACTGCAATTTGGTCTGTGTGGTGAGCTCTCGACAGTCCTTGGCCGATTTGGCTCTAAGCTTGCGCGGTGATTTCAAAACCTCGTCTTGAATATCGCGCATATCTATACTGCACAGATCAGCGGCAAAGACTTGCTGATGTCGGAGGATCTTATTAGCATCAACATGCAGAATTCTGACCGTCCTTGCCTTCCGACTGGCTGTGGCCTGGCACGGCCCCCGGGCGCGTCTTGCTTCCCGCAGACCCAATAAATACTGGTGTCTGCGGTTCGCTTTGGGCAACCTGCCAGAACCCTACTTGTTGGTGACAGTATTGGGACACTTGTCTTGCCAATGCCCGTACTTGCCACATGCCTTGCACTGATTCTTGTCCACGGAGCGCGACCGCCGACTGTCGTTAGATCCCGAACGTCGTTTGTCTGGCGTCCTGGGCCTGTCCGGCGTCGTCCTGCGCTCTGGGGTCTTCTGCCGTTCCGGTGTCCTCCGTCGCTGAGGCGTTTGGGTTCGCTCCGGTGTCCTGGGACGTTGTGCACCATTATGTGGTCGGGACTGATCAGGCGTCCGTGGGCGATCCTTATCACGACGGCCATCTCTTCGCGGATTATACAGGGGACATTCCACAGCCCTATGTCCTGTATGCCCACAATTGAAGCACTTGGTGTTGGGGTCAAAGGGAACTTTGTCCAGTGCCTTGCGCTTCTCGTCCGATCTGGCAGTCCTGTGAGACTGGTGCGATTTATGAGAGTCTCTGGATCCAGAGCGTTGATGACCCTTATCCCTCTCGTTGGACCTGGACCGGTGTGGGTCTTTGTCATACGGGCGTTCGCGTGAATGTGGTCGTTCATTCCTTCTGGAATCAGATCGTCGGTCCTGTTGCAGACCATCTCCGCCCGATCTCGCACCCCATGGTCGATGTGGAGATCGGGACCCACTGCGATGTGCTTTTCGGCCCCTGTGATGATCTCCCCGATAAGTCTGCATAGACCAGATATGGACTTCAGCCCCATGCGCTTCCATCATGAATCTCTCTGAGGTTTTGGCATATTCGTCCTGCAGCAGCATCTTCATCACCAATAGATACAGCTCCAAGTAGCTGTATTCATTGCCATACTCAGATTGCTGTTTCCATATCAGACGGTAAGCCCTTGTTATCGTCGTGTCGTCGGGGCACTCCTCCATGTGTACCCGCATCAGGACCACCAGCGCTTCAGTTGCTTGTCGATAGTTCATGCCATCAGTCACCTCAGCACCTTCTTCAGACCAGTCCGCCATGAAATCAGCCCAGGACGCACTGGTAATAATTTCTGATGGAATCTTCCTCTTGCGGAATCGAGCTCCCGGTTCATGTAAATTCCGGATTTTGCGGCCCGTGATGTCGCGGTATAACTCCGCAAAGGTCATACGTTGACGATGGCGATTCTTCGCATGTCTTTCGCGGGTTTTCTCATTAACAACGGCTGTCAGCAACAAATTCATTTGTTCCTCCTCATCGAATCGTCTGCCATATCCCACTCGCCATCGATCATACCGTTCTTCCCACTCGTCCAACGTGTCCGGCTCGCCATCCCATCTTGGAACTGCTGCCATCTGTTGTATCACGGACTCCGCTGTGGGGTCAACCCATGACTGGCCCCCGCTTCCATAGACTCCAGCAATACCTCCCGTTCGTGGCTCGTGCTGTACTGGTCCTGTGATAGCAGGCTTCACCCAGGGTGTAGTCTCCTGGAATGCTTTGCCGCTTGGGATGCCAGTAGGGAGTATTTTTGGAATCCTTCGTCCAGCCTTCCAATCAGCCTGTGATACCCGAGCCAGATTGGGAATAAAACACCCATCGCGGACATACTGGGCCAGCTGTGCCCATCGAAGATCAACCTCACCCCCATACATTGGCGAGTAGTCGGACGACCAACGTTTGGGTATGGGCTGCAGCCACGCGGGGGGGTCCGGCAATCTTTGAGTCCCACGGATGACTGCCGATGTTTCACTGGGTGTGGGCGGCAGTCCGTCGTCTGCTGCCAGCGGCCTCCCAGGCGATTTCTGTGGCTCCGATGTCGAGCCAGGGACGTAGTGGGTTGGGGGTGATACTGTCGGTGCGCTCGGTGGCGGTGGCGGTGATGTGGATGCTGTTGCTGATTGTCTCAGTTCAGCAACCTCCTCGACCCTTTGCTTGACGTCGTCAAGGTCTTGTACGTGCATTTCTGCAACAGAACGCAAATACGCGACGTTTGTCTGGCAATCTGCAATTTTGATGTCCTGTTGCTGTCGTTGTTCATCGAACTCATCGAAACGAGAGTAGATCTTGCGTACTTCAGTGTCTACATGCCCCTTCAAGGTAGCATCAGGGTCTGTGGGGCTCGGACTTCCATCCCTGCGCTCCTTCTGCAATTTGTCCACCCTTGCCTCGATGTGTTCCCTCCATTGGCCATACCAGCGTCCGATTTCGCGGACTTTGTCGTCCAACGCAACTCGCTGATCAACTTCAGTGTTTAATTGACGCTGCACTTCCTGGACGCTGACTGCATTAGTCTCAAATCGCTCTGTACTCAAACCCGTGTGCTTTTCTCGTTCTCCATCCGCCTTCGTTGTTCGGTCCAGCAACTCACGATAGAGCTGCTGCAGACTACTGACGTCGGCCGCATTGGTCTCGTACCGTGTCCTGCACGTGTCCTTGTGCTGGTCCCGGTCCTCGTCCGACTTTTTCTGCATGTCCAACAATCCGGCATAGAGCTGTTCAGCCCGCTTCACGGTATCCTCAATCGTGGTAAGCCTCTTTGATGTCTCCTGAGCGAAGTCGCTGGCATCAGCGGCAGGTCTGGTGGCCTTGCTGCTGACCAAAGCCTGCTCAGCACGTTGCACCATGCCTTCAGCCGCTTGCAATCTGAGAAGTGCCTGGCCGTGTGCCTCCTTTTCTCTACCTTGCAGCCCTGCCTTCGCCGTCTCCATCTCCGTTTCCATGGCCTCCTTTGTTGCTGAGACCGCTGTGGCAACCCGATTCACGTCGTGCAGTGCTGCCTGTGCCAATTGCTGACACGTGCTGCTGGTGGTTGCATGGCCCTCAGCATCACTGGCGTATCCTCGCGCTTTGTCGGCATATTTCCTCGCTTCACTGATCACCTCCACTATTTCAGGGCGTCCTCCAGCAGAATCTGGGGCCTGTGATCCTGCCCCACTTACCCCAATCCGGTTGAGGCGATTATCATGCTCCTCTAGCCATCTCTCCAGGGCGTCATGGCGCTCCTGCACCTTGGCTCGGACTTGTCTGGTTTCATTGTCCTGCTGGGTCATCCAGGCGTCCATCTCATCCTGCCGTTTGAAAATTGTCTCCAGGGATGCCTTGGTCTCCCTGCCATGACGCTGCACAAACGATTCGTTGGTCGCCAACTTGTGACTGATGCCCTGTTGATCAAGGGCCGTCTTCGATTGCACCTGGTGGAGTTGTCCTTGGAGTTCACGGAGGTCTTGACGTGCCTGGCTCACCTCATTCTTGATGTCCTCGGCATCAGCATCCCTGCCCTGGGCTTGTCTTGTGAGGAGACTGATTTTTGCTTCCACATCCCTGTGATCCTTCTCTTCCTGTGCGGCTATGGCTTCCACCTTCCTACTCACAGTATTCACTTCCGTGTCCACATAACGGCGCAGCATTGCCAATTCCTCAGCCCCTGTCTGCACTTTTTGCAGGCATTCATTGACATGTGCCATCGTTGGCAGTTGTGTCTTGTCAGCCTGCAAGACTTGTATTTGTTTCTCCAATTGTACAACCAGGGTGTTCGCATTGCTCTTGTGCCTCTCAACCTCGCTGCGAATGGTCGTCAACGCTGTTTCCCGCGCGGCATTGTGATCCCTTTTGAAGGCCTCCATCTCGCTGCGAATATTTCCAAGAGAAGCTTCATGTGTACCCATGGTTGTTTGATGTCTTTCGAGAATTTCTCGTAGGCTAGCAACGGAGGCGCTGTTGTCACTTTGCGAGGTCGAAGACATAACTAGCGCCGATTGTTTGAACTCCTCGAATTGTTTCTTCATCTTGTCCATTCCATCGTTCATGTGAGTTTTGTAAGCTTCAAATTCTTCACGGAACACTTCAAAAGCCTTTGCATTCAAACCTGGCTCATGTGAACTTGGGACACTTGAACTCGAGTCGTCGTACTTTTGTTCCCGTACTTTTTTTCCTTGTCGTTCTTGAGCTTTGAGCACTATTTTCGCCACCTTGATAGCTAACTCCTTCGTGACCATCGCACCACGCGGCTGTGAGCTTTGTGGACTCGAAATCGCGTGGATGCGGCGCCGCTTGCCATGTAGTCGCTTCGAGCGAGGGGGCATGTGTGCATCGTTGGCGCCGTCATGTTGTTGTCTTGTTTGTGGTTCACCGTAACTGACTCGTCGTGGTGTTAATTTACCCAACTCGTCATCACCACTAACCAACGAACGTTGTGGAGTCATGCTTTCTAAAAATTGCACAAACTCAATGTCTCTTGTGTCAACCAATGGACTTTTGTCCGTTTCGTGGCCAATTTTGGCAGGAACGAACGGCTTAACACCTGAACTGCTACCATGTAATAGAGTACTCCTACTAGTGCTTGGAGACTCCATCACTCTAAATGTTGTTGGGCTTTAGTGAAAAATGGATAATTCTCCAAAATTTCTAATTGATTTTCTTACCACCAAAATAACAATCAAAATCCCAACAACCTTCGCAACACCCTAAGAACACACAACAAGTCAACACAACAAGGGTCGGTGTTTGGCTGAACCTGTGGTGTACTTGGTGATGGGTGTTCGGTCTCTTGGGCTCTTATACTCCTTGTAATTCCCACTTCATTGCAAAGCAATACATAACATTGGAAGTCCTGAGAGAAGTACATGAAAATATATGAACATGGAAATCAAAGCTTATGTAGACACAAGTTGTCTCAAATCATAAGTGTCAAACCCAAAATATAATAATAAATAATATCAAAATGATAGTGAACTTGTACGTACAACATGTGTGAAACATACACAAAGCATGTGAAGAAAAACCCAACACATGAAAACCGGATTCGACCATGTAGTTGAAATCCGGTTGAATGCTCTCAAGAATTGTGCCTATCAATCAACATGAAATTCTCACACAATTGATCACGAAGTGGACAAGCGCATGAATGGGGAAGACACTATTCATATATGCCATGTACACTCATGTGTCTACTACTCTTCATGCATGTACGGGTTCGTTGATAATTATGCACATCATGAGACACACAAGCGATTCGAATTGCCCTCGTAATTATACATAACCACCTTGTCTACTCCTCAAAAATAACCATCATGACCATCAAGAAATACTATTTAAATTCGTCCATCAACCACATCAACCTTGGAGTTAAAACCTCTCATGGAGTCGACAACATTCAATGCACCATAAGTTCAATTACGCACGTCCATCCAAGCTCCGAATTGAAAGTTCATGAAATCGGCTGGGGCATTCTTTATTCGATCCAATCATTCTTCAAAGCGTTATATTTAACGGTCTTTCTGCAATCTGTCCCTCGTAATTATCTGTGAACTCTTCAAGGCGTGGACTGTTCAAGTCGCGCACGATGTCGCGGCAGCTGACAGCTGACTGATAACAGAAACCTCGGATTATTCACCAAAAAGGGTCAGATAATGACAGACTGGTGTGATTTTATGACAAGGCGCCGATGGCGGGGGTGGGACCACCGTAACGGGTTCCGCTGGCGTGGAGTACCAGTGGTCCCACGCATCGATCCTAGATGCAACGGCGGCGTAACGTGTAGCGAGCGACTCCACTGCGCTAAAGCACTTAGCCGTGTTGCCGTTGGACATCTTAAGATGATCCGACACACTAGCCTCCACCGCCTTAGAATCCCGTTGGTAGCCCTGAACCACCGCGTCAAACTTAGCCAACGTAGACAAGATTTGGGTCATCCGGTCCCTGTAGGACTGACTGATGCCCACGGTAGAGGCTACTGCCTGAGAAAGTTCCTGATGAGATCGCTGCAACTCCAGATTCTGATTTCGCAGGTCCCTCACCTGTGCCATCAGAGATTGGATGCACGTTTCGTAGTGCACCACACACCGGGGACAGCCACAGGTGTGCTGTAGGTCGTCCTCCCCCCGTGTAGGAGTGGGGCCCCCAGAATGTCGAAAAGATGGACCCCCCCCTCCACGAGGAGGAGATGAGCCACCACCGCCCCCCCCAGCAGCCCCCCCTGCCACGGAGGGACCAGAGGGCCCCCCCGCAGGGCGAGACGGGGGTGTGGGGCGCGTAGCAACAGGCGCTGGCGCCCCCCCACTAGAGGGATGTCCCCCCCCCGAACCCCCACCACTAGATGGCCGAACCAGGTGCGGGATTCCTTGCACGTGCTCGATGTAAGCCACCTGGCGGTGGCGGGGTGACGGCGGAGGGGGAACATGACCAACAGTATTCGGTCGCGGCGGTGGGGGTGGGGAATCGTCCGCCACAATATACTGTGGTGACTCATGAACCACCATAGGTGATCGAGTTCTCGGACGGGAAGCAAAAACAGGCTCCGATCCCGTTGCAACCGCTGGATCCCCCCCCCAATTGGGCAGTTGGGGGTCCTCCGTAGGAGATGTATTTGTCGGGGGAGAGACCAAATTTATTGGGAGGGTTGCTGAACCTCCCTCCACCTGATTCCCTCCCCCCCAGCACAGATTGTTGACCTTCGGCATTGCCGGAGAATCATCCACTAGGGATGGACGATCTTTCGTGCCACTCATAGGCACTGGAGATGTAGTACCGGCCCGGTCCCCCGTAGGCTCCGGAGATTCCACGACAAGACACGGGCGGTTTTTGACGCCGCTCATAGGCACCGGAGACTCTTCCACTGCAATGAACTGAGGGGCCGGAGAGTCCTCCACCGTGGTGTAGTGGGGGGCCGGGGATTCTTCCACCAGCATGGGGCGATCCCTGGTCCCTGACATAGGTTCAGGAGGTGCAGGCGACGAGGCAACGGAAATAGGGGAATGATGGAGTTCATGACGTTCCAACACTCCAATCTCCTCCTCCTCATCGTCGTTCCACTGCTCCACCGCCAGGGGGAACCACTGGTCACACTCATCCTCCTCGATTTGCGTGGGGGATTCCTCGATGATCGTAGGATTTAGCCTGGATCCGCTCGGGGGATTGGGATACGCTCCCAAGGCAGGAGATTCCTCCACCAGGGAGGGAAACCGCCGCGATCCACTCATTGGAGTGGGCGACGATTCCACCACAGTGGGGTTCTGCCTAGTCCCCGACAGGGCTTGCTGGATCAGGGCCACGGCATCTCGAGCCGGACCCAGATGGCCATGGGGATCAGGCGTGCGCCCGAGGACTCGACGGTTTTCAGCGTCGAGTTGGTCAACAATGGGGCTGATGGGCCCTGCCGCAAACAGGTTCTTTCTGACCTGAGGCTCTGGCAACCCCCCTAGCGACGGAGGAGTGCCAGAGTCGACCACGATAGGCCCCATTGGCGAAGCCATCGTACCCCAGTCGGCAGCGCGTGAGGGCGCAGCGTTCGTACGCTCGATCACCCCAGTAGATAGGTCGATTACTGCCCGATTCTCGGCGCTAGTAACGGTTCCCGAGCCCATAATAGGCGATTGTGGTCCTCTAATCGCTCCCTGAGGGTGGCCGTCTATTTCCCCCCCAACCATCCCAGGTACACCAGCTGGATTTCGAGGATGGGGGGCCCCGATGGGAACATTCGGGGATTTCGGAAACTTAGGATTTGTAGCCACTTGGGGCTTGGCCCGTTTTTGCGGCCCCTGCCCGGTCGATGGGGTCGAGGCCGAGGAGGTCCTGAGAGTGGGGACCTGGACACCCTCAGCTATGCCTCCCGGGGAAGAGATTTTGACTTGAATCTGGTCCACGATTTCGCGGACCGATCGCTTTCCGCGATGCCAAGCGCCCAACAGAGACGAAAAATTTTCGCCTCTGCTACCATGAAACCAGACCGGGTGGTCAGGAGCAGAGGTCGCAGTGGCATGGGCAGCAACATTGCTTGGCACCGAAGACATAACGATAGTGTTGACTGAATAGTATCCTGCAAACAGATATGGTACACATAGCCAATGAAATACCTGATATGCACATATGAGAAATCCACCCTATCATCCACTAATTGCATAACTACTAAACATCCATGATTGCCTTATCTATCCCACATCCTATGTTCCTAACAAGGAAATGGAATATGATATACCCTATCCCACATATATCCCATATATAGGGCCAAATAATGCTCCCTTAGGGGTAAAATGTCAGGGTAGGGTTGTGACCTGCTTCACCGCTTCCTCTGTTGCGAAACCAGTGCTACACATGCAGCCTGTGCACACAGGCGAACCCGTGGCCCGGAGTGCTGATGCTCTGGCACGGCCTGCTGCTAATAACATGCCATTGTCTTAGCATGACACTCAAGAACTCAGGCGGCTGTTGTACCTGAAGGCCGAAGGTATTGAGCGCCAAGAGCGGCTGCAATACCTCAGACAGACCTGGAAATACTCCATCTGGTCTGAGGAGGACGATGAGTCCTATACGCTGCCTGATCCTGAGATACCTCTAGTGTATTCTCTACACTATGGGCAGCAATGTCCCCCTGAGTGGGACGATGGTACTGTACCTGCCGAAACTGCTGATCGGCATAAAAAGAAAGAACATGGAAAAAGCAACCTCCATGCTGAGGAGGATTTCCTTCAGAAACTCGAGAGTCTTAACCTTGACCCCCGCCTGAAGAAACTGCTGATGACCTATGAGGAGGTGTTCGGCGCCTTGCCGCCTCCCCTTTCTTGTAAAAAACTGGTCCAGATGGACTTGAAATTGAAACCAGAATTTGAAAAGACGCGAGTGAGGCGTCGTCCCTATCCCGCTCCACAGGAACAGGTTGAAGAAATCGAGCGCCAGATCCAAGAATGCATTGATGCTGGCCTCGTTGAAGAGTATAAACACGGGGACTATCCCCATCACTGCAGTCCCTGTTTCCTTGTTGCTAAACCAGGGTCTACTGCCCTACGTCTTGTTGTAGACTATGGTGAGGTCAACAAGAAAACCCAAAACCACTCAGGGAGTATTCCTAACATGGAAAACACCCTGGAGCGTATTGCCAAATGCAGGTATAAGACCAAAATGGACAAACGCTCTGGTTTCTGGCAGGTTGACCTAACCGCCGCAGCTCAGGAGCTGCTTGCCTTTATGACCCCTAAGGGTCGTGTCTTCAAGTGGAAGGTTATGCCTTTCGGGGTGGCTAATGCCCCAGCGCTCTTCCAGGAGCTTATGAACAAAATTTTGTACATACTGAGGCGCAGGCCTCTAGTACAAGAGTTGATTTCTCGGGGTGCAGAAATGGAGGCTCACATCGACGACGTGAGTTTGGGTACTAATACCAAAGAGGACCATGTCCTTCTCCTCCGTGAATTTTTCACTGTCTGTCAAGAAAACCATCTCCGAATCAAACTCGAAAAATGTGAGTTTATGAAAGAGGAGATGGAGTATTTGGGTTTCGACGTGGGGTATGGCTGGTGGAAACCAGCCGCGTCTAAGATGCAGCCCCTACAGGACATGCAGATTCGCGATGACCCTAAGAAGGGTCTACACGATGTGAGGAGTTTTGTGGGCGCCTGTAATTTCTATCGGCGTCACATCCACAATTTTACTTACTCCTCTGCACCCCTCACTGACGTGATCAAGAAAACTACTCCCTGGTGATGGACCTCCAGAGAGGAAGAGTGTTTCCAGGAGTTGAAGAAGAAGATTGCCTCCTCCAACTGCCTGGGAGTGCCCCGCCCTGAGGGCGAGATAGTCCTGATCACTGATGCCAGTGATGTAGGGGGGGGAGGTACGATTTACCAATGGCAGGAGCTTAACCCCGCTGAACTAACCCACTGCCATTATCGTACTACTGGACTGAACCGTGATGGTTCGTTGAAACACGACTATCCTACCAGTGAGTGGCGACTGACACCAGGCACCCCTCACAACGGTGGAAGGCACCCCCCCCGGGGGCGCCCTCCCGCCACCCCCACAGCGAGCAACGCACCAACGCACCAACGCACCAGCCACGGGACATCCGCACCCCGCCCCCTGCTCTTAGACACAGCGACATAGCAATGGCGGAACCCGCGGCACCACGCAAGACACGCCCCCGATCTCCGACGCTGGACGAAGCACACGAGGTCATCAGGGCGCTGGGACTCAGAGACGGCGAAGGAGACCCCCCACAAGAGGACGCGGGCACAGACTCCGACCTGGAGGCATTACCGGAGCCCCCCGCGGGGGGCGCGCCCGCGGAACCTGCGCCGCCGGCGGGCAGCGTATCCGCGATTTGCCCCGCGTGGAAACGGGGCCATTGCACCGGCGAAGGCTGGTGCCCCAGACAGCACCCCCAGCCCGATGCCGACGACGGAGCGTTGCCCGAGGTGAAACCCGCGGCCGCACACGCCGCCCTACGCTACGGGGTGACGCAGGGCTTGATCCTGGATGAGACCGCGCGCGGCAGCGTGAACATCCAGGAGGCCGTCGACCGCGTCACCCACGCGGGACAGGCGGCGGTGGCCCTGCACACCCGGGGCCGCCACGGTGGACCCGCAGAGGGGATCATTGTGGATCCCTCGGGAATGGTGCTGGTCCTGGCGGCGGACATGGCCCGAGGGGTGCTCCACGTGTCCCGCGTGCGGCGGGCGTGCCCACAGTGGACCATCCAGGTGTACACCCCCCCGCGGGCGTGGCCCTTTTCCACATGGGCGGTGCTCGCCGTCATGTGGCACCTGGCACCAGAGGACGCCCCCACAGGGACCGCGGAGGACATCGCCCGGGACCTCCACACCTGGCCGGCCGACCAGGAATACCCCTGGCGCAGGCCCCGGGGCGGCCTCCCGGTGGCACCAGCAGCGGAGGGGCTCAGCCTCGCGGCAACCCTCCAACGGCGCCCCGACAAGTATGCACGCCACTTCCTGCAGACGGGCACGGTCCCGGCCGCCCCGCCAGACTCCGAGTGGCGATGGGACGCAGGGGTGGCGCAACCACTGCCGGGCCCCTGGACCCTCCCGTTGTGGTACTTACCAATGGGCACCTTGGCCCACGCCACCCAGGCCGTCAAGGGGGCCTTCCCGCAGCCGCCCCCCCCCGGCGTGGCCCTGCTCCGCAGCCTGCAGGCGGGGGCTGCCTGGGTACGGTGGAGGGAAGGGAAGGGGCGCTCGAGCCCCTATTTCCCCATGGTCCAAGGCCAGGCGCTGATTCATGCCGAGGGCATGGGGACCGTGGAATGGGGGGCGATCGTGCCCGGCACGGCGTGCAGGTGGATCACGGCGGCCGCCCCACAGCCCATGCGGTCGCCGCCGGCGTGCCACCGCCTCCTACGGATGGTCCCCTCATTGGCCCCCCGGCACGCCTTTACAAGGGACGTGTGGAAGGCCGTACTGAGCCACACCAGGGAGTGGCTGACGAACCCGGGTACGCGGTACCCGCCGGGACCGGTGCTCGAACAGCTCACGGCCCCCACACCCGGGGTCCTCCACGCCCTACACAGGGCGTCGGCCCTCACGAAGCAGCTCAACGATGAAGTGCTGGACCTGGCGCTGGAGCCGCTGCGGGTGCTCTACCCGCAGGCACACATCCCGCCCGCGGGCACGTCCAACCGCCTAGGCCGCCTGGGGTTGCAGCGCCGCGTCGAGGCCGCGCACCCAGGAGGCGTGGTGGAACAGTGGCTAACGCTCCGCAATCCGTCCGCCGCGGAGGGCCACTGGTACCTGCACCAGCTCCTCTTCCAGCCACGGGCAGCCCCGGAACACCGCCGGCAGGACCCGTACCACACGCACCCGGAACGCCGGGGCGCGCAAAACTACCCACAGCCAATCCCGCCCGCCCTCCCGCCGGGGCAGGGCCCGGAGGCGCTACAGCGGGGCCCCCCGCTCGACACCGCCACCACGGTACAGCAGTGGGGAGGCGACGATGCGAGCGGTACCGAACCAGACTGCACGAACTGCGGAGCGGTGGCCTGGATGGCAGCCTGCAGGCACCTCACCCGAGATACCACGGGACTCCGGCAGTACAGACCCACGGACCGCACGGCGCTGGCGTCCGCGGTCGCGGCCGTCACCATGGGCCCAGTGGCGGCGTGGCCGGCGCAGCTGCTGCCCCACGTCCCCTGCCGCGACACGCGGCCCCGACGGCCGGCCGCGACACACGAGCCGACGGCGCCCCTCACGGCGGAGCAACTATACGTCGTCGCGGCGGCTTTGCTAGCAGACGGCGGGGAGAGCTTCGTCCACCACCACGGCCCGGCGCAAGTTGCGGGGTGCATACAAGGGCCCCAGCGCGATGCATCAGACCCGTGGCATGCCACACTCCGCGGGCGCACCCGCGTCTGGGGTGCGGGCGATGGCGCACCCCCGCCCGGGCCTAAGCAGGGGGAGGCGCTGGTACTGCAGACGGCAGGATACCAAGCCATCGTACACGGCCACGCCGGAGGGTACCGGTCGCACGTCCTGGCCGGAGGCCGATGGGCGGTCTGGCACAGCACCGCTAGGCAAGGGGCATTCCCGCCCCTGTCCCACGTCGACTGGCGACAGGGGCCCACCCAGGCCTACTACATGTCGGCGGACCCCTGGCCACTGGCGGTCCTGCTGCACACGGTCAGCGCCCCCAACAAGAGGCAGGAACCGGGGTGGGTCAACCCCCCCGCACTGGTGTGGAGCCCCGACCAGGAGGAGCATCTACGGGCCGCGTGGCAGGGAGACGCCATCAGGGCCACGGACGTCCCGGACCTCCACGCGGGGCCCATCACGCACGCCCGCCCAGCGGCTACCCTGGCGGTGGCCCAACGGGGGCAGCAGAACCCACAGTGGGTGGTCTGCATGTTCAGCCCGGCGGACGCGCACGTCGTCGTCTGCGACCCTGAACGCCTGCCGGGGCCCGAAGCCGTGATCCGCGTGGCAGACTGCACACGCATGATCATCAAGGCGCTGCGGGAGGGCGAACACCACGCCCTCCTGCTCCAGGTCAGGCTGAAGGACAACGCCCGGGCGGCGAGGCCGGGAGTGTGGCCGGCAGCGGCGCACCCCGCCGACCTGGAGCCCCAGCTGGCGGTCCCGACCACGGTGTACCACTGGCTACAGGCCTTCCACGACCTGCGGTGGAGGAGCAAACCCGACCGCCAAATCGGCTCCACGCACTGGCAAACGTGGCTGCAAGCAGACGTGCAGCGCGATGCCATCCGAGGCCTCGGGCCCGCGCCCGCGACGCGAGCCCTCGATGCGGCGGCCCCGGGCCGCACGCTGGCACCACACACGGTGCCGCTGGCCAACCTGCCCTTCGAACCAGCGGCGGAGGGCGCCATTCGGAAGTCGGTGCAGCTCCCCCCGGCGCGAGGGGCCACGGAGCCGACGAAATGCCCCCTGTGTGCGGACAAGTACTACACCAGCGGGGCGATGCTGGAACACCTGGCGTGGCACGCGGTGCACGCTGCGGCCCCGGCGGACGGCAAGGAGGCGGCCGCCAACATCCTGCAGGGGAGAGCACGGAGGTCCCCGTGGCACGCCCCGTACACCCGGCGCCCCCCGCCCCAGGCAGCCGACCACGCAGATGGAGGTGAGGAGGCACCCGGAGCGGCCCCGGGGGCCGGCGGTGCGGCCCCACCAGGGCCCATGTCCATCCCCGCGGGGCTGGCCCCCCTGGCCCCCCTGACTCCCCCGGTCCCCCGGGCCCCCTTGTGGGCCCCGCTGGGAACGGGCTCAGCGGATGCGGCGCACCCAGATGCCCTGGCGGCACCAGCGAACCCGGCGGCGATGCCGACGCGGGATAGCTGACTCCAGGAGGACACGACGGGCGACGCCCTGTGGCTCCTCTCGTGGAACCTGCGCAACGGCCTCGTGCCGCCAGACCGGTCCCTCCGGGACACACTCCGGCGGCGCAGGGGGCCGGCGGCCTGCACCGACAAGGAGCACCTCATCACCGGCATGCTGCCCCAGGAGGGGGGCTTTGCCATCATGCTCCAGGAAACGGGGATCGCCACCAGGGCGCAGGAGATGCACGTGGCCGCGGCGCTCCGGGACGAGGGGTACACCGCCTACTTCAGCAGCCGGCTGGCGGAGACGGGGGCCACCTCCACCTCGAGAGGGGGGGGCCTCCTCACCGCGGTCAGCAGCAAGTACGTGGCGGAGCACGAGGTGCTCAGCTTCACGGAAATTGTCCCCGGGAAAGCCGCGGCCCTGGAGATCCGCACGGACGGGGGAGGCCTCACCCTCATCAACGTCCACGGGCCGCAGGCAGGTTGCTCCCCGTGGGCGGGACGGGCGGCGTTCTGGGCCGACATACAAATGTATGCCACGGCACGCAGCCTCGGCGGGAGACACCCGGTGATCATCGCCGGTGACACCAACATCTACATGGATGTCCCCGCCAACCCGGCCACGGAGCATTTCCGAGCGGGCTGGGAAGCCTGCGGCTTCCGAAGAGCCGCGGCGGGCGGAGAGGAGGACATGACCCCCACGCTCCACCCGTCCCAGCACAGGGTGGACACTTTCCTGGTCAACGAGCCCCTCCTGCCGTGGTCCCTGCGGGAGAGCGTCTGGGCCCGCGGCATGGCACACCCCCAGGTGGTCGGCTCGGACCACCTCCCGGTCCGCCTGGCCCTGCCGGGCCTCCTCAGCGCAGCGGGGCACGCGGCGATGCCCACCCCCTACAGCCACACGGAAGGCCGCCTCCTCCCGTACGACGCCGAGGCCGCGCCCGTCCAACACTGCCTGTGGGCGGCGGTCACCGCCGCGCAGGATGAACCCTCACTGGCGCCCTGGCTGGGTCCCGCAGAGCAGCACGACTACGGGTCCATGCCCGCGGCTGCGGTGGGCAAGGTGTTCGAACACCTCCACGCGACGCATGACGCCCTGGCGCGCGTGGTGGGACGCCGGCAGCCGTCTCCGGCGGGAACGGACCCGGCGGAGGGGGACCCCCCGGAGAGCGGAAAGCAGCTCCAGGCAGCGGTCCTCCGCTATGACACCCTGGCAGCGCGCGCCCCGGCAGCGTACCAGGCGGACGCGGCCAGGCATGGCGTCCGGTCCGAGGCGGCGCTCCGGCTCACGGAGGAACTGCAGAGTGTGTCGCCCGGGTTCCGCCCGACCACGCAGGGCCAGCTGCAGGAGGAGCTGGAGAGGCAAGCAGCCGCCCTCGAGGAGGACATTCGCCAGCTCCGCGCCCTCCTGGCGGCAGACCGCAAGCGCGCCATCAAGGAATTCTGGCGCCGCCACGCCCCCGACATCGCCCAGCGGTGGAAAGCCGTGCGGGGAGCCATAGAGGTAGAGGCCCCAGGCCCGTCAGGCCTCTGGAACGTGCGGGTTCCCAACACCCAAACGCTCCTCACGGAGGCCCACGACGTGATGTTCGCAGTTCGCGCCTTCTGGCGAGAACTGTATGACAAACGCCCGGTGGACCTCCCGGGTTTCCAGGCGGTCCTCGGCCGCCACGTCCCCCGGGTCCCTGAGGGAGCCTGGACACAGGTCCAGCAGTACTCCATGCAGGACCTGAAGTCCGCCCTGGACAAGGCCGATGGCAAGGCCCCAGGCCCCAACCACGTGGAGGCCCGCTTCATCAAGGCCCTCCCGGCACCCGTCCAGTGGCTCCTGGTCCACTCCTACCGGGCCATCCTCCGCGGCGCCCCGCCACCGATGCACTGGAGGGACGCGCACATCTGGCTCAGCCCCAAGGTACCGGGCTCTGCCAGACTGGACGACTACAGGCCCATAGCCCTGGGCCAGCTGGACATGAAGCTGCTCACGGGCCCCCTCACCCAGCGCATCACGGAGGTGCTCACACGGCACGGGGTGGTCAGCGACTGGCAGCAGGGGGCCCTCCCTGGCTCCAACACAGGCCCCCCGCTGTTCATGGCGCAGCGGCAGCTCCAGCGGGGAAGGCCCAACTACGTCTTCTCCTTCGACGCCCGCAAGGCCTTCGACACCGCCCCACACGGCGCCCTCCACCTCATCCTGCGCCACCTCTCCGTGCCGCCGGACGTCATTGACCTCCTGCTCTTCCTCCACACGTGCGCCAGGCTGCGCATCGTCACGGCACACGGGCTAACGCAGCCCGTCTACATGCTACGCGGCGTCCGGCAGGGCAACCCCGAGAGCCCCCTGCTGTACGCGCTCCTCCTGGAGCCTCTACTCAGGGCACAGGGGCACCGCCTGCGCCCGCCGGGAGGAGCCGAGCACGGCCTCATCCAGGCCTATATCGACGATTTGCTGGTGGTGGCCCACACGCTGCAGCACTTCGTCGAGGGCGTGGAGGCGGTGGCCGCGTACCTGGGGATGATGGGCATGGAGCTCAACCCCCGCAAGTGCGCCATGGCCACCACGGAGGGGGTCCCGGGCCTGCAGCTACGCCTCTGCCCCCACCTGGAAAACCCGTGGCACTGGGTACCAGCGGCGGACTCCGTCCCCTACCTGGGACTCCAGCTGCAGCCGGACGGGGAGTTCTCCCTGCAGCGCAAGCACCGGCTACGCCTGGCGGCAGTGCACCACTGGTGCCTTAACACCCTCGCGCCACCGAAAGTGGTGCAGGACGTCATCCTGGCGATCCTCGGAGGGGTGACGCAGTACGTCGCCCCTTTCATCGCCGACGACTCCGACACTGCACGCCACCTGGACCACATCACGGTCCAGGTCGCGAAGGACAGGGCGCGGTACGCCTTCGACGCCTCGCGGGACAGCCTGCAGGATGACCGGACCCTGGGGCTTACACGGGTGCCCACACGGTGCCAGCAGGCGGCGGTGGCCCTCGTGGGTACACTCGTCCACCACCGCGCAACCTCCGTGCGCGCGGAGGTCACCAAGATGTTCTGGGAGATAGCCGGCGCGCACGGAATATGCCCTGAGGTGCACTACCCCGTCCCGGAGTTCGCAACTCTGGCGGGAGGCGACTGGGTCCAGCGCATACCCCGGGCCCTGGCCGCCCTGGGAGTGGGGCTGTACAACCCCATCGAGTGCCCCAGGGCGGCTCATGTCCAACTACAGTCCCCGCCAGGCAAAATCGTCACGCTGCGCACCGCCAAGCTGCGACACCGCGACACGTGCCGCCTGACGGTGCCACACGCAACGCCGTGGCATGGGCACCACGGGCCACGCCACCCCTTCCCCGACAACGACGATCCGTGGCCGACGGCGGTGCGGGAGTGCCTCGACCAATGCGCCGATGAACACCTCCATTACTGCCGCCATGAGCAAGGGCCCACCAACCACCCCGGGTGGCGCGATGCCCTGGCCCACCTCTTCCACACCACCGGCACGCGGGACCCCCGCCTGAGACTCGTCCACCCCACGAGGGCTAAGCAGGACGCCCACACCGGCCCACGGGTGACCCCAGACGGCCTGCACCTCCACGTCGGGGGCTACCGCCGCCGGAACGGCCTGTCCCCCCCCACGCGGGGGGCGGCGTACCACCCGCCGGCGGCCCTCATGTACATCCTCCGCGACGTACTCGCGGAAAGCGAGCACCAAGAGCCCAACGCGGACGTGGCGTGGCCAGAGCCCTTACGCCCCCGGCCCCACGCGCCGATGCCGTTGTGGCTGGTGACCACAGACGACCAGTGCACCCAAGCGGCGGGACAAGCGCAGCTCCGGGCCGAGTGGGTGATAGTGCAAGTGGGGGCAGGCCAGCCCGAACCCCGTGGACTCCCCCGTGGCACCGCCCTACTGGTGGCTACGGGGGTGCCGCACGACCCACACATGGCGGTGCACGCGCTGGAGGACCGTCCGGGGGACACAGGACACTTGGTGGTACACCAGCGCGGAGGCCCGGCGTGGCTCAAGGAACATGTGACGGCGCTACGGTCCTGGGCAAGCACCATCGCCGGAGCGGAGATCCGGCTGCACGACCACCCGGCGATCAGCCCAGGCGACACCAGGGCGCTGAGCATGGACCAACTGACCCACAGCCACCCCGACGTCCGGTGGCACTCCACCGACCTCAACGCGGGGTGGCTCAGCCCCACCGGATACTACTGGATCCCGGAGGCCTGGGGACACACCTCCTCTGACGCATCCGGGGGCGGACCCTGCAAACACGCCACCAGCGTCGCTCTCGCCGCCGACCTCACCCGCACGTGGGCGGTGGCCATCTCGGGCACGGTGCCTGACGGAGAGGGGGTGGCCGCCTCCCTCCCCCTACATTACGGTGCACACAGACCATGGGTCCACACGGTGGACGCCGAGGTCATCCTCCACCTCCTACGGCACGCAGATCGCGAGCGAACCACGGGGGTCCCCGCGGGCGCAGCGAAGGTGGTCAACCAGATGCCCCTGAGGTGGCTCCGGGACGGCCTGTGCGCGCGGGGGCAACACGCCGGGCACCCGTTCTGGTACGTCCGAGCCACCTCGCACCACAGTGACGCCCTACTGCACAAGGCGGACTGGGCGGCGTCCCAGGACACCGTCTTGCAGAACACGCCCCCAGGCCCTGGCCACGCCCAACTCATCGTCGCCGGCCGTGACGGCCATCTCGATCTACGGCCCCCCACGATGCGGGTGCTCGGCGAGGTCGCACAACGGGCGCAGACGGACCATGCGCTGACGCACCGGGGACACACACCTCTGGGCGCGGCCCACGCCACGGCCTACGTCCACGCCCGGGACCTCACCGCGGCGGCCACCAACCGCCGGGCGCTGCGGGCCCGGGACGGCCACACGCCGGTGCAGCGCAGGCTCCGCGTCCGGAAGGAGCGGCTCTCCGGCGTCGCCATCGTCCCGCAGCCGTGCCTTTTCTGCGGCGGCCCGGAAGAGACCCCGGTGCACATGCACGTGGGCTGCACCCACTCGCGGCTCCTCTGGCCCCACTACCGCCAGGCGGTGCACGAGGCGGCCCGCCACCTCCCACCTGGGGACAAGGCCCTGTGGGTGGCCTCGTGGCGCTCCGCAGGCGCCACGTGGACAGAGGTGTTCTGCTCCGGACTGGTGCCCGAGGACGCGGAGGCGCAGCTCCGCGCCATAACCCGATACGACCCGCCGGGAGGGACCTCGGTGGACGACTTCCTCCACCACATGCTCCGGCTAGGGGACTTCGCGTGGGAGCTTCGCAACCACCGGCTGGAGCAACTCCTCCGCGGCCCCCTAAGCGCGGCGGCCCGGGCGCACCGGTGGCTCACTGCGGCGGAGGGCGACCACCCTCCCCCTCCCCCGCGCCCTGACAAGGACTTCGTAGCCTCCCTCCGTGTTGTAAATGGCACTCTGGAGTGCCCACTCCAAGAGGGCCCCCACCCGTATCAGGACCTGCCGGGGGGGTTCTCGAGGCACCTGCAAGACGCCCTTTTCCCACCGTGGATCATCGGGCGCGGCTCCATGACCGCATGGGAGGCGCGCATCGTGGGAGAGGAGTGGGCGCGGGAGTTGGGCCGGTGGTGCGCCGCCACGCGCGCCCCGGAGACCCCTGCGCAACGATACGCCGCCATCCCGCTCCGGGGGTGGGGGCCGGACACCCGGCCGAGACCCACCATGGTCCGAGGGGCGGGACCTGACCACCCGTGGGACGCGGCGACAGGGGGATGGCTGCAGGCGGCCCCAGGGCCGCAAACGGGATGGGCTGGGGACGTATCCTCACTCGTCAGGACGCCCGTCCCGCCCCGCATCGTCCTTCACACTGCCAACGTGCTCCGGGCCACGGAGATACGCACGTGGGGACACGCTGCGGCCACCGTCCGGTGGCAACCCCCAGAGGACGGGGCCACCCAACTCACCGTGGCGCACTTCAAAGCGGGGGGGCCGGTATACGACGACGCCCTGTCCCGGCTGGGCGACACACAGGGGCCCTTGCTCCTCATGTTCCCCACCGGTATCGCAGCCGCGCTGCGCCAGGAGCTGGACGGCTGCGAAGGGCTGCGAGTGGGGTGGGAAGCGGTCGCGGACGGCACCCTGCTGGCCCTCCTCCACAGGGACACCGCGAACGGGTGCCAATGGGACGCGCTGACGCCCCACCTCACCGGGCGCCACGTGTACATGGCGAGCCCCCACCAGGGGCACCCCCGCCCGTCGTGGGACGACCTCATCGCCGCCTTCCACGACCACGGGATCCTCCCCGGCGACACGTGGCAGGAGGTCCAGCGGAAGACGCTTGGCAAGGACTACCGGCGCCGCGTCCGCGCCCGCTTGCTGGAGATCCGGGACCCCCTCCGACAGAGGTGGGACGACCTCTGGCTCCGCCACCTCGACCCTTGGTCGCCGCCCTCCCACCTCCCGCACACCTGCCGACTCTGCGGAGAGTGTGACACGGTGTCCTCCGCAGCAGCGACAGGCGCCAACAGGTGCGAGCGGTGCACCCAGGTAGCCGCGTGCCCCTGGCCCGAACCTCCCGCAGGTCCGCGCAGGCGCACAGAGGAGGAGGCCTTGCGCCGGCGCATCGAGGGGGCACACACCCCCTCACACGAACAGGCGGGCCCCGCGGGCGCTGCCCTTCTATGGATCCACGTGCACCTGCGGGACCCCACATCCATTGCGCACCTGTCGCACGTGTTCGCCCCCTAACCCCCACCCGCCGCCGCCCTTTGCAGAGCCCGCAGCACCATGCCACGCCGACGGGGGGATGGGCCGGGGCACGCCAGGGCCCGCCGCAGAGCGCAGGAGGCGGCCGTCCGGGGCCTGGTGGCGGACGCGGTGGCGGAGGCAAAAGGAGCGCACGCTGCCGCACGGTGCGACCTGGAGGGCAGTGCGAGGGCCTTCCTCAACGAGACCGCCCTCCCGGCCGTCCGCGCCCTGAACGGAGCGGGAGCCCCTACGTTGCTCCCGGCAATGCACCGGATCGTGAACGCCGTCCGGCCGGGGCTCATCAGCCCGGAAGCGGCCCTCTACGGGCACTGGATGGAGTGGCGCGAGTCCAATCGGTCGGGCCGGCCCCTGTCCATGGGGGACGCCCTCCGGCTGACGGGAGCGGGGTCTGCCATGTCCCTCCGCAGTAGCGCCCCAGCCCTGCTGCACGCCCTCAGGACGCACTACCCCGGGGACGCGGCCCCGTACCTGAACCAGGCGCGGGCCACGTACCCGGGGGGAGTGTCCGAGCTGGATGCGGCGCTCCACCTTCTACACCCGCCGGACGAGGACCTGGAGGTGGGCGAGGTCACGGTGTTCGTGGAAGGCGCGGGCGAGGCGTCCGCCCGCCCCCGGCCGACCAACCCGGTGTATGACGGCACCGGGCCTACCCCCCCGTACGCCGTCGTCTACGAGGCGTTCCCCAGGGAGCCCACTTGGTGCCCCGCCCTCCCACCGGCGACGCACGCGCCCCGCGGCTGGGCTAACCCAGACCTGTCCCCCCCCCTCTCCAGGACCAGGGGTGCCCACCACAGGGGGCAGGTCCTCTGGCAAGAGTGCCCTGGCACCCCCCTCCTCCTCCTCGTCGTCGCGTCCCGCGGGGGCTCGGGGCGGATCCTGGGGATCACCCCCACCCACCTCTATGGGGCCACACCTGTACCCCGCCCCCCCCTCCCGGCGCCCGCGGCGCGGGACGGAGTACACACCTTCCTGCGCACACAGGAGGTCACCGCCGTTACGGGGGTCCATCTGGTGCGGCTGCCCCCGGCACCGCTCGACGACCCCCGGGGGCCCAGGGCCCTGAGCCCCGCCCCAGACTGGGAGCTGTGGCGCGACGCGTGGGCCGCGTGGCTCCCCCGCCTCCCCTCCCAATGCCGGTGGATGGCCGCGGACCCCCGGCCATGCGGGGCTGACGCCACAGCCGGCCCCCCACCCCCTCCCCCCCCCCCCCCCCGCAGAGCACCACACGGCACTGCCCACGACACGGCACTGATGCACCAGGAGATAGTGGGAGGGGCGCGCCTGCCACCACGCATGCCTACCAGAGTGACAGTAATGGCAGACTCCGATGGGTCCCTCGGGCGGGACGACCGCCACCACCGCCGGTCCCGCTCCCGCTCCCCCGTCTCCTCCCCAGAGTGGACGGGGGAGACCCTCGCGGAGCGCGAGGAGCGGAGGCTGGCGGAGGCGGCGGTGGTCGGACCGCCGCTGCCGGCCCGGGGACCTGGGCCAGCCGAGACGGCCGCCCCCGCCGCCCAAGCGGCCAGCCCCGCCGCCCCGCCCCGCCCTGACGCGCAGGAGGCGGAGACCGCGGCGAGCCACGCCGCGGCCCCGGCCGCGGCCCCCGGCACACCGCCGGCAAGGGGGGCAGCGCAGGAGAGCAAGCAGGGCGCAAGAGGGGTTGCGACGGGCCCTGCACGGGCCGTGGGCGCCTCGCCGACGGCCGCCGCGGCAGCAGCGAAGACCGAGAAGGATGCGCGAGAGTCTGCGACCGCGGCCACGGGCGCCTCGTCGGCGGCCGCCGCGGCAGCGAAGGAGAGTGCGGAGGGCGCGAGAGGGGCTGCGGCCCCTGGCACGCCGCGCAAGCGGGGGAAGAACCCCGCACGGGCCGCGGACGCCTCGCCGGCGGCCGCCGCAGCAGCGGCAGTGGGCAGGGAGAGCGAGAAGTACCGCGCCCACGCCAACCCCGCCCACACCCACACCAGCCCCCCAAAGCCGTACCCCCCCAAGCCCTTCCCCCCGGGGCGGGAGCGGCATGACCGCCCCCCGAAGCGCGAGCGCTCACCGCCGGGCGTCACGCTGCCGCAACTGCAAAGGCAGCGGGACGCCCGGCGAGTGGTCCAGGAAGGGCGCAGCGGCGAGGGGGAGGGGAGCGGCGGACGGAGTGACAGGCAGGGGGCAGGGGAGGGGTCGGGGCACGGGAAGGGCGCGCGGGAGCGCGGGCAGGAGGCCCAGGTGCAGGGGACGGAGCGAGGGGTGGTGGGAGAGCGAGCGGGCCGGGGCGTGGTGGACGAGAGGCGGGACCCGCGACGCGGGCAGGGGGTCGGGGAGGGGCCAGGGCACGGGAAGGGTGTTCAGGGGCGCGGGCAGGGTACCCAGGCGCAGGGGACTGGACAAGGGGGGATGGGAGAGCGAGCGGGCCGGGGTGTGGGGGACGAGAGGCGGGACCCGCGACATGGGCACGGGACCGGAAAGGGGCCCAAGGGCAAGGGCAAGGGCAAGGGCAAGGGCCCCAAGGGACAGGAGGGACGGGGCACGGGAGCCCAGGGGGGAGGGCGGGGCGGGGGGAGGGGGGCAGAGGGCGGGGCACCCCCGCAGCCGGAAGTGCAGCCGGTGAGGTGCATCCCCCCCGGCATCCAACAGATGCCGGCACACCACACCTACCACCACCACCACCACCACCACCACCACCTCTACAACATCGACCCTGACGCCGGCGAGCTCATCCCCCCCCAACCCCCACGACACCAGCACCAGCAAGCCCCCCCCGCGCCGAGGACGGAGCCGGCGCGGGTGGCCTCGGCGGAGGGGGGACGGGGCGTGGCATCGGCGCCGCAGGTGCAGGAGCAGCGAGGGGGGCCGGCACAGGGGGCGGAGGAGAGCCGGCCGTGGAACGTGGACTGGGGCGCAGTCCCGGACCCGCTGGGGGGGGAGACCCTCCCTCTGGTGGGGGAAGTGTACGGGTGGTTGTGCTGGGCCAACCAGGGGACCTCCAGGAGGTCGCGGAACCGGCCCTTCGATGCCGTGCTCCTCCGGAGGGACGGAGGACACCGGGAGGCACCCCCGGGGGGGTGGGCGGCACCAGGGGACCACGAGAGGGTCCTCAGGTCAGTGATCCGGGCGGCGTGGCCCGACAGGGAGCCGACGTGGCCGGCCTTCCTGGAGGGGGGGGCGGTGCTCCGCATCACGGATGCGGACGCCAACAACTGGCTCCCCCGGGCTCTGCGTAGCGCCCTCGCCCACTGGCGCTACCGCCGGCACAACCCGCCGCCGCCGCAGCCCCAGCCCCCACACAAGCGGCGGCGCAAGTGAAGGCCCAGACGGCGGGCACGGGAGGGGGGGATGGGCCCCCTGACCCACGCCCCCCCCACGGTACGGCACGACGTGCGGGGATGCGCCGCCACCCGCGGGAGGGAGTGCGGGGGCGCCAAGCGCGGGGAGGAACCGGCTGCCCCGCAACCTGCTAACCACTGGCCGCTAACCATCAGCCACCCCCGGCCGGCCGGCGCCGCGCGGCAACGGCCGGGGAGGAGAGGGCCCCGGCGAGGGCCTGCGCGGGCATCCAGCTCTCGGTAGGGGCTGGCCCCCGGGACCGGGGCCGCCATGCCGCCCCCGCCCCCCCCCAACGTGCACGACGGAGCAGGAAGGAGGCCGCGCCCCACATGACCCTCCCGTAACCACAGCCCGCTCCGAGGTGACGGAGGGAGGGTGTCAAGTCAGATGAGGCCCCCAGGGGGGCGGTCCACGGGCCGCCCCTCACCCCCCCCACCACGGGGCGGCACTTCAGCCCCGACCGCAAGCGCGCGCCGGAAGGGAGAGCACCGGCGACGCGGAGAGAGCCGGGAAGGAGTACCACAGGCCGCCGCATGGAATGAGGGCAGGGAGGCCGCGGCGCGACACCCCCCCCCCCCCCGCCCCCCCGCCGGCCCGCCGGCCGCAGGGGCCCCGGCCCCCACCCCCCGAGGCTGAAGGGACGGACCCCCCCGCCCGAGAGGGGAGCCGGAGTGTGACCCGCCCCGACGCCCCAGCCGCCGGCTCCAATGGGGGCCGCGAAGAGCAAGTGGGCCCGCGCCTGCGCACCGGGACGCCGCGCAGATCGTGCCCAGAGAAGCCGGGTGGGCGCGAACCGGAATGGTATGGGTGGCCACGCCCCCCATGGACAGCACGACGCCAAGGGACGCCCGCTTTGTTACCTACCCAGGGAAGGCGGCCCCGCAACCCGCTAACCACTGACCGCTGACCCTCACGGCCACCCCCGGCCGGCCAGCGCCGCGCGGCAACGGCCGGGAAATGAGGGGCCCCAGGGAGGGACTGCGGGAGGATCCGGCACTCGGTAGAGGGGGGCGGGGGAAGGGCGCGACCCCCCTGGCCGATGGCTGGCCCCCGGGGCTGGGACCGCCAAGCCGCCCCCCCCCCCCCCTCCCACACAGGCCCGGGAGCAGGCGGGGTGGCCCCCCCCCCCCCCCCCCCGCACCCACCCCAGCTGGGGAGCCGCAGGCGCGGCCCTCCGCCCCCCCAGGGCCGGGGGGGCGCCCCCACCCACAGGAGGAACGGCGACACGGTAAGGGCGGCGGCGGCTGGACCTGCCCCCACGGACCCAAACCGGCGTGCCGGAGCAACGCGCACAACGGAGCACGAAGGAGGCCGCGCCCCACATGACCCTCCCGTGACCACAGCCCACTCCGAGGGGAAGGAGGGGGGGTTTGCAGGTCAGCCGGGGCCCCCAGGGGAGCGGTCCACGGGCCGCCCCTCACCCCCCCCCGCCCCGGGGCGGCACGTCAGCCCCGACCGCACGCGCGCGCCGGAGGGGAGGGCCAGAAAGGGGTACCACAGGCCGCCGCCCGGAACGAGAGCGGGGAGGCCGCAGCGCGACACCCCCCCCGAGGCAAGGGGAATGGGCCCCCCCACCCGAGAGGGGGGCCGGAGTGTGACCCGCCCCCCCCGCTCCGGCCGCCGGCCCACAAGGGGGCCGCGAAGAACAAACGGGCCCACGCCTGCGCACAGGGACGCCGCACAGATCGTACCCGGAGAGGCTGGGTGAACACGAACCGGAGTGGTATGGGGGGCCACGCCCCCCATGGACGGCGCAACGCCAGTGACGCCCGCTTTGTTGCCTGCCCAGGGAAGGCAGAGGGACGGAAAGAGACAGAGCGACCCCCCGCCCTACAGTCAGTCGGCGACCCGGTGGTGCTACTGCCCGCCTCTTACCCCAGTGCACGTCAGTCGGCGATCCAACGCACCCCACCCAGCCCCCTCCCCAGTCCCGACCCCGTGCGCGTGGACTGCGCGTGGACGGCGCACAGCCCCACCCTCAAGGCAGGATACATAGCCGACGACACCCCTCAGCGGCGTAAGAGACTCCCGCGGACGAGGGCACCCCCCCGGGGACGCCCAGCCGCCGCCCCCGCAACCCCAAGCCAAGTAGGGGGGAACCGGGACCGGACCGCCCCCCCCCAAGCACGCCAGACGGAGCACGGGACCGGGGCAGGACACGCGGAGGGGCACGGACCACATGGAACGGCCCTACCAGCGCCCAGTGCCGGGACCACGCGAGATGCGCGCGCCACACCACCCAGCGGGGAGCGGACACCGCGAGAGCGCGAGCGCACACACACGAAAAGGACACGCGGGGACCACCAGAAGGGCAACCGGACCGAGCGCGCGGAACGCACAGACCACCTGGAATGGCGTACCAGCGAGCGAGGGTAAGGGACACCCGGACGGGACGGCCCGCCACACGCAACGCGGGATACGCGGGGCGGGAAGGGGGAAGAAGGGGAAACACAACACCAGGTACCGGCCCGAACCCCCCCGAACCGGCCGCGAGCGCCGCGCACACACAGACGGGACACTGCACCCGCCAAGGCAGTAGTGACGCACAGCGCCACGCCCCAACCCCTAGGCTAGGCAGCCACCGCGCCAGCCCAAGGGGGTCCCACTGGCGACAAGCCAGTAGCACGGGCCCGGCGGCGCCGGTGCCCCGGGCGACCACGCATTAGGGGGGCGACGCAGTGGGTAAGCGCCCGCGGCCACGGCTGCGAATTGATGCACTGACCGGGGAGTGGCGAAACGGGGACGCCGGGGAAGGACGGGGCTCCGAGCTCTGTGAACCCGGGGGACTCCGCCACCAGGCAGGAGGTGCGTCTTGGAGGGCCCCCCACTAGGACCCGGTGGGGAGGATATCACCTGGCCCGACCAGGTGGCCCCCCGGGGCCGAAAGGCGTCTAGTACCCGCAAAATCAAACCTCAAACCTCAAACCTCACATAACGATAGTGTTGACTGAATAGTATCCTGCAAACAGATATGGTACACATAGCCAATGAAATACCTGATATGCACATATGAGAAATCCACCCTATCATCCACTAATTGCATAACTACTAAACATCCATGATTGCCTTATCTATCCCACATCCTATGTTCCTAACAAGGAAATGGAATATGATATACCCTATCCCACATATATCCCATATATAGGGCCAAATAATGCTCCCTTAGGGGTAAAATGTCAGGGTAGGGTTGTGACCTGCTTCACCGCTTCCTCTGTTGCGAAACCAGTGCTACACATGCAGCCTGTGCACACAGGCGAACCCGTGGCCCGGAGTGCTGATGCTCTGGCACGGCCTGCTGCTAATAACATGCCATTGTCTTAGCATGACACTCAAGAACTCAGGCGGCTGTTGTACCTGAAGGCCGAAGGTATTGAGCGCCAAGAGCGGCTGCAATACCTCAGACAGACCTGGAAATACTCCATCTGGTCTGAGGAGGACGATGAGTCCTATACGCTGCCTGATCCTGAGATACCTCTAGTGTATTCTCTACACTATGGGCAGCAATGTCCCCCTGAGTGGGACGATGGTACTGTACCTGCCGAAACTGCTGATCGGCATAAAAAGAAAGAACATGGAAAAAGCAACCTCCATGCTGAGGAGGATTTCCTTCAGAAACTCGAGAGTCTTAACCTTGACCCCCGCCTGAAGAAACTGCTGATGACCTATGAGGAGGTGTTCGGCGCCTTGCCGCCTCCCCTTTCTTGTAAAAAACTGGTCCAGATGGACTTGAAATTGAAACCAGAATTTGAAAAGACGCGAGTGAGGCGTCGTCCCTATCCCGCTCCACAGGAACAGGTTGAAGAAATCGAGCGCCAGATCCAAGAATGCATTGATGCTGGCCTCGTTGAAGAGTATAAACACGGGGACTATCCCCATCACTGCAGTCCCTGTTTCCTTGTTGCTAAACCAGGGTCTACTGCCCTACGTCTTGTTGTAGACTATGGTGAGGTCAACAAGAAAACCCAAAACCACTCAGGGAGTATTCCTAACATGGAAAACACCCTGGAGCGTATTGCCAAATGCAGGTATAAGACCAAAATGGACAAACGCTCTGGTTTCTGGCAGGTTGACCTAACCGCCGCAGCTCAGGAGCTGCTTGCCTTTATGACCCCTAAGGGTCGTGTCTTCAAGTGGAAGGTTATGCCTTTCGGGGTGGCTAATGCCCCAGCGCTCTTCCAGGAGCTTATGAACAAAATTTTGTACATACTGAGGCGCAGGCCTCTAGTACAAGAGTTGATTTCTCGGGGTGCAGAAATGGAGGCTCACATCGACGACGTGAGTTTGGGTACTAATACCAAAGAGGACCATGTCCTTCTCCTCCGTGAATTTTTCACTGTCTGTCAAGAAAACCATCTCCGAATCAAACTCGAAAAATGTGAGTTTATGAAAGAGGAGATGGAGTATTTGGGTTTCGACGTGGGGTATGGCTGGTGGAAACCAGCCGCGTCTAAGATGCAGCCCCTACAGGACATGCAGATTCGCGATGACCCTAAGAAGGGTCTACACGATGTGAGGAGTTTTGTGGGCGCCTGTAATTTCTATCGGCGTCACATCCACAATTTTACTTACTCCTCTGCACCCCTCACTGACGTGATCAAGAAAACTACTCCCTGGTGATGGACCTCCAGAGAGGAAGAGTGTTTCCAGGAGTTGAAGAAGAAGATTGCCTCCTCCAACTGCCTGGGAGTGCCCCGCCCTGAGGGCGAGATAGTCCTGATCACTGATGCCAGTGATGTAGGGGGGGGAGGTACGATTTACCAATGGCAGGAGCTTAACCCCGCTGAACTAACCCACTGCCATTATCGTACTACTGGACTGAACCGTGATGGTTCGTTGAAACACGACTATCCTACCAGTGAGTGGCGACTGGTGCCACTGGGACACTGGAATTGGAAATGGAACCAAGCGCGTTCCAACTACAGCACCTATGACCAGGAACTCCTGGCCGGTATGTTGGTGCTATCGTCACAATCCCGACTCCTGGGATCTAACCCTATTGTCTGGCTGTGTGACCAGGAGCCTGTGAAGTCTTTTCAGAAGGGCCCGTCACCGGAAAAAGCAAAGCTAAAACGATGGTGGACTTACCTGAGCCAGTTCAGGCTGACAGTGCATCATATCCCCGGGATTAAGAATGAACTGTCTGACTATATATCGCGCAACAACTTCGATGCGCTTATTGGTGAGAGCTCTGAGGCGCTCGCCAGATCAGGCCCCTATCCCTACTGTCGCTCTGCTTGCTGGCATGACAGCCACAAGCATCCACAATGGTCTGCATACGCGACCTCAGTTCAGTCAGGGTTAGACTAGAGTAGAAACACTCACGGAAGAAGTCCACTGAGCGATTAGCGCCAGTGTGACCAGACCTGAGATGGGACCACTGTAGGCACCCATCCAGTCGTGCCTCAGGCACCACAATTCGGTCCCCGTAAAAGAGGTACTGATTGTTTTTATACCACTGGTGCCCGTCAATGACACGGGGTTCGAGACCAGTGCTGAGGGTTTGGAGAATTTCTTCATACTCTGACTGATAGTCGGTTAGACTCCAACCCTCCAGGATTCCAGCAGTGCGCATGGACAGGTCAAGCTGGACATCCAGCTTACCCATACCCTATTGTGCTAACTCTCTTCTCTACGTGGATTACATCCACGGCCTACCACGCTTTGGCGGCTATGATAGTTGCCTCGTGGTCACCTGTGGTCTATCTCGCTTCACCCGTGTGTTCCCTTGCAATAAGAAAATCAGAGGTGAGCAGATTGTAAAAATGCTGGTCGAACAATGGTTTGAACCCTATGGAGCACCTAAACAGGTGCACTCTGATGAAGATGTACGCATCCGCAGTGACACTGGGTGGTACAAACGAGTGCTAAATGCCCTCAACGTGGAGGTAACCACAGGTGTGCCCTATACTCACACGTCTAACCCTCTCTGTAAGAGACAGAACCGTGTGGTGGAGCAAAACTTAAGAATCCTGATGAAACAGGAGCGAACCAAGGACTGGGTACGCCTAGTGCCCTGGGCAGTTCTGTCCATGAACTCACAGGGGAGCTCTTCTACGGGTTTCACCCCCCACGAACTGTTCCATGGAGGACGACCTGCTTGATTCTTCAAAACCCCCTTTCCTGAGGACTTCAAGAGCCCTGTGGGAGATTGGCTGGAACACAAGCAGTCTCTGGCTAACCAGGCTGGTACTAACCTGAGACACATCCGTGACCGTGAACAGAGCCGACGGAACCGCCTACGGCGACCTGCCAGCTTCAAGGTTGGTGACCTTGTTTTGGTACACCATTCACGTCTACCCTCCTGGCCACGTAACTGCCTACAGGACCCTTTCTTTGGACCCTATTGTATCATCAGGATAGATGGATCCAGGATCCATGTCAGGTGCAGTCCACGTCTAGGTGGTGAACTGTTGTGTGCACCTAAGCAGTTGAGGCACTATCACTCCCCTGACGACTTGTCTTGGGATGAGTGGCGCCTCAGCGACAGTGAGATTGAACGTATAGACCTAGAGAATGCTGCCAGTCCAGAGGAGGCAGACGAACGCGAAGAGATGACTGCCGATGAGATGGCAGTCGATGGTTACTACGTGGTTGCAGGTATTGCTCGCCACGAGTATAAACAGGGCTGGAAATTCCTAACCCTGTGGGATGGCTATGGGTTGTCTGAGGCGACCTGGGAACCTATGTCAGCCTTCATACAACCAGATGGGAGTATCAACCCCATCTTCCGCACTTACCTCGTTGAGAACAACGAGGGTCAGCTCTTAACCCGTGCTGAGACTATGTCCCAGCGTTAGAAGCGAAACTAATTTCCCTGTGTCAGTCTACTGACAGGTGCAGTGAGCACTCTTCTGGAGACGTGCCTGAGTATGGTTGTAAGAACAGTTGTCACAGTTGCCCCGCATTGCATCGCAGGACAGGACCGTTAGCCCCCCGTGACAACCACTCCCTGGCCGAAGGCCATTGGTTTTTTCACAGACTACTGCTTACTGAGCACTGCACTGACCCTGTCTGTGCCCTGCAGACCCATGCCTATGGTTTCCAGCGTGAGCCAGGTGGCCGCTTATCAAGATTGCAGCCACCCAGCGAGTGTTTGCCTTGTTGACCATGTGTTGCATGGGTACTGCCCTAATGTAATGACCTTGGTGAGCCAACGAAGAACGGTGGCTTACTACACCAGGGGGGAATGACAAGCAAGGTGTTATGAGGCAAGGTGTGTCTTCCCTCCTTGGGGACAAGCGAGCCCACAGTTAGGACCCCTGACTGGTCCAGACCCATGGGGTTCTACCCTTCCTTACAGGGTTTACCATACCCCTAAGTGTGCTACGTATGTCTGTATGTGTCTCACTTCTCTCCCCAGCGTGGCTCCCGGAGACCGGGCTTCGCTGACGTCGGACCGAAGGTCCTAATCAGGTACTATTACCACTCCTATGGCGCCCAATTTCTGTGCTGGCGCCTATCCTTGGGGTGTACGGCAAAAGCCCTACCTACTAAGAGGGGAGGGGTGGCCAAGTGTGCTAAGGGCATACAAAACGCCCATTTTTGCTACAGGCCAAAAGCTAACGCACTCCCCTGCCCACGAGGAAAAGCACGCGGGACAGGAGACACCACTACACTACACTCACTAACGCCAGCACCGGCCTTCGAAGGCAGGGTGAGCACTCATCACTTGCACTCACCGCCTGCCAGGCCTGCTGACCCGAACCCCTACACACGCTACTGGGTGCTGCTGTCAAAGTTCACTCAGGCCCTAATGGCCCTCCTGTGAAAAGGACAAGAGAACACAGCGCTCCTAAGCAGCTGTGGCCTAACAGGGGACGCCACAACGCGTTTCCCCTGCTAGGGCTTGGAGGGAAGGGGTGCTCTCGTTGCGTGCACAGCGCAGATGTCGTTGAGGTCGAACTGCCCTCGCCAGTACTGGCTGAGGCACAGTGATTTGATTTGTGATCAGCGCCCCTGTTTTGCTGGGGCAGAAAAATGGTAGCCGCGGAAGGCAGCTGCTGCGTGCACCAATCACCCTTAACCTCTCCCACCTGTACAAAAGAGGCAAATGAAGGGGTGTTTGCGACGGAGGAACCAAGCCACACTCCAGGTATTATACCCTTCTCAGTGTGACCTATAATACACTGTTCGCAAACACGCTGACGGATCAGCTACCCCTGTCAAGCAAGCAAGCTTTAAGAAACTCCTCGGGTTCTCTTAAAGAACGTACCGAGGAGCCTCTGGGTAACCTAAACAAGGTTTACCGTGCGCAATTCGCGTGGCCTACCCTTTAATGCATCATGTGCACGCAGGGAAGGGAGGCTGAACCACTGACTCAACCAGGAGGTGAGCTCCTCCTGGGCTAACCTACCTTACTCACCATGCATCGTGTGAATGCCGAATTGAAACGAACACAAAACAAACCTAAGCGTTTTAAGCAACTCAACTTTAACGCCACGGCCGCACACGGACAAACGCTTCTGTACTTACCTGTGAGGAAGAAAACAAGGGTGAATTTCGGATATAGGTAAAGCGTCACAGCGTGTGGATGCCTCGATTAGGCACATGCATCGCGAGCACAGCGCATATTCTAACCCTACGTGCGCGCTGCGCGCTCCATTCGCATCACATACCTTTCATTCCTGCTTTTACCTGTGCAGAGCACGAGAGGAGAACACCCGACCCCCCAACGAGCACAGCGTTGACAACCCTAACGTTTTGAGGAAAACAACCAACACGAACGCAATGCGTGAGTGTGAGGTGACACAGACATACCTGAGAGACGGGTTGTTGAACTGCTCTGTGGTGTGGGCTGAATTTGAATGCTTGACTCTGAAGTTTATAAAAATTTTGATGCAACTGTGCAAAAATTTCCTTTAAAACTTTAAAAACTACGGCTCATACCTTCTTTTCCAAAAGCCGTTTACGCTTGCGCAACCCTTTTCTTGGAGTCCGCTCCCTTTGCGCTTGTCTGCGACTTTAAGTTATGTGTAAAAATGACGATTTCCCGCATGGTTTCGTCGATTTTTAACGATTTCACTTGCTAAACCGCAACCCCTTCCGCTAAACCGCAGGAATCACTCCCTGCTGGTTACATTTTCTATTTTTTCCAGCTCCTGGGGGTTTGTGTCCTCCATTAGGAGTATTGCTCCGCCCTGGCCTTTGGTCAGGACGTATACTAAAACGCTGTTTATACAGCGATAGCCGTCGCATCAGAGCGTTCGGGTGTACCCTAGTGGGCAAGCATATGTGCTCTAGGAAGGGAGTCCTGGGTGCAATTCCCACTACCCCCAAACTTTTTCCAAAAGTTTTCGTCGCACGCCGGCGACTTTTGAGGAATGCCCCATCGAAGGGACATCATTCACGGTACATTACACTGTTTTTCAAGGGTACCTACAGTGTGATAGGCTTCTTTGAAGTGATGAGGATGTTTTTGGTAAGTTTAATGCATTTTTTTGAGGTAATTTTGGGAATATTTGAGCCTTTTTCCTTGGTCCTACTAGCTTCATGAACTAGTACTCCAGGGGGGAGTAAGAAAAAGTCACTGCCATGTCTTTCTTGGAGGGCTTGATCCAGGCTAAGCCCCCCTTAAAACCCTTTGTTGATGCTAAGACAAACTTAAGTGTTTTTATCTCTCTTTTGTTGCCTAAAGTACACTTTCTCAAAGTAACTAGGGTTGTGACCCTAGCCCCCCCATGAAGTTCACCCCTACCACTCAACTGAGCGGAGGTACCTTCCTTCATGGAGGACATACCAAAATAAATCAAGCATTTCATGCTTGCTGGCCTTGGAGGTTAAGCCTAAGTGGTCTCCCACCCCAAGACCCCTATACTCAATTGTTTCTACCACTTATTGTGGTCCTACTTTGTAACTGTTTCTGAATTCAGTTGCATGGCCAAGTCATTTTCTGTGTGGTCCTGACATCTATGCCCCTCAGTCCTAACCAGCACCATTTCACCCAAAAGAGTGCACATGAAGTGCCTAATGCAACCTCTGAGGCTAGAGTCTGACCAATTTTCATATAAAACCTTTTGCATTATCCATTTGTGATTGAATCTATGTGCATATACCTGCTTTGTCTATCTGCAGCCCTTCTGTGTTACACTGGATTCCAAAACCAATCATTGATTCGATCCACATTCAGTCCTTGCTCTACTTGCTGCTTTGGTTTGGGGTTTTCAACTACAAAACCTGCAGGAATACATCAAAAGACCTAGGGCATAATTCAAGGACATCTTTCTGATTTACTTTACAAAGTCCTAGTAAAGTAAAGTACAGCACCATTGGTATTTACTTTGTCGACTTTACGCCTACCGGCGTCACTAGTGGTGTTTACTTCATTGAGATTTCTTTACTTTACTTTTGTGCTTTGCCGATGAAATTTGAGTAAAGTAAAACAACATGGTCTATGTGCGTATAACATGTAACAGAAACACTGTCACCGATACGATTCGACTCAAATTCATCGATGGAACCTAGATGCTTTTCATATCGCGACAAAGTCCATTTTGAAAGACATGAACGAAACAAGGGCTTTATGTACGTAACTATATGTGTAGAACTGAATACTAGGTTTCAAATACGTTATCTAGCACGGACAGAAGTATGGACTATTCTACCTCTTTTGATAACAAAAACTAAGCAACATATTTTAAAAGTGCATTAGATGCCCCTTTGTGTGCATTTGCCACTGCAAAGGTCTCACCTTGCTAGGCAATAGGATCGCAACAGTGGTAAAAAACAACAATAGGCGACATACCACATGTGTATCCCATATTCAACATGGGATTGTAATTGTCATAGTGTCTTTGTGTTGTACTATGCAGAAATAGATGTGGACACAGTGGCCGGAGTGTCAGAGCTGCATGGCTACATGGTGAGTCGGTCCTTCAACTTGATGACTCCGTGAAGTGTATATAGAATTGGTGTCATGCTACTCGCCCATGAAAAAAATGCCCATTGTCCACATGCCATCTTGAGCCCGTATTGTCTCATATGTGTCCATCACCACCTCATCCATGGCATGCAGTGTGTGCTCTACATAGGTAACTTTGAGACCCAGTGTGTTCCCCGGTACTTAGGCGGCTCAAGTTGCATGGTCAAAATCACACCAAATGCACCCAATTTGGACCATGCAAAAAAATAGTTTTTCACAGGCTCTGTTTTTTGAAAACAGAATATTAGTCCAAAGAAAGTATCTTTCTTACCATTTCTGCCATTTTGTGCCTTTTTTTGGACAGCCGAAAACAAAAAAAAACTATAAAAAAAATAAATAAATCTTATGATTTCAGTGGTAAATGATGTGCTTTTAGCGGAAATTGGCCAATAAATACATTTTGCGTTCCCCTTGTTTTTTGGATGAACATGGTCTGCAGAAAAAATGATTGCAACATCATTTTCTGTTCTGCATGTTCATCGCATACCTGAAAAAATGATTTATTAATCGAATTCTATGCGCGAGGCCTCGCGCAATCAAGACCAAGGATCATTAAAACAGAAGCATGGCGGATTAAATATCAACGCAAAACATATGCAACATGTGGTTCAAGGGCTACCCCATGCGCGAGGCCTCGCGCAGAACTTACTAAACCAAAAACCTCACCCGATTCATTTTCCTTTGGAAAGACGGCTTCAGGGTCGAGTGGTCTTACTACCCACCCCACGGTTTGATTTTTGATTTGCACTGCCTGAAAAAAGAGGTATAGGTTGTGACTTCCAACTTCCGGGACTGCATTGCAGTCCTCATTGCGCGAGGTCTCGCGCAAAAAAAGGCCCAGAAAATATATTCTTTGTACCATTTTGATGGGTTCTCATCTGATGGCGCTTGTGCACAACCTTCACTGAAGCAACGAGTACCTAAATTGTCGCTGAGTCATTGAAATTTACTAGAAGCTTGCCCCCCCCGGAGGCGGAAAAACTCTTTTTGGGCTTGTTCAGCCCCTGCGCTTGGCAGACTGCTTCCCCCAGGGCACCTTCCTACTCCAGGTATCGAACATCATCTTGATAATAGGTGTCGTTTACACTACATTGCATTTTACTCTCCAAAAAATCAGTTTTTTGGGCCCAAACAAACGCTCAAAAAAGTGCCACGCATGGCAAATTCATATTTTCTTTGCACATTTTACTTTGGTCTATAGTCAACAACGGAAGGATCAATTCTTCTTCAGCCAAAGCTACAAGGGGGGGTCCCTGTCCAGCTCAGCGTCATCTGTTGAGTGGACATGCTTCATGTGTTACCAGTGATACTCTTTTTTTTGCTTGACACTCCCCATAACTTGTGGCAGGTGTGCATCATGAGCAATGCTGAAGGATGCACCCTGTGCAACACCTCCAACGTATGTGCTCCTTTTGTTAGGAATGCAACAACATTAGAAATGATTTCTTTAGTCATCAATTAGATTTGCAAGACTTGTTTAGAGCGCTGAAGGTCCGCCCGCGTAAACTTATTGTACAATGTGATCAAGTCAAGGGTGCCTGTAATGCCACTCCAGTGTAGGCGCCTGCTTGATTCCTCAATTCTACCATCATTACCTGACTTTGGAGGGGCAATGGACTGCTCCTTGCGCGAGGCCTCGCGCAAGGAACAGTCCATTGCCCCAAAAAAAGCATTTTTTGGACCCATCAGGACCAAGAAAAGGCCAAAATTCCTTACATAAGAGTTCTTTTGGTGTTTCAAAAACGGCTTGATTTTTTGCAAGCCTGTCGTTTTATACCATGCAACTTGAGCCGCCTAAGCGGTAGGCCGCAATTGTTCTTAGCCAGATGATCCATTTGCGTGCCAATGTTGGGACAGAACCTCTGCAGAATGCAATATTCTCTGAGTTCATCCGGTCGTAATTTTGAGTGGATAAGTTGGTAGCCATCCTAGCAAGTGGATCTAGATTTTTTCTTCGTTTTCGTGTTCCCGTTGAGTCCTCGGCTGCGTGCGTAGACATCCATTTTTAGCGTGCTTTCTTGTCACAGGTACTGTCACATACTGTAGCACAAAATCAACATCTGAGCATTCAGGGGCTCGGCGGTTTGCGCAATTTTGTCACTGCCGGGTTGTGAGCTGGTTGCTTGACGGTTTCAATCTCAACAATGGTAGCGGCAATTGCTACCCTTTGGATTTTTGCACAGAAAGACTGTTGGGAACCAACTACTCTTATTCTGATGTGCCGCAAACCTATGGTTATAGGACCTCTAGCCGCACCCAATGCATGACCGGCTACCTCCACTTGCCGGTGCTCGTAGTCTCAGTATGTTGCAGTTCTTTCCGGGCGTCTGATGTTATTCTAGACTTGTAGCATTTGGTCCCGGCGATGATGGTTTATTGGTATCCTGGTTGTGTCAGCCCCATGGAAGGGTGCTCAGCATATTTGTAAGATTCATGTAATGGTGGGTGTGTTCTGGGCTGCCGATGTGTTCTCGTGTTGCATTCACAAGTACGCCGTTCTCTAAGCTTTCATTGTTGCATATGTCCTGCCTCAGCACTTTACTACAAAAATGTTGTAGCCACAAGGCTCAGCGATGGCCAGGTAGGTAGATGTTGAAAGCGCTTGATCCGGTTGACAGCTTTTTTTGCGTTGGTGAGGTGAAAGAGCCATCAGGTCCATTTGGTTCATCTCCAAAGTAGGCACAAGTGCAAGTGCACAAATCCGGCAAAAGATACAATGACAGTCCGAACCAAAACTCCACTCACAAAGAACTATGCCATGTTGTGCGCACAATTCAACCGAAATTGGCGATCATCTCATGGATGCGGAATAATTAAAGACAATCTAAAATCAGAAATGGATGGGACCTTCAAATTTCCTTGAAATGGTTGGGCGAGAAATCTACAATGAAAGTTCCGATGAAAAGTGTGTTGAGATTTGACATTGAGAAAATATCTCTAAAAATCCAACCTAATGAGGGAAAAAATCTATTTTAAGAGTTATTTTCAAAGAGCCACAATGTGAAATCAACGCAAAACCAATTTCGGGTGTCATGCAATGGTCCATGTCTCACATGTTCGGTCGTTGTAATGTTTCATGTATTTTTGCCAAGCTCCGGCCATCGGCATTAGATATTTGTCGTGGAACGCATCTGAAAATAAATCGTAATAGTGTTTCATTTTACTAAGATTTCATCAACAAATTACACAAATAAAGTCAAGAAATCTTAATGAAATAAAATGCCATTGAGATTTGCTTTACCGATTTCTAGCCCACCAGCCTCTGGTTGGTGAAGCAAATCTCAATGCCGTTATACTAGACTGGGATTTCATAAAATAAATCTCACATTGGATGTGATTTCGATATCCTTCAAACTCACAGGGAGCATCATTTGGTTTTGAACCAACCCAAATATTCTAAAGTTCCAACTCCAAACCCTTAGGATGTTCCATCTTTTGAATTATTTTCAGTGATCTGATTTGTGCACACATGGTGCTCCGTCCATCTGCACACTGTGCTTGTGTACAAAGAGGAACAAGGTGACCTGCTTTTACCTTAGAAACAAAACAATGCGTAATGGCACACTTTCAAAAAGATTTAGCATTGTGTGTGGAGGGAGGGTTATGCCCCCGAAGAACTGATCGTGAAAATTGGAGATCCCCTCTGAACCACCTCTTCATCTACTCTCCTATGCTCTTGATAACAATCGGTGTTCCTGGCATATTTGCTATTTCATACGCGGTAATACAATTCTGGTTTGTTTTCCCCATCTTTATCGCATCCCTGGAACCATTCCCCCAAATTTCCAAAGTTTTGTAGAAAAGGGTGGGAGCCAAACAAAGAACATTGTTCACATACAAAAAACAAGCCATCCTGGTTAACTTATTGAGGGTTTTTCCAGCGCTAAAATCTGACTACTATGTAATATTGACTCATGAATTACAAAACACTGGTTGTGGTGTTGGGTAATGCAGCTTTCAGGTAGCTCATAAAAATTGGACGTTGCATGGAGAATTATTGTGGCTGATTTGTGAATTTGGACCAATACCACCCTCCCACATGCATAGCAAGCCAGGTTTGCCTGGAACTCAACACACCTTAACCTAGCCCGAACCCTTTTTTGTGTTCGAAACCATCCCACCTTGTTTCATCTCTCTCTACTGTGGCTTGGTATGGTGACACTGGCCTCTCTTCAGACCTTACTGGCGGGATGAACTTCTTGACAATATCAATCCACCACACCCTCTCCCTTTCGCCCCTTTTTTCAAGTGCTGCACATCCGAACCAGTCCAATACCCTAGTCAACGTGCTGCTGTCTCTTATCCAAAGCCCCCATAGCTTTTGTCTCCCAGCCCTTTGTGTATTTTGAAACCTGAAATGACCTCCCTCCCCTAGATCAGCTGACCTTCCACCAATATTCACACAAACCCGGAATGGGAGCAAAATGTCTGCAGTAAGTATCATGTCTTATACCACTTGTACTGAGACAATAGTAGATGTACAAGGCATAAATTTCTAAAGAAGATGGCCGCCACTTGCAAACACAATAGCCCACTGAGGCTCAAAATCTCATTGATTGCTCTCTGCATGACTTGCAGTCTGTTGCAGTCACTCAAGAAAATGGATGCATGTCTGCATGTTGGGGGAAATGGTACGGATGTCTGCGTATGAGAAAGGGCACGTCTTTGTCCACCGGCATGATGCAGATCTGTCTGTGTCCACTTGTGTATGGGCAGGAGGCAGATCTGTATGTGGGTGGGGCTCTTGCCTGTGTGTCCGGGAGGGGGCACGTCTATGTTTGCATACATGCCTGTGGTCTGTGTGGGGGCATACAAAGCTGAGACGGCTGGCAACAGCGCAGCAGGGCAGGTACCGACCCAAGGCTTGGTCCCAGCACCCCTGACACAGCAGCAAAGCCGCCATGATGGGGGGGTTTTTGGCATGGGGGGGGGGGGGGGGGGCTGCTTGGCACCCGCCGTGGTGCGGGCACAATGGGCCGACTGGCGGCTCATCTTCATCCAAGCTGAGTACACCCGGGGTTTATGACCCCTTCTCCCGCCCGGGTCTGTTCTGCATGACGCCCCACATTCACATTGTCCTCGACCTGTTCCTGCTATGGCAAAACTAATGTCATTTGCCGAACGTTAGGCTCCGAACGACAAATGAACAGGATCAGAGGTAGAGGAGTGGCCCAAAGCAGGGGTTGGCGCTTGTGGGGGCGCAAATGGAAGGGCTGGAAAAATGTGGAGAAACGAACGGAGGGGGGAGGGGCTTAAGGCTGTTTGGGAGTCCCTGCGGAGAGGGCACGTCTGTGTCTGCCTGTGTGGGCAGGAGGCAGATCTGTATCTGGGAGTGGGTGTTGCCTGTGTGTATGCTTGCATGTATGCGTATGGTATGTGTGGGGGCACCCGAAGCTGAGGCTGGGTGTCCCTGTGGGGTCGGTCAGGGGCCCACTTTGGGCCGCATCGATTGTGATGCACATGACCGGGATACTCATGGCATCGGCACAGGTTCCGAAAATGGGAACCAACGAGGTGGCCAGACTGGGCCACGGCTTGCAGGAGGTCAGCCATAACGATGCAAACAAAAGGAGGTGCAAACCTCCAATGGGAGCGGGCGACAGCCGGGGTGCCCGCACACTGGAGCAGCAGGATGATAAACGTGCCACGTGTCCTCGCAACTGGCATGAAATCCGGAATGCCTGGAGCCTGAACTCAAGTGCATTCACCGGTTGACGCAGGTCAACGCCACCACCACTGGCGCATGTATATAAATCGCGCAGAGGCGCATGCAATTACGGGGCAGCACAGCGCAGCGGTCGATGTTCTCTGAGTGCGCGGCCGCGCACGTCGTGCAAAATGCCAGTGTAGGAGGGGCATCTCACGCCAGGCACGTGTACGTCACGTTGAAGTGCTCCGGGAGGGCCACTTCCTCTCTGCTTTCAAACACCAGGAGGCTGGAGGGCGCAAATACCGTCACGGGCGCGACCAGCGTCGTGTTCATGACGTCCATTCCTGCGGGTGTGCGGGGGGGAGGGGTGATGAGGGCACACGGGGGGTATGACCTAGATTATGTGAGAGATGTTGAACTAAAAAGAGGGAGAATCAGAAACAGAGCAGCAAAACAGACAGAGGTAATGCACTCCTCAGCATGGCATAAATGCATCTTTATTCTCTATGCCATACCTGGTTGAACCTCAGTAAAACAGGCAGTACAGACATCAGACCAGGCGTCCCTGGTCGTCACAACAGCTGACCTGTACATTCAGTGCAGTAGTGCAAATAATGAAAAGTGGCAGAAGACAGAGAAAAGGGCACACGGGGGGGGGGGGGGGGGGGGACACGAAGAACAACCACAGGCCAGAAAACACTCCATGCCAAAGCTCAGGCACAGGGGTGCAAAGCATGACGCCTTAGTGCACACCGGCGGGCGGGGCCATGCAGGGGCCTCGGGGTTCCGGTCTGAACAACTCGGGAACTGTCTGCAACATCCCCCGACTTGTGGAATAGATGTTGCCGGGGCTCAATCGCGGCCTATCCAGCCCCTTACGCCCCGCCACACAGACCCGCTTTCCAACGGGTCGTCACATGCGACAGCGCTCAGTTACACGAGAACGTCTTCCCATGAGTGCACTGGGACATCCGCGTGTGGGGCAGCGTGTCATCAAACGCAACGAGAAACACGATGCAAAGCAAGCAGCGCGGGCACGCGCACAGCGAACAGCGCAGGCGGTATTGGAGACCTACAGGCCACACCTGAGATCACAGTGACTACGGGCCCAATGGCCGGACCACCTTCGTAGATCTTCAGCTCGGAGGTTGGGGCCCTCGACGAAAACGCCGTGAACCGCAGCGTCAGCGACGCATATCCCGCGGGGCAGGTGATGGTCCATGCAGCACAAAGCGGGGACGGCTGTAGAGCAACAACGGGTGCGACCACGGTAGACCATCACCGCATTCCATTCCTGACCTCCCATTCCGTTTCGGATACAACCCGCCCCCCGAGTCGGCAAACCTGGTGGCCAACGAATCGGCGAGCGAGTCGGCGACGCGTTTACCCGACTTGGAGGGCGGGATCAAAATTTCGGAGGTTGGCACCAAATAAGGCCTATTATGCGGTGTGAGCTGTGCAGGTATGGCACTCCTCAATCAGTGCTACACCCAAAATTTTGGTTTTTGGCGACTTCGCCGAATTTTGCCGACTCGTTGGGCCCCTCGCCGACTCGGGGGAGGGGGGGGGGCGGGCTTGCGGATACTACGTCCGTCGTTCGTCATGGGTTGCACGAAGCACTCACACAGACCAGAGACCCGTGGCCTCACATTCCCGCACCTGTGAGACATTCCGCGTGTAGTCGATGGTCCCTTCGCATATTGTATCGGTTGCATTGCACGACAGCTGGTAATGGAAGAGGCACGGCTCGGACTGCGTGGTGTTCTCTTGGTTGGCTGCCATCTCAGCGATACGGAAACGCCGCCGGACAATCACCCGCCGGACGCCGGGCCTGGAGCATGCGAGTACGCTGGGGGGTGATGGGTAAAACAAATCCAGTGGTCAGTGAACGAGCAGAGTGACCGGAGGTCAGTGATCTAGCAGTCGTTCACGGTGTACCCAAGAAAAACGTCTTTCAAATACTGCGGAGAGGTGGGAAAGATGTGAAAGATGTGCACTGCCACTCTCCCAAAGGGGCAGACGAAGTGATAGTTGCGTCCCGCAATCTCTTGCCACACAACGAAATCTGTTGGACGCCCGGTAAAAGTCTTTCGACCCTCGAACTTTGGTTCGTTGTCCGCAGGCCGCCCCGCTGCTCTTCCCAGAACATTCAACCGGCAGCCCTCCTTCCCTCCGCAGACCTCGCTCCATGTGACCACTTTTGGGACTCTCTCCAACGTCAGTGGCCCACTCATCCCCAACGTCAGCCACTTTGCCTTCCTGAAGAGTCTTCTCTGCCCTGCCAAGCCCCAGGGGCTGTCTCAATCTGAGCGGCCTCAGGATGCGATATGTACATTGATGGAAGCAAGGGCACACGGAGCGCGACGCAGTTCGAAATCAAGCACCCATTCGCCCGGTGTGCTCGGCAACCGTGGCTGCCCTCCTTCCTGTGACACAGGAGTGACCTCCTCTGTTGCGGGGGGTTGCTGCCGGGCTTGGCTGTGCTTGCTGCCTCTGTTCTATGTAACAGGGCTCGAACCCAAGCCCTTCCACATGGCAACATACCACCTCGACCACTGTAGTCGACTGTCTGCTGTTTGTTCAAGCCCTTTGTCAGGGACGACCAAACTGGGACCACCTGAGAGCACCACACACCTGCGGCGGATGATGCGGCGGCGGCGGACCACGCGGCGCGGGCGGCGGGTGCGGCGTACGACGCGGGCCCTGCGGGGTCGGAGGCCCGGCGGTGGAGGGCTGCTGCGACCCGTCAAAGCAGCCCGGTAGATGGTACTCAGGCTCCGCATGTATCCCCTGAAGCCCGGGGCCCTCCTTGCACTCCAGGCGAAATCTGGGTTGCGAAATCTGCCCGTACTGGGCAGGTACGAGCCACCCACGACTTGGCCTGCGGTGTAGAAAATGGATCCCCAGTGTCCGCCCGGGGGCTGAACCATGACGCCTCAGAAGATTGCTGTCTGAAGCTGGCGGCGCCTAATGGCGTCTCGCCACTGACCCTTGTCCTGCCCATGAATCTCGTGTCTGTACCGCAGAACATACCCCACGATGGCCCGTGCCTTTGAGCCATCCCCCAACCCCTCCGACGCCTTCGTGCTTGGAGGCTTTGCAACAATTGCAAGTCTCGGAGAGCAATGTATGTGTATCGGAAGGCGAGTAGCTTCGTCGCTCCTTTCCCTGAGAAAAACTTTGCAGTGGGGGTAACTGTTCAGGGGGGAAGGTTCTGGGGCATGTGTACCGAACGTGGCATCCTGCTGCAAATTTTCCGCCTCCCATCCGCCCCTCCCCAACGCTTCTTCAGCACATCTCTGTGCTGGTGCGTCTTCACACCTTCGCCCGTTGCACTGCTCTGCCCTGCCTTTAGTACAATCGGAAGGACCGCAATAAACGGGCCCTTGAAGTTGGCGAGGTGGAGGGCAGGATGCGGGACTGGAACATCGAGCCATAACAGAAGGCCGCAGTGATGACGCTTCCTCTCGCCATCGCGCCTCCCAGACAAAGGGTGATTTATGGGTGCCAGCGGACCAATACAATTCGACACCCATGTGTAGTGTGAACCCGCTGGTCGACCCACACTTTGCTGTCTGTCGTGATCGTTTCGTCCGCATACCCATATTCCATGTTACAACTTTTTCTGGGGTGTCCCCATGAGTGGTGCCGCAACAGCTTGCTGCAGCGGGCACTCCTCTCGCTCCCCCCGAATGAACGATGGCTGACGGCCATGCGTTGTTCTAGTAGTGGGAGTTGGATTCTCCTGTTCCTTGAGCAAAAGCACGACACGAAGCCACAATGGCGTGCCTCCGAGTAAACCGGCTCCCGCAGCTCTTGAAGCTCTTGGTGGAGGACATTGTTGAAGGTGAAAACATCTGGTACAACAACAAGCAGGTTTTCAACACAGGGTGGGCATATTCGGCGGACAGACACACGGTGTGGACGGAAGCTCCGCGGAACACTGACCTTGCACACACACCAAAAAAAATTCTATGCCTCCCGCAGTTGAAGACAACCCCGACAGGGATCACCTACCATTCGGTGGTGGGGATGCACAATAAAAGAAAACAACAGACGGGGGCCTTAGATAGCTTTCCCCCCTGGGGGGCATGTGCATCCGGGGAAGTAAGCGGGCGCAACCAGTGGCCGGGACGTGCGGCGGTCCTGGTACCTCTCACGACAGCCAAGGAAAGGCGGTAATTCTCTCCTTTGGTACGAGCCCCTTGGCGATTCCAGCTAGCCCTTGACGTTTTAGTGTGGCGGACGCGACAATACTTCCGGGTTGAACCAGAGCAGCTGTAGCTCGTAATTGGATAACTCCACACCTGAATGGAACAACAAGACCAAACTAGCGTGCATGTGATATGAGGAAATCGCACATTGCTCGCATTCCTGCAGCGTGCCATGTATCGTTTGTGGGGGAGTGCTCCAAGGATTCGCGTTATCCGGTTAGTGTGAGGGCGGCCATGTCCTTTATCACGTTGCTACAAGTCTTTGATTTGTCAAAGATGGACTCCCCTGTCATTGTACTCCAAACCACAAAGCCCATCCGCAATGTTCGCTGTTCACAATTTTTTTTTGGAGTTCAATGGGGGGCCCCACCGTCCCTTGAAACCCTCCCCTTCCTGCGTCTCCTCCCTCCCGCATGTTCAGGGAAGGGAATGCGCAATAAGTAGCAAAGGAAATGCATGCCAAAACACCTCAAACAATCCCCGAAGACTTTTCCGCCATCAGGATACCAGGGATTGAGTCGGAATGTAACCGAAGTACCCGAACTTCCCGAAGGCACATTACCCATTGTGGGCAGCCATTAGCTCAGGTTATCGGCTGGGGTAGTCAAACGGAGGGGTAACTGGTTCGAATCCGAGTGGTGCCCTCCGATCTTACACTTTTGGGCACGGGTGTACTTTTAAAAAAATTGTGAACAGCAAAAGAAATAAATGCGAAAACACCTCAAACAATCGCGGAATAAACCCGCGCAGGTATATCTATTTTGGGGATTTTTTGAGGGAGTTTTTTCCGGTTGCAAAAAATTGCTATTTTTTTGCCTGTAAAACATGTACGTGGCCGCGGAAGCCGTCGTGTACCGAATGTGGTTGTATGTTGCCGACACGACAAGGCTACCGCGAACAAGAAAAGGGCCCTCATTGAGGCCCTCATGTACATGGAACACACGGTGCATGCCGTTTGAAGTGACCACAATGAGATATGCAAGATTGAATACTCGACTTAAAGGAGAGGTACCCGGTTCGAATTCGGGGGCTTTTGAGGTGTTTTCGCATGAATGTCTTTTGCCATCAAAAAAATCCGAAAAAATGCCTGCGCCCCAAAATGCAAAATCAGAGAGGGAAACCAACTGTTCCAAAGATTCGCACCACTGTGCAATAAATACGCAACAAGCGCCCCCCCGCCCGGAAGTGCAAAGGACCGCGCGTTGCAGCCGCCCGCTGAGGTGGGCACCCGCAAGAACGTGGGACAAAAGCCCAAAAGTCGACGCAAAACGCCCAAGGCTCTCAGTGACGACGTCTTTGCGCATGAAATGCAGCAAGAAGGCCACCAATCTTCATTCCGGGGAATATACGGGGGGTGGTTGTTCGTATCCATCTCAAATGATGGATACGATGTTCCATGGTTGAGTACATGTGGGTTGGATCTTGCACAAACCGTGCGACGAATATGGAACGAGACCGAACCGGCGAAAATTGCCGACTACTGAGGATCCGACGCGATTCGTTTGGTGATCTCCGGCCTGGAATCCACGATGTTCGGTGGTGAACAACGTTCGGTGGTGAACCGATAGTGTGTGGAGGGCACTAGACACGGTGGGAGGTGCAGTGGCCCAACTACGACACACATGAACGAGGGGGCGTCCACCTTTTCCGCGGGATCCATATCGAGGAGAGGCGGCGTACCCCGCAACCCGAGTTCGTTGGCCAAGAGGACGTACAAAGAACCGGCATTCAAATCGTTTCCACAAAAGGAATGGTGGCATCGCTGGCCAACCGTCCGTATCGCTGGCGTGGAATACTGCACATGGGGTGGGTGTGCATATGTCTCGGTTCATGTTCTCTGTGAATGTGACGCTCGAGGGGGATCAAAAAAGAGGAGGTGTATGCTTCCCCTTTTGCATTGACTACTTCCCGTTCACTCTTTCTTTGTGTGACTGGTCATTTGGCTTGCTTTGGTCTTGAGTTCACACCATATCCCTTCGTTAGTGCATCGTGGTGCAGATATGCTCTCCGGGATGCCCGCCTTTGGCTCGTGCGGTGAACGCGGCAAGTTTGCTTTGCAATTGAGTTGGACCTCCGTTGACGCAAAGATGGATAAGATAAACCCACGACGGAACGATACACGGCAAAATCGAACATCCTACCAACACTGCTAATGCGTTTTCATACCACTCCCAAAAGGTATGTGAGCAACGCCTTCACGTCGCTGCTGCCGAAGGGGATTCGAAGCCCGTTGGAGGCGGTAAGAGTGACCGGGCCGGGCTCACGAAATAACATGGACGCTGGGGCCCAACCATGGCAAAGACCGAACCAATCCGGCATGAATCGGGATGTGCGACGCCACTCGCTCTTAACCGTTGGGTAATCAAGGCGGTTATTGTAGATGTCAAACTTCTCGGCCGGCGACAATGTTCTCAAACCACGAGGACCCATACGTCTCAGTTGGGACAACGAATGGAGGCGGTACCCGAAAGATTGTCCGACTTGCCAACGGTTGGCGATACCACCCTTGTTGCTCGGCCAATAGTCATCGGACCATGTTGCTCTCCTGGTTCTACCGGAGGACGGCAGAGCTGATAGCGTTTTGACAGGTGCATACCACCATTTGTTCGGATTGTTAAGCATATCCCACCGAGCACCGCTCACGTAGGCAATCCAAACGACGATGATAAGGAGGAAATGAGGGTGTAAATTCACCATGGTTCTAGACACGAAAAGTTGCAAAGAATGCCACCCGCACACCTTGGAATTTTAGCACCATGTAGTGAGTGTGGTGCCTTGCACGCACGTTTGCTTTTGTCTTTCAACTTTTGCCGCAAATCTCAATGCTTTGAAAAGCCACCACCAGAGAAACGTCCACCCCGACGCTCAGCAGCATGGCATGTGCATGACACCTACAACTCGCCAAAATCCCATGCCCATATTGTATCACCACAAGGCCACTCGTGAGTCAGCGCTCATTTGCACGGTGTGCTCAGTAGGACCACTATTCATTGCGATTGAGTTTCCATTCCTTTAAAGGTGGTGCCATGGAACTTTTGGAGCGTACCTCAATGGCTCTTGGTTGTAGGTTCCACTTGCGTGGTGTTTGCCACACCGAGAATGATATGTTTATCTCCTTGGTCGTCTCACTTGAAGTGGTGTGCGCCAGTTTTGAAGCCTATGCCGCAAGTCCTTAGATGCTGTGAACGTGGCCATTTTTTCGAGACCATCGTTCGTCACATTCCTAAAGGCACAAAAGTTTGCAATCGCAATGGCAAAATTACGCAATGGCAAAATTACGCATTGCGAGTTGGTTGTAGCCCGGAATTGCGGAAGCTTCTTTGGGAATCAACAACCGGTGCCCGTGCACTAAACATGGTTTGCTTGAAAAAAGGCCACAAATTGTGCCCGAACGGCTTCTCAAAAAAAAAAAAAAACACACACTTTGCAATCGCACTTTATAAAGTATACTTTGCAACTTGTTGCAAATTTTGTTGTCAAACAAAAGGCCAAAATTCGCTCATTGCCCCTAAAAACACCCAAAAGATAGAAAAACGCCTTTTCTTTAAAGGCAACAAAGTTTTCAATCTCAATTGCAAAATTACACTTGCAAATTGGTTGTCTTTATCCCAGAATTGTGGAAGATTCATTGGGGATCAACGTTTGGTGGAACAGAACACGCAAGAGGTGAGATAAGGATACCACGATCACGAAAATGTCATTGTTCATTTGTGAGTTGGTGAGTCTCATAAGGGGATTTACTCTAGTGTATAAAATACAAGACCGGTGGCTGATAAGAGACCGGGGTGGGTTTTGGAAGCCTTGCACGAACACTTCCTATTGCAACCGGGTTCATATTAAGAGACCGGGTTGTCAGCGGTGGAGAGGGCGGGCAACCACTGTGCAATACAGCCTCCAGGCGCTCTCTGAGCTACTGCTTCTTCTTGCCTGTCACCTTCAGTTTGCCTCCATAGGCATTGTACTGCTTGATAGCCTGTGTTAGAACTGCTTTGGTTACCTTCCCTTGGACCTGGGGCACCAAACCCACCATTTGCAAGTGCTGCAGGAGGTGTTGGTCCTTGGCAAGTTTTTCAAGTTTTGCCCTCTTATTGGCATTCTCGTGGAGCAGCTTGCCTCACATTACCTCAAAGAATCACCTCACATTGTGCTCAGGGTGCCCCAGCCTTTCTCTACCTCTCTTCCTGTGTGTCACCAGGTCCTCACGAGCTACTTCGTCATGGTAAGGGGACCTGTGGCACTGAACCCAGGCTGCAATCAGTTGCATTCGCATGTGAGGGCATCTGTCCAGGAGCCTTCTCATGTAATGAAACACAGACTCTCCCCAACGATTGGTGCCACAGATTGAGGTTGGTACCTTCACTTCAAGCAATGGCACGAGGTGTGTTTTTAACGTCTGCTTGAGTGAGTCTACAAGAATGCGACAGATGGTCAGCTGAGTGAAATCTAACACAACGCTGCCATAAACAAGATTCCTGCTGACTACGAGTTCAGGGCGTGCATCCCATTGGTTGACCAGAACCAGTAGGTTTTTTTTTGCATTGCACAGCAATGTCCGGACAGGGACAATACTAGAACCAGTAGGTTGCGAAGCCAGGCGTGACACCTGATACCCTGTTGACGAAACATTACCAAGCTGATATGAAGCTTTTAGGACCTGACTCATACACCAGTGTAAAATGCACATAAAGGCGAACAAGTGCTGACCTACCGTCGAAAGCAACAGCGATAGTTCAAACGACCTCCAGAACGGGCGAAATACACGTCAAAATCGACATCGCGTTACAGCCTATATAGGACACAGTCTCGAAATCTTCACATCAAAGGGCATTCATCCATCGTCTCGGCAGGTCTAAAGGCGAAAAGTTCCAAATCCCAATTTAAGCCCTCAAAATGGCGCGTCGCACGCGATTTCACGATCTGGTGGTGACACTGGTGTCCACAACATTTGCAATTCTGCGGATAACACTTGCGGCCTGTAAGCATGCTGCACCACATTGCGGCTTGCAATCATCATTTGTCGCACACACCGGCACACATGCAATCCGGATCCGCATCCGGATTTGTGCCCAAACACATCTTAATTCTAGTGAGCTCAAGAGTACGGTCAAGACTACGGATGGAGAGCAACCCGACGTGAGTGCCCGAATGCGCCCACAATCACAATGGAAACAATCGGTATTCCTAGCTACACCAACACACATGGTTCTTCAACAACCTCACAAATCGCATTAAGTTCATATTTGTTTGGTGTGATGGGTTGCTTCAAGTGTAGGTCAGCGTTTTCGAAGGGCTGTACTCCAATCACTGGCGCCTGCTCTCTGCCAGAAGGCACTGTTTTATGCTTCCACAGTGCAGGGAGTTGCCAGTAATCTGTGCAATATTGTCCAGGAACTTTCCTATAAGGGCTACCCCACTTCCTGGTGGGTCCCTCAATTATACCGCGTATTACACATGGCCCCAGGGCGACTTCAGGACCTGGGTGTGGATGACGCGGTCATGGAGGGGATGCCAGCCATTCGGGCCTCCCTGTCCGGCCTGCTGAAAGGCCCATGTGCACATTCCATGGGGCGTGACACACAGGTATTTGGGTATTCATGATGAGCCCCTCTCATGGCCTCCTCGCCGTGCCAGTTGCGCTGCGCGCTGCCACGGCACGGCTCAAAGTCCATGAGTACTTGTGTATTGCATGCAACATGGTGTGTGGCTCAAATGAGCAATTTTCTGGTTCCCGAAAGCATGTGTCACATTGTACTTCACAGAGTGCTATGGGCGCAAGCCATTATTGCTTTGTTGCTTTCAACATCCTGCTTGCTTAAGTCCTGCTGACGAGGGTACCCAGAAATAGTATTGCAAATATTGGGAAGACGCCACGCATTACAACAACGGGCACAAGCGAAACAGAGAATCTCAAATGGCCATAAGCCCGTTCAAAGTAGCATTCTAGTTTGTAGGCTCAACGCACGGTTGGTTGAAAGATCAAGCGAAAGATGAAGCATGACCCTCGTTCGGTAATGTGTTAACGGCTGGCTCATGCTTTTTGTGCACCCATCCTTACCAAAGGGTTCAACACGTAAACTTAGAAGGATGTTTTCGGAAAAGCTGTGACTTGCATTCTTACTTCGGCCATGGCAATGCGTTGTCTTGGTATTATGCGCGATGGAATTTTAAAACCGGCGCAAGAGAATGCGTCATAGTTGCATCGTGACGGAAAACAACCCCATCCTACATTGCCCCATGGAGACGCGAATGTAGTATCCACTTGGAGGCAAATCACTTCTGACCCACGTGTGTGTTTGGCACTTGTGTTGAACGTGCCCTTGCAAATTGCAAATGCAAATGCACCTTCGTTTGCATTTGCTTATCCAATCGCATGTCTGACTTGACACAAAACTTCGTACGAAGTGCAACACACGACTTGATGTGCATGCAATCCTTTCGAAAAGGTCTCGATGACAAAAGTGCTGTTCCGTGAACACATTCTCGCATCATGTCTCCCTAAAACGTGCCATCGAACGGCCACAGAGAGCTATGATAGGTTGCTCGCTCTAACTCAAATTGTCTTTGACGGGCTAGCGGCTTCGACCTCGTGATGACCAAATGGCACAGCCATTTAACACTTTCGCTGTGTGCCCTTGCAAACTGTAGGGTTACCGGAACCGGGCGTATCAGGCCACTATCATCGTTGCGGCGCGGTGGACGGAGTTAGACAGCTCTAGCTACACTCAATTTTTAATGTCCACGTGGGTTTAAGACACATATTTGTACATCACACGTACACACAAGGCATACGGTTGCATAATAGATTGCACGAGCCTTAATTTAGCAAGCCCATGACCACGTGCACAATCACCCCTAGTGGAGTGTTCTCGAGGTCGCAATCCTTTCCACCACGTCTCGATGACAAAAATTGCCGTCCGTGAACGGCATCATGTCTCCCTAACCCGTGCTCCTTGTGTTGTTCCATCAAACGAAAATCAAAAAGTGCCATCAAACGGCCACGAAGAGGCATGTTTATCGGTCCATCTCACTTTGTTCGTGTTGCGGGCTAGCGGTTTCGATGTGGTGATGACTGAGGTGATGAATGCAAACCTTGGGGTGCACTTGTGTGCCTTTGCCGCCATTTGTCTGATAGACACCTTGATCTCTACTCATGATTTCCATGTACGACCGGGTTGGCTTCCAGGGGTGGACATTGGCTGACGGCAAGGCCCTTCAAGTCACGGAGCTCGTCCCCGAAGGCCCTGCCCAGAAAGCGGGCATTCTAGCGAAGGACTTGGTCATCGACGTGAAGGGCCACGAGTCGCCCTCCGAGGCATTCGCTGGCGCTGAAGTTGGCACTGTGCTCTTCCTTGAGGTGATTCGGGTGGATGCGGGGGAGTCCCAAACTGTCGTCATCCCGGTTGTGGCAGGGCGTAGCGACGGGCTTGAAATCCGCACCGTGGACGATATTGACCGCATCCTCCGTGCTCCTCAGCTCCTACAAGGACTGTCCAAGGAGGTCCGGGCGCTGGCCGTCCACGACGGGTCATTGCGTCGCGGAGATGCGGCAACGCCAGCGCAGCTGCAAGCGGCTCTTTGGCAGTTCATCCCGGATGAGCTAACCCACGCGGTTGCCGATGACGCCGTTACCAAGGTTTTGCAACACCACGCCGCGTATTTCGGTGTTGAAAGTCCGCTACCGCACTTGATTGAAGAGCTGATGCGGCTTGTCCAGGACTGCAACGCCCCGCACGTGCCGCGAGCTGCCGACAACACTTTGGTGTGACTCCCGTGTGACTCTCATATCGACCTAATACCGCGACTCGAGATAGCAACAACGACTTGACCGCGTCTCCATACTGCGGCGATTTACGGCGTCGAGGACAGGGGTAGATGCCCCTTTCCGGATCGTGATCGAGGAGACGTAAGTTAAAAAAAAAGTTGGAGCCCTCCGGGCTGCAGCCAAACGCATTTGAATGGTTGGTGGGATGCCTGAGAAGTCGCTAGATTTTATTTTCCTCATTATTGTTTTTTGGCGGTCACCGGAAACAGTGAACGGTGAAACGAAACATGCCCTGAACTCTTGTGCACCACCATCAGCGTTCTGCACCACACATGTTTATGTATGCCTTCAACACAGCATAATTGTTGGTTTTTGATCGTTGATTGCAAGCCCATCGCCAACAAGTCCATAACGACATGACACCATAAACCACCTTCCCTAGTTCTTGTGATTTGAATGGCTCTGTCCCTCCTGGCCTTCAACACAACGGGACACGACGCGACACGACACAACACAAGAACACGGAACAATGGATGCGAGACCGTTTTTGCACGATTTTGATATACCAACGGGAACGTGAAACCTCATTTTCGCGACCCCCAACCAAGTGAGCAGCTGTCATTCCATGTGACCCACGAACCAAATGTCATGTGGTCTGAACGGGGCCGGAATAGGGCACGTACGTGGCGTAGAGGGGGCAATTACGAGGTGGTCCAGCATGGCCAGAGGTGTTCATATGTGAATTGGACGCTGGTGCGCCCCAGTGTCCAATCCCGCTTTTGTTACTGGACGCTGGGGTGCATCATTCACCAGGCCCTCATCCCCTATGCAGGATCTACCTGCTTGCTATGTGCCCGCCTGTCGTTGCACGCCGAGGTCGCAAATGGATCCGTCCGATACAATTGTGGTTGTTGAAATCGGAAACATGCCCCTTGGATATGTCACAAGAAAGCGGTCCATTTGACCGCGAAATGAGGCACGTGGCCCACGATCACCTCTGTTTGAAGTTTTTGATTCTGGTTCTGCAGTTCTTGAGTGTGGCCTGCTGCGTGCTCCGTGTGGGGTCCTGATCCATAGCCAGAGGGCGAAATCACCCTGGCCCCGGCGCACGCCATTGCTTCGTCGGACCTCCCAGGGGGTGAAGAGGTGGGTGGGTGGGTTCAACCCAATTTTGGGCCATTCCCAGTCATGCCTCCCCCCAGCGCCCTCCGTTTCCGTTGGCACAACCTACCAAGGGAGAGGAAATGGAAGTAGAGAGGGAATCAAAGGGCAATGAAGGCAAGGAAGGACACAGGATGGTGAGAGGCCTACGGAGGTAAAGACCAAGGGAAAGGAAAGGGAAGTAGAGAGGGTGAGATAGGGCAAGGAGGAAGAGGAAGGATACAAGGTGGTGAGAGGCGCACCACCGCCTATGGACGGAATGGGTCCAAGGGAAGGGCAGCGAATTATGATTGGCCAGTAGGCGCCACCAGCCGCAGACGAGAACAATACACCATGGCGTCACCCCCCCCCCCCCCCCAGGAGTGGGGTCCGCTTATTTTGGATCGTGGGCGGTGGACGATTGGGAATGGTTACCACGGAAGCTCCGGCGTTGGAGGTAGCCCTTGCGGAGGATGCAGAGGATATATGGGTCTGCCTTTGCTTTTGGGCTGGGCTGACCTGAGCAGACCCCACCCCCTGTCCGGGTGGGCGGGAGCTGACTAGGGGCCAAAACCACCCCTACCCCGGGGGTCCGTCAGCAATGGCCTGCCCCGGCGACGGCATGAGGGACCCGAGGGACAGCAGCTGCTCAAGGGAATCCACAAAGCTCGGGCTGTGTGCCCTTTCCTCCAACTGACAACAGGGTTTCCCCCAGGGTCCACCTCTGATTCCCTGCCCCCAGGCATGGGGATGTCTGTAATGCCTGAGGTATGTACCAGCTGCTTCCTGGTGGTTTGGGTCTGCGACTCGACCTCGGAGCCTTCAACCACCGCAGGTGGCCATACATGACCTCGAAGCCGCCGACAAGGCGGATCGGCTGCGGCTCGCCAAACGGAAGAAGAGGCTGATGGCCGTGCTCGCCGTGGGTCGCTGCATTCAGATTGTGCTCACTGCGCTCGTCGCCGTCGTGTTCATCGTGCAGTACGCGTACGCGCACGACGAGCCATGCGCGCGTCCCCTGCCGGAATGGCTGCTCGTGTGGGGCGTGTCCATGCTCCTGCTCATGCCACTGGGGTGGGTCGTCAGGGCGGACACGGCGCAGAATCGTAGGCCGGGCATGGCCTTCCTGAGCCTCGTCAGCTGCTTGGGGGGCGTGTTCCTGTTCGCGTGGTTCATCGTGGGGAACGTGTGGGTGTTCAGCACGCACCCCGACCCCGCACAGCCGATGTATTGCAACCGCATGGTCTGGCTGTGGAGCCTGTACTGGGTCGTCTTCTGCTACATTATTATTGTGGTCCCTTGCTGTTGCATGTGCGCGGCGTTCTACGTTGCGCGCCTGCGCTAAGGTTCTGTGCGAGTGCGAGCTCTGACACGGCCAGGCCGCTGCTTCCGCGCAGCAGTCTGTGTTGCATGTCTGCAGGACTGTTCTTTGAGGGCGGGATCTTTTTTCATCTTATTCTCACTCATGGTGATAGACTTCAAATGGATGTATTAGCGGATGTTTTGAAAGGCGTGCGTGTTCTCGAGGTCACGCCGTTGCCGACATGAGGGCTAGCCAGTGGACACACGCTTGGCCAAAAAGGCGAGCTGTGGCTTTGGGTGGATGAGAATTTGTCAAGGCCTCACCTGTGTTGCTTTGACGCCGAGGGCCCAGGGATCTTTTGACCCAGAAGTAGCAGACGTAGGGGAATGGTGAAAGGCTGGTCTGCAGGCCATAGGAGCCCCTTCTTGTTTGGTTTGGTCCTCACCCGAAAGAACAAAAAAGTGAGGGAGGACGAGGTGTGGTGGGCTTGTAGTACTGTGTAGTTGTGGGATTGTGTCGCTAGAGGCGTGTGCAGGCGTGCGTGCGTGCGTGCGTGCACGCGCGTCGCGTAGGTCTCCTGTCCGAAAAGCCCACGGTGTATTTGAAGCGTCTGCGCACGCATGGCGCACGTGTGGACATGCACGATGATGCCCACACACCAACGCAAATACAGTGCCCGCAGAAAGGGAAGGAGTGTGGGCGCAGCCCTTCAGGTGCGGCTGACAGCACTAAGTGCGGGCGAGATTGGAAAGACTCAGCCCTCAGCCTCGCTGGTTTGGTTTTTGCCCCCAAATTTTTGTTGGGTAATGCGTCATATTTTGAACTTGAAGCCCACAAACTTTGGGCGAATGATCGTAGTGGTGACGGCCCGTGGTATGTGTGTGGCAAAAGCTGAGGTGCTGAGTTCCGAAGAGTGGCAAAATAGCCATTGCCATCCTTTGCATTGGCTGCATTTGGCTCCCACCACGAACATTTTTTTAAACAACACCGTGTACCACCTTTTGGTGCTCTGTTGCCTAGCCATCACAACCATAGACGTTCTAATCAAGGTGATGGAAGGGATGGCCCCAGGCAGCCGCTGGTGCCTCACCGATAAGCTTGACCCCTTGAACCCAGTTCTTTTCGCTGACTCCAAGCGGTTTCCCTCAAATATGATCTTTCTATGCCCCCCCTATCGAGCTGTGTTCCAAGGAGATGACCTCGGAGGTTGCTGGGCAGCTACCCCTTGCAAAACAGCAAGCTGGACTGGAATACGCCTAGGCTCTCCTTGGTATGAAGGTTCTTTGCACCTCGCGGCAAGGGGACTGCAGGGAAGGGTCTCCCTTCTCTTACCCTGCAACACCCTTGAAGGGCTAGCGTCCTTCTTGCTATGATGCCCACACCCATGCTGCACACAGGTGCATTATTACTTTTTCCTTTTTTGCAATGTGTTCCCCAAAAGGAAAGTTAATGGCCCTCTTTGCCCATGGGAACACGTGGCGCTGGCCAACAGCTCTGCCACCACGCGCATCCACCCCCCCGGCCAATCCCTCCAGCGCACCCTCCTGCCTGGCAGCCCCAAAGCAGTGGCCCCCATGTGTCTGGCCTTGGGAATTCTGGCGTTTGGACCACTGATGAGGATTCCTGACCCTCAAAACCAGGGACCTGTTTACCGACAGCCGCAGGGGAGATCCTCCCAAACGATGTGTCCTGAGTGCCGGGCGTCCGTATTGGACCACCGCACACCACGTGCCAAAATACCTTGCCATCCGTGCCCCTATCCGAGCCCCACTCTTGCCCTTCTCGAGGATGATCGTCAGTACCAGGCTCTTGCGATGGCCAGAGAGGGATGGCACAGTCAACAAGGCTTCACGCCCTCGGGGACCCTCCCATATTCCGATGCTTGTGTGGATTGTTGTACATAGTAAAACCCATGAATCCTGCTGCAGATCATCGCATACGGCGTACTGTTGTATAACGCTACCGCAATTTGGATGTCTCATTGTTGTTTACAATGCCAGCCCACACAAGTAATCCAGGATTTTCCTGTTTTACTCTCGCACTTGCCGTTTGACAGGAGTTCCACTGCCCGCTGCCCCTGAGCAGTGCAGCAATTTACCGCTGGAGTGTCACTGCCCACTGCCCCCAGGCAGTGCGGCAGTGTACCGCAGGACTTCCACTGCCCACTGCCCCAAGGCTGATGACCTGGCACCAGTCTAAAAACCCTCAGGATGGTAGCTGTGGGACGGATTGCCCACACGCACTGCCACGCTCGAAGCCAGTTGTGATACGTCTCGATTTCTCGTGTGTCTTCCCTGTGTCAGGCCGGGCCCACCCCGCCCGCCAACCGTCCAGGACCCCTCCCTGGGCCAGACATGCAGTCCTGTGGGGGACAGATGCACATACGTGGCCTCCCCCCGACCGCTAGACGCCAACGTGGCGCCTGCCCCGACAGCTCTCCGCCGACATGGCGTGGGCTCAGTGGCAGGGCACCATCGTGGTGCCGCGAACGTACCCGTGCGCCGTCGTGGTGCGGCATTCAGGGCAGAGCGCCGTCGTGGCGCGGCCTTCTCGGCAGAGCGCCGCCACGGCGCCGCCCAAACAATCCAGCGCCAACGTGGCGCCACTTCAGTGGCAGCACACCACCGGGGTGCAGCCAACGTGCACGTGTGCCGCCGTGGCGCAGTGTTCGGGGCACGGCGCCGTCGTGGCACTGCCCAGACACCCCTATGCCTCCGTGGCGCCAGTTCAGTGGCAGAGCGCCATCGTGGTGCCGCCAACGTACACGTGCGCCATCGTGGCGCAATCCTCAGGGCAGAACGTCACCGCGGCGCTGCCCAGACAGCCCTGCGCCGACGTGGCGCCAGTTCAGTGACGTGGCACCACCGTGGTGCAGTCAACGTACACGTGCGCCGTCGTGGCGCAACCTTCAGGGCAGAGCGCAACCGTGGCGCAACCGTGGCCCAAACGTTCTTCGTGCGCCAGCCTGGCCATGGTGTGTCCTCCAGGCCAATACTCGAGGCACCATGGCGGGGTCTGCACCTGGCGCTCCGCCACCCTCCGTGACACCCCGTGCAGAGGTGACGAGTCATCGGCGGTACTCACCGCCTCACGGGCCATCGGCGAACGTCGCCGTCTCGCTCGGGCACCATCGTGGTGCCACTTTCTCGGTCACGTACCGTCTCGGTGCACGTATCGTAGGGCTCGTCGTTTGGGCTCGGCCTTTGCGGCCGGGCGTCGTCGGTGACCTCCACAGCGGTGCACCACCGTGGTGCTATGGCTGTGACGCACGTCCTGCACTCACAGAACCCGGGGGTACCCAGGCCACCGGCGGTGCGCGTGATCGTGTAGCGTGACCGTACTCGCGACGCCGGCGGTACTCAGCCCGCCGGCAGTGCGCATAGTCGTGCTGGGCCGCGTTCTATTTAGCCCGGCGACGTTTGCAAGTCGGGGGTGATGCCCCGGGAGACCCACACCTTCCGTGCCCGTTGATCCTGGGACGCTACCTCGGGTGGACCCAGGACAGTTCGGAGCGGTCGGTGGCCGGGACCGGAGAGCAGATCGGACCGTAGCGTTGTCGTACACCGGCGCTTTGACCCAGACGGCCTGCTGGGAGGGGCGTCCTCAGGTGTGCGACGAGATTCGTCTTACTCTAGCGGAGGTAAGACGGAGGACTCCCTCGGCTGTGCCTGCGTGGGGCCCCCGGGGGACGACGCCAAGGCTCACCGTACGTGGGACCGCGGCAGGCGCTCCTCCTCCTCCTCCTCCTCCTCCTGCCCCAAGGCAGTGCAGCGGTGTGCCACCGGAGTTCCACTGCCCACTGCCCCACACAGTGCGGTAGTGTACCGCAGGAGTTCCACCGCCCACTGCCCCAGGGCGGTGGGGCAGTGTGTAGGAGGGGTTCCTCGGCCCGCAGCCTGCTGCAGTGTGGCTGTGTACAGAAGGCCCCCCCACTACCCACTGACCACTGACCACTGACCACTGCAATGTGGCAGTGAACAGAAGGATCCCTGCCGCAGTATGCCCACCGCAGTGTGGCAGTGGGAAGTATGGAAGGATCTCAGCTGCCTAGGTGCCAGCCCCACCAATGCCTGGCCAGGGCATGGAGGCACATAGGCTTGGGCCCAGCGAGAGCTTCGGTAGCAGGGCATCCCCAGGGCAGCCTGGGGCGGAAGCCGCCCAGCATCCAAGAGAGCAATGGCCCTCGTATTCTGGCCATGAATCGCTTGGAGGCAAGCCAGACCAAGGTCTACACAGCCTCTTGGAGGTGGAGGTGCGGAATTTCGAACAAATTTTTTTTCCAACAGAAACATATTTTCAACAGAAAGGTTTTCCCAATTAAAAAAGTTTTCCAAGAAAACTATGTCTTCAACAGAAAATTCTCCAACGTTTGTTTGTTGGAAAAACCAGTTTTTGGTCAGGACAACTCAATTTTTCTTGGTACAACCCACCACCGTCACTGCCCCCATTTACTGTGCTGCCTGTAGATAGTGGTGGACTAGGTGGGCTTGCTGATATGGCTCCTGGGCCGTTGTACGTACAAGCACGACCCCCATCCTCATGCCCGCCCTTAAGGAGGGCAGGCAAGGCTGAACATCCCCCAGCGGTGACCATCCACCAGACCGCAAACGGTGACATCACCCACGTCTAACTACCCCTAGCGGTCCATTCGGCCACCTTGGGGGGTTCTGCTCCCCAAATGGGGCCCTACGTAGTGAGCAGGACCTGTGTGCACGTGTACCTTGGGGGCGCACAGTATGCACGAGTGGGGACTGGCTCCACAAACATCGAGGGGCCTTATAGCCCCTTCTGGCAGCGCCAACCCCCCGCTAGCAACAAGCCCCCAAAGACTGGACGCTAGGCCCAATACGCCCCTGCCTGTGCACCGCAGTCATCGGGGGCTGAGATGCAAACACAACCTAGGAGCGGGTGGTCTATTAGCGGGGTTGCGCGATCCAGCTCACCACGGCCATGGAGGACATCATGGCCACGATGGGATGCGGTGGTGCTCCCGATGTGCGGCTACAAGTGCACCACACATTGCACACAACACAAGTTTAGACACACAACCCTCCCGTTTCGCATTATCCGCATGCAAGGGATCCCAGCCATTGCCATTTGGTAACAATGCCTTTGGCGCACGACACCACACCACTTAGTACTCCCTAGCCCTACCCACAGGTTGGGTGTTGGGTGCCAAGCCCACCCGACACGGCCTGAGCACTACCCTCAGGCGGTGTACTAACAGTGTCGGGTGTATGCGTGCTCCAGTGCTAAGCACCAGCCCCAGCATCCTGCGGCCCCTTAGTACCAGCTGCCTAGGCCTCACGAACATGTCAGCGACCCCCTAGGGACGCCGACCCTACCGGCCTTCCCCTCCCCCCACCGCACACAACCCCCACGCTTGAGCAGCCCCCCCCCCCCCGGCCCCCTTTGCCCCCTCTCCCATGCCCACCCACCCTCACCTGTTGCAAGTGAGACAACCGGCAATGTGGAGGCCCCCATTCAGGGCTTCAATAGCAGCGTGGCAACCCAAGTCTGAGAGAGGGTAGGAAGCAAAGGGGGCCGGTTCATCGCCCACCGCTCCCTAGCCACACTGCTAGGGAGCAGTGGGCAATGGAACTCCTTCAGTACACTGCCACACTGCTGGGCGATGGGCAGTGGATCTCCTTGCATGCACTGCCACACTACTGGGGAGCAGTGGGCAGTGGAACTCCTTCTGCACACTACCACACTGCTAGGGAGCACTGGGTAGTGGATCTCCTTAAGCAGGGTGCCACACTGCTGGGGAGTAGTGGGTAGTGGAACTCCTTATGCAGAGTGCCACACTGCTGGGGAGCAACGGGTAGCAGAGCTCCTTTGGTAAACCGCCACATTGTTGGGGAGCACTGGGCAATGGATGTGCTGGCACATCGCCACATTGCTGGGGAGGAGTGGGAAGTGGATGTCCTGCAGTTCACCGCCACATTGCTAGGAGCTGTGGGTAGTCGATCTCATTTGGTACACAGCCCCGCCGCTATGGAGCAGTGGGCAGTGGATCTCGTTAAGTACCCTGCCAAACCGCTAGGAAGTAGTGGCCGGTGGATCTTCTTCAACACGCAGCCACAGTGCTGGGAAGCAGTGGATAGTGAAACTCCCTTTTGTACGCTACCACACTGCTAGGGAGTAGTGGGCAGTGGATCTCTTATAGTACACTGCGACATTGCTGCGGAGCACTGGGCAAGGGATCTGCCGCAGTACACCACTACATTGCTGGGCCACACTGTTGGGAAGCAGCGGGCAAGGGATCTTTGTTAGTACACCGCCACACTACCAGGGAGTAGTGGGGAGTGGATCTCCTGCAATACACTGGATCTCGTTAAGTACCCTGCCACACCGCTTGGAAGTAGTGGCCAATGGATCTCCTTTTGCACCCTGCCACATTGCTGGGGGGCAGTGGGCAGTGGGCAGTAGATCTTGTGCAGCACATTGCCACACTGTTGGGGGGCAGTAGACCGTGTATCTCCCTTAGTACACTACCACACCGTTGCGGAGCAGTGGGAGTGGTTCTCCTTCAGTATGCTGCCACATCGCTAGGGAGCAGTGGGCAGTGGATCTCTTTCAGCACACTGCCATACTTCCAGTGAGCAGTGGGCAGTGGAACTCCTTCGGTACAGTGCGACACTGCCGGGGACCAATGGGCAATGGATCTCCTGCAGTATACTACCACACTGCTAGAGAGTAGTGGATAGTGGATTTCCTTCAGCACACTACCACACTATCCACTGCTCTCCTGCAGTGTGGCATCCCTCAAATGGAGCCGGATCGCGGGCCAGGGAGACTGAGTGTCCCACCGTGCCCGTGGTCGCAGCTTTTGGGACCCCCAGGGGGGATGATATCCCTCAATAGGAGCAGGATCACGGGCCGGGGGGACGGAGTGTCCCGCCGTGCAGGTGGTCGTAGCTTTCGGGGCGTTTGCAAGGGATGATAGCCACCCAAAGCAAAGGGAGAAGGATCGCGGGCTGGGGGGATGGTCCCACCATTCCGGTGGTTGCAGCTTTCGCGGTGCCTATGGGAGATGGCATCCCTCAAAAAGAGCGGGATCACGGGCCGGGGGGTCCCATTGTGCCACTGGTTGCAGCTTCTTGGCACCCATTGCCCACCGCCCGCAGGTAGTGAGCCAATGTTCAAAAGGAGTTCCATTGCCCAGTTGCCCAAGGCGGCCAGGCATTGCACAGAAGAAGTTCCACCGCCCAATGCCCATAGGTGGTGTGGCGGTGTGTAGGAGTTCTGCTTACTGCCCCGAGGCAGTGAGGCATTGCACAGAAGGACTTCTACCGCCCACTACTCCTGGGCAGTGAGGTAGTCATCGGTGTGGCAGTGTGCACAAGGACTTCCACTTCCCACTGCACCCCAATAAAGTGGCTGTGCAAAATAAGTCCCACTGCCTAGTGCTCCTCATCAGTGTGGCGGTGTAGTGAAGGACTTCCACTGCCCACTACACCCCAGCAATGTGGCAAGCTACTTAAGTAGATCCACTGCCCACTGCTCCCTAGAAATTTGGCAGTGTGCTGAAGGAGGTCCACTGCACATTGCTCCCCAACAGTGTGACAATGTACTAAATGAGATCCACTCCCCAGTGCTCCCGAGCATTGTGGCACTATGCTTAAGGAATCCTGCTGCCCACTGCTCCGTGCAAAAGTCCAAGTCAATGCAACAAAAACAGAGATCTACAAGTGGAGCCCCCACACAGTGCACGAACGCGTGCAGCGGAACGGCGTCTCGAATGCAGTGCGGCCCCCATGTCTGCAATACTTGGGCCACTTTATCTGCCACCACTCCTGGGCGCACCGTGCGCGGGCAATACATAAACGTAATCAAGGCCGACCTTGCAAGGCACTGGACCCTGCCGATGGATAGTTGGGAGAGGACTAAACTGATAAATGTTGTGCTATTGCCCAAGTGGCTGCACTGTGTCATCCTTATGCCACCTAACAAGTACTCCCACAACATTGACGCCCCGTGCTCTCACTCCGTTTGTGAGCCAACACGATCTGAACCGCCTTGCCTGGCCCGCTGTGTCTCCACCCCGCCCAAACAAGGAGGCCTTGGCCTCCACCAGATCTTTTGGGTGTACCGGCAGCGGTTTGTGACATCCTTCCCACACCTGCTACGCACTCACAACGATCGATTGCCGGTACCACTGTCCTCGCCCCCTATTAGCTTGTAACGACCGCTCTTCTACTGGGCCACGATACCGAGTAGATGTGGCAAGAAATGGAAGACATTGAAGAATGCATACAGGCGTTTGGGACATCGATTGAGCCTGTGGCTCATGTCCACCATCATTACGTGCAGCTTTATTGAAATGTGGAAGCTAGATACGTGTCTTACAACCGTCGGAGATGGTCATGGCTGCATCACCCCGCGATCTAAGGAGCGGTACGTGCTCACAGAGCCCTCGCGCAGCAATTGCTATAGGCACATCAGGGATGGTACACCATTAACCAGTCCTTTGCGACTTGCTACGAGACCATTTCCTTGCTACAGGGAGCTACCGGTGCATGCAAATACGGCGTCATAACCACATCGCCAGGTGCTACTTTGCACAATATTGCCCACCATAGGTCACAGGCCCTATTGCGAGCACAAGACACACCTCACCCGTGTGAAACGACAGGTCCCAAGATGGGCGTCGTACATGGTTCTGGACCCAATGTCCTTGCGCCCTTGTGGCTGTGGACCCTTTTAGGGGCTGTTGCACACACCTAGCACCAAAACACAAAAGAAAAAAAGTGTTGATGTGTGCAAAAGGAGTTCCACTACCCAATGCTCCTCAGCAATAAGGCAATGTGCCGAAGGAGATCCACTGCCCATTGCTCCCCAGCAGTGTTGGAGAGTAGGAAATAAGATCCACTGCCCACTGCTCCTTGCAGTGTGGCAGTGTGCTAAAGGAGTTCTAGTGCCCATTGCCCCTCTGCAGTGTGGCAGGCTACTTAAGGAGATCCACCCCCCCCCCCCCATTGCTCCCTAGCAGTGTGGCAGTGTGTACAAGGAGATCCACTGCCCACTACTCCCCAATAGTAAGGCAGTGTGCTGAAGGAGATCCACTGCCGATTGCTCCCCAACAATGTGGCGGTGTACAGAAGGAGTTTCACTGCCAATCTTGAGCAATGTAGCAGGCTACTTCAGGAGATCCACTACCCACTGCTGCCCAACAGTGTGACAATGTCTAGAAGGAGATCCATTGCCCACTGCTCCCCAGCAGTGTGGCGGTGCATTAAAAGATTTCCACTACCCGCTGTGCCACTACTCCCGAGAAATGTGGCAGTGTACTGAAGGAGTTGCACTGCCCAATGCTCCCTAGCAGTGTGGTGGTGCAGTGAAGGAGTTCCACAGCCCGTTGCTGCCCGCCCTTGTGGTACTGTTCGGAAGTATGCTAAAGGAGATCCACTGCCCACTGCTCCCCAGCAGTGCTGAAGAGTAGTAAAGGAGATCCACTGCCCACTACTCCCCTCTAAGGTGGCACTGTATTGAAGGAGTCCCAATGCCCAGTTCTCCATAGCAGCGAGGCGGTGCATTGAAGGAGTCCCACTACCCATTGCCCAGTGCCCCAAGGCCATGTGGTGGTGTGCAAAAGGAGTTCCATTGCCCATTGCCCTCCAAGTAGTGAGTGACAAAAGGAGTTCCACTGCCCACTGCCCCAAGGCGGTGTGGCAGTGTGCGGCTTGAGTTCCACTTCCCATTGCCCCAAGGCAGTGTGGGAGTGTGCTAAAAGAGTTCCACTACCCACTCACTACCACATGCAGTGTGGCAACGTACTGAAGGATCACTGCTGCACACTACCCACTGCCCTGTGCACTGTGGCAGTAAACACAACATTCTCCACTGCCCACTGCCCGTCATAGTGAGGCCATTTACTGACGGATCCATACTACCAACTGCCTACTGCAGTGTGGCGGTATATTGAAGGATCCCCATTGCCCACTTCCCCTCGCAGTGAGGCAATGTGCAGAAGGGTCTACACTCCCCACTATCCACTCTAGTGTGGTAGTATACTAAAGGGTCCCCACTGCCCACTGCCCCTTGCAGCGAGGCAGTGTGCTAGAGGGTCCACACTGCCCAATGCCCACTCTAGTGTGGCGGCATACTGAAGGGTCCCCACTGCCCACTGTTCGACGCACAGAGGCAACGTACCAAAGGATCCACAGTGCCCACTGCCCACAACAGTGTGGCAGAAGACTAAGGGTTCCCCATTGCCCACTGCCGGCACAGTGTGGCAGTGTACTGAAGGATCTCAGCTGCCCAAATGATAGCCTCATAAAGGCCCCACTAGGGCCCGGAGACACAAAGGCTTGGTGACCACCATCGGGCAGAGCACCAGGGTGTCCCCCGGACAACCGTGGACAGCAGCCGCCCGGCGCCAGAGAGGGAGACAGCCCTCTGCCACAGGTGCGCAACGCACAGCATGCGTTTAGACACACAGCCCTCCCGTTTTGCATTTTCCCGTGTGCAAGACAGCCCGGCCATCGCCTTTTGGTATCAATGCCTTTGGCACAACACAACACAACACAACACAACACAACACAACACAACACAACACAACACAACACAACACAACACAACACAACACAACACAACACAACACAACACAACACAACACAACACAACACAACACAACACAACACAACACAACACAACACAACACAACACAACACAACACAACACAACACAACACAACACAACACAACACAACACAACACAACACAACACAACACAACACAACACAACACAACACAACACAACACAACACAACACAACACAACACAACACAACACAACACAACACAACACAACACAACATAAGACAAAACAACACAACACAACACAACATGACACAACACAACACAACGCAACGCAACGCAACGCAACACAACACAACACAATACAATACAATACAATGCAATACAATACAATACAATACAACACAGCACAACACAACACAATACAATCCAATCCAACACAACACAACACAACGCCAAAACAACACAACAACAGATCCCCTTTCAAAAAAGGCCAGAAGTAGGTGTCAAAACTAGACACCCGAGTGAGGTGCACGGTGTTCCTTTGGGGAGCAGAAGGGTCATGACTGAGGGGGCACTTCTGCACGCAGTGCACACACAGTGAAATTTTTTTGTGCCACCTGCAGTGCCAAGATCGTAATTCAAGCCCCACTCTGCTGTGAGTATCAACCAGTATCAAGAAGTATGAGGAGATGAGGATGCCTCCAGAGAAGATGATGACAAGGATGAATTTGTGTTTTGGTACCTTTTTTGCATGCTCCCAGGAGGTCATGGTTGTCATGGGTATACCGCGTGGGTTGCAGCAACAAATGTGAATGCAATACGCATGCAGTACACACGTGGTGCTTGGTTGTCTCCTGTGTCACCAATGTGGGCAAAAGATGTTTTTAGGACATCTGTTCAGTTCATTTGCCATCGTGCAGAGGTGCCCCGTGGCAAGGCTGGGCCACACATGCACCAATCGATGAACATTAAAAGGCAAAAAACCCAAGTGAGGGTGCGCGGATCACCTGCCAGTCGACGATTCGAATGGACCTGCCCCCTTGACCAGTAGCCCCCTCTGGGGGGTCGGGAACCCCTTTATTTGTTGGGAACAAGAAGGGTGTGTGTTGTGTCCGTAGTGGTTGTCCCTGCCACTAGGAATGGGGCATGGTCATATGTATATCATGCATAGATCCCAAGCGATGCATTCCCCTTCTGACACCAGCCAGAGCAGTCAGTTGATGATCCTGTCTTGAATGCTACGCCATTGTGTTGCTAGTATCTTCATGTGTGCCATGAGCTGTAGATTATCCCTCAAAGGGGGAGGGGAACGCCACTTCAGCCATGTTCCTTCGAGGGTGGGAGGGAAATGTCACGTGCGGCCGCTGTTCAGGGGGGGGGTTACTATAACACATGGCCCGTAAAACTGGTTTAATTACCATCTCATGTTCACACTTGCAGAACATTGTATGTTGTATAAGATCGGACATGGAGATCACACCACCACCACCACCACCACCAACAACAAGACACCCTGCGGCTATTCAGGACCCAATATTGTCAACTACCCGTCAAAACACACCGCATATCACAGGAGATCTCTATTAGTTGCCCATGCAGACCAGAGTTCCACCAGAAGATCCCCACAGCCCACAGCAGTCCTGCATGAGTTTCATTCCCGAGGGCTGTTAAAGGTTGGTCAGAGACTGAACAACAAAAGCCCTATCAACAAACCCACCCCCCCCAACCCACCACAACCCCCCCCCAACCCCCCACAAGCCCAAAACCCTCCACAGCCGTCCACAACACTCCACAACTCTCCACAACCATACAACGCTCAGCAGCCTTTATGAAACCTTGTGAACCCTTAAGAACATTTAGCAGCTTTCTTCAACGCCCATGAAGTCTCAAGGCGCCCCAATGAACTGCGACAGTTGGTTGTTAGGTTGTTCGGTTGTTGAGAGTTGTTGGGTTGTTGAGGGTTCAGCGCGCATGCGGGGCGCGCAGTGCACAAGAAAAGTTTCAGCCAGTGGCCAGAACCACAGCCGCTAACAAACCACAGCTGCCGCAAACGACAGCAAGTAGCTTCTTTTTCCACCTTTTTCTGAAACCCATGGACCCCACACATTCTCATTGGCCCCGCTCACTAGTCAGCCCTTCCGTCGCGTTGCATCAGGTCTCAGCACAATGTCGGGCCTCGATCTCGACGAAATGCGCCGGCAGCGCGAGGAGCGGCAGCGGAGGATCAAAGAGTCCCAAGAGAAGGCCGCGGCGTTGAAGGAGAAACGGTTGGCGCTGCAGGACAAACCGACCGCCACGATCTCTCTAAGCGATTTACTAAAGGACGACGGCAGCGACTCCGAATCCAGTGAAGCCTCCGCGAAGCAAGACGCTGGTACTGCAGCCCCTGTACCCGTGGCTGCCGCTACCACGGCAGCCGATGCATCCCCTGGACCGGCTGCTGACGCGTCCCCTCGACCCGCCGCTGGGGCCAGTGTCTCGAGCGCCCCACCAGCCGCCCAGCCCGCGCTCAGTACCTCCTCCGCCAGTGCAAGGGTGGCCTCGACGCCCGCCACGACGGTCCAAGCGAGCCCGATCTCGCCCATCGTGGCGCCGGAAATGCTGCCGCTGAGCGACGCGGGGGGGCAGCCCTCCCCCGTCAATGCGCAGGGGCCGGGCCCGGCCCGGCGCGGCAGCAACGCCAGCGTGGCCTCCATTGAGTACGAAATCCCGTGTGTGGACCGTGCGACCCAGACCATCTGCGAAGCGTCGACGCAGACTGAGTCGGTTGTTGCTTGTCCCCTGAACTGCTGTGTTTGTACGCCATGATTAGTCAAGCGGACCCCCCGCCCCTCCCGCTGAAGCACTTTGTAGTGTGTGCTCCTTTGCTAAACATCCCAGTAATGGGCCTCCCAAAGTAAGGTTCTGTGTCGACACAGGAGTGGGCAGAGATTACTTGGGGCGATGGACCAGATTACCCCCCTTACAAAAAAGATACCCCCAAAAGAACAAGAACTAGTTCTCTAGTTCTTGAATTTGGTACAACCGGTGGCGGTCTTGGTTGGGGTTCCTATTTTTGGGGGTGGATCCGAATTTCTTGCCCCTTGCTCTCTCCTTGCACCCAAAGTGTAAGAAGATGCAGGCAACAGCACATTTGTTCCTCATCTTGGCCTGTTGCTTGTCGGGCCCAAGGTGCTTGTAGGGAATAGGGAATAGGGAAGCGTAAGCTGGTTTCAACAACACCGCAGGTGATTCTTATTTTGGGGTGGTTCTTAGTTTGTGCCCGGTTCTTGTTTTTTTTTGGGGGGGGGTTGCAGCATGCGGCATACTACTGGGGAAGCACAGGGCTGATTGAAGCGCAGTAGTACCAGGAACTGTGCGTCCAAGACACAGGCGGGTGTCTGTTCTGAGCCTGCGAGCCGGCCCCTGGAACGACCCTTCAGCCGCTCCCAATGATCAACGACGAACAATACCACCTTTATCCCCCCCCCCCCCCCCAGGGCTTTCTCGCCATTTGTGAGCCTAGACTGCAGTGGGGCTGGCATGCCCGTGAGTCAGCGGTTGGCGGTAGGTGATTGCGTTCCACGGACAGCAGTTGGTAGGTATGTGGCCCCCATTTCAAGCCTCACTCTGCTCTGGGTATAAACCAGTGTCATGTCGACCCCCCCCCCCTGTTAGTTTGGCCTTGGGGTCCGCCTGCACATTGTCAACCATTTCCAGCAGCACTGCAACTCCCGGTGCTGTTCGCAATGCACTAGCTTTGTGGGGCCGTGTGTTTGACCTCTGGGGTATTGTGCCAGGCCACATGATCCTTTTTCATTACTTAGATGACTTCCTGATTTTGGGAGGGAGCCCTCAGGAATTGACACAGGTGACCCGCAAGGTGGTTGATGCGTTGCGGAGGGCAGGATTTTTGGTGTCACCCAAGTCGGTTCTGGAGCCTGTTATCAGGATTCTCTTTTTGGGCAAGTTCATCGATACGTGTGAGCGGAAAATATGGTCTCATCCTAGGGCATTTCTTCAGATTTTTGCCCAGTGGATTCGGCTAGCTACGGCAGCGCACCCGCACCCGAGGCACCGGAATAAAGTGCTTGGGTTCATTCAGTGGCATGTGCGACCGTGGAGGGGTATGAGGCCGTTTCTGGTGGGTGCGTATTGCTGCCAGCGGTGGGGTGCAGATGGACAACAGATTCCCCCTCAAGGTCCTTCATGGATTGCCGATGGCCATTATTTATGCTATGGAACCATGGTTAACCCCTCCACAGCCACGGTTGTCGGGTGTTGCCCCCTCCCCGTGCCCCCTCCCCAGCTCACCCCATGAATGAGATCCTGTTGCAAATCTGCTTTCGGTCAATGTGCGTGGAGGGTCATCAGCGTGGAGTGGCGTTGCGTTTGGGGGGGGGGGGTCTGCTTGATTCTGGAGGCTGATAGCATTAGCAATGACCGGGACAGGCACTGATGATTGCAATGAGACTGTGCTTGCACCAGCAGGGAAACACCGTAAATACCGTAAACAATGGACGGCTATCGGTCTTATGGCCCAGCTACACCACCTGCAGGGATCGCGTTTGAGAGGCAGAAAATTATTTTGGGACCAATTTCAGTGTCACCTCAGACACCATTTTCTTTTATGGAATCTTCCTAATTGGCGAATTAGAATGTCATGTCAAGTCAGTTGTGGTTACTTCCTGTTTCCACCCATGCCAAGTTGCACATCAAGCAGCAGGATTAGTGAAGACACAGAGCTGTCAGGTGTGACCCTCATCAGAGTGCATATGGAGAGGTTGGATATTTTAGGTGGAGGGACCCCCACCCCCCCCTCAGGTCAGAGGGAGCATACTCAGCCTGTGCGGCTGACCTATTATACCGTCTACACTGACCCCTGACCGGATTGGACACCCTGAAGCGCTACCTTGGACACAAGGTTTGCGAGATCGTCAAAGAGACCGTCAAGGGTGTACTCGTCTAATTGATATCCCCTTCGGGATTGTAATATATTGGCCCCTGGGCGTCGCGTTGACAAGGAGTGTCTAGAGGCCTCACACTGTATTCATCCCGCATCCTGACCGGACCATGCGCTTTCTGTGTCCTACCCCTGCGGCCGCTTGCCTCCCTCAACCCACTTCCTCACACGCGCACATGGGTGTTGGCGCTCTGTTCAGGTTGTGTGCGAGAATCGGAGGTGCAAGGGGCTGCATCTGCGGTCCTCGGGGGATGATGCGGGCTTGCATGGAGGCATGGGGCATGACACCTGCAGTTCCAGCACCTCGTCGCAGGGCTCGAATGCACCGCAGAGTCCGTCTGCCAGCAAAAGGCGAGCCCGTGACATGGAAGCGCAGCAGCAGCAGCAGCAGCAGCAGCAGCAGCAGCAGCATCTAGAACACTTGCAGCAGTGGAACTTGTGGTGGCAGCAAGTAGCCACATTCTTGGCCAACCGACAAGCGCCCAAAGGTTGTGCATTGAGGGTGTTCTACTCGCGAGGCTGGAGGGTAATGGGTACCTCCAGGAGTGTGCGATGGGAGGGTGCTCATTTGACAACACCTTTAGGTCACCGTGCGCAGACAAGACTGGGCTGGCGCAAGGAGGAGGGAGGGCAGGTGTGTGTAGTCACACTGCGCAGAAGTCAACGGAGAATTTGATGCAACAAACATCAGAGCCCCCCCGAACGATTCCGTAGGTCTATGCGTCCCTTCGTAGTCGTCCATTGGTTTGTGTCGTGTCGAAGCCCTCGGTGTGCCCTCCCCTGCAGGTGTATTTTCTGTTAACAAAATATGCTACAAACAGACCTCCAAAAGGAGGATTTTTTTTTCGAATGTGCGAAAGTTTTCAAAAAAGAAATCACTTTTGAATTTTTGGGGAAATTTGCGGGCGCTACGGACATACCAGGGCTGTCTTTAGTGCCAAAAAAAAAAAAAAGCTGCCAACCTCCGGAACCCCTGGACCTCATCCATGCGCCGGCTGGCCCATATCAGCTGTCGGTGACAGGGCAAGCGGCGTTGGTTGACCATCAACCTCCGGTTAAGCTCCAACCGCCGTCGGCCAAGTGCAATCCTGCTACCCAAGACCTCAGGCCGTCCATCGTGGGGAAACACAAGAAAGAAATATCTCATTCCTAAAGTAGCCATGTACTCCTGCCCCCTCCCCAACCCCGGACGAAGGTTGTGGGCGGCCCCGCCGCCTTGCTGAACGTGACCAGGGGGACAAGACTCTTGTGGTGGCGTAATGGCGCCTTGCCTGGAGAGTGCAAAGATTGCTCCCAAACTGCCGAAGTTCTGGATGACGACCATCGTCAGGTTATGGCTCGGCTCGGCGACGCCGTGACCACAGTTGTTGCGGTTAAGAGGGTACCGTGACGTCGTGGTGTGAGGATTGTTGTGGGAAACGACTGACTTGGTGGTGGAACCAAACTGTGGGCGACATGGGGCCTTTAGATTGTGCAGATGGTGCTCCCTCAGTCTGCACGCTGATGCGGAAGGAGGGGGCGTACTTTGTCGTATTATAGGACGCGCCCTTGTCTAAGCGCCACCACCGCGTGGCACTGTCTTTTTCCTGCTTTCTGCCGTGCTTCGGGAAGGGGGAGGAGGCCAATAGTTATGGGGTAAAGTTTGGGCCACCTTTTTTAAAATCCTCAAAAGTTCATTGTATGGCGACAAACTGGTGTTCCCCTTGGCGTAAGTTCGGGGGTCTGGAGGGGGCGGGGGGGGATACCCTTAAACACCCTCGTGGCCGACAGATTCCCCATTAAGAACCCCCTCCCTCCAGCAGAGCCGGCCCCACTTCGCGCGGACCTGCCTCGTCTCTTGCAGACCACAGCCAGAGCGACAGCGGCAGCGGCCGAGTCTCGCGCCCCCCTCTGCCCAGTCCCGCCGCCGACCTCGTGCGCAACATGATCACGCAGAAGCAGCAGGCGGCCGATGCCCTGCGCAACCCCGTGACCGCCGCCACCTACGCGGCGTTCCAGCAGCAGCTCTCCGGCATCCGCCGCACCCACGAGGCCCTGAAGACCTCGCGCCTCACGCCCCACGAGCGTCTGGAGGCGTATCTGGCGGGGGCAGGGGCCTCGGTCCTGGGGCCTCTGTCGGACTTGGAGACGGCCAGTCCTGTGGCAGTACCGCCATCGGGGGCGGCCGGTCCCGTGGCGGCCCCGGCGGTGGGGGCGGCCACTCCCCCAGCAGCACCGGGGCCAGGGGCGGCCAGTCCCAGCCCCTCTGACACCGCAGTGCCAGAGCAAGGCCTGGGCTCGACTGCCGCCACCGCGGGCAGCACCGCTGCCGCGTTTTCGGACGTGGGGGAGGAGGCTCCGGGAGAGCCCCGGGAGGAGGCGGCAAAAGGTGCGTTGTGCAGTTTTGAGGCGTGTTTTTCTGTTGCGGACCCTTCAATGGACGAGAGAGATTGCTCTCCAACTGCAGGTCCTGTTTAACTGCCATCGCTTGCTCTTCAACTGCCGGCGATCCCTCTTCCATTGCCTTCGGTTACGCCTCTGCCAACAGTTTACCCTTTTGGCCGTTGTTGTTCTGCAACTCCGTCGTTGCTGTCTATTGACTGCGGTTGGCTGCTGTCTGTTACTTCTGCATGCTAAGGGGTAGCAGTTACTGGAAATGAGGTAGGGCCTGAGTGAGATCCTGCTTCGGTTGGTGCTGCATTGGGCTGTGGGTGAGCCCCCTAGCTGGTCAAATGTGGAGGCTGCATGTGTCTGATGCCTACCAATTGCTTTTCTTTTTTTTCTCTTTCTTGTTCTTGTTCTCTTTCTTTTTCTTTTCCTTTTTTCTCCCCCCAAGAAACAAGGCTGTGTCAGTCGCTTATTTTTTGTTGGTGTAGGTCGCGTGCACTTTTTTTTTTGGCGTCGCATGTGGAAAAAAAAGACTTGAAAATGCTGTGGCACGCGATGTACACTTTTTTTGTTACGCGACCTACATCCCAAAAAAAGTGCATGCGGCCTACATCCACAAAAAAAAGTGCATGCGACCTACTGTCCCCGGCTTTGCAGCGTTGGCCTGTCGCTCGCGGCAAGGCCTGCATGAGTGACTTGTGTGAGCCAGAGGACATCTATTACCATCAACAGCACCATCCTAGAGGGGGGGCCTTGCCGCAGCCTAGGGGCTTAAAAGCGGACGCAAGCCCCTTCCCCTCCCTTTTGGTTGCAACAGTGCCCCTTAGAGCTGATGGGCGGCGTTTGTTTTCGAAAGTTACAGTCCAATCTTTGGTGTAACCGCTTGACCTTAAGCACTCTGTGAGTGATTTTGGGACCTGTAGTGCTGAGACTCTTGTGCACAAGACCCCCCCCCCCCCCTATGGTGACAGCAGTGCCCCTTTGGGCCGATGGGGAGGGGGCTTTTTCAAAAGTTACAGTCCAATCTTTGGTGTAACCGCTTGACCCTCCACAATACATGGGACTCTCCCCATCTACTGATGGCTTCATAGTATGAAGCAGAGAATGATGCAAAATGTGTTCGGTCTTGTTCACATGAGTCCCAAAATCACCCACGGAGTGCTTATTTTGGCCCTTGGAGGGTCAAGCGGTCACACCAAAGATTGGACTGTAACCTCGGAAAACGGACCCTCCCCATCGGCTCTAAGAGGCACTGCGGCAAGGCCTGCATGAGTGACTTGTGTGAGCTAGAGGACATCTGTTGCCATGAACCGCACCATCCCAGAGGGGGGGCCTTGCCGCAGCCTAAGGGGGTGCTTAAAAGCGGACACAAGCCCCCCCTCCTACGGTAGCAACGGTGCCCCTTAGAGCAGATGGGGAGGGTCCGTTTTCCAAAGTTATAGTCCAATCTTTGGTGTGACTGCTTGACCCTCCAAGGGGCAAAATAAGCACTCTGTGGGTGATTTTGGGAGGTATAGTGTGGAGAGTCTTGTGCACAAGACCGAATGCATTTGGCACCATTCTCTGCTCAATACAGCCCTCAATAGATGGCAAGACTCCCATGTTTTGTGGAGACACTAGGCCCCATAAAGGGGGATAACAAGTCGGGTGTCTCGCGGCAAGGCCTGCATGAGTAACTTGTGTGAGCCATAGGACATTTGCTACCATCAACAACACATTCCTAGAGCTGGAGCCTTGCCGTAGCCCAAGGCGGGGCTTAAAAGTGGACGCAAGCCCCCCCCCCCCCTACGGTTGCAACGGTGCCCCTTAGAGCTGATGGGGAGGGTTCGTGTTTCCAACGTTATAGTCCAATCTTTGGTGTGACCGCGTGATCCTCTAGTGGCTAGGATAAGCAAGAGCATTGGGGGAAATGAGTCCAAAATAGCCTTTTTGCACATCGCACGGTGCGCCCCCTATGTGTGTGACGCCCAAGATCGCAGAAAAAACATCATTGCGGTCGCTATCAACATCACCTCCGTACCGCTCTGCCCACACTGCTGAAAACGTGTGGTTGGTTTGCACACCTCACTATTATTTTGGTGCTTGATAATAAAAGGGAGGGCTAGGGGGTTGTTAGGCATTCCAAACCACTTGTTTGGGCATCCCAAGTGGTCCGGGATTTTTGGAAAAAACCATCGTTTTGGTCCCGTTGGACTTGGTGGACCCATAAGAGCGCGAACCGGTTTGGGGTTGAGCTCGCAGCCTGTGAGGCAAATGGGGACCGGTACGGGTCCCTCCTGCCCCCCCCCCCCCCAAAAAAAGGTCTTGACCCATTTTACTTTTTGGCGGTTGGGAAAGTCAACTTTGACCCGGTGGCCCTCTCACGTGACCCACCCAGACCCCCGCCCTCAAGAAACAAACCCCCCACTATTTGTTGATTGCCCCCTTCAAAATGGCCCAAACGGAGGCCTAGACCAAACCCCCTGGACCAGTACCTTGTGAAGGATTTCCGTGACGCTTGTGCGCGGAACACCAATCCGCGTGCAAAGCCTAAGTCATTAGACACGAAGTCTGATTTGATGTACAAGTGTGTGTCTGTCGACTTCTTATAGTTGGACCCATGCCATGATGGTCGCATGGGAAGAATGTAGTTGGCCCGAGGTGACCGGACCCAAGTGGTATCACTGAGTTGAGCTTCACACCGGCAGCGCCTGCAGCAATATAGTCCTTTGATACCGCTTGCAAAAGGCCGAAGGGCAAATTGCATTTTTTGTGTGCAATCATGATGAGCACCTCATATGGGTGTGCTCAAACATTATTTCTCAATGTAGTTGGCCCGAGGTGACCGAACTCAAGTGGAATCACTGACTTGAGCTTCACAAAAAGGTTTTTTTTCCACACGTGACCTACCCACCCCCCCCAAAAAAAAGTGCACATGATTTACGCTTGAAAATTTTTTTTCGCCGAAAAAAAACGCAACATATGCCAAAAAAAAAGTGCATACGACGGATGCCGAAAAAAAAAAAAGATGCGACTTACACTTTTTCCCGCAATTGACCTACGCTTTCCTCAACAAGGCCCCTATGTACCCGGTTTTTCAAGGACCCATGGATATTTTGTTTGCCCCCCCATTTTCCGGCACGGGTTTCGGGGGACCTAGGGTTAGGAAGATTTCTTGCCATTTTCCATGCACATTTTGCCATGACAGAATTCCATTTTGCCTTGTCATTCTCTACTTACAAACCATTGTGTGCATGCTTTTGTCACAGATTTCCTCTTCTCCATGTTCTTGGTTGCACATTATTTGGTGACTGTTGTTTGTATGAGGAAGACGTGTTTCTGTTGCGCACCTTGCCACTCAGCTGATTCCACACACAAATGGACCCTCCTGTGGCATTTTTGCCGCATGAGGGCAACTTGTTTATGTTGAAACGCAAAGTTGTTCGGCGTGGCAGCAACAACCCTGTGTATAGTGACCAAACCAGCCATAAGACATCAAACATCATACGTCAGACCTTTGTGGACCGCCATTACCCAACAACAACCCCACCTCCCCCACCCATCCCCCCTAATGATTGTACTACATCAGCCCCCCCCCCCCCCCAAAACAAGGACCCCCCTTATCACCACATCAGGTATCCCCCGGGGCCCCAATGGATGGTGAGACCCCCCCCCCCCCCCATGAACAGTGGTCCCCGCCCCCTTACATTGGCTTGACCCCCCCCAACTTGGTGGGCCCCCCCCCCAAAAAAAACAAGTGAAGCGGAAAATATTGAACAGGACCCCCCTCACCCCTTCTCTTTGTGGTTAGATTAGTGCATCTTTGCCCAGGCAACCGACGTGATCCTTTGTCCAAAAGTTCTGTGACTTGGAGCAAACATGGAAAAGCCCATGCAAACTGCAAATGCCATGGAAAATGTGGGAAAACATCATGGAAAATATGTTAATTTGCCTCTCTGCCCTTGCTCTCCACCCTCTTGTACAAGCAACCAATGTCGAACAATATTGATGCACTCTGCCCAAAGGATCATTGCGTGGAGAACATGGGAGGGGTCACATAACATGGTAACATGCAAATTAGCCAACGGTGAGGGGTAGGGTCGTGGAGGTGGCTGCAGGTAGCTGTTATGTGCACACCAGGGGAGCGTGGTCTGTTTTCTTTCACTCTACAGCTACCAGGACATGTGTTTCGCTGCCACGGCGAATCACATGTCTTGAAAGAACCTACTTCTCCCCATTGCCCCCCCCCCCCCCCCGGTTTTCCCCCAGCCCCCCCAATTCCCCCATTTCTTGCCCCTTTCCCAGCCTTTCCCCCCATTTTTCCATTTCCCCCCATTTTCCACAGGTCATTTGGGTATTTGGGGCTTCCGGATTTGGGTACATAGGAGGCTTGGAGAAAGGTTAAGGTAGGAAGCCGTGCTGCAAGGGGTGCATCAAGGAACAGTTTTGCGATAGGATAGCCACACATGCGAGGAGGGACTGGGTGCATAGCGAGGTATGTTGTGCTGCTCTGCTCCAACCCAATCAGAAACAGCCATCCTCATTTTTGTACCCAACTACGGCATACCTTGAGGCGGCCCTCCCTCATGACCACAGCACAGGCCCCAGTCACGGCTCGCCTCCCCAATTGCCCTTTGTCAAGCGACCAGCGGACAGCCCAGCATCACCCCTAAATTGGGGGGTTTCCTCAGGGCAGTCACTGGGAGTAGGCACATGTGGAGGCTTGTGGAGGTTTCGGTCAGTCGGTTTGGTCAAACACAGAGCACAACCAGCCCCCTCACGAATCCGGCCACCGGACTCACTGTGGGAGCCCGTCTGCCCTCCTGGCCTCCAGAACTCATCCAGAGGCAACCAAAGTGGGCCATGAGCAGGCCTTGTGTCGAGCCTGTGCTGGCTGTCACTAGTTTTCTGCGGCCAATCGACACTGGGATGTTCAAGCGCTCCTGGCCTCTTCCGCCTGTTGGCTGTCCTGCCCTTCTTTTATGCGAGGGTTGTGGATGGAGAAGCAGAGTTTCCTATGCTTTTGGAGGGCTGCAGAGGGTTGTGGAGGGTTGTGGAGGCACGCCGCCTGTCCCCATCCTCTGCAGATCCTTCAGCGGCCCCTACTGCAGCTGTTGGCCCTTCGGTGGGCGCCCCCCCACCCTCATCCCCATGCTCCTCCGCCGGCGCGTCCCCCCACCTGCCCCCCGTGGCCCCGCCCTACGGGGCCGGCCTGCCGCCCCCATGGGCGTATGCCCCGTACCCGTCGCCCTACGCCCCGCAGCCCATGTACATGTGGGGCCCCGAGCCTGCGAGCCCTGCTCCAGGGGCGTACGGGTACTACCCATACGCCCCGGCCTGGCCTCCGCCATCCCCGCATCCGTTGCATCCGATGGGCTTCGAAGGGCACATGTGGGCACAGCCCCGGAGGACAAGCCAACTCGCCCCGACCTCATGACTCCCACCAAAGTGGATTTGAGTGATTATGGGCCGGTGGCACTGGAGCACCACCTTGGACGCAACCGGATGATAGAAAGTGCGCCTACGCTCGGTTTGGGAGACAAGTCCACCAAGCTCATTGATTACAGGAGTTGCTTGCATGCGTTTTTTGGGGGAGGGGTAAATGGCGGTTGGGGCGGGATCAAAAAATGGTCTGGCTAGGGCCCACTACTCTGGGCGGGGAACAGGCACGCTGGGGTTCTGCAGAGGTTGCACTGGGAAATGGGTGGTGGCCAGGCTGGTGCACGTGCCATTCCCCGACACCGTCTTTTCTGAGTCCACAATCTCCTCGGTTTTTGCGTTTCGATGCACCGCTGGACGTGGCACCCCGCAGGACGGCAGGATAGCCTCAGACTGCTGACGTCCGACCCAGACTGGAAGCCAGTGCATATCCCAAACACCCCAGTACGTGTGTCCTGCACGTCACGTGTGCATTTTGCGCCCCAAAAAGAATATTGGATCTGAAGCCCGGTTTCGTTTCTCTGCTGTGCCTGCGCTCCATCACAGGCACCCAAAAGGCAAAACCTACCCCCCCCGCCCCCCCAAAAGCGCACACCTGCACCATTTTCTTGAGGCCGTGCTATGTGCAGACCGCTCTGAAATGCATAAATGCAGTAGGTTCTCGCTCTGACAGTGCATTTCGGTTTCTCACACCAATTTGCATCATCCTTCATTCCTGCTCCTTGCTGAAGTTATGTGCCTGTCAGTGGTTGCAATCCAGCAGCTCTTGGGAGGTGGCCGTGTTAAACAAGGTGTCTACCAAAGGTTCCACCAACACCTTCGCTTTGCTCACCTCAATTCCCCTCCAAAACACACACATGCGCGAGCCATTTAAGCCGCATGAGGTGCGTTCTCCGCATTTCTTTTTAAGCCTTGGCATTGGCAGTTTGGCAGACCCATATCTTTGTTGGGTCGTTGCGCATGTTCAGGGGGGTGGGGGGCATTGCCAGGGGAAACCATGTCTTTAGAGGGATGCTGCTGTGATCTGGTGCATTGTGGTGTATTGTGGTGTATTTCCCTGTGTGGCATTTTGCACATTGGGATTTTCGAGGATGGCTCCACAAACTTGTCCCTGGGCCAGTCGTTGCCCACCCCCTGTCTGTCCATCACGTCCATTTTTGCACGAATAGCACTCATCTGACTCTTGAGTGCTGGATTGTTGGCTGGCATGTCTCTCCCTTGGGCTTGCCACCGCTGGTTGTTGTCCATTTTTGCTCCGTGGCTTCTCTACGCCGCATGAGGTGCAGGTTCCGCAACTTTCCGTCTTTATACTGCGGTCTGGGCCTGGGGGAGGCGGGGCTCCTACATAGAGGCTCATAACCACTGCTGCCTCCTGCGGCACACCTTGACAACGTGTGCCCAGTGTGTGCCTTCTGACAGCCGCAAATTGCATAAAGTGTGTGTCTTGAAATGTGGTTTTGCGTATGCCGCCCTTTTACTCACACGCATTAGCTTGCAGTATGGCCCAGTCGCAGACCAAGGGGAGGCACACAAAAATGGGGCGGTGGGGATGGGGGAGCGTTGTGTTGCTGAATGCCAGCACAGGAATGAATGGACGGTATCGAGTGACAGTCTTGAAGGATAGAATGGACAATGTCCAATGCAGGGCCCGAGTCTTTCACTGTGCGCTTTCACACGGGGGGTATTTGGGGGCAACCGTTTGTTGCTGCATTGCACAAACCAGGAATCCTCTGTGCACGTTTTACAGCCGTGACTCTTGCATATATGTAGAATAATAGCAGGTCTCCTGAAGATCTCATGACCAGTCTTCTCCAGAGAGCATGCCCGGGGGTAATCGCCCGTCTTGTGGCCAATGACCTGCCTGTCAACCGGCGAGGACCCTGCAGGACTGCGCTTTTCAGCGCCGGGGTTTTCGCAATGCTGGTGCAATGCAAGGCTGGGCCCGCCCCCCAACGACTGTGGACACTAGCTTTTGAATCCCATTTCCCGATCTTGGTCTGCTACTGCCTGGACTCCAGGGCGGACTGGAAGCCTGCCAAGCATACGCCTCATGTGCCTTGCTTCCATCCCTCAATGTTACTGCCTCTGACTCGTATGACCTATCTGACCATAGATTTTAGAGGCCCCTTTCGCCTGAAGACCGTTGGGCGGGGCTGACAGTGTCCTTACACTGACCCTCCACCCTCAGCACACCATAGTTTGCGTCTGCACGGGACACACTGGGACGTAACATAACGGGCGTTACTTCCCCCCCAATTCACTGGAAAACCCACCCCTGACGCACCCACTCCCCTCGGGCGTTGGAGATCTGCCACACCAAGTAACGAGGTGCTGCAGTCCGATGACCACCACCTGGCGTCGTGCCATCGGCCCTTAGAGACACAAAATAACAGAAATGCCTCATTCCTAAACAAGACCGTGGACCTGCATCTCATACCAGTGCTGGATTGGCTGACTCAGGACCACATGTCCCTGTTGCAACCCTCTTTGATGATCACTGGCTCACAAAAGTACCATGATCCCCCCATTAGACCTTCTCGCTGCGAGCCAACACTTGCAGCAGGAGTGACAGTGCCCTCCTCACTGACCTTTAGCCATCAATCTGACCGGAGATTCACATTTGAACATACCTTAACCTGGGCACACATGTTGGCGCTGCAGTTTGAACCTGCAGACCCTGCATCTATGTTTCCTGTAGAATGGGGCAGTGGCGAGTCATAACCACTCCAGCTCCGAATTGAGGCTATTTGCCTGCGATAATATCCCACACTTGCACAGAGCCTGTTGCAAAGTACACAACTGCAACTGCAAAGGTGCGCGAAGCTGCCCCTGTTCCATTATTGAAAGGATTTTGGCAGGACAACCTGTTGCGCAGGCCAGGAAATTCACTCAGACCCCCCGTATTTGCTCACAGTTTCTTTCTTGGATTTTCTTAACGGAACAGGATGACTCTCCAGCAGTAGTTTCGTTTAGTTCGATCCTGCGCCAGGCTTGAAACATCGCACGCTGATTTTCGGGATTTGCGAAGTAAGGAATGAGCAGCAAGCATCCACAAGGCATCAAGAAATAACAGCAACCATGAAGAAGCCACCAAGAATTAGCAGTAATCATCCAAAAGCCACCAAAAATTAATAGCAACCAAGTAGCAAGCATCAAAAAGTTTTTGAGAATGAACAGCAAGCATCCAGGAGCGTCCAAGCATTTTCAACAAGCATCCACAAACATGTAGAAAGTAATAACAAGCAGCCCAGAAGCCTCCGCGGTGCTCCATTTTTGGGGGTCCTTAGGAATGACTTTCTCCCCACAGTTTGTTCCAACACGTTGAGCGGTGCGCGTGTGGTGCAGGTTATCCCCTGAACAATCTGATCCTGCGCTTAGATACGGTGATGCACACATATCCATAGACAACGCAACAAGACACTGCTGAAAAAAATTTAGACAGCGATTTGTGCTTGTGCAAGAGGGAAGTAATTCACAAGGGCTCTGCACACCTGGCACAATTCAAGTTCAAAGACATGCCTTGCTAACCTGTGAACAGAACCTCCGGAAGACTGAACAAAACCATCTGCCAAGATCTTCGTGAACCATTGAAGCGGTGTTGTTGAGACACTAAGGCACTCATTGGGAGCCTTGTAGTCCAAAAAGCAGAGCAAATCCCATACATCCAAGTTTTTCAAGTCCCTCAATATGGCACAGCACATGCACAAAATACTAGGGCATAATAGGAGGTTTGCCGGGGCATGTCCGGTTCTAGTCATTGGATAAGCAGTGGTTAGACAATGAGGAGGACCTGCCAGACCTGTCCTTCATAGCTTGCCTTTCTCCCCATATGCTTGTATTGGAACCAATCTTAGCACCGCAACCAAAGGGGGTAAGATGCCACATGTGGAATCATGGCTGTTGCGGTTCCATACGTTGTGGGGACTCAAGACGACCAAGGATGTGAATATTTCATATTTACAAGAAGAAAAGCGAGAGAAGATGGCAGTGGAGGGCACACGTTTGAGATTACCTTACAAGCGTAACTGCAGATTCTGCAGACTCAAGCACCTGCCACCACAAGAGGCAGCAAAATATGGGACCACAACTGCCACAGTCAGTAGGTCCCGGGCAAATATGATGCAGTAGGTGGCACTGGAGAGTTCTGATTGCACTGAACCATGCTGATGTTGCCCTCCTGCTTGTGGAAGGGGAATAGGGGTTGTCGGAGGCAAGGGCATGTGCACAGTAGGTGCACAATCATTCAACCATTCACGGGGCTAATCATGCCCCAAACTTGTTTTGCGGAGGTACATTTGGCGCCCTTTCAGAGGCAGGGTTGTGAGGTGCTCGTTGTTGGAGGCTTCACTTCATATCTTCTGGTGACTTGTGTTATGTGGTTAGCGAGTTGGTAGGTTTGTGCTTCCCCTAGTCACTCTCAAGGGGGTGGGCCTGCCTGTGGCCAATTGTCGTAGTCCTGGTGAGCCCCGCCCCCCTGCATGCGTGCCTACAAGAGCACCTACAGGTGGCCACATAGGTAGCCACAATTCAGCAGCTCAATGCTAGCGATACACAGGGACGCCGCCGGGACAACAATATTGGGAGTGGGTGTCCCAAGCATGGCACACGGTGCTTACCATCATGGACGCCCAGCCGCTAGAGGCATGGATAGAGCTCCAAGCGGCGGCGGTGGCACTTTTCAGGTACCCAGCCCGGTGCTTGATCCACAAGTGCACGGGGCAACCCAACAAGGGGCCCCTATATCCCCCCCCCCCTTTGCGCAAGCACCAACCAGGTCAGGAAAGTGACGGTCAGACCAGGTCCTGATGCTTAGACAAGGCAGTGCAACCGCGCGACGCGCGGTACCAAAGAAAGCATGTCCCGAAAACGTGCCCATACCTCACCCTAAGCACAACAGTCGCAACAGGGCGGTTTTGGTGGGGCTGTGGGGTATGGGGGCAATTCTGGGCGCTCCCAAGTTGTAATTCCTCGGTTGTGGAATCTTCCCCACGAGTAGAACGAGTAGAATGATAGTGGCCGGTGCATGCTCACCGGTGGACCGGACGTACGTGACAGCCAAGCCAGGGGTAACGACATTAGTCATGGCTGAAAATCACACCAAAACAAAGAGCAGTGGGGTGCGGTACCAAGCAAAATGTTGTTATGAGCAGGAGGACTCGTCACAAGCATGAAACAGCCCCTCTTTCCCTCTACAATCGGCACACAACCACGCTTTGCCTACTTTCTGACCGTAAAAGCCGAGGTCAGAAAATTCGGTAAAAGTGACGGTCAGACCGGGTCCTGGTGCTTAGACAAGGCGGTGCTTGCGCAAGGGGGGGGGGGGGTACATGGCCCTCCATGCCCTGCATGTGTTGCCGTGTAGACGCACTTGCGGGAGCATTTGGGAGGCAACGCAACACTACATCCCCACTGGACCCCCACAACGGCGCCGGACCCCCACAACGGCGCCCTAGTACATCCCGCCCGAGATGGAACAGGGCATTTGGTTCCATGAATTACCGCTGATGGGGACCATGAGTGGGGCCATCATAGCAACCGATGCAGGCACCACCCTAGCAGGGATGGTCATGGCACTCGCGTGCGAGCGCACATCAACGGAGTATAGCACCAGGGTGGACCATGCCCCAGAGCATTGCTGGGGCATCGGCACAAAGCTTCTTACCCCTTAAAGCTTGCCCAAACAAGCGCCTAGAATCGGCTGCGACCCCCTCTTCTAGTCCTCGATTTCTTGGGCTCTGCACAAGAGCCCGACCTCCTGATCACGTCGTGCTGAAAGTGCCAACAGTGGAAGTACACTACCTTCACCAGGGTATAGACGTTGGCTATTGCCATTAAAACCCGATCTTGCTGAAGGCTGTGTGGGTTTCACATGTCATCCCTGCACCAGCTGAGGCTTACACCCCCCCTGCTCAAGAGCCAGCGCACGCCACATTGAGCTGGTCACCGCTCGCTATCCACCACCCTCAGGTATGTCCACCAGCAGCACGAATCAACCAATTGAGATCGTCCCTCTTCTTGACCTCTCCACAACACATTTATTATTGCAAACCTCAAAACACGAAGATCCATAAGACTCTACACTAGCCCTACAATGAGAACAATCATTTTACGGCGCTTCTAAACCCTTAGGACAAGGAACGACTCCAAGCATTCTTCGACAAGGTGCTTGAGCGGACATCAGGAGCACACAACAACACCATCATGGAGGAAGTCGCCAAGTAGACGTTTGGAGATGACTAGATCATGTGCGTTATAATTGTCCGCAGCACAAAGCATAATTGATCTAAAGAACAAATTCGCAGCCCTCAATACCCATTTGGAACTACGGAAGGCATCAGGACCAGCCCAAGATTCACAAGCAGCTGAATATCGGGCTCCCCGCAGGCCACAACCGAGGACCTCGGAGCACCCATACGCCTCTCCTTACAACAACACACCTTAGATGAACAGTCACCACTCTTTGCAGCTAGAAACACATTCTTCCCCCTCATTGAGCAAAGGGAAGAGTGTGAGTGTGATTGAAGTGAAATAACGAGCAAGCTCGCAAGAAACTCCAAGACCAATGGTCCCATGTGAACTAGCAGATTGCACAAACTGAGCTGACAATGTGTTGCACAATCCTGATGATCAACTCGGTGACGCTTTTAAGACCTAACAAACTGAGGTATTAAAAAAGCAAATCCTTGTGGAACGATGCGCTCCCATGGACCGCCAATTGGCTATTGCAGTGGGAGTCTCCCCAGCCAAGAAGAAGGCGTGCTCCTTCTACCCGGACACTGCCCCCATGTCGATTCCTGACCCCCCCCCCAGACTCCCAACAATCCCATGAATTGTGATCCGTAGCTATGGCCATATGCCTATAACATGGGGGTATATGCAAGCTCAGTATCCGTTACTCATGGCCCAGACTCCCAACAATCATCCCCGATTCCAGGTCTTTCATAGGCCAATATGAAAGCTATCTAGCTGATGCGTGAAAAAATGGCACAATTGCCAAACTTGCAGACCAATAGACTTGTGCTACTCTGAATAGCAGCAATTGATGCTACAATTCCACTGGGAAAAGGATTTCATTGCCCAAATTCACATCAATACTTCTCCACGGAACGCACTGCCAGACCATGGCAAGGACTTGACAAGCTCACCGCCGACAAACTCTGCACCATTTTTCCGTGCAACGAACCTAGCATTATCCTCATGCTGAAAGACATAGAGCTATCTCAGGCCACATCCGTGCACAACAAGCTGATGAATGAGCCCCCGCCGAACAGAATGGGCTTCTTGATTAAAGTCAGCTCTCAACAGCCTTTCAATCACTGGTGCGACCAAGCACTGCAGAAAATGTCTGCCACCCGCCTGACCATGTAGGTGACACTCTCCTCAATGGAACCTGCTGATTTCTGGATTGTATGTTTCTGGATTGTATGTTTCTTTGCTGTCTCCATCTCTCAAAAGTTAAAACCAGACCACACCAGTGTAGGCCTGCAGTCACAGGGGTCCACCCTTGAAAGCAAGAACACTTCACTACTCCCAGCCCCAACTTCATCTTTCGCCGTACTATCTGAAGGGTCGACACACGTTATGACTGTGTGTTGCTCGGATGTCAAGTCCGCCAAGTTTCTGGGTGCACCCGTACTGTACATAAATGGACCTTCCACTTTCTGCGGTTCTCCCGAGTACACTCAATGACACCTTGAGCACAAGAACTCAAAAAAAAAAAAGAAAAGAATACTCTTTCTACTATTTCCTGCTTCCAGAAGTGAATGAAAAAGCAGCAATTGTCTCCACATGAGGCATGTTTCATAGGAAAAGCTACTTTTTCTACCCCATTCCAATTGGCTATTGGAAACAACATCACCCAATGGGATATTTCTCTGTGCCTTGCATTCTTGAGATGAACTATGAGTTTGGAGGAACTCAAAAAGATGAGCATGCAACAAAGCTCAAAGAAGAATGGTCTTGGTATTGTCAAATAGGGAGGCACAATTCTCAATGTTCGGATGCTCTATGCGCGATCTACATGCCACTTTCAATGCAATTTTGTGGAAAAGCCCTCGAAAGGGTAAATCCAATGAAGGCAGCCAACATTATGCAGAATGCATATGCTTTTTCATGGTAGACCCACGGCTACATAACCCTTGCCATATCTTTTTTTTTTGGCCAACTCCAGGGTACACAGGCATCGCACTCACAACATACACTGGATCCCTAAACGAAATTGGGGCGCAAAGGCATAGACCGATAGCTCACGTGATGCTTCACAACACTCTCTCGATTGCCGTAGGCAACTGCCACACCAAACGCTGCCGAATCTGTATTGAGTGGTTTGGGAAGGGCTGAAACAGGGGGGGGGGTGGAAAAAAAATTCGTGTGAATTTTTTTTTTCGTACCCCCCTCCCCCTTCGGGGGTACCCCCCGAAAAAAAAGCTGGCACCCCATGTAGGAATTTTTTTTCGCCGGGAGGAATTTTTTTACTGTGTGCTACTTGAATTTGCATGGCACCTTCACTTTGCCACATTGTATGACATTGGCACATGAACTATTGCTAAGATAAAAGTAAGTGGGTTTTTTTTTGCATGGCGCCATTGATTTCTCTCCAGTAGGGGGGGACACTTGTTAAATGCAATCGTCAGCCCAGGTTGCAACGTGACATTCTCGCCAATGCAAACAGAGCAGTAGTAGTAGCAACACATGGGCCGAGAAGCGGAAGAAGAAGCAGATTCCGAAGAAGAAGCACACGAAAGCGAACATACTAACACACCAACACACAAACCGTACCCTCACCGAGAACCAATCTTTGTTGGCAAGCCATTGTGGTGTAGCGGCCATCAACCAGCATGCGAGAAGGCAATGGGGCCATGACATTGTGGGGTCCACTGTAGGCTTGGGCAACCTTGGGCAACCTGCAGAACGGCTAGAATGGACATCAATCACCCTTGTCCTTCAATGCTGGTGGTTCGGTTTCTCGCCCCAGATAGCGTGGATTGCCTTATCTGGGGACTCTTTCCTGCCGATAAGAGGCCACGGTGGGGCGCTGCACTGCAGCCGGAACAGACCGCAGGTCTTTGTGCCCTTAAACACAAATACCCCCCATATCAGCTGAAATATCCATGGTTACCTTGAAAAATACCCTCCTTGCACCTTCCAAACCCAAACACGTGTGGTAGACTTAAGGAAATTTCAGGTTTTGGGGTCCGGAAAAAATTTTCGCGCGAATTTTTTTTTTCGTACCCCCCTCCCCCTCCGGGGGTACCCCCCGAAAAAAAAGCTGTACGCCAGTACCAGGAATTTTTTTTCTACCCCCCCCCCCCTGGGCTGAAAAAGCAGAGCATGACACAGAAAGCAAGGGAAACTCATCTACAGCCATCCAGGCCCTGCACAAAACAACACACACAGCCCAACATAAAAACAATCCAAACCCTTCAAGGGCCCAGACTTCAGATTTTGGGGAATCTTCAGATTCATTGTGTAGTGCTTTAACAACTGAAGCGTATTGCAGATGTTATGTGGTGTCATTTTGTGTCTGAGCCTTTTTCTGCTTTTCTGTGATTTTTGGAGTACCTAAAAGTCCTTTCATTTTTACACAAAAACACATCAAAACTGAAAGCGAGCAATGCAAAGCGAGAGAACATTGTATTCCAGCCACAAGTCATCATTGTTAGACACTTTGCTGATGTTTCGCATCAATCAAACCAGCTAGGTTGCAGGACCTCTCAATGGTAGCAGCCATTACAGGCCACCAAAGGTACAGCATGACAGCTTTACTCAACATGCCTTCACAGTCCTTCCACAAAAGCTGCCATATCAGACATTCCCTGATAATATCGCTTCCTAATTATCAGAGAAGGGCAGGGAGGGGCACCCAGGGGGCACCAACGTAACATTCAGTACAAAGACCGCCTTCTCCGAGTCATTAGGGGGACAGCCACTGTCCCCCTAATGACTGGCAGATTCCAATTGAACTCCAGCATTTCAGTGATGTAATTGCCGGCCTGGGGCTTAATCTTGTGGGACTGGGCGCAGCTTCAACAAGGGGGGGCAGGGGTTGCTTTGGCCTATGCATAGGTCATGTGCCGGGTGTGGGATGCATATGTCCATCTCCACAGAGCCATTCACATCCGCAACGCGATGTTTTCCATCGAGTCCAGCCCTCAGCATCCATTCACTTTGCCCTCCGAAGGGCCTTTCACTCCCAATTCGTCCGTCAATGAAATGAGCTTTGAGAACAGCTCTGTGGACAACGACGACGCCTACCAATGTCGCCCTTGCACCCCAACGCAGCACACCATCAAGAGCTTTGCAAAGCAGAGGCCCGCCGCTACCAGACCGCCAAACCAGAAGGTCCGCAGCGGCACCAAAAAGCCCGCAGCAAACCCACCCCTTTGCCTGGATTTTCTCAATGGCAAATGCACCCGGTGCGGCTGCAAGTATTATCACCCCAAGCCCGATGAGATCTTCGAGCACGCAGCAGTAACGACGAAGAAGGGTGCAGGTCTGTTGGGCTATGTTGTACGGCCGTTGGGTTTTGCTGTGCTGGTTCATCGCGCTTCCGCTGGACGTAGGGTGCCAGGGACTGCCGCATCGCCCCCACGTCCTCATGTTGGCTCGTGTGGGGCTGCGCTGTTTGGCTGTGCTGTAGTCATGGTGTTGTAGGTGCGGTGTAGGTCTGTCAGTGTGTGTGCTGCAGGGCTTACTGTGTCGTGTATCTGTGTCGTGCTGTGGATGCGTTGGGGTGTGCAAAGGATGTGTTGCGCTCAGGGCTGTCCTTTAGGAATGAGATATGAGGACTGTCTGAGGTCATCGGTGGCAGGATTTGGTTTATCCATGGCGGTTGACACTCAACCGACGGAGGGTGGCGCGTAACCCACGGCGGTTGACGGTCAGCTGACGCCGGTTGGCCGATGGTCGAGAGCACTTACTCGTCGGCTGGCGCTACACTGAGGTCCGAGGGTACCGGGGCGGGTAGGTTTTTCTGCATTGGCGTTAAGGGCAGCCCTGGGCGCTGTTGTGTTCGTCTGTTGGTTTGCACTGCAGGGGCGTCAGACCACAGTGTCGGTGTGTTTTTGTCTGTCGGCCTGTCTTGGGGTGGGCTGTAGGTCTGTTGGGCTGCGCAGTAGGTCTGTTGGGGCTGCTGCAGGTAAGGGGAGCGGAGGAGCCGCGCCGATGGCCATTATGGCCAACATCTGCGAGGTGTGGCTCCTCACTGGCTTCTGCAAGTTCGGGGACGCCTGCTGGAAGCAGCACTTGCCGCGCTGGCAGGCCACCCCTAAGGTCGCTGAGCCGCTCACCAAGAAGTTCCAGGGGTGGATGGAGGGCCGCCCGAGACCTGCAGGCGGCAGAGAGCCTGCGTTGCCGCTCCCGGTTGAAGTCGGGCTTCCCACGCCACTCCCATTCACTCCGGAGTCCGCGCCGCCGGCTCCCGAAAGCGTTATTTCCCGGAAACCGGTCCCGCCGGCTGCAGCCCCCAAAAGGCCCGACCTCAATTCTGCTGCGGCATTCCCCAAGGGCCGCACCCACCATGACAAGCGGGGCCATGCCTTCGCCGCCCTGGCGCACCTGAAGGCCAGCCACGAACTCTCGCAGACGCGGCTGCTCGAGTCCGCGCAGAAAAGCAGCGGCCCGCCCATCTCAGAGCTGCTGCCGCTGTCCCATGACAAGGCGCTGACGGAGCAGCACACTGCGCAGGCTTTTGTGCAGGTTAGCGTGCCCACTGGAGGCTGCTCTGTTTTCGCTCAATATATTAGGGCTCTCTTCTGCATCTTTTCTTCATCACTTCTTTCTTCCTTCTTTCATCCTCTTCCCACTCCCTCTGTCCCGTTCCTCCTCGGGGCTGTCCTTTAGGAATAGGAATGAGATTCCCCCCCCTTCCCCCTTTTTTCCTCGACGAATGATGAGGTCTTGGACAGCAGGATCGCGGTTCGGCGGCGGCGGTTGTAGCTTGAGGGGTGGTTGATGGTCAACCAACGCTGCTTGCCCTGCGTGCCCTGCGTGATGGCTGCAGCCCTGGGGCACGGGCAAAAAGCCTAGAACTGCAGTGCGAAACTGCCTTTTTTTACCCCTCTCCCCGCTCTTGAGGGACAAACCCAACAAAAGACATAGCACTGCACATGGGTTGTACTACACATAGCCCTCTAGCCTCAGAAAACAATGAATTCTGTAGTGCAGGTGCAGGCTGTATTGGTACATATCAAAACTAAAACTCGTTGGGGCGGAACCACCGTTTACGGCAACCAGTAAAACGACAGTTCCAAAAAGGCTGATTGGATACCGTGACCTGGCCTTCCTATTGCAGTATTTGACATGTGTTCGTGCATGTGTCGAGGTGAAACCTCTCCCCCTTCCCGCCCCAGTCTGAGACTCGGGGAAGCACAGGCTGCCCTGCTGAACGCCCCCCTCCCCTTCTCCATGCTCAGATGCGCGAGGCAGCATTGCCCCAGACACAAACCGAAGCCTTTCAAGGCAACACCTACGCGGAGGCCTCGAATCATGTCCAGGCACAGGGCGTTTGGGACTATGGACTGCAGACGGACGCAGCCTCCCCATACACGCACAACCCCTACGCATTCTGATGGATCGCCCAGTCCGGGGAATCCCGCAGCGCCCGCCTCTCTGGAGTGCCCCCCGTGTGCCCTCAAACGCGGGGTGCAGGCCAGAAGGAGGTGAGGTTGAGATCAACCGCCTGCCAACCCCCCATGGCCGGCCCGGATGGAGGGCTGCACCAGGCACCACCCCCGTAGCGGACGTGCCAAGGCCTGCACCTGCACCACGCCCTGCACGGACCTGCTCGCACCCTCAGACCCACGAAGCAGTTTGTCCCACAGGAGCCCATGCTGCAGGGTGGATGTGCGCAGGAGCAGGCAGTGTGCGCGTGAAGCCCTGGCCAGTGCACCAGGGGTTTGATGTTTTCAAGGGCGGCAAGGGTTGGCACCCGTGCGGCATGCAGCTCATGCGACACTTCAACTCCAAACAGGCCACTACCGCACATGTGCCGAAGACCCCAGCTCAACTCTATCTACGTTCCATGTGAGGGAGTGGCCTCTGCCCACACGCCTGCCCAAGCAACTGAGTATTCGAAGCGGAGCATGCGACCTTGGCACCCCCTGCATTTCTGTCCCCTGGGAGAATGCTGCAGTGGCCTGTTCGCAACCAACCGAAATTCGGCCGCTACCGCCTACTCGGATGATCCCCTCCCTTTCTTTTGCGGCGCTTTCTTACAGGTTGGCTGAGCCAGGATTCCCAGGGGAAACCCCGCGGAGGGATAGTGTTCTGGATCCCAAGAGCAACCATCCGCACCGGCTGTAGCCGAGTGGCCTGTGAGCCGCAGGCTTTGGCACGCATCAACCAACCAGAAAACCGCGTATTAAACATAACAACACGAAGCAGGGCATTGCGGAAGACACGCATGACATGCACGGGCACCAAGCCGTACATGCACGCGCAGCCCACGCAGGACCTGCGTGCACAGCATCCCCCACCCATTTTCCCATCTTTTCTGCACTACCCCATTATATTATTGAATGTTACCATTTATATTACTGAGGAAATGATACTGCCTTCAGCTGCAGCACGATTTTCTGTGTCCTACATTGGCCTTACCCCGGCCTCGAATCCGACCACACGGCGTGGCGGCCGCAAGTGCAGACATTAACTTGCAAGTATTGAGGGGCAAAGGCAACATTGGGTTGAACACCGAGAAAGCGCCCGAAAAGAATGGCGTTGGCGCCAACACTTAACAAGCACCATGACCGCTAACACGTTGGGGGCATTTGGGCATTTGGGGGCCACACACCTGCGCAAGCAATTGAGTATTCGAAGCGGAGCATGCGACCTTGGCATCCCCTGCATTTCTGTCTCCTGGGAGAATGCTGCAGTGGCCCCTTCGCAACCAACCGAAATTCGGCCGCTACCGCCTACTCGGATGATCCCCCCCCTGTCTTTTGCGGCGCTTTCTTACAGGTTGGCTGAGCCAGGATTCCCAGGGGAAACCCCGCGGAGGGATAGTGTTCTGGATCCCAAGAGCAACCATCCGCACCGGCTGTAGCCGAGTGGCCTGTGAGCCGCAGGCTTTGGCACGCATCAACCAACCAGAAAACCGCGTATTAAACATAACAACACGAAGCAGGGCATTGCGGAAGACACGCATGACATGCACGGGCACCAAGCCGTACATGCACGCGCAGCCCACGCAGGACCTGCGTGCACAGCATCCCCCACCCATTTTCCCATCTTTTCTGCACTACCCCATTATATTATTGAATGTTACCATTTATATTACTGAGGAAATGATACTGCCTTCAGCTGCAGCACGATTTTCTGTGTCCTACATTGGCCTCAGACCAGGACATCCCAGTGCGACCGGGGCCGGCAGTAGACGCGTTAAAATGACCACCGCCAGTGGGGGGGGGTTTTGGCATGACGCCATGGTGTGATGATCTCGTCTGCAGCTGGCGGCGCCTACTGGCCGATCGCCATTCGCTGCCCTTCCCTTGGACCCTTTCCCTCCATAGGCGGTGGTGCCCATCAGCTTCTCACCACCCTTTGACCTTCCTCTTCCTCCTTGCCCTAACCTTCCCTCTCCCCTCCCCTTTCCCTTCCCTTGGCCTTTCCCTCTGTAGGCCACCGTGCCCATCGGCCTCACCACACTCCTTCCCTTCCCTTTCCCTTGGTCGGTTGTGCCAACGGAGCCCCCGGACTTGCCCTGTTTCACTTCTCTGCGTCGAGTCCACACAGAGGAAGGCAAATGCCTTCGCCGTTGGCCAGGTGCGTCCAAGCGGCCATCCCAAGCCGGCGGTGAGGTACCTCTCCCCAACGGCGGCTGGTGGGCCCTGGGATGGCCACTTGCGGGGTCGTTTCCCCGACGGGGGCACATAACAACCTTTCTCCTCCAAGTTCCCGCGCTCAGTCCATCCTTTGGCGAGCGCAACACAAACCCCCTACCCTCTCCTTCATGCCTTTGCTGCGCGGACGGGGGTTGTGGGGGATGCGTGGGTGCACGGGGGAGTAGGATGTAGCGGGTGACGTGGGGTGGGCCTCTTACCGTCGCTGGCCGCCCCCTTCGTTGCGCGACTCCCCGGTGGGGGGGGGGGGGGGTTGACCCTGGACCCCCACGTGGTGTGCCCAATGAAATGGGACAAAGCAGGACAGAAAAGGGCACAGGCAGCACAAGCACAGTTGTAGGATGGCCCGCTGCAGTACATCCCACCAGTATTTTACTGCAGTACATCGCACAAGTATTTACTGATGGCTCCTTTTGTGAGGAGGCGGCGGGTGTTGGGTTTGCAAGGTATGGGGTATGGTTCAGTCTGCTACCCACGAAATGTGGCCCTCCCATGGGAGGGCCCGGAAAAAACAAACAACCGGGCTGAGCCGATGGCCTGCATTTCTGCCCTGCGAGTAGCGCCATCCTCACAGCCATTGCAGGTAGCTACCGACAGCAAATATGTCCATGATGGGGTCATCCTGTACATTGATAGATGGTTCCTTTTAGGCCAATGCATTGCTACTCAGGACCTATGGGGGGAGCTGCGGCAGGCCCTGTCTACGCGGCGCGCACGTGGCGCGCAGTCACATCATGGAAGCATGTCTTCAGTCACATCGGTGTCCTAGCTAGCGAGAGAGCGGACGCCTAGCCAACCAGGGGCAGCTAAGATATCCGGGACACATGCTGTTGCTGAGGGAACACGCGGCCCGATAGGGCCTGCACCCTGTAGTGCTGTCAGCATGACACATTGACCCACCTGCAATACAAGTCTCTCCACCACGGTTGTTTGTTTGTTTGTTATTGTTGCTCTCCTCCTTTTGTTAGTGTGCAGGTTAAAAGCTGCACTGACTTTGTGCACACTCCTTCTATGGTTGGATGGCCGGCGAGTCCTGGGCACAGGGTTGCAAGGCATACATGAATGGACACTCATGTTTGCCCTCCATTAGGAATGAGGATTGTTTCTCTTACCTTTCAGACTGCCGCGGGCGATCTCCCAACCCCAAGCCCTGTACCCCCTTGTGCAGGGATGCATGGGCTGGGCTATGGGGAGCGGTAGGGCAAACACGCATGCAATACGTTTCTTGGTGCCTCATGGTGGTTTAAACAAGGGAACGAGCCGTGGTGTGTTGTCGGCGATGTGCACATATTGGGTAACTGAGAGCCCACAAGGCTGCCCAACTACAAGGCACAAACACAGAACACAAGGTTTGCAGAGATCTAGGAATGTAGGGATGTTGGACCTCGCAGTTTGAGCATGTCCGGAATATGTCCCTTGGCACACACACACACAATAGGCTTGTACATATGGGACAGGATGCAGGAAGCTGTGAATCAATGTGCTAGTTGACAAGTGCCTACCAGCAAGGCAACAAAACTCGTGGTTTCGCTGATGGGAATAGGAATCACACTTGTTGAACTTCGTAGTTTGAGCACGATTTGAACAATTTGGATGTCACACACACACACGCGCGCACACACACACACACACACACATGCAGTGCGTGCTCCTCTATGGAGGTGTTTCACATGCTGCACTTCTTTCTTTCTATACGGGTGGTGCGGCAGTGGAACCACATTTCAGCATGGGCAACATGTCCCTTTCCGCGTTGCAGTGCATTTTTATTCATGGTTACAGGACAAACAGCAAGCCGCAGAGTGGGAACATGTCAAGGAGGAGTCTTCTTCGGTGGAAATGCACAGGCTCTCGGGGCAGCTGGCAGTGTGTGGTCAGCTCTACCAATTGCCACCGCAGATACAGGTCGGGTCGTCTGCGGGGGGATGCTCGCCGGCCCCCCTAGCATCACCAATGTGACAAGACAAGCATTCGTTAGAACCCATTGGGAGTCCGGCGTCATCACTGTACTCACGTGCAGCCAGAGCGCTGACGCGTAGCTCAGCGTCGTTGGTGTACTCATGTGCGGCCAGGTCCCTCACACGTCGCCGGCGTCTTATGTATGCAGCAGCGTAGCGCCGTCTATGACGCCCAGCTCAGCGTCCACGGTGTACTCAAGAGTACAGCGGTCCTTAACCCCCACTCTAGCCGTGGCACTCCGCGTCGAAACGGCTCTCAGTAGTGGAACATGTAGTTACAAACCCCGCGGAATGGGGATTACCAACACCATCCGAGGAAATCATTCCGACAAAAAGAAGTAAACAAGCCAGAAGGCTATTTGTCTAATCTGCGGCCCAGTACAGTTTGTTTGTTGCGGCAATCCTGTGTTACCTTGGTTCGCTATAGTTTGACGTGGGGGGTGGACAACGAATGCCAGGGCCTGCTTTCCATGCTGCTCCCACAGCCTTTCCCACATCCCGAAGCTATGAATCGGTGCGCTAGTGGATGGTCTGCCAGCAAGGCCGGAATAACTTGGACTCATAGTTTCGCTGATGACAAGTAGGATGTAGGTAATACTTGGGCGTCACACACACACACACGATTTAAGGGAGGGGAGATGTCGCTGCAAGAGAAGGGAAGAGTCCTACGGCTGGCGGTCAGTCTGCTGGGGAAGGCGGCGGGCAGGGAGTCCATACTCCCGGCGGGCTTCACCAACAGATGCCGCTCTCTGGTCCCGCTGGGGGCGGGCACCACGGCGGGGGTAAAAGGCAGGCCTATATTCACACGCCCAGCGGCGGTCTGGCACCACCTGCGCCGTATGCAGCAGTACAGCGCGAAGAGATGGGCCCAACAGCAGCAGGCAAAGGTGGCGCGACAGCAGAGCAAACGCCGACGAGCACAGGGCGTGAAGGTGAAGTCGGCACTGGCGCAGCAGCCCCAGGAAGTGAAGTGCCCGGGCAAGGGAGGAGCGAAGCGCTCGGCGGGGGCGTACGCCAGCGACTTCTACGCGGGCCCGGTGCTCCCACCGGGGACGAGGCGAGGCCCACAGTACTGTGTCACCGAGGAGCCGGACCTTCCGGCAGGAGCGGCGCGCTGTGGCAGAACGGCGCTTTTCACCCCGCCGCAAAAGTGCGCGGTGGCGAGACGCCCTGAGCAGGGGCCGCGGCTGCCACGCCTCTGGGTCTGCGTGGCACACCAACACAGACAATGCGCATCCTGTGCAGCTGTGGGTCGGGGGGTGCGGCACTGCTGCGCCAGGGGACATGCCGGGCATCCGCGACCGACTATGCGGGGCCAACAGCCGGGGACACGAAGAGCGGAGGCCCACCCCCCAGGGGCGGGGGGCACACCGTCGGCGAAGAGACGCAAACGACAGCGGGGCCTAGACACGGCACCGGGCCGGGTGCGGGCACACAAGCGAGGAAGGGTGGATGCGACCCCCCCCCCCCCCTGCCAAGAGGAGGCGCTGTACGCCGCCGGGCGCTGCCAAGCACGGGAGAGCAGGGACCGAGGTGACATAACCCCCACGCCCCAGAGGTTCTGGCTCAGGTGAGGCCCCCTACCGCGACCCGAGCAGGCACCAGAGGCAGCTCCACAGCCCGTCAGGGCTGTAGTTTTTGTCTTCTTCAAGCGGGCGCCTCAGGCGACCGCTGGGGGCCCTGGACCCATGCGGGCCTCCCTCTTTAATATTGTTCTACCCCGCGTCACACACACACACACACACACCCAGCTGGCGCAGCCCCCGCCCCAGCAGACCTACGCGTTGACGGTACAATTCCAGTCGGGTTTCAAGTTAGGACAGACAGTGGATAGTAACCTGTGTTTTGCAGTACGCACCTGTGTACCTCTTTACTTACCCCTTGCTACGCTACCGAGTCATGTGTGCAACCCTGCTCTGATGGTGTTATCTTAGCGCCCCCATTATGGATGGGCGGGCTACAGTTGGAGGGAGTGTTCCCCCTTTTTTACTGCACGTCGGATATCATACAGGTGCAGATGGTACAATGTACGAGCATGCTCTGTGCATGCATAATCTATAGACAGACTTCTCTGGTTGTACTCTCTTGAAAGCGTTTTTCGTTTCCACAGGTAACTACACACGACCAGACGCGAGGCCGCTGGCGTTGTTTGGTTCCCATGCGTCAAGGGTAGAAGACCAGAGCCTAACCCCCTTTTCTTTGCACAGGTCACTCCGTGCCTTCTGTCTTAGCGTAGTGCTTTTGAGTGAGAGTCTGCTCTGGACAGTACTTCGCAATTGCAGTATTGCACTTCGATAGTTATGACATACTGTAGCTGTGTATTAGGACAAGGGGTGTTCACAGTCATTTTGAAGCTTTCCAAGATTGGCGTACTTGCCTGGATGCACCCTTGAGGTAATGACAGCGTGCTTGCGTACATTCAGCAATGCTGCGAATGGGGGGGGGGGTTTACTAAGAGGGGATTACACTTACTTAGGCTGTGTTTAGGCGATATAGTCCTCTTTCTCTGAGGCCATTATCCCCAGAGGGCTTTACCCCTCTCCTATGTTTTTAGGTTCTTTTGCCCGATGTCTCATTCGTCTTTGGGACACGGCCTTCCAGCGATGTTTGGCTTGTGCGCCAGACTTCGTTTTCACATTTTTTTGTTTGTCAGTGAGCTGGGGGTAATGTTGCTGTAAACTGAGACTGCATGTCAGTAACCTGGGGTAATGCCACTGTGAGCTGGGACTGCAAAACACGCAGTGGAAAAATTGTTACTCAGCACCCCGGTTGGAAGCGGCATTTCGCCCAGTTTTAATCTGTCCTATACACCTGCAACCTTCGTCTCAAGCGGAGGGTGTCACTGTAGTGTAGTTATGGAAATTCTGAGTACTCGAGTGCCTCGCATAGTAGTGAGAGTGTACTAGCCTGCTGTGATTTGGCAGGTTTAACACATATGGAAGACTACGGAGAGCACAGCAGCATGACCATCCGCTTCGGGTGTACCTCTGGGCAGTATTGCCGACAGGGAAGCACGTCACCCCGCATGCGTGCACCTTTAACTGGGGGGACGCTTACTGTGCTGTGTAACTATGTTGCCTCACAGGATATGGAATTCCTCAGCACAACGTTTCGAGCATTGCATCACTCCATGCCCATGAGAAGGTGCAACGCGTCCCAAGTTGCTGAGATGCAGCTGATGAACGGCGCACCTAACACTGAGGGGTCAGACCGTATCACACTGAGACCTAGTGGATATAGGACTGGTATTGGGGTATGCTAAACAGCATTGCACGTGTTTTTCAGACAGTTGACGCTGGCTGAAAAGCCTGAGGATTGTTGGAGTCGAAGCGACAGTCCACACACGGACACAGGCTGGCTTTTTAGTACATCCTGTGCAGGAGGGGCCCATTGAGATGCCCAGTCAAAACCAGCTATGTATCGGAGCTGTCCTGTGTACTGAAACCGACTCGCTGGTGAATGCTCCTGGTTGGGCTACACTAGGTTACACTTGGAGTGCTGCAATCCAGGGAGCTATGGCAACAACATATTTGCTGCGACAGGGTGCTGCAGACACCTGTTTGCACGAGGAATGCAGTCCTCCTGAGTTAGAGAAAACCGCAGATGGTTAGTCAATTGTTCTTTTTTCTTTTTTGCAAGGTCCCACTGATTGGATTTGCTCCTGATGTATCGCTAGTAATAGGCCTGCGTCAAGCGTTGAGGAATGACAGAGAAATGCCTCAGGTGCAATCTTTTTATGTCCCTACATAAGCATCTACCAGGACGATTCAGAGACATGTCTCTGGAGTTGCACCCTGCGGCCTAAGGGCCCTTGCTTCTGTCTTAAGGCATGCACCCTCTTGCTCAGTAGTTTTGTCAAAGGACGTCAGACAGCTATCCCTGTACAGTACATTTGAAGTTCAGTCAGAGGCGCACACAGAACATATGAGTGAGGTTTACTCTGTTTTCCACTTCCCCTCTCTGTTCAGGTTAAACAGTGTGTTTGACACAGTCAGTCATCAGACTCAGAACTGTACACCTCAACCTCCAGCAATGCTGAGGTTTACTTACCACTTCCCAAGTTAAATGTTCACCTCTGGGATGATACAAGCAAGACGTGATTTGTCTTGCGTGGTATCAAGCAAGGTATACCTCTCCCAAGCCGTACTAAGAGGGTCAGCCACTGACAGCCGCAACCACTACAAGTCCCCCTGCAGCAGCTGGTTCGTCAAGCGGTAGTACCGGACTGCCCTGGAGGGCCTGAAGTCACTGGTATGGACAGCTAGAGCCTTTATGCCAGCCATTGGCAGGACCCCTAGCACAGTGCAAAAAAAGCCATTGGCAGGCGAGTGCAACCAGCAGCCCGCCACGGCCGCCATCTGGTTGTATGAAGGCTGAGGTAGGTAGGTAGGTGCACTTGGTCGTGGAGAGGCGCCCCATGGTTCCCCCTGGCGTCGCCCCTGTGACGAACAGGAAGAGGCTCCGCGCATGAAGAGGGGAGGCGGCTTACATACCGCTAGACCTGACTGTTGGCCCCCAACAAAGCGGCCCCGGGCAACACCGGGAGGGCTGATCGCCGCCGGCGTGACGTGCTTGTCTCGCCGGGAGGGTGTGCCCCCGTGCTTGCGCACGTCCCCTCCTTTGGGCGGAACCCTAGAGGTTCACCGGACTTCCTGGCGTATCCCGTTCCCAAGGCATGCATGCACGTTCTTGGTACTAGGGTTCCGAGGCGCTCGGGTGTCGCACGCTCCGCCTCGAGTCCCAAAGCAGCGCAGGCCTTAGGATGCAGCCTTACCCCCGGGCTCCGGATCTCGTTTGGCCGGGTCAGCTGCATGGCACGGGCTGCCTCAGTGCCCGGGCTTTGGACACTGGGTTTCCTACTGTTGGGTGGTGCTTGTGTTTGGGTCCGGGTTGCGGTTGGGTGTGGGTTTCGGTAACCCCGCCAGTCCTGGCTGGGGTCTTGGGCGGGTGTGTTTGGGTACGGTTTGTGGTGTCGTCCCTCTTTTGCGGGCTGGGGTTTGTGGTGTTCGTGGTTGGGCTTGGGTTTCGGCCTGCACCCCACCTTTCGTGGTTGGGGATATGGGACGCGCGTGGTTGCGTGCGCGCTCCGCCTGCACCCCGCCGTTTCCGGTTCCGGTGTGCGGTGTGGGCGTGCGTGCTGGGGTCTGGGTTTCGGCTGCGCCCCGCCACTCCTTGGGGGGGTGTTGGGGTGTGTGTGTGCTCGTGCGCCCGTCCCGCGTGGTCTCCCCGGCCTCGAATCCGACCACACGGCGTGGCGGCCGCAAGTGCAGACATTAACTCGCAAGTATTGAGGGGCAAACGCAACATTGGGTTGAACACCGAGAAAGCGCCCGAAAAGAATGGCGTTGGCGCCAACACTTAACAAGCACCATGACCGCTAACACGTTGGGGGCATTGGCTGAGGAAGCTGGCCTGCCCCGAGGACCCAGCCCCCCCCCCCCCCCCTGGAGGGCCATGACAGTGCCGCCAGCACCACCAGCTGTGAAAGCCCCAATACGCACACAACACACGGGGCAACATGGCGATGACGGGCTCGCTGAATTAATACCGTGGAGCTGGCCCGGCGGAAGCCATGGAGCTACCACCCCACTTCTAGGGTGGTCCTGGGGCAGCGAGCCAGGTTCTGGTCTAAGTGCATATCGCATTGGTCGAGGGGCAATACAGGGATGCACCCCTGGCCTGCACTGTGGGCCTGCTATAATGGGGAGCGACCCGACCCGAGGACGCCAGTGTGGCCATACAGGCTCAACCGGGAGACCTGGTAAAAATGGTTAAACCCCCTCCACACGCACACACACACACACACACACAGCTGAAGCATGCTGTGCGCTGGGACATCACGCTGATGACCACATAGCACGCAGACCGCAACTGCAACTGTGCCCACTGCATGGCCTGCCACCGTGCCCGAGGTGCACACTCAAGCAAAGGGGAGTGCGCCACTGCTGTCAGCGGGGACACCATAAAGTGTGCACCCCAGTGCCTGCGCGCCGGAAGCGCCCACTTGCTGCACATGCACAACTGCCCAACAAGCGACCACGCCTGCAAGGGCCTGCACGTATCTCTACGGGTCTGCTGAGGTCCCCACACCAACCCCCCACCCCTCCAGCCCCCAAACGCAGGAGGCCGAAAACACCCCCCCCTCCGTCCCCACCAGCCCCAGTTCCACGGGGGCTGGAGGAGACCGTGGCCGAGGATGTCGCCCGCCCGCTTTTCGTGACGAGGCACGGGAGAGCAAACACTCTGGATACCTAGCCAGCAAAATACAGAGGTTCTGATTCCGCAGAAGGGAGGGAAACAACGTCACAAAGAGGCCTCAGCAGACCTGAGCCGAATGAGGCGTCCAGCCCAACGCTGCACAAGGATCCACCTCTAAAAGTACAGATCACACACACACACACACACACACACACACTCTCTCTCTCTCTCTTTCTTGCTGCCTCCCCCCCCTCCCCTCCCCTCCATCTGCATCTTCTCTGCCGTATGTCAATTTTTTTCATCACGCTGCTGGCACTGCAGTCGTCGGCAATTTTGACTGTCCAAGTCTCTGGCCGCATTCGAATCCATTCTTCCGTGTTCTATTCTTCCATGAGAACCGGAACAATGTTGTTTCTACGACCCGGGCGTTGTTGTTGGCTTTGCACTCGTCGCCATTGGCATCTGCAGGCTGTTGACGCCACCTCTCGGTGCCATGCACCTGGGGGTCATGGCAGACGGAGACATGAGGTCTCAAGATGGAATTGCATCGCGCTCAGACGATGCCTGCAGAGACGCGGTGCGCATAATGGCCGGGGCAAAGAATAGATCTCAAATGCGTACTGGTCTTGTTCCATAAAGTTGGGTCCTACAACGGTTGGTGATGGGGATGCATCTGTGTCCATGCTGCTGCGAGTGCAGGACAAAATTGAAACAAATGATTTTAGCTATTAAAGGCCCGACCCCGTGATCTGAAGCCCCGGCGAGCTCAGATGTGTGAGTCACAGAGAGCTGAGACCATTTTGGATCGGACAGAATGGGAGGAGATTGTACTTCTTAAGTAAGTCAGTCTTTGTACCCTGCTTTTCAGAAGGTGGACAATTTGACAGTCACCGAAAATTTGATATTTTGTTTATTTTATTTTTGCACCTACATGGCTGATATTGGCAAGGATTGGTGGGGCAAAGCGGGGGAAAAGGTGGGTGGCACGGAAAAGGGGTTATGACAGAACCCACATAACAGCACGTCTCTGTGTGTCAGCCTCCGGCTACGGGCCAGAGTGTGGCACCCACTCTGCTCTGGACTGGTCAAACGGTCCCGGACAGGCTGTTTGGCAGGCAAGCCTGTCCAGTGATCATCAGACCTGAACAAGGCAGCCCACCACCCCAACGGACACCCCAACACCCAAACAAGATGGAACAGTAACAATCTTCATGGAGTGGGTTGAACAGGTACGTACGTACCGGGGTAATGGTACCTGAGGCCTTGGACAAACACCCGAGGGGCGGGCTGCTACATCCGTTTGTGCTCGGACGCAAAAATGGATTCGTAGTACGTGGCGGCGAGAGAGAGGCCTGTGTCCCAAATTTCACGAAAGTGGCAAGGGACCAGCAGCTACTGTTGGCCACATGGGGTGTGACCATCGATGGCAAACCATCAATGCTTTGCCTCTGGCCTGTGGTGTTACCACCGACCGTCCTCAGTATCGCTATCAACCATCGTCTTTCAACCGCGTGCCTTCGCTCCAGGCTACCACGACCCCTGACAACAGAGAAGGGTGCACATTCTCCTCTGTGCTACAGGGCCTGTGCACCGGGTTTCAGACCATATCTGCACATTATTATGGAACATTATTATGGAGGCCAATCCCAAGTCATCCCTTCTGGTCTTTCCCATGGGCCTCTGCATTCCGCAGGTCCTGATAATCCATGCACATTGCCTTCGGAGGGTGCCGAAGGAGGCAAGCGGGACCGGATAATTTGGGGTCCTGGTATGGCCCGATTTGCATTGGGGGGCGGCATTGGGCTGGGCGCAATCAGTAATTTGGATGCCACTTGCAGCGGGGAACTATGTGGACCTAAGCAAACTACACCCTCATCACACCTTTTCCTCAAGTGGGGTCCCCCTCAGTAAGGAGAGCTGACCTTAGGTCTTGCCTTTCACCATGGAAAAGTAGGGCGCAATTTTTCCCATCACTTTTCAAGGATTGTGGCGGCATTTTCCCGCACGAATTTTTTCCGGACAAACATTTTCCTGTACCCCCCCCCCCCCCTCCTTGCGCAAGCACGGCCTTGTCTAAGCACGAAGACCCCGTGTGACCGTTGTTTTGATGGGTTTTTCTGACCACGATCTCTATGGTCAGAAATTTATTGTTTCGTGATTGTGCGCTGATTGTACAGGGAAAGAAGGGCTGGGTCATGTTTGTGATGGTTCCTCTTGCTCACAACAACATTCTGATTGGTACTGCAACCCAATGGTACCTGTTTTGCTGTGGTTTTTAGCCATGAAAAATGTTGCTATCGCTGGCTTGGGTGTCACATACATCCGATCCACTGGTGAGCATGCACCTGCCACCATCGTTGGTCCTTCTACGCGGTTGGAAAGGGTTTCTATTCCGTACCCGTTGATGGGCAGTAAGGACATGAGGACCATGCTGAATTTTGCCTACACGTTGTGTTGTAGTGCCATGTTTGTGAGTGATGTGCTTGGTGTGGGGTACCCGCAGGTTTTCTGTGTGCATTGTCTCTTTGCGTTGCGCGTCGCGCGCAAGCACGGGCTTGTCTAAGCATGCCTGTGTGCGTCGCCGCCATCAACTGAAATCGGCAGTGGACACCATGTACATAAGGAGGGATAGGGTACTCCTCCATGAGTACAGTCAGCACGCTAATGAATGGTGTGTATGGACGGCGATATACTAAAGAGTTGTTTTTTAATTTTAGGTACAGGGGGGGGGATTTAGTACCCCCCCCCTTTGCGCAAGCACGGCCAAGGTCAGAAAAACAACGGTCACACGGGGCAAAGCACGGGCCAGGTCCCCTGGCGTGATCATGCCCAGACAAGACCATGTTTGTACGCAGCCTGGCGTGGGACATGGCACAGCGAACACACAACCCTATGGTTTGCGTGGCTGCACATGCTGCACTACCATGCATCGGGTTCGAAAGTATGCCCTGACCGCATGGTAATGGACGTTTTCATATGCAGAGAGTATTTCAGACAACACTGCTGACGTTGGCATCTCCCAACCGCCTCGCATGCCCACCCCTGGGCTTGTACATAGGCCGGACTAAAAAGCATTATATGTTACTTCGTGTATGAGTTTTCGTTGGCTTCTGGCAGGGCACTGACGAGTCTGGACCGAATATTACAAGCATTTTGTCTGAGCTTGCCTTAAACCTGTCAACACCAACCTCCCGGGCCAAAATGGCTGTGCAGCATGCGTGTTAGGCAATGCCCACACGACCCCTCTGTTCCCATACGTAACCCCCCCCAACCCCATCCCCTGGCTTTGGCGACACTCAGCCGCCCAACATAGCTGGGCTTGGGGCTAACATGACCATTGGTGTCAAAGACGCTGTAAGGAAATTTTTTGTCCACACAGGCCGACCACAAACTGTCAATGGCACTTTGTGTGTGTCTATTTTTTTTTCTTGGTGCCATAATTGACTGACCTCACTGGGGCGTGCTGCAGGCCTCGTTAGAAGTTGGTTCTATATAATCAATCAGTGTCAGGTGTGTCTCCAAGCCAGGTACCCCCCCCCCCCCATGTCCATCTGCTGAAGAACAATGGCTGGAAGTGTCTATGGCGGGGACATCCAGCTCAGCCTACCGACCAATTGAAGCCCCATGTCCATCCCCCCCCCGTGTCCATCCCCCCCCCCCCCCAGGGGGAACCGTCACTTGGCCCATGAACAATAAGAAATCAATAGGAAATCACAGGCGCCGAAGGCGCCGAAGAAAATTTTTAGTTGGGTTATACTAGAATTGGCTGGTCGGGAGTGGTGTACGGTTCCCCCCCCCCAGGGGGGGAACCGTCACTTGGTGACGGTTCCCCCCGGGGTGGGGGGGAACCGTGTACCCTGGGGGGGGGCTGGACATGGGGGGGGCGGGGTATGAGCAACATGCTCTGACTGGAATGTATCAGAGCTTTTACTGAAGTCTCCTGCACCACTGTACCCTGTGCCCGCGGTGGACACACTGGGGGGCTGGGCTGAGCAGCTACAAACAGCGATGCCACAAACACTACGAGGCTGCCTGCAGCACCACCCACCGATTGTACACACAAGCGAAACACACTGTACTGCATGCGCACCACACCTCTGTCGAAGACATGCCGTTCAGCCACACTGTCTGCACGCGATGAATCGTGTGACTCATGTGCAGAACATGGACCTGTGCCTGCAGGTTCCTCTGGTGCATGGTAGTGCAGTGGGTACTGCCACGCCGAGGCAACCCAAGATTTATCTGTTGCATATATAGTCGAGAAAACTAGATATCACAGTTGTAGTGGAAATGTTACGTCAGATCTAGCGCAAACGGATTCGCAAAGTCGACTGCACTGCCTGCAGCACTGGTGTGGAGACCGGGCAGTCAGCCCGAGTGCCCGAGTGAAAGTAAGAACTTCAATGCATACCTGTTGAATCCATGAACCCCCGAACTTTTGGGTTGCTTCGGCGTGGCAGTACCCACTGCACTACCATGCATTAGTATTCTCTGCAGGCACAGATCCAGGTTTGCCTTTTGGCCACACGATGAATCGGGTGACTGTACTGCGCCCTGCAGCACCGATGCAGAGACCGGGTTGTGAACCCGAGAGCCTTATCGCTACTCAGCGCAGGCCTGTTGCAAAAAAAAAAAAGCAGTCAGCCCGAGTGCCTTACTGCTACTCAGCACAGGCCCGATGTTTAAAAACAGACACGAAAGTTAATGTTGTGCAAATTACCCCACAGCTAATTACCCTTACCCTGCAGCGCCTACGGCGCGCAGGAAGCATTCCCTTTCCTGAAGTCTCCTGCACCACTGTACCCTGTGTACTACAATACCCCAAGGTCACCATAAAGTGTCTTCTACACAGTATTGGTATCAGCAGACTATTCCGCACCCGCACAAGTGTATGCTCTGAACCTTGTTCCTGATGTTCTCATGATTCATGCTGTTACTGCTGTGTGGCCTGGCAGTATTGACTGCACTACTTTGTTGATGGATCACAGGAACAGCATGACAGCATCAGGTAAGGGACTATGTACTTATTTGTCCTATAAACATTTCTTTCGTTGCATTGTTCTGACAGCATACATCCTTGTTACCAGTACCAGCAACCCTCATTGTTGGTGATTCTTGGCCGCAGCCTACTCTTGGGGCTCCCCACTCGCCACAAAGCTTAATGGTTGGGGGATAATAGCTTGAAAAGGACTCAGATAAATGGTGTCCAAGGTGATGCTTTTGGTTGGGTTGCACTGTGCATTGATTTCCAACTTTAGCACATCTTATGCAATTGCTATAGAGGGTGCCAGCTTCGCAGTGCACACAGGGCACCAGGGCATGTGCGTTTGGCTGCGTACATGGGCCCCAGTGCACATGTGCCGCTGCAAGTCACCATGTCACTCCTTTTTAAGTCCTTGGGCTATGATCTTATGCATGGCATAAAACCCAGGATACTTGATTGATGCAGTGTGCACAGTGCGCGGGCGGCACCCTCATAGCCTGCAGCCCATTGACACTTTGGGTGCTTACGACACATGTCACCAACCAAGCGCTACTCTGTGGTGATATAAAGCATTCCACGTAAAAAGACGTGTCGCTGGTGCACTCTAAGTATGCCCACAGCGCTCAAGAAGTTTTGGGGCGTGGGCAGACTAGGTGGCTATGGTGTTTACAGTGACCAGGGAATCTCTCTCTCCTCTCATATGCCAATTGGCATGAAACAAACGAACAATGCAGCGGAGCTGATGGCGGCGCTCTGTGCCCTCCAGACTCACCCAGTGGGGACAATCGCTATCTGCTCCGATCCGCAGTACGTTTTGCTTGGTGTTGGAGGGGCAGCGAGACGCTGGAAAATCAAAGGGTGGGCAGGGTCGCCGACGGGCTTGGCAGTCTCCCGCATAATGTTGTTTCAGACTCAACTAATCCCCACTGGGTGTCAGATCTGCTACCATAGTGATTTGTGGGATCATTGTAGCACCGGACAGCTCTGAACCTTGATTCTGCGAGGTTACCATATGATGAGCAGGGTGCGCCAGCTCACCTTGGTCTAGACCAAAAAGAATGTTGCAAAACCCTCAGGGTTTCCAAAAGTCGGGAGTAATCACATGGCTACAAAACCACTTTGGCATTTGGGTCCCCAAGGCGTGGAATTCTTGGAGCGCTTGTGATTGTGTTGGTCGGAGCTATTTGTGCCTAAAGTATGCATGCCTATTGGGGGAGCGTCGGCACACCGGGCATCTTTTTGGGCCTTTTTTGATACAAAGCTCTAACCCATGCTTTTTGCATGGCCGGCCCCTTTCTAGTTGGGGATATGGACTGGTCGGTGGATGCCTCCAACTCTGCTACCAACTTTCTCCTGGAACCCTGGTCTAGCAGTTCCCCTAGGTACCCCCTCCGCCCCTTGCATAGTAATTGCTTGCGCGTGATGGTATCCTCGCACCTCCGAGGGGACATACCCCAAGTGACACTTCCCTCGCCCCGCACATTACGAGGAAAAGGACGCGCAACACGGAACAAGTCATACAGACACAAGGGCATATGAACAACAAAATGAGGTAGGAACTGCCTGTTGGGATGCATGTGTGCGTGGTGCTGAATCGACATTATGGCCCGATCCCGGCACAGTATGTGGGACTGACAGTCACCGAGAGAGAGAGAGGTATCTAGGGGTACAAATTGGTCACGTCAATGCAGAACAAGCCTGTGTAGCACCAATGGCCAAAATGAAGGTACGTGCTGCCTTCCTGAAAACTCTACCGTTAGACCTGCAGGAGAAGGCTGAAATCTTAAAAATTTGGATCCAGCCGGTGGTGCAGCTAACGGGGGAACGTTAGCGCGCCGGGTGCACGCAGGGCATCTTTCGTGACCCGTGCCCCACCGGTGAACTGTTGCCGTTGATATGTTGGGCAACATTATATGGATTTGCCCCTTGGCCCCCCGGACATCACTAGATGTTTTGATTTGGGATGGGTATGGACCTTCTCGTACCCAAGGTGATTTCTTTGATTTCGAAGTTGGGGGCCATGATGGTGCTTACAAAGGACGGATTCATGTCATTGTGCCATTCATTGAAAGAAAGAATGGCACTTTGACAGCCCGCCAACAATGTTACAATGACGTGCACGGGTGGTATAGGGCACGCATGGAGCAGCCGTTTGCTCGGTTGTGGCACGATGATGAGGCAGAGGCAGAGGCAGAAGTGTGTGATCCCGACTTCAGCCCCAGATTTACCCTCTCATGGAGAAGCCCCCCAAGTAGACCACGTTGCACTGCACATCCTCCCTACAAAGCAAGTTGCATAATAAAGCAATATCTGTGAATTCAGTAAAGCCAAATGTCATGTGTATTGTACTTAACAACATTGATCCCACAAGTGTGGGTGTCAATACATTACATTCAGTACAATAGTGCTCCTTACTTTCATCACAAACGGCGACAGTGGAGCGCTTCTAGCAAAGTTAATAGAAAAGTAGCGCGCCGGGCACGCGCCGGGCAAACATTCCCCCAACAGCCAAGATCTGGGAGCCCTCGCAAAAAGTGCTCTCAGCTCTGAATGTCATTTTCAAGATGGCCCTAGACCTCTCATCATGGGACCTTAGCCCGGCCATGGTCGCGGAGCCGGTGGATCATGGTGGGGTAGCAACATTCCCGTTCGCAGTGTGGGTGAAATACCAATTTGGCCCACTTTTTCAAATGGTGCTCAAGGAGAAATTACAGTTCACGGGGGTCTGGGTAGAGCAATTTCAGTCTTGGGTGCAGAACATTGGTTTATCGTTGAATCCGAACTTCTTTCCATACTTGCAGCTGGTGGTGCGTCCTCGAGCATGGAGCAGGCGACACACATCCTGTGAGATGTTTTCACGGTTGCGGGAAAAAGCGCTTGCGCCACCGTTGGTGGGTCAACCAGACAATATGCCACTTTTGCACAATGTTCTTTTTCGCAATTCAAAATTCAATGAACCACACGTATTTTTCACCCAAATTGGTGCGTACAGGAATATTTAAGTTGGTTGATGTGACGGAGGGGGGGGGGGGGGGCTGAAGGACATAGTCTCCCTACCTCCCACGCGGCTGCCAGTGTAGCAGACAACAGTCCCCTTTGTCATGTCACTACCCATCCAGGATCTCCCAAGGGCCTAGGGGGGCGCCTTAAGCGCAGTGTGCGCGCAGTGCGGGCGCAGTGCAACTATTTGGGCGTCTAGCCGTACTGGAGACCCATACTTTGTGATATTGGGGGGCATCATTGTTGCCCCTAGCGTAGGTTTTGATGCTTCTTCCGCATTGGGGATATGGCATTTTTGGATTTTCACCCACTTTCACCCATTTCCGCCCCTTTTCACACTTTTTTGCTCATCCCCACCATGGACTCCCACACTTTGGTGTGGGCCCTTGAGTTCGGGTGACGGACTCCCCGGTTTTTGCCTGACCACAGCCGAATGCCCAATCTGAGGCCGCATCACTGCGGATAAGGATGCGTGGTTGTACCACAAGTGGAAGCCGGAGTTTGACGTGGATTCCCTCCTATAACCCACTTTGCCCCCCGGTCCAGTTGAGGATGAGGTGGACACATATGAGGCCTTGGCACTAGCTGGTAGGGTGAGTGAGCTTTCAAATGCCGCCACTCCGAAGCATTCTGATTTTGTATTTAGTTGACAATTGAACAGAAAAGAGGATATGTGTGTGTGTATGTGTGTCTTTCTGCATTTTGCATGATGTCTTACGTGAGGGGAAGGTAGCTTGCGTTTGTCTTTAGCTAGGGCAGTTTGGGTGACCTAAATTTGGGGGCATTTGGAAGGGGTGTGCCCTGGGGTTCTTTAGGAAGGACCTACTCTAAAAGTAGCGCGCAGTGCGCGCGACGTGCGCGCGCAGTGCAAGGATTCCCCCTTGGTAAAGCTCGGTAACAAAATGTTGACAACCATGCAACCATTGGATGCGCCGCAAAAACGACAAGAACCTCAAGTGTGGGAGCAACTTGAGAAGCGTAAAATGCCGGGACAACAAAAAGACTTTGTGCGCAAAGCGCCGTGGAAAAAACTGACGGTGGGTGCCACAATCAAGAAAGCATACCATCAACCCACCTGCGTCATGTGCTCGGTCTCTAAAACTTTCAATCATGTGTTGAGCCGCTGCAAATTTTGGCCTATGGCATGTGATATTGTCACCAAGGCTTTTGGCCCAATGTGGGGCCCAACAGGGGTGGTGTGCCCCATGAAAAGGTTGCTAATTGATGAACCACTCCTCTCGTTACAAACCACACAGGGACTGGCACTGTGGGCTGCGGCACGAGCTGGTCGGGTACTCAAATGTGAGGCGAAATTTCGGGATGTCAGTTTGTTGGTGAGTGATTTTCTTACCATCTGGATGCATTTTGTCTAGTCTTGGACCTTGGCAGCACAAACCTCTTTTGTCAGACTAGAGGCAATGCACCTATGTGATTGTCTCAGTGCGTTCTTACAGGGGTGGTGATAAGGTCTGAAACGGTTCAAATGCCCAAAAAAAAGTGGGCCTTCATTCTGCCCGAAAAGATGGCCTCTATCGAAGAGATGGTCCAAAAGCGGTGGGATGTTGCATTTGTCGACGGGTCCATGAATGAAGAGGGGGGGGGGGGGGGTTGAACTTCGCGGGCTATAATGTATGGTTTGGACCCGGGGATATACGCAACGAGCAAGGATGAAAAGCAATCGATCACCAAGGCAGGGTTGACAGCTGCCTTGCGAGCCACCAAGAATAAATGCCCGGGGAAACCTCTATTGGTAGTGTCGGATTCGGAACTGGTGTGTGTAGGGTTGCAACCCAAATGTGCAAAATGGGATAGACACAAGTGGGTGGGGTCAAGGAAGCCCTTGGCGCATAAAGGCTTATGGACAGAATTGTGGGAACAATGGCAACTACTAGGGAACCGTGTCCAATTCCTTTGGGTCCCCTCGCATGTAGGGGTGGTGGGGAACTAAGAGGCGGACACACGAGCGTCCAAAGGGGCAAGATAGGCCTTGCACAATGTACCACACTCAAAGCAAGTCGCAGACATCTAGAAAGAACTGGGTTTGGTGAACATGCTAGACACATGGGACACATACTCCAATCGGTTGGAGGGATCGTGTGTCACGAGTGACTCGGATGATGAATTTCGTGATGCCTGGCCCAAACAACCCCGTGTATGCTAATCGAGGCTAGTGGGGGGCAAAGTGGAGGTAACCGAAGTTGGCCCAAGAAACATTCGATAGCCAGATGGCGAACTGAAGGCAACGCTCGGTACCGATTTTGAACAATATGGGCAATGACCTATGGCCTATAGCGCGGAGATCATATGGTAGCCAAGTATCCGTGCTTCATTCCCCCGTGCGGACATTGGCTCAAACAATGGATAGTAGGCGGTAAACGCCGTGGGGAGCAGGCGCAGCCGGAGCCTGATGCAGACTTTGCAACCTGACCAATTGCAGCCCTGAGGGCGGGAACCGTCACTTGGTGACGATTCCCGGGGGGGCGGGGGTCGCTGCGGGGGGGGCTGGACAAGGGGGGGTGAGGGTACATAGCACAAGTTGCCCCAACCTTGTTGCCATGCTGTGTTTGGCCGCAGGGCCCTTTCAAGAACCAGGCATCCCACATGGGTGAACCATTCACCTTGAACAATTTAGGGGAGCTTTAGCGCGCCGGGCGCGTGCCGGGCATCTTTTTTTGACCATTCCCCACTTGTGCCAGTTTTTGCCCCCACCTCACCAAACAATTTGGAGTACCTTCTTGCCGTGTCTACGAATTTGGCCCATCCTTTGCACCCGGTTTATGACAATGGCAAGGGTGGTGGTTGGAAGTGGTGTCGGTGACATTTTGTGTTGTTGAATTCTCATATTTCTTTGCGGTCGAGTGCGGTCTGCTTGGGGGACTTCCCAAGGTGAGGATAAACCTGGGGCTAGAGATAAGATACTTAATACAAAGGTAGCGTGCCGGGCGCGCGCCGGGCAAACATTCCCCTTTGACCAATGCTTACATGAGCAGTTCGCACTGATAGGGCAAACCCGATTTTAATGCGCAAGGGTCCTCTGTGTATATATCATTCGCGATACGCTTGGTTGGCAGGGTGCACCATCGAGATGGGAGGTAGTGCACCTAGCACTGGGCACACATTGCGGCATTTAAACAATCACAACGGTGGTTGTTCCGGGGGCCACGGCGTCTCGTCTCGTGCTAATGCCTGCCTCCTTGAGCTCCAAGGGTGCAGCTGCCCGCAAGGGGCTACGTGCACTTGATTCTTTCATTTTTTTGTTGCTTCTTGGGTGGTGCAGCTGCCCGCAAGGGGCTACGTGCACTTGATTTTTCTGTTGTTCTTGGGTGTTTGCAATGTATATATTCTGCCTTTGCTACATTGCCTGTCCTTTTCGGCTTGTGTAGCTCAAAAACCGCCCTTAGTATGCGGCCTTAGCCGGTATACCATAGGCGTCTAGATTAGTATGCAGCCGTGTCTGCACAATTTGCCCCGTGCGTCCGTCCGTTTTTGCTTCACCTGGGTGTAGCGGTTAGTATTGCGTTGCAAGTGTTAGCACTGCGGGGTGTGTTGTGTGGCACAAAAGCTGGTGTTATGTCTGTGTTCTGGGCGGGGGGCACTTCTCATTGAGGGCAATCTGTGCACCTTGTGCCCCCTCTTCGGTTGGGGGGGTGTTCTGTCCTTGTTTTTCTTTTTTTGCATTTGTTGTTGCTTTTTGTGTGTTGCTTCACCGGCGCTATGCTTTGTCCGATGACCTGCACAGCAGTTGCCGGGCGGTAATGTGCCTGAACACCGTCCCCGGTGTACGGCCTATGCGGGTATACCACAGGTGACAGGACTAGTATGCGGTATACAGAACATCCCCGTGTGCGCGTCCGCATATGCTATGGTAAGGCTAGCAGTTGGTACAGCATGGAAGGTCCGGGTCTTGGGTGCTACGTGTGAGCGCACGGGTTACTTACTTCACGGCGGTGAGCGAAGGGGGGGGTTGGCATGACTCGTGAGGTGCATGCCCTGAGCCTTGTAGGCTTTGCCTTTATGCCCGCTGAGCTGGTGTGGGTGTTGAGAAAATCTGTAGTTTGCGTTGAAACTGAAGTTTAATGTGTTCCCTGGAACTGCCCATGTCTGTGCATTTATGCAGCATGCATATGATTTCTGTTTTCGCTTAGTTGATTTTCATAATTGATATGGAGGGTGCGCCGCATGTAGGCAAGAAGTAGGCATTGGACTTGGCTAACTCGGAGTGGAACAGGATCAATCAGAGTCACGGTTGGGTGGCTGGGATCCAGCATGCGGTCCAACAGGTGGTGCCTGCGGTGCATGACGTCCTGGAACCTATTGGCAGCGTACTAGCTCTACACAGGGACACTACCGAAGGTGCCGGACCTAGTGTTCATGCTTGGTGAGCCGGAGAGGGACAAGCCCGAGATCTGGATCAAGCGGCCGCACCAGTATAGGGTGGCCTACATGAAACCGCTGTCAAGCAAGTGCCAGAAGGTGGAGAACCTAGACGCAGGAGGAAGCAGTCCATGAGCCCAGGGCGGGACACATGCGGGGACCGCAGAGATCGTGAACTCCGGTAGTACGACGCCGGAGAAGCAAGTCATTGGAGCTGGCGGAAATGAAGGAGCCGGGGCGACCCCACCCTAGGACCTGGCAGGTGGGACGGATGTGCCGATGGAAGAGGATGAAACAATGGCCAGTATGGAGTTGCTTTCCTTGCAGGAGGAATCCGCGGGAATGAACAGGGACAATGTGCGCCGAGTCCGGAAACGAAAAGGGGCCCCGAAGTGGGTACGCAAGCTGTCAAAAATGGTGGAGACCATGGCAAAAAAGAGCGTAGAAGAGGTGCCCATGGGTGTGATCGCGTAGGAGATCTGGAATGTCATCATTGGGCTAGACAAGGACGGCAGGCGCCTCCTCAAGGATGACGCCAAGAAGAGGAAGCAACGAGAGAGGGAAAAGAAGAAAAAGGCAAAGGTCAAGGCAAAAAAGCGAGCCAAGAAGGAGCAGAAGCGCCGGAAGCCGGAGAGTCGAAAAAAGGCCAAGCGGGCGGACACGGACTCGTCGGATGAATATAGCTCGTTCAGCGCCTCCTCAGACACCACAAGTTCAGACTCGTCGAGCGATTCCTCCCCCGACACCGATAGTTCATCCAACAGGGACCGGAAAAGCAAGTCACCAGATGGTGGAAGCCGAGATGGGACGCCGAAACCCAGGAGAGGACGCCCGGAGGATTTTGAGTTCCGATGGATCAATGGGCGCAAGCACTTTCGCACCAATAAAGGTACCTGGCAGGACTGCACCAACCCGCCCTTTCGACCGTGCAAATTCCGTGGCAACCGCCACTAGGCGTTCCAAAGTGTCAAGTTCAGATGCCGCCGAGGCGGCCTAGCGGACCCCCATGTCCCGGGGGGGGAGGGGGGTCGCTGGCCGACAGTGGGAAAGGAGAGATCGTGACAAGCAGGCAGTGCGAGTCAGAAACGCGCTGGGAGCCTTTCTGGAGGAAGCAGAGCGGGAGATTGGCAGCTCATACGAGGCTATTGTATGGCGTAAACTGGAGGATGGCACCAGAAAGGCGTATGCGGGGGCACTGCATAAGTATTTGCAATAGAGCAGGGTCAATGGATTCATGGCGCCACGTGAGGCGCTCAAGGGACGCATGTTACAGGTGCCCAGGGACGGCTAGTAGGAATCGCGGATCAAGGCCTTACTATCCGGACTGCGACCGGCGGAGAAAATGGCCATCATACCGGCGATCCTGGTACCAATGGACTGGATGTTCGCCGAGTCACTGGAGAGACTCCGGATATCAAGAAACCCGAGAAACATCCGATGGGCTGAGGGAGACATCATCTGCAGGAAGGACAGGTGGGAGTGGAAGCAACTGGAGTGCTTGGGCTTGGTTGTCTTATCGCTCACGAACGTGCTGCGCATCGGGGAAGCCTGGACAATTTCATCCCTTGGACCCTTGGAGATGGCAAATTGTGCTTCCTGGGAGAGAAGTCGCGGAGTGGTGAACATGACCAAGACCTCGGGCCATGGCCGTCGCGGTGGATGCGGTTCATTAAGGAAGAACGTGAAAAACGTGGGGTGGCGGAAGACCGCCCACATTGCTACCGGTCACCCGCGGATTTGGAAGAAGCGTGGGTCGCACTCGTGGCAGGATCGGAGCTCGAACACTATAGGTGGCACTGTCTGCGGAGAGGAGGGGCAACACAGTTGTGGGCGTCGGGTGGGCGCAATCAAATTGTCATGCTCGCAGGTGGGTGGGAATCACCGTCAGTGGCGCGGCATTACACAAAACCGAAGCATGCATGGAAGTTCGTGGAGAGGGGAGAGCAGCAGGTGCCTGTATGTGGAGAAAATGGGTATCGCCTCGTGTATGGGGACTGGTCCTCCAAGCAGTGGTGGCCAGCATGGTTGCGAAAAGAGCTCAGAGAACTGGCGGCGGAGGCACGGACAGATGGCGATGTTGTGGGACCGGCTGGACGGGCCACCCGCAAAAGGAGAAGGACCCGATTAGAAGGGCCGCTGGGGGCAGAGTAGACGTCAATGGGCGCATAATTGCCGCATGGGGAAGATCGCGGTATTGGGAGAGGAGATGGACATGGACTTGGTGCGGGTGCATGACAGGGTGTGCGACCAGGTGCATGAGAAGGAGAGAGCCAGTATGTTAGAAGCAGTGAGCCAACTAATATTGGGAATTTGCGATGTAGCAGGTGCAGGAGCCGCAGGGGCCATCCCAATGGTTGTGGGCTGCCTATCCGAGTTGGTCGAAAAGGGCGTTGACCCGGAGGATGAGGAAAGCTACTACAGTGACGAGGAGGACCATGGGGAGGTGGAACCGGCGGTGGCAGCAAGAGGGCTGGGACAAGTTGGAAACGTCCCAATAGCGGAGGCGTTGTGGTCGCGCTGTGTTCCGGAGGATCTGAGGAGTTGGTACCAGAAATGGAGACAGAAGACACGCGGTGTGGGATCATCGGATGGAGTGGGGGTACGCGAGATGCTGGATGCCTTGGTTGGGGATGGAGCGCTGGGCAAACACACGAACGTATAGGAGGCCAGCAGTAAGGCCCAGATCCGACCTAAGCGTAGTGAGAAGTGTGCATTCATCTTGAATTGCGTCCAACAAAACGCCTCTGATGGCCGCAAGCCGAGGGGCTTTCAGCTGCCCCAGATTGAGCACCTTCGTGACTCCATTTTGTTGGGGGGGGAGGCAGAAGCTATATATGGCAAAATTGGACCTTTCCAACTGTTTTTGGAGTCTTTGCTGCCATGGTCGTCGGTTGGGGAGTTCGGTGTGTGCGTGGGCGATGCCCATTATGTATGGCAATCCCTGCCATTCGGCTGGAAATACTCGCCCCTCCTATGTCTAAAGTTGGTGTACAGTGTGGTCCGGACATCGGTTTGGTGGTTGCCTGTGTCGTTTTTTGTCTACTTGGACGACATTCTGATTGTAGGAACCAAGCGCTTTGTGCGCAAAGTGGTACGCCGTGCCCGGCATAGGTTGCAGCGCGTAGGTTTTGTGATTAGCCCGAAATCTGTCATCGAGCCCTCACGAAACGTGGACTTTGTAGGAAAGGTTTTTGACCTTAGGAGTGGCACGTTGGAGAACTGCCCAGGGATGCCGAGAGGCCTGGTGCGGCTGTGGTTGCTGTTGGTGTCGGGTCTGCTGAATAGGAAAGGAATGGAGAGGCTGCTGGGACGACTGGAGTGGGCCTTAAGGCTGTCGGCGCGACCGAGTCCCTTTGTGGCAGGTGCATACTTTTGGAAGCATGCCGGGGGCAGTAGGGTCCCGCGTGCTCTGCTGCGTCCACTGCTAACCGCCATTTGTTTTGCTTTTGTCCCATAGAGGTATACGGTGAAAGCCAAGGTGCAGGCGGAGCCCCCGACTTGCTGGGGCGCCTATGTTTTATTTGCAGACGCTGCCCCTGTGGGGCCACACAATTTCTTTGTTGGTTTGTGCGTGCCGTCAGGGGGTGTTTCAGTGCCCCTGCTGGGTGACTACCTTGCCAGCAGCGGAGTTATGGGGCTGGCTGCAGGGAGTTCGTCTGGCGACTTATATGAAGTGGCCCCGGCATGTGTAGGTAGTGACAGTACAGTGGCGCGATGCCAAGTCCACGGGCAAAGAAGTGCTACTTTTTGTGCTGGCCAGCAGCGGATCCCAGGGGCCCTATTCTGGCTTCGTCGTTGGTCTGGGATACCCATTGCGGGCTTTTATGTACCTTCTGGTCGTAACCCAGCGGATCCGCCTAGCAGGGTACACGAATTTGACTCGATGATTTCTTGTTTGGGGTCAGCCCGTTAGAGGTACTGGCAATGGCACTCGTTCCCCTTTCCGTACCAAGCATTCTTTGCATTGGCCCCTTTCCCGTAGGTCAGTGCGCCACGTGACAGCCCTGATTGCCCCTCTGGCCTTCGTGGCCGTTGACGGGGCATGACGGGTACAACAGGGGAGGACGCCTCCGCTTCCCCCGCCTGGGGGGGAGGGGTGCCAGAGCCTATTCGACTTGTTTCCTTGGTTTTCTGCCAAGGGGGGGGGGTAATGATCTAGCGCTTTGACTTGACACGTGTGCCAGTCATGCTTGCCCCTGTCCGCTTATAAGTAGTGCAAGCGCCAGGAGATTACCTGGCCCTGTTTTCGACTGGGTGCACGCGCAGCACGTCAGTTTTGACTCGACGACATGTTCGGTCTCTATTTTCTGTTGTTGGGCCATGAGGAAAATCCTTTCCTCTCGCAACAGGGCCCCGAGTGGACCGGCAACGGTCTTGTCTTGCATGCATTCCACGGAGGAAGGGAGTGTAAGCTGTAGTTTGCGTTGAAACTAAAGTTTAATGCGTTCCCTGGAACTGCTGATGTCTGTGCATTTATGCAGCACACATATGATTTCTGTTTTCGCTTAGTCGATTTTCATAATTGATATGGAGGGTCCTACCCACCCTCCCCTCGGACAGTGTCTATCCTTTGAGATGAGGGACTTTGAACTCGACCAGCGGCGCTACGAAAAGTGCCGTGGGGCCCCGAGTGGACCGGCAAATATATACCATTGCATGTTCCCACAATTCTCTTGGTGCTTGTGCTGCCGGCATGACAAACTACTATCTTGCTCACGTGCTGAATAGTTGTTTCTCGTTGAGGTCTTTTGGCCCTTGCAGCCTTTGTGTTCCTTGGGCTTACCTTTATGAGTGCACGCCCATCTCAACCTGCCCAGTTTCTGTTGTTCATTGCCTTTGGTGCTGAGTGCCGGAGAGGATGGACAGGTGGCTTTGTTGGGTATTGATTGTTTGTACTCCGGTGGCTATTCCCGTCATTCTCTTGGTGCTTGTATTGCGGGCATGGCAAACAATGCCGGCACATCAGCTGTTCATCAGACACGGGGGTATATGCGAGCTCTGTATCCATTGCTTCATGGCCCCTCGGCTTGAGGGTGGCGGGCTCGCTGGGGTGTGCAGGGGCGCTGGGGACCATAGTAAGGATTGGGGCCCGGCCCATGCCACATGAAGGGTGTCTCTACGCCCACCCTAGCTTGGGGAGGCACTGTGGGGGGCACATGGGGGTGGGGGGTGGGGAGCTTTGGACTCCGTGCAGGTGGCCTAGCGTCACAATGGGAGTGTCGGCGGTTCCTGGCGTGTGTCCCGCCACGAGAATGGCGGTGGTGGCACTACAGCTAGCTGGCCCCGTGCTCCGGCACTTCTAGTGACCGGGTTCCTTCGCAAAGGGGTTGGAACAATGCGCGACGCATGGTGCGCACAATTCGACTGCATTTTTTTTTTCATGGTTGGTCACAGCAGCTTTCTCAGCAGGGTCAGCAGAGCTCGCATATACCCCTGTGTCTGATGAACAGCTGATGTGCCGGCATTGTTTGCCATGCTCGCAATACAAGCACCAAGAGAATGACGGGAACAGCCACTGGAGTACAAACAATCAATACCCAACAAAGCCACTTGTCCATCCTCTCCGACACTCAGCACCAAAAGCACCAAATCATGAAGTGTAGGTGCTGTGTGGCAAGGCAACTTGTGTTTCTTTTTTTTGGTCATGCATACATGGCGGTGCACCTCATGTGTAGTGATGCCTCTAGGGGACTGTGTGTATGAGACACACTGCGACCACCGCTATTAGCACCCTCCCACACAACAGTTTGCAACCCACTTCCCTCCCCATCTTAGAATGGGTAATATGGCCACGAGTGGGCCCAAGGTACCCACATGGCACTTCCATGTATTCCAACGGTTGCAGGCGTGGGTCTTTGACAAACTGCAGCACGCCCCATCTTTCGTCAGCAATTCGTCAGCGGCCCACGCACATCGTCCCACCTATTGCCGGGGCGCCGCCACAGGTAGCTAAACCTACGGCTTGCAACATTTGGAACCACGTGAGAGGTGTTCTGTCGATCCCGCTGCACTCAGAGCCACGTTTCACAGATACCGCTCCCACGGTGGAGGAACTTCGGTGGCAATTGACACAAGCAGTCACCGCCGCTGGGCGCACATGGATCCTCGAGGCCATGGCCCAGCATCGCCATGTAGCACCGCCGCGCAAACGGCCTAGAGAGCCGTTGTCGCCACCGGCACCGACACCGGCCTCACTGTTGTGTGAGTCTCGTGAAATCCATGCCGGACCTTTTCGGGAGCAGGGAAGGCGGGCCATTCTACACGCCCAAACGCATGACCCTGTCTAGAAGAGGTGGCGCAGGCACTCGCCCGACAGGCCATCGCATGGAAGTTCCTCTTCTTGGCGCAACACCTCGAACACTTTTGCCGGCAAGTGTATTTCCTCTCTAAGGAACCCACGGCGCGGTGGTACGTAGAGGCGCAATTGGCGGTCTACCAATTGTCCTGGTTGGCGGACTCCCGCCGACTGCGCTTCTGCCAGTGGCGCATAGCTGTCCTCCCCAAGGCGCAGTCCATGGCGTCGCGCAAGCTCGCCGCGGCATCCTCATGTTGGGAGCAAGCTCATCTTTCGCTGTCCACCAACATCCAAGTGGACGAAGCGTCCGCGGGGCGGCATATGTCTCAATTGTACGCAGTGACCCTGACGGCCTTACGGCGGATGACTTTGTCGGACCCCTGGTGGGACGTCTGAGGGGCCACTGCACAGCGCATGAAGCACCTTGGGACGAGAACCCACCTGAGACGCACAAGAGGCGCAGAGTTGAGGCACTGGAGGTTCCCAGTGATCTCCAGGCAGGATATGGAGATCGCGCTTGAGGACATGGGCGATGTCATTGTCTTGATTGGATTGTAACACCCCCGAGAGGTCCGGGAGGACGCGCATACCCATGCAAATGGATCGACAGGGGTGGGGCAAGGCGCAGGACTCGTTCCTACTGCCACCCTGCCGCAGCCGTCTTGGTGAGGGTAGGTCATACCTAACCCACACCCAAAGCTGGCCCTGTCACTGACCCATGACCTGCTATGTGTACTCTTGATGGACACTTGGTGGAACTTCAGTCACGAATTAAAAAAAAAGATCAAGTCGCGGTAGGCATCACTGGAGACAAAGAGGAGCTGAACGAACACCCGCTCCCAGTGTGGTAACGATACAGGCAATGCTTTGGACAAGCGGACACCGTTGATGGGAAATTGCATGGACCCTCCGGAGGCCAAAGTATGGGAAGACACTCCACCGCAAACGACGCAGGCAATGGCGGCCGAATCTGTAACAGAGGCCATTTTCTACGGGGTTGACATCAACCCTTATGATAGGGAGGCCTGCCATACCGGTTCCCAACGTGTTGATGATGGAGGCAACAAGTTGAACATTTCAACGTGGATGATGAACCAATGCGCAACCACCGCGATGACCAACACCCAGGACAACCATCCCCGGACCACATGGGAGTTGCCAAGCGCCCACCCTATGGTTGTTGACAAGAATGATCTAATCCATGGGAATCAATGTCATCACCAACTGTGACCACTAGTCAATTGCAACTGCAACTCAACCGCTTGGCAGCCTGCCATCTCAGGGGACTACGATTGGCAGCCTGCCATCTCAGGGGACTACGACCAGCAGGGGACAGAATGCTGCTTACACCATCCGTCGGTGGGTACTACAACAACCGCAACTAGACGGCGCGACTGAACCTTGAACGCATCGACCTGCTCACTTGATCTGTGGTAGATTTGTCTCGAAACCGCAGACACCAGAGCAGCAACGCACCGTAACAACTGCCACAGACAGTTGGACGGCCCTGATCCCAGATCCCCTTAGAGTGGGGCCCTTGTCACAGAATGTCATATCAATTGATTTCAATGCGCCTCCGTAGACTTGGTTCATCAGTGCTGAACGCTGATTTGCATTGCTCTCACTGCTTGTGTCTTCTTGCGCGCGAAATGCGGCTTTGTCAGAACCGCAAGAGGTGCGGTTTCTGTCATATTTGGGAATTTTACCGCGGTTTTGGCAAGGCCGGGGCAGGGTATGATGCATGCGGTTATGGAGCTGCATTGCTTTTCCTCTGCTATCGGGACAGACCCCTTGGCCTGGAGTTATGGAACCTTACTGATTTTCCCCCGCTATGGGACCCCTGGGTGTAGGGCTTTGGGAGCCATTTTGATTTCTCTCCACTATTGGGACTCCTCGGCTTGTCGTAATGGCGCAACACTGAGGCTGAAAATGCAGTTGACACGTTGGGTACCTGAAGATTCATTATGGATTTGCCAAAGGAAAATCTGCAGTACTGCACCCTAAATTGTATTTCATGTGTGCACAGGTCAATGGAATGACATTGCATTTTTGAGCTTCCATTCCAGTGCAAAACGCAGGATCTGGGTTTGGATGAAACAAGCTCCAGTGACATTCAGTGCACGGAGAAACGGAGAAATAATGGACCAGGAGTTCAAATACATGATCCACGCCGAATTTTACATACCGGTGGAACAAGATCCAAAGCCGGACGACGAATGGAAGGCATCTTGATGGAATCACCTCCACCAATTCCAGAAAGAACCATGGCGCCTCACACCTCGTTTGCTTTCACCCCCTTCCGCATCTGGTTCAAATTTCGCTACTACCTCCATCAAGTGTTATTGATTTAAGATTTCTACAGGAATTCTGAATGAATGTCATGAAAATCAAAGACACGGCTGCTGCATGAGGCCGTGAACATTTTGTGGTCGCGCAATTTAGGGCGCCCGCGTGGTCCCTGGATCAGGACATGCGAGTAACTCTGGAGCCTGCGCAATACGCTGTATACGGATAACGGCCATGCTGGCGCAAAAGGGAGGGTTACAAAGTCAAGGTTGTTGATTTTTGTGCACACCTAATTTTGATAGGGGCTTTGCAAGTGAATATCCGCCCGTTGTAGGAGTAAAAGCCCCGCAATATGTCTTTTGTGTTGACAGTTGAGATACTCTAGTGCAAACCAACTGGGACCATTGCCTTGCCAACGAATCTACACACGACGCAAGAGACCGATGAAGATACGTGTCCACGAGTAGGGGTGGATACAAACAATGAGGGGCTTTGGTTGAGGACAATGCGGACAAGGTGCAAACCTCATGCCGACACCGTCGTCCCGGTGGTGTAGCGCACATATGGTGCGCACTATGTCCTTCCACACGTCAAGATTGTATATGGGCACTTGGGTGTTAGGTCATTGCACACTTGTTTCCGTGTGCTTTGTCGTCCTCAGGGTGTTGACCGGGTTCCGACGAACCTGGGAATGTGCAGCCTTCTAACGTGTGCCTTGCGCAAACGGAATGAAGGTGCCCCATTTCTTCTTTGGGTCCTTAACTACGGCGGGGATGTTTCTCCTCACATGGATATGCTCCAGCAAGCCACAACGGTGCATGATGCATTCCCCATGGAAGCCACTCCGCCAACCTCGAGCTCGTCTTCCGGATACCCGTTCATACCCAAGACTCTCGATGCGGTGAAAAGTGGTCGCGTTGCAGTGGCGTACACAAGAGGTATGGAGTCGAGTTCAGGCCGATTTTTTCAACCCAACCTTGGGATTCAAAATATGCATCTTTTGACTTGAAGTTTTGGGAAGAGTGCCGGAAGTCGGAACAAAACATTGAGAGTTAAGGCATTTGTGTTCCTCTTTTGTGTTCCTCTGATCCTTCTCTCCATGATTGCACAGCTTCAATTTTGCCCAATTTGATTGCCAGATTTCGATTGGGTCAGGTATGACGTGATGAGTTCGGAAAGGCTCTCGTTGGGTCCCAAAGGCACAAGCACGAACAGACCAATAACAAGCAACATTTCACACAAAGCCCTCGATATGGGCTGGTTATTGTTGTTTTGCAAGGGTTCGTTGCATAGCCATTTCTTAGCCGACAGCACAAGCAAGAACTCGAAATTTACCTATCCGCCCGAGAGGCCCAGAGGCTGAGAGACAGACTAATGCGTTCCATCCCAACACCAATGCCCGCCAGGATAGGGCCGTGGGGCGCTTAAAGTGTTGCGGGCTCCTGTTTCACACCAAAGTGGCTGTGAGCCCCCATCGTGCAGAGCGCATAGCGGCGGAGGAGGGGGTGGGGGGTGGTAAATGGCCCGTGCCGTTCAGGGCTGGTGGGAGGGTGGGGCGTCCAAGTGCTGTGCCGTTCATCCCCTTTTGGCAAATTTGAGTACAAAGAACCATCGGCCGGTGATATATTGTTGTTATTGCACACGTGCGATGACAGCGAGACCTCATGCTCTAATTTTTCAAGAAGAACTCTGTCATCATTGGTTGCTTACATGCCACAACCACATCACCGGTTGCACTTTGAACCTTTTTTTTTTGGCAAGTTGTTTCATGGTGGACCTTTTCAGGTGTTGGAACAGGGACTGGCTTGTGCTGTGCTGTGCTGGGGGGGGGGGGGGGCGGCGGGGGGGGGGGGGAAGGGGGTCGAGCCCTTATGCCACGGAATGTGCGCTGCACATCCGAAGCCACTGGACATAAGGTATGCTCCCACATTTACCAAAGGTCCTTGTAAAGTGATAAATGTTGCTGATGATTGACAGAGGGCATAGGGCATAGGGCAATAGGGCAATCGTTAGTTGAGAGTTGAAGGTGAGGGACAACCATCTCAAAATGAGTCCCGAGGCATACGCTCCTTCTTCCAACCGACCCACGTTGGCCACACTGCACATTTTACACCAGGCACTCCGCACACTCATGGACACTTCGCATTTTGCATGTTACATGCTATGCACTGTGCACACCGCGCCATAAGTCTGGCACATTACACGCGGCACACTCTGCACACTGCACACCCTTACCACTGCATATTGCAAGTTGAACTCAGCACCCTGTGCACTGCACATTCTGCACATTCTGCACACAGCGCAGTCAGCACTATGCCTAAGTACCTACTTCTTGTGTTGCTAATTTAGACCACCAATGCCCTGAACCACATTGCATGCCCCTTTGGCTCCTCATTACTAAGCCACCCCTAAAATGTTCTGGACGCTATTACACTTCCCGCTCTAAAGGGGAGTTCAATCCCCACAACCGCCCGCCACTAAGAATTTTGTACATATGTTTGATGCCCGGACTAGACACACAAGGTGTGCGTCCCTCTCTCCCTCCATCCCGTTGCAGAACCTGATTTTCCTCCATGACATCTGAAGAGGCATCGATGAGTTGGGCAACGATAAAGCATCCAGGCACAATTGTTTTTCCTTCTTCCTCTTGTCGTGGAATAAGAGTTGAGGACGGAAACCGTATCTCTCGGGGACATTCATAACCTGCCAACTTTCTGGGTTTTGGCACTTTTCGGCACTTTCTACAACTTTTGCTTCCGTGTGCAAACATGTCGTCACCTGGGGAGGGGGGGATGTGTATACTTTTTGAAACTTTCTGCAAGAAAACGCCGTTTCAGAAGTGTATGGGTTTGGGGGGGAGGGGTTGACATTTTTCAGCGCAGCACAACACATGGGACGGTGCACACAAACACGGCACTGCACCGTTTATCCATTTTTATGCAGAATCACTGTCACTGTCAGCATTGCTTTTTTCAGGCAGGGCGGTGACCCCATTAGGGCAGACATCCCCCTGTTTGTGGACAGGGACATATTTCTTCAATTTTTGCCAATCCTGCAACCTCCGTGCTTTCACTGGCACCCAACCCTCGTTAAGGGGCATGGCCCACAGACCATCAGCTGTGAGGTTCACGTTTCGTTGTTTGATCATTGTTTGATTTTGTTTGATGGTTTTTTTGCCCAGGCAACGTGCTCCGCTCGAGTCACCCGCACCCACTGTGCACCTCCGGAGCGAGCCCTTTTGCGCGACAAAGGCTTTTGTGGTGCGTCCGGGGAAGCAACAGCCCGTGGCGTGAATTTGTATGAAGACATGGCAGCTGCCTGTTAACAAAAAGAGGCAGCAAGCAACTCATGCACCGTCCGAAACGGACGAAAATCTCAGACATGTCGTCAGTCCAGCAAGCAGACCTGGGTGTTCCAAATAGCCCTTTTCAAGGGCTTTCCGGATATACCCACATACCCCTACCTCCCGAACACTCAGTTGGCAGAAATGAGGCAACAAGGTCAGCAACCCGCGAAAACCCAGAAAGTTGGCGGGAAATCCGTTGTCCCCGAGAGATATGCTACATTCACTGAGTTGGGGTAGCGAGTCATATTTGGGCACCCCGTTTACGGTCTAGGGGGGACCCACCCGTTGTAGCAACAACCTCTACAAGGAGCAAGCAAGCAGCAAGAACGGGCAAAGTGCCAAAAAATCAGAATTCGGTCTTGGTGGTATGCATCCTAAGCACCCGATATGATGGAAATACTTTGACTCAGTTTTTGTTATCCTTGCGACCCACACGCCAAAACAGCCAAAACAAAAACCACTGAAAATGAGCCGAAATGCCTGGTTTTTTTGAAGATTCACCCACTGATGGCCATTTTGAATGGGCTGTATTGCCTTGAGGAATCTCATGGCATGAATGCTCATGAATCGGCAATTCGGCAAGCCTCTGTGGTGCGCTCGGGCAGGGTCATCAGGGGTTCAAAAATGAGTCAAATCAGACTTTTTCCAAAGTCCATGGTATGGCTTTATTCTTGTGTGTTTGCTGTAATCCTTGCTGTTGGACAAATGTGATCGTTTTTTTCATGCCCGCAAGTGTATACAAGACCCATTCATTTGCATTTATGGTTCAGCCGCCCAGCCACTGCCGGTGCCACACTACCACAACTATTGGAGTGAAGTATCACGCGGGTGTAAAAACAAAGAAATTGTGAAAAAATGTAAATGTTTTTTTTTCGAGTTTCACGCGAGTCACGTGACATCCCAAAAAAATATACAATTACCACAATGCACATTTTACACCAGGCACTCCGCACACTCATGGATACTTTGCACTTCGCACGTTACATGCTATGCACTGTGCGCACCGTGCCATACGTCTGGCACATTACACACGGCACACTCCGCACACTACACACCCTTACCCCTGCATATTGCAAGTTGAACTCAGCACCCTGTGCACTGCACATTCTGCACGCGGCGCAATGCCTAAGTACCTACTTCTTGTGTTGCTATTTTTGACCACCAATGCCCTGAACCACATTGCATGCCCCTTTGGCTCCTCATTACTAAGCCACCCCTAAAATGTTCTGGACGCTATTGCACTTCCCGCTCTAAAGGGGAGTTCAATCCCCACAACCGCCCGCCACTAAGAATTTTGTACATATGTTTGATGCCCGGACTAGACACACAAGGTGTGCGTCCCTCTCTCCCTCCATCCCGTTGCAGAACCTGATTTTCCTCCATGACATCTGAAGAGGCATCGATGAGTTGGGCAACGATAAAGCATCCAGGCACAATTGTTTTTCCTTCTTCCTCTTGTCGTGGAATAAGAGTTGAGGATGGAAACCGTTACAACATATGCTACATTCACTGAGTTGGGGTAGCGAGTCATATTTGGGCACCCCGTTTACGGTCTAGGGGGGACCCACCCGTTGTAGCAACAACCTCTACAAGGAGCAAGCAAGCAAGCAGCAAGAACGGGCAAAGTGCCAAAAAATCAGAATTCGGTCTTGGTGGTATGCATCCTAAGCACCCGATATGATGGAAATACTTTGACTCAGTTTTTGGTATCCTTGTGAGGTTGTGGCCTTGCCAAATCCAAGTTTTGAGCTAGAAACTCACCGGAGGCGCCCCGGGGCGGGGGCGCCAAGTCAGGAGGTGCCCTCCCAAAGCTGCGCATTTTGTGCCCCAAAACAGCTCCGGTACCCAATCAAAATGGACAAAGCCAAGGAAACGGTTGCTACACTCCACGTGCGCCTTCATTGCCCGTGACAAAGAGCCTTTTCTTGCCCTCTAACTCCGCGATATGTCTGAGAAACGGTCCAAGAATGGCCAAAAATGGCCCCAATTGTGCGTATTTTGTGTCAACAAGCCCCACTTGGTAGAGCTGAAGGGCGGCCCGGGCCGCGGGATGGGGGCCAACGGTGGGTACACCAGGGTCCCCGGGGCGAAGAAAAATCATTTTTCCAAGGTTGTTGCCAGACAACTTGGGATGCTCAAACAAGTGTTTTTAGCCCGTTTTGAGCCCATGGCGACGCCTTTTGGCCCATGGAAAATCCCAAAATGCATTGAAAATGGGCCGTTTTGGGACCAAAAATGGGTCAAAAATTGGTCAAAAACGTGTTTTTCCGAAATTGATCCTGGACCATTCGGGATGCTCAAAGAAGTGTTTTTAGCCCGTTTTGAGCCTGTGGTGATGCGTTTTGGCCCATGGAAAATCCCAAAAGGCCTTGAAAAGGGGCCATTTTGGGAGCAAAAATGCGTGCAAAATGGGTCAAAAACTCGTTCTACCAAAAGTGACCCTGGACCATTGGGGGTGCACAAACAAGTGAAATGAGCCTATTTTCAGCCCATGTTGACCGAGTTTAGCCCCTTCCGCCACATGTATGCACAAAGTTGCACCCTTCGCACGTACCTTAGGGACGAGGGGTGTAGATTAGAGGATATATACGAGGGAGTGCCGCCCTTGCCTCAAGTGCCGTGGCACCATGATGCTCTCTCGGCAGCTGTCTTGGCCACAGAGGACACGCTTTCTCAAGTGGTTGATCGGATGTGCCATGTGCAAAAGTCAGTGTGTTTGCGGGAGCTTCATGTGGTACCCTTGTGCTCCACGGATAGCCCGCTGTACGAAGGAGGTGCGTTCATGAAGGAGAAGGCCCCCTGGGCGTGGATTGAAATTGCTAAGCTGAGCCGCCCCCTATCTAGGGTGGGGGGCAGGTTCTTTTATGCCTGGCACCTGCGTACAGCGGCGGCCCACTATGCGCTACCCTTGCCGCCGAAGACTTTGCTGAAAACCCGGCCGTTGCTGGCGCCTCGGACTGCGCCGGCTTCTCTGTGTTTGTTCCTGTTCGACCGCCAGCTGAGCTGTGGGCCGTGGCGCTTCCCACTACGCAAGTGGATGATCTGCTTAAGACGGTACAAGTGCCCTATGAGAAAGTCCAGCTGCTACAGGGGCCTTCGGGCCACTCAGACACTCAATGGGCACTACTGCCTGACGTATCTGAGGAGCGGTGCCAAGAGGTCCAGCAGAAGTATTACACAGAGCCCTACACAGCGTTCGTGCCATACGGTGTTTCAAGGGCCACATGGATGGAGCATCCACGGTTGCGGAGGCGTGGCTCCGCAAAAAGAAGCGCACGCCTGGTGCGATGGCTTCCCTATGGTGCACAGTGGATTTCAAGTGCAAGTCGCTTGCTTATGCGTTCACCGTGCTTCCGGATGTGCAATGGGATGCGCCGGCCAAGCTGCGCATTGCTCTATGGTTGCAAGATGACGCGGCCACGTTCATTGTAAAGGTAGTGCCTCAGTTGTTGCCGGTGGGCTTGTCGCTCACGGACAAGCGAACTGGCACCTGGATTGATGAACGCGAAGTAATGTCAGAGCGGGTCCTTTACCTACACTGTGTCTAGCTCTGCCCACAAGGCAGCCCTTGACAGTGCAGCCGAGCCGATTGTGCTTGTAGACATGCCGGACCACGTGCTCAAGGCGGATGTGGAGGCGGTGGTCCGACACGCCTTAGCGGCCAAATTTGTGCCGGGAGCCTCGGATGCAGCGCTCCAGGCTAAGAAGCTCGACTAGACCATGGGTAATGTGCGCCTGCATTTGTGGCAGGTCTCAGGTCCGGCTAATCTTACTACGGGGCTCCACGGGGCGATGCTGGATGTGTCTGTTCCCGGCCCCCATGGGGGAGTTTAGCAGGTAGTAGTGTACTCAATGAAGGAGTATATGTCTGCGTGTGCATCGTGGCGAAAAGGTCGTGTTAGTACCCCCCCCCCCCCCCAAGCCGGCCCCCGAGTCCCAAGCGAGTAGGGGAGGTGGGGGGGGGGCTTACGGCAGCATGGCTCCAGAAGCATGCGGAGGATCCGTCGTCCATTGATTGGGCGAAGGTTTCTTCTAAGGGTCGCCGAGAGAACCCTATGTCGTCATGAATCCCCAGCCATTAGATGCTCCCTTACGGGACAGTCCTGTGCATCTGTTCACTAATTTTGCCGTGGCCACCTGCAATCTGGCGGGATGGAACAGTGTCCTTGGCCCTGAGCGTACACAGGCTCGCAGCCGCCTGCCTCGCTATAGTTATGCCTTCAAAATGTTCAAGCGGCACCACTTGTCCGTGGTTGGGGTCCTGGAACATCATTTGCCTGATGCTGCAGCCCTGAAAACAGCGGCTATAAATTTGTTGGTCTACCTTCACCTGAACTCAAGTCACGGGTTTGCGTGCTTTATAAACCTACTTGGGAGCTGGTCTCCTCCACTCTGCTGTTGCGTTGTCTACTCTGTGTTGTTTTGAAACATCCTGGCGATTGTCCTGTAGCGTTTCTTGTTGGCCATTTCTATAATGGCCCTACAGAACGCATGCAGCAGTGGCAAGCACTGCAGGAGGAGGCACATCGACTCCGTGACCTGCCTGTCGTCCTGCTTGCTGGCCATAACTCCATTCTCACCCATCTGGACTCCATCAGGGCGAACATCTGGTCTCTCCAGGTGCTCAGTGCTATGGATGCCGAACAGGCCTGCCTTTAGGCACTGGGACTGTATGATACGTGGGCGCATCAGTTCGCTGAACGGGACTTTCTAGGGCCGGGGTCCTGCGCCGGGGTGAGGATGGGCACGACGTGACGGTGTCACGCCGGATTGATCGTATCTCGGTCTCCAAGGGTCCGGTGGGGTATGCCTCTGCCATGTTTACCACCCCGGCGGGCTTCAGTGATCACAATGCGGTGGTGCTTCAGTTTATAGGGATGGGAATGGACGGGGTCCAGCCTGTTCGCTGGAAGTTCCCTCTTGATGCGCTCCAGCATGAAGACACGGTTGAATGGATTCGCCTTGAGCTGCAGTCTATCCATGATAGTCGGTCTCGCGGCTTGGAGGCATTTGCGCGCTGTCAAGGGGTGCTGCGGGATGCGACGCCTGCATATATGTATCTGAAGGGTATCCTACGCCGCTCCTCCCTGGAGTATGTCCCGTTAGCGGGCTTTGCAGCCCTGCGGGAAGAGGGCCAGAGACCCACCACAATGCGGGACGCCTACGCGTCCTTAGTTCGACTAGTCTCTATGTATCGGGGGGTGGAGCAAATTGAGCGTGCTTACACCCGGGTGCCTGAAGTGCTCCAGTATAGACATCACATGCAGGAGGCTCGCAAATGGCACTCCAAGGCGCTCCATCGCCTGATGCACCAGACAGAGGAGTCGCGTGTGTATGCGGCGCTGCGTGCGCGCTCAGGGCATATGCTACAGGATTGGAGGATCCGTCGCCGGCGAGCTAGTGTCCTATTGGGGCTTAGTGATGGTCGGGGGGAGGGAGTCGGAGGAGGAGTGTGCGGAGTGGCTGAGTGCCCGTCGGCTGCCTGCGCAGTGGCGCACAGCGGTCCCACTGCTGTGGAAAGCCTGCTCGCCAGCCCTTGTTGAGGCGGCACTCCAACAGATGGACCCCACGTCGTCCCCGGGCAATGATGGGATACAGGCAGCTGTGGGTACACTCGCGCTGATTCCCTGTTCGCAGAGGTGCCGTTGAGGCATGCCCCCAGCACCTACTCGACTCATGCCTAGGTTTGCATGTTCACCTGGAGACTCAGTATGCCGCGGCCCTCCACAAGCACGGCATCTCGTTTGGCACGCTGCTCCTGTATGTCCCCCTGGCGACTGTGGCAAAGCGTGGCATGGTGGAGTGCGTGGAATATGGAGTCAGTTTCCGTGGAGCTGCTGCGCCTACACAACACAGCCTCGAGTTCGTCAGTCCCAAGAACTTAGAGGACGCCGTTGCAGCGGTCGACATCGATGCGGAGTGGGAGCCCTTGCAGGCCCGTGCGTCGCTGCTGAACTTCCTGCAGGAAGCCCTAGGCCTCACAAGGCACCCGCAGGGGGTGTACATCGAGGCGGCCCGCGCCGTGGATGCAGTGTGTGACGTGTCGCAGACGTCGCCCGCGCGCTTCCGGCGCCAAGTCCTGCGGCACCTCCGCGCCGCAAAGCTGGGGCGCCCTGCGCGCGACGCCGGCCCTCATCCGACCCCTTCCGCTGATCCGTCCCCTGACCTCGCGCCCATCGCGTACCGCTTCGGCCCTCACCTCTCGCCTTCGGCCGTGGCCGCCCTGTGCGGCGGCCTGTCCGTCCCGGGCCACGCCGTCGGGCTGCACCCGGCGCGCGTGCGACAGGCCGAGACGTCCGGCCACGGGGACGCCGTGCTCTGCCAGAACGTGCTGCTGCTGCCGCAGGCGGTGCGCCGGCTCGGCGTCTCCGGCCTCTTCCGGGACTCGAAGGAGCTGGTCGACCGCCCGCTCCTGAACCCACCGAGCGTCGTCCTGGTCCGGCTGCACGCGCTGGGGCCCCGCCCCGCACGCCGCGCGCTCGCGCAGTTCGTTGCTGCGGAGTTCGGGGCGCCCGGGTCCGACCTCGTGCGGCACTCCCCGGCGGACTTTGCAGCGGAGCCTCCGTTTTTGGCCGCCCTGCGGCCCGACCCCGGGCTCCGGGCCTTCGCCGCGGGGGTGCACGGGCTCTGGGGGACGACGGCGTACCGCGTGGCCTCTGACGTCCGTGCCAACCCCTGTCAACACACGCTCCTGTCCGTACCCGCGCCCTTCTTTGTGCCGGGGGGCCGGTTCCGGGAGATGTACTACTGGGACAGCTGCTTCATCATCCAGGGCCTGCTGGTGTGTGGCGCGCGTCATACACCCTCCGTCATGCAGTGGGTTGTGGAGAACGCCACGCACCGGGGGGTATTGCGGTGACCAAATGTACGTGATTTCCCATCCCTGTGTGCCCCCTCCCTTACTGCATGCACGTCTTCCGGGGGGGGGGGGGGGGCGTTGCTACGGGGAAACACGCCACAAGGGGGTTTGCAAGCCCCCCCCCCCCTTTGTCGTTGGCTTTTGTTTTTATGCTAAACTAGGGTTTCCACGTTATTGTGGGTATCAAAGAACCCGCCCGCTTTTTGGCGGCGGATATCACCGGTCCGGTAGACACCACCTTGGAATGCACCATCACAGAGCTGATGCAGACAAACAAAGGTCTGAAAAGTGTTTTTGCGTTGTAAAGATCGTCAGTAACCTACAATAGGCGTAGGCATCGTATTGATTTCGTATTGATTCCGTACTTTTGCGTCGCTTCGACAGGGGGGGACATGGGCTGTTGGCACCAGCCAAAAGTGGTCATAGCCAATGATGATTTTGCCATTGCATGCCGAACGCGTGAAACAAGTTCGTCCCTGACTGCAGCTGAACACACGCACGATGCTGCCCGCCTTTTGCTTCCCTGCGAATCCCGCGTGTGGGAGGTATGCACATGAATGAATCCCACCAAAACAGAAAGACAATGCATCCAAAGGAATGTGGATGCAAACCGACCAAAACACTGCCCGGGGTGGGGCTCAGGGCACTCACCTTGTGACTTGGTGTCTAGGGTCTGTCTTTGCTGGGCACCATCCTGCCCGTTTCCTCCTCGCATCTTTCTCCACTCCTCAACCGCGCTGACGCTTCTGCCTGCCTCTGCCTTGCCTTTGTTCTTTCTCTCGCCCCCCCCCCCCCCCGCCGCCACCTGACGCCCCATCCTGTTCTCCCCATTTGGAACGAAAGAAGATTGTTCCAATTGGGGACAAAGATGAGCGAGGCCCAGGGAACAGGCACGGTCACACCAAGGAATGGGAGGATGACAGCAGCAGGCCCAATGCCAACAGAGCACAGGAGATCGGGTTTTCAACTGGGTGCGGGGGGGAGGGGGGGGTCAATAGAGCTCCCCAAAAGTAGGAGAGGGGGTGCGGGAAAGGGGCTCAATTGATAAGACCATTAGTCAGCTATTATGAACTATGAACTCTGGCACCAAAGCCACCGAAAAATTTCCTGAGCACTGAAAATGGTCACGTATTTTCCCACCAGAAATATGGCAAATGATGACTTTTCTGAACCCCCTCGACGCGCTGATCCCAAAAATCCCATTGTTGTTTTTGCCGAATTTTGGGTCCGGGTCACCTCCGGGGCCCGGGGGGTCAGTCTCGGTAAGATTTGGGGGGGGGGGGGGTCTAGCCAGACGGCTGTATCGACCCATGCCCAGTTGAAAGCCCGCCCACCCTTGCAGAGGGAAGGACCCAGGGCATACATCGAATCTTGGCTGAAAGTTCGCACTGACTTTCCCTTTTGCCCTTGTGGACCCTTCCCCCCCGTCCCATACACACACGCTCTGTATTGTACCCCTGCCTTGCATGTGTGTGTGCAGGTGTCTGGCATGATGACCAGTGCAAAGGGGATGCTGCGAGACATGTTCGCCCTTGTAGCCATCTACGGTTTCGTCCCCAACGGCAACCGTGTTTACTATCTGAACCGAAGCCAACCTCCGCTGCTGGCAGACGCCGTGTGGCGATACTTTACTGAGACACAGGTGTGCACGCAAACCACCCCACTATCCCCATATCCAGAACCCCAACCCCAACCCTCAGCCCTGCGGCACATTCGCCCTGACAAATTGTACCATGAAACGTGCACGCGCATACACACACTCCACTGGTAACACCACCACCACTTGTGCAACATTTTATGGTTGCGGAGGCAGACCGAAGAAAGGGAATGTCGCCCCCAGCACACAGCAACTAGGAACACCACGGCATCTGCATGGAGCAGGTGTTTTGCATTCCTTGGCATGCCACTGCATTGGCGGACATATGTGGCACATTTCCTTGGCATGCCACTGCTTGGCGGACATATGTGGGGGCTGGAATGTTTTGGTTGGGTTGGGGGTGTGCCTGGCACCAGTATTAACGCCATGTGGAGCACTCCCGGTCACCTCGAGTGACAAGCGGACCTCCTGCATTGTACTTGGTGCTGCGGGCAAGGGATAGCCACAAGAAGGGGGTCCAATTTTGGGTGGCGGTCTGGCTTTGTGCCACTCCGTGACACATGGAGAGTGACATTTGGCTTTTTTAAGCGTGACAGTGACAGTGACAGTGACAGTGACAGTGACAGTGACAGTGACAGTGACAGTGACAGTGACAGTGACAGTGACAGTGAGTTGTGCAGGGTCATGCGCAAGAGCAGCGTGCTTGCTGCACAGGTGGAAGTAATTATGCAGCAGCAACGGCAGGAGGCAGCAAGTTGGAGGGTCAATGCTGCACAGAAGTGGGCGGAACCTACCCCGAGGCTCATTGAAGTGGTGCTGCACAATGTGCCCCAGGCTGTTGCTTTTCGGGCAGAAAATCAAGGAACTGAAACACGCAAGTAAGAAAAGCAGCAACAGGGATAAAGGGGCTGACAGAGAGAACCAGAAAACGTGGAAAAAACAGTTGCAACGGTTCTAGTCATCGAAGGCAGAGCTGTGCAGCGTGTCTTTTCATTTGTGGGGTGCCTCTTTGCAGGACGTATTGGGCGTTTTAAAGTGCCTCTCTTTGGAGGGATAGGAACACCCTGCCTGTGCCAGCCACATAGCGGACACTCTGGCTGAAGCCAAGACCGAGTTGCAAGAGCCGGGGGACAAATAACATGGGCCATATGAGCGCCTATTGCGTGAATGCTAAGCAGCTAAGGAAGGCTACACCCTTGCGGCGCCTGTGGCGCCTGCGGTGCGCCCTCCGGTGCGCGTTAGGAATAATCCCATCAGCAAACAAGACACGCAATTCATTGTTATTGGATTCACTATTTTTTGACACTCCACCCCTTTGCACTGTGTAACATGTCCTTGGTGACTCTTTTTTCTTTTTTGACCCCCCCCCCCCCTGCCGCTAACCCGTGTGTGTTGGGGGTTGGGGTTGGGGTGATGGGGAATGCCGGGCTATGTAGCCGTTCCGCCCACGGGGGGCGCCTTAAGCGCAGTGCGCGCGCAGTGCAACTATTTGGGTGTTTGGCCACAGTAGAAACCCATACTTTGTGGTACTTTGGGCATCATTGTTCTTTGATAGTAGGTTTTGATGCATTTGGGATCTGGCATTTTTGGATGTTCACCCTGTTTCACCCATTTCTACTTTTTTGCATAAAAATTTTTCCCATTTCCACCACATCTACTCTTTTTCTCGGTTGATTGATATGGTGATACATTTTCAGGGTGCCTGCTACGGGACATCATACTTCCCTCCTCATTTCTCAGGCCCACTTTCTCTATGGATCTCAGTATTGGGGATGGGGTGTTCTACACCCGCTCCAATGGCCTGCAACCTCCTACCACGGTGGTTGGAACGGCTGAAGACGGACTCCTCCACTTGGAATACTACCAAGATGGGTTGAGAGTGGTGAACCGGCGATGCAAGATGGAGTCCATCTCCTTTGCCATCCCAAGTTCAAACTCGCCACCTGACTACCCTCCATCTCCGCCGCCCAACACACAGCCAAGTTCCCCCCCAAAGGCCCTTGGTCCTTCACCACTGCCACAAGAACCGGGAAGGTCCCCGTCTAGTTTGGGTCGCCTAATTCTAAGGGTGTTTCCAAGGGGCGTGCCTAGGGGCTCTTCGGGTGGAACATAGTCTAAAAGTAGCGCGCAGTGCGCGCGTAGTGCAAGGATTCCCCCACGGTCTACAGGTACCAAGTTCCTTCCTCTACATTTTGGCGCATTTCAAGGGGTTAGTAAAATAGTTTAGCCCATGTGGAGAAAGTGGGGGTTCCCCTTTGCTTTCCCGTCATCAAACGTCCATGCTTTGAGCACCAGATTCACAATACGAGGCACTATACAAATGTCATTGGTTGCTCAGTGAAGCTCCTGCATTCAGAGCTCTTCCCCGGCTCAAGGGCGGTCCTTGTGCTGTTCACTCAGTGGGTTTTGTACAGGTAGATACTCTAAATGGTCATGGAGTGGTGTTTTTTCCTTCTTGTTGCAAGTTTCGCCGATTCTATGGTTTAAGAGGATTATTCTTGCCCTGCGGTGCCCGCGGCGTGCCTGCAGCGCCCAGGTGTAGCCCTCAAGGGATAGGGTTCCATTTCTCTTAGGCGGCCCTTTACGCGCGTAGACTTCGTTGCTAAAAGGCACGATTCATGGCGATTTCAACATCCGTTTTTTGCACCCAAAAAAAGCATATCATTTTTTCGGCCAAACCCACGTGTATTTTCATCGTGGGATACAACAACCTCGCCTTTTGTTGCTTCCAGAGGTGTACGTATACACCCCCTATTTCGGGTTGAAAATTGTATCATTTAAAATTTTTGGGCACTGCAGTGCCCAAAAATTTGAAATGGCTTCTTTCAGTGGGTTCTTCAGTACACCTCTGTAGTCATCTCCACAGGTGATGTCATACTGCAGCAGCAGGCATCAAAACTTGGCATACCCGTTATCCATGGGTCATCGCACCGCGGTGTTATACTCGGAAGGCCACGTACAATGTACCTTGCCCAATGACTTCCATTCCTGTCCAAATGTGCACTTGAAAATGGACTTCCAGTACTTTTGGGCACTGCAGTGTCCAAAAAATTTAAAACGCCGTATTTCACTCCTATTGGTTCCCATTGCGTAACACCTGACAAAGGACGTATGAATCATCGGACGTTGGTACTCATCCTCTGCTCATTGGAAATATACTGCCGGTTGTCTGACTGCCACCTTGGAGTGTACCCAGGCTTTGGAACGTTCCACGTCCATTGGGGGATACATTGTTTGGATCTTCGCTAGCTGCTTTTGGTCTATGCCGCATCAGGTTTGTTTTGTGATAGTGTCTCTGTTTTCTTTGTCCCCTTACCTTTGCTGCCTGCGAACAGGACTTTTGTCCATGGATGCGGCTCCCTTCCGGCAGTTCCTTAGTTCGAAGGTATATGCTTCAAAGGAGGATCTATCTGAGGCTGTGGGTGTGGATAAGGGTGCCGATGCGTTTTGTACGTGGGTGTTAGATCTCCGGTTGGAGTGGAGAAGTAGGCGGTCCGTTGGTGAATACATCCAACAAAGGGACAGGCGGACCGTTAATTGTCTGCCGGACCAATGGTTCCGTGTTGCTGAGCAAGAGATTTTTAATATATGGTCTGTTCTACACAAGAGGTGTCGTCCACGTGCCAAGAGGGCTGTAGGTGTTCAACCCAAGAGTCGTGTGCAACGTAGGTGTTTGGCTCACATGGGTCAATGTTCTTACCATGTACCCTCCTTTGCTGTTCAAGGAGCAACTGCGTGCACCAGTCTTTGGCAGACCTTGGAAGGTAAACCTGCTATTCTATGGTTTGATAATTTTCATAGACGTAACTTCCGGCCTGTGCCTGGTAATGAGAACCGGTCCCTTAATTGTACAGCCGGTGCTATCATACTCTTGAAACGACCTGTTGACGTTATGCCGTCTTTTCCTAGCCTCTCGGTCTTGCGGCAGAGGATTGGGTACACTGCAGACTTGTTGGTGCAGAGCCATAAAAACTTCATTGATGGCTTGCAAGGGTTGATGGACGACCCCATCCGCCTTCAACATGTCCGTTGTCCCTTGGACATACGACGGGCTAATGTTACCAGCCCAGCTTGGACCCCCTTTTTTCTCACAGACCTAACTGTGTCCGCTACCCCCGACCTTGTCTCTATTATTCACGGGCTCCAGGAGGTGCAGCAGCACACACAGCACCGTCTTCCATTGTTGGTCGACGAAAATATTCACTACCGTGTCCTTAAGCTCGTTTACAGCATCAGCTATGCTCGGTACAACATGCCCCTGTTCATTACACGTACCCCGGTAGTGTATGGCACATGGCACCCATATAAATATTGTGTAACCCTGTGCTACAGAAGATTCTTCCCTTTATTTACCTATTTTCCCTATGGTTCACTCAATTTGGGCACTGCAGTGCCCAACTTTCCGAAACTCATCTATATGGAGCGTATGATTCTGGTGCTCTTGCACTTGGCCCATAAGTGGCGCCAACCTTTGGAACAGAAGTTACAGACTCTAAGGGGTTTGCACCGACCGGGTAACGCTAATCACAGCACACTTCTTACACAGGTGCAAGGGTTGGTAACGCTGCTGCATGGTTACATTCCAGCCTTGTTTATTATTGGGTCGCAAGTGAGGGATTGTCATTGGTCTGCACAGGGAGAGCAGCACGCTGCAGGGCCATTGCTGAGCCGTTGCCTACACGTCCTTCTGAGGCTCACACTAGGTTATGAGGACAAGGTTGAATATGTGCGCACCATTGTTGTTGCTAGGCTGTTGTGGTCCCAGTGGTTTGCCCGCTTACCTGGGGTGGCACACAGTGAGGAACCGTGTGAGGCCCTGTTAAGCCGTGTTGTGCACTTAATGGCACAACACCCTGGGAACTGTACGTTGCAACAGGTGCATGACCTGTTTATACTCACTCCCGTTGCAGACCAGACCCCAAAGGACCGGCAGTACGTTAATGTTCCCAAGGGACTGCCACAACTGGTTGATCGTCGTTTCACCAGATTGATGGCGCGATTTGATGTTGGTGTTATACCCCCCCTGGTCTGGTCCGGTCAGAAGTCGAGTATCGTGCAAGACAGGTGGGATCCTGCCAAGATGGATTTTCCTTGCACACTAGATACGGTGCTCACTGCAGAGCATTACCGAGATCTATGTGCCAAGACATTGCAGACACTTGTTAAACCTGTTAAAGTTGATGCTGACGTGATGACAGAGCTGGGTAGACACGTGCCACAACGTCCTCCAGGTGATATGGACACAACAGTAGCACAGGCACAGGACATGTTACGCGCATGTAATACACCAGACCGGTACAAGCAACGCCGGCCAGCACGCGCTTTTGCGCGAAGGGACCCCGCCCGGATACCCGCCCCCCCCAATGCTGATGGCGGCAGTGACAGTGATGAGGACCCCCCCCCCCCGCCGGTGGGGCAGCCGGAGATCCAGACCTGAGGGCTGCTGATTTTGTGGGTGATGATGGATGGGACCCGGACCCCCCCCCTCCAGAAGCAGTGTCTGTTCACAGTGATGATTCCGATGCCCCCTTGGCTGTCCTTTCGGAGCTGAATGAGTTTGACCCTCGATTTTTACCAGGTGCATCCGACTGTGATGCTATTTCTGCCATCTGTGTTCAATCGTCGAGCGCTGCCAGTAGTCATCAACATTAGAAGCCTGTAAATCAACAATTTGCAGCCCTGTGGCCTTTTGTAGTGTGCCGTGTGACCCTTTGTTAGCCCCTTTGCTAAGCTATGCCTTCGGATACCGAACTGCCGGAAGGGGATGAGCAGCAGACCGCATCGCAAGCCGTTCACACAGCAGAGAAGACACGGGCGCAGTCGGGGCAGGCTCCAGTGAAGCGGACGGGGACAGACCGGGCAACGGAAACATTCCGGACAACGTGGATCAAAAAGGAACTGGTCAAGATACAACTGACCAAGATAAAGTTTGACACCGACCTCACGCGTGGGCAGACCAGAGAGAGGGACGAGGACTCAGTACTATCGCGGATCGCAAGCCTGAGGACAAATCCACCCTGCCGGCCTATCTCAAACATTCTCATATGGCGAATCGAAGGTACACTACCATCATGTCACACACGCGTCGTAATTTTCACACATTCTGGTCGTTTGGGCACTGCAGTGCCCATCTCGCTGATATCTCCCATCTCCCATCTCCCTGTGGAGCATTTTTCTATCAGCTGAAATTCCCTACTGCTTGGGCGGGGCTCATATCCTGACGGCACTCCAAAGACTTCACCGAGAATACTGTGCGAACTCACGGGCACTGCCGGACTGGTTACAACACGTCTACTGCGAGGAGATCAGACACGACTGTCCTGTTGACATCAGAGAGATTATTGGAGGCGATCACAATGCGGTACAACACTCAGTGAGCAAGCTGAGTATGGGACAAGTGGCCGCTCGAATTTGGACTGAAGTGCAGAAGGGCAAAGCGAAAGAGATGCTGCTGGTGGCTCTGCGGAAGTGTGGCCGGCTGGGTGAGAAAACATCTGTGGTATGAGAGATGCACGATGAGACCACCGTTGTCAGTCCTTTGCGTACCTGTGGCCTGTCCAACACTGTATCCCTGCCAGGATGCAATCTGGAAGAATTGGAGACCGCTAGTTTCATTACTGCAGATATCTGGTGGCCGCGTGGCTGAGTTTATTGACACCTTTGAGAAGACTGCCGGTGAAGGTATTATGTCCTCTGAGTACCTGTTTTTGTCGTCTTTTGGTGTTCATGGGAACTGCAGTGCCCAAATTCGATGCGACCCTAATTTTTGCACTGCAGTGCTCAACCCCTACACTCTGCGGCCGTTGACGGGACTGCATGGCGACCAGATGGATGAAATACTGCTGTACATGGCTGGAGATGGGGCCAAGATCGCAGGACTACATGCCAAGGCCAGACTGTTGAAGCGGGACCGCCTGTGGGAGATGCTGTACCTTCACCCGGACAACACGCTCATCCATCCTTCTCGACGTATGTTTATGGGGCGGCAGGGTTTGGCGCGATCGCTGTTGACCCCCCCCCCCCCCCGGACCCACGACGTAAGGCTGTTTCGATCCCAGTGGTACCAGTGGTCTCCTGTTCTAACAGTGAACGTGCATGAAATGCAAAGAGTCCGCAAACTGCTTGCAAAGTCGCCGAGGGCCGCCAAATTGTCACTGGGGAAATGGACCTGGAGTGCCGAAAATCCCTTACCAAGCTGGGACACCATCCAGAAAGCACCGCTGTGGCAGGATGAGGAATGGGCTGACCTGAGGATTGCGCTGGCGAGGCCTGTCAAGGAAACTGCAGTGACGGCGACTGATGGGGAGAAATCAACAACTATTTGGCTCAACAAGCCGCAGGATGGGACTGAAGCAACCGGAGCTCGGGCAGAGGCAATTGCGTTGGTTCCTGGCAAGGCTATCCCGTATACGATTGCATTGAGGGAGTACAAAGCGGTATGCAACCATTAGGCATAAAAATGGGATCGATTTCGCATTGCTGGTCACTTTAGGCACTGCAGTGCCCATCTGTAATGAAATGTGCTTTTGACAACAGGTCTTCATTGAGTGTACGAAGGAACAAATGGACGATATCCATCCGCTGGTGCTGAAGGTTGCTGGGAAGTTGGTACCTGTGGCTATTGGTGGAATGGCGGCCGACGTTAAGTTCCTGGTTAATCGGTTGCGCGACTCTGAGGAGTGTGGAGGCTGGCAGTATATTATGACCTCTTTTTTTGATCAGGCAGTCGGTCACCCGACCTATCGGTTCGAGGAGAGGACTATTTGCTTCTGTGTCCCAGACAAGTTTAGGGTGAAGGTCCCGAATATTTTCATTTGCGATCAGGGTGCATACGGCAGCACCATTGGTCTGGCAGCGGCTGGTTGGCTCCTGCGTGTGCTTGGTATTGTTCCCCGACGCGACAGACAGTCCGAGGATGAAGTGTGGCTCCTGCTTTTGACAGCATCGGCTGTATTGCCAGCACAGCTCCTGTCCTGCCTTCCTGAGTCCCCCTGTCTGGCAGCTTGTTTCACCGGGCGCCAGGGTTTGTTTAACGAGTTCTGTGAACAGCTAGCGGCGTATGTGCAGGAGATGGACTGTGTCTACTTGGTTAACTGGGACGCTTGGATGCCAAGGATTAGGGACTGTATGCCAGTTGTGGTGCAGCGGCCTGGGGAAGGGGAAGATGAGGAGGGGGGGGACGATGTGGAGGAAGAGGAGGATGACGAGATCGTGCTGGTCGGAGGTGGTGACAGCAAGAAGAGGAGCACCCCCAGCAAGAAGAAGCCGTCCTCCGACGACAGTGGGGATGAGGTTGATGATCCCCCCAAAAGGCCAGCCAAAAAGGCCAAGGACAGTACCCCCCTCAATATGTTTCACGCCAAAGTAGGTCAGGCCAAGGGTAAGAAGGCTCCACCAAAGAAGAAGTAGACTGCGTTGTGCGGTTGGCACTGCCTGTGTCCATGTCAGTAGTTTTTTCGCCTCGATTTGCACACTGTCGCGCGTCCTGTTCTATGCAGGTGTGAGACTGGTGCCCTTTTTCATGTTTTGGTAATTTTGGGCGCTGCAGTGCCCAAGTTCAGCGACTCGCCATTTTTTTACCCCTGCTGCGCCACTTCTTTTGCAGGCATTGTTGCCGTCATTTATTATTGCATTGGCTGCACTGGCGGCGCCTCCGTTGTTCGTCGGCACCACTGGTGGTGCATTATTTGTCACGCTTCGCATACAATCACAGTGACTGGGTCAGCAGACGCGGTAACAAAAAGCAAACCAGAGTTTTGCATGTGTTTGCCTGTCGTCCTCCTTGCTTCATTTTTTAGGTTGCATTTTACGGTGTGGTTTGAAATGCAGCAGCGGATGATTTGGAAGAATTGGATTTTTCTTTGGATGGACACTGCAGTGCCCAAATTTGAAGGGGATACATGACTTTTGACTGGCACATGTTGTACCCCCTACGCACAGTCATTTTGGATAATTCACAGGTTTTTGGGGGTGTTCCCTGCAAAGCACAATTGTGCAATTTTTCAAAGTGGTTTTTCAGCCCCCGTTTTGGGGTGGTACCCATTTGGGAACTGTGGCAATTTTGCTACGTGCGTATAGGGCCGCCTAAGTTTCTGGGTGATCTCCCCCATCGCTCAACGATCCGACTCACCATCAGGGGGGGAGGGGCAGAGGGGGCGGGGGATGGGGGGGGGGGGGCTGTGGCTCTCACATTTGTTGATCTGAGATGCAAATGGTCAAGATGCTACCGCCTCCGTGACTTGCGTGCACAAGCCTCGCTCCCCCCTCAGGACTGGGATTTCGCAGACGAGGCGGTGCCCCATTTGGAAACCGAGCACTCTTTCTGGCAGCGCCCACCCCATCTCGTGACGTTGCCCGACGGCAGCGCACTGAATCGCTACGCGGTGCACTCCCACGGGCCGCGCCCCGAGGGCTGGGACGAGGACCAGGCGCTGCTGCCAGTGAACGCGGACGTGCCAGAGGACGCGGTGTACTCCACGGTGGCAACCGTTGCGGAGTCCGGGTGGGATATGAGCCGGCGGTGGTGTGTGGCGGAGGCTGCTTTGAGCCCCGACGCCTTCTCTAGTGCTGAGCAGTCTTCCACTCTGTGCCCGGGCTGCACCCTCAAACCCAGCCCCAGCCCCAGCCCCAGCCCCAGCCCCACCTCCACGTCCGGGCCCAGCGCGCCCTGCGTGCACAACCCGGAGGTCTGTGACACCGGCTGCGAGCAGCCCCTGCGGGTCATCCCCGCAGACCTAAACGCCTTCCTCTACCGCAGCGAGTGCGTCATCGCCGACCTGCACCGCCGCCGCGCGGCCCGCGGGGCCGCCGGGGCCGCGGAACGGGCGGAGGTCTACGAGGCCCACGCCCGTGCGCGAGCGCGGGCCATGCGCCGGTGGCTTTGGCGTGGCCAGGGCCGTACGTGGTCGGACCTGCACCTTGGCCCACAGGGGCCCGCGGACCGGAGCTCTACTGCGGACCCACCCCTCGCACCCCCCGATCCCCATCCCCCCACCGTCCCCGGTCCCACTGCAAGCCCCCACAGATACCTCTCCGACATCGTCCCGGTGTGGGCGGGCGTGCCGTGCCCTGAGCCCGCGGCCGCCGTACTCGCTGCGATCGAGGCCTCGGGCGGTGTGCGCTATCCCGGGGGGCCGCCCGTGGGCCTGCCGCCGGGCACAGGGCAGCAGTGGGACTACCCCAACGTCTGGGCGCCGTATGTGTTGTTCCTGGTCGAGGCTCTGGAGGCCTTGGGGGACCCGCGTGGCCCACAGTTGGCGGAGGCCGTCGCTCGGAGGTTCGTCGGGAGCGTGTGGGACGGCTGGCGGCAGTCGCCGTCCGGGCAGTTGTATGAGAAATACGACTGTCGGTACTCGGGGGGTGTGGGGGGGCACGGGGGGGAGTACCAAGTGCAGGTGGGTTTTGGGTGGACGAACGCCGTTGTGCTGAAGCTTTTGGTCAAGTATTATGGGGCGCAGCGGTCGTAGTGGAGGGGTCCGTGTGGTGTGTGCAGGCCCAGGCCTTTGCGGTGTGCTGAGTGGCATACCCCAGACGCCAAAGAAAAGTTTGTGCAACCAAAATCGGACTCCGACTTGGGGCCTCTTTAGTAAATCTCATGTTTCCCCTGAGAAAAACCTTTCTGATCTGGGTGGGTGGGCTCAGCTTCGCGGACCGACTTGCCGGCCAGGCGATGGTTTATCGCTCAGCCTTTTGCAGACCAGGGTTCAAATCCAAGCACCAACTTTTGACCCCCCCCCCCCCACCCCCCAAAAAAAGTACGGGGGGGGGGGGAGGGCTCAAAATCGAAAAATTCGTTGGGGGATCTTTTAATCTCGCAATAATAATAATGATTTTAAAACGGCCCAGACATCCAATATCATGCCTTAAAGATGCTACGCGAACGTGGATGGCTGTATGGCGTCCGGACCTACGCTTGATCTAACAACCTCTGTCCGAGGTGATCCCATGATGGTCACTTTGGTCCGGGGGGGGGGGGGGCGTCCTCCTGTGGTTGTCGGCAGTCGAAATGTAAGGCAATCTAACCGACGCCGGTCGCTACAGTAATGAGCCTCTTCTTCGTTTGGAGATGCAGGCTGACACCCAAAAAACCCAGCGGGGTGTTTCTGCCTGCATGCCTCATTGCCTGCCTGCCTGCCTGCCTGACTGATTGGCTGACCGTCAGCCCAATTGACTGACTTTAGTGTTCTAGTGCACTCTCTTCGAGGTGCCTTGCCGGAGGCAATAGAATTTGCAATGGGGAAAATCTTGTCGGGCCATTTTTGATACACAAACTTTTCGGTCCCAGAGCCCTCCACCCCCCCTCTTGGCAACCTGAAAATTGCTCTGTGGCGGGGGGGGGGGGGGGGGTGACATGGACGCCTGCCGAAGGAGGGGGGGGGGGTTGGAGAAATGGGGTTCCGTGTTGGGCCCTTTGTTTTGTGTAAGAACGGATGTTGGCGCCAAAGGCACAGGAACACAAAATTTGGCCCGAAAAATTTTTTCCACCAATAATCCCCCCCCCCCCCCCATTTGAGTAGTCAACATGATCAGCGCGACGTGGGTATCATTTTGAGCCATAGATGTTGGGTTGCCCCCCCCCCCCCCCCCCAGCACGGCAGGTCGGGCGCCCCCGCCCTGAACCCCCCCCGTCCCGTCACGGCGGCCAAGGAGGGAGGGGGGGGGGGTTGGGAAAATGGGTATCCGTCCCCCCCCCCCCCCCGCAGAGCAATTTTCTGCCCTTTTCTAATGTTAGCCTGGGTGAGCCAGGGCCCCGCTGGTCCGTAAGCAGCGGCCTGCCTCACGTTTGCTTTGTGCACATGGTTGTGTACATGAGTCGATTTGGGACGCCGTGGGCCATAGTTTTGGCCCCGGCTGTGCCTTCACCGTGGCCCTGGGCCATCCCTTGCTCTGACCCTGACCTCAGCCCTGGCCCTCACTCTGTCCCAACGTGCAGCGACTGCCTGTTCCCGCAGTACGTTCCAGACCGCCATGCAGAGATGCCTACCCCGAACCCTAACCCTAACCCCTCCCCCCCTCCCCGGCTGCATAGATGTGTGAGCCGTCAGTATACGGGCTCGCAATGTGCCAGTTGTCAGTCAAAATGGGGCAGTAATGACAGGAGGGGACTTAAGGTGTGTAGTTTCACTCCTGCAGGGCCCATGCTATGGTGCCCCGCGCCCCTTCCGGGGCTTTGAGCAGCGTGGCCGGTGCCTTCTCGTGGGCCATCCACACCCGATGTGACTTGGTCAGGACCTGGCGGATGTATACAGTGCCCATGGCCAGGGGCCCGTCACCTCCATGTGTGCCTGGCACATGGAGGGGGTACCTATCGCCGTGGCCCACTGTTCCAGCACTGCGGGTTCCCTGAGTTGTTGGCGGACTGGAGCCGAACCTGGGCCAATGCGGGAGCCCTACCAGTCCTGCAGGCGCCGAATGGCTGGTTGCCCTGGACTGGGCCCTGCACTTCCAGATGTGGGCCTAGGAACCAGCCCTTGGGGGCTCATGTGAGTGTGAGTGTGAGTGAGTGTGCGTGTGTGTGCAAACACGCTCATACCCCCCCCCCCTTTGTGATCCCCCACCCCTTGCAATCCCCCACCCCCACGGGGGGGGGACCGTCACTTGGCCCAAAAAGCATAGGAAACACTAGGCTCAAAGGCGCCGAAGAAAAATTTTCTTTAGGTTGCACTGAAACTGGGGTTAGGGGGGGGGACCGTCACTTGGTGAACCCCCCCCCCCCCTAATGGGGGGGACCGGCCTGACATTCGGGGCGGGGGGTTACGTGCATTGTGCACGCACACACACTGGGGGTAAGGAATGATTTCAACTGCAAAGAATCTCAGGGAGGGGGGAGGTACAGCAACTCCTGCAACACCGTTCGTGGGATACATGGGATAGGATAGAGTTCAAACACATGGAAAGGCAAAATACTTTCGCCGTTCGAAAGTCAAAAAAGGGTACAGAGAAAAGTCAAGGAAGATAGACCAGAGATAGACCAGTACCTACATGCACTGTGACGCACTTGTCGGAGTTTCGTGCAGGGAACCCTTCCACACTGTTGGCGGTCGATGCTGAGCGATTCAGCACATGGGTTGGCAGGCAGTCTAATGTTGCCGAATTATTCAAAGATTCCGGCTATATCGAGCCCACCCCCTGAAGCTTTGGATTCCTTATGGATTTGCACCACTCGCAGCGCCTGTGCCTGCGCGAGCTGCGGCTGCACCAAAACCTCAGACCACACCAAAGCCTCAACCAAAGCAATTGTCCATCTCCATATTTATGTACAGTGAAATGAAAAAAGTGTCTTTCAAAACTGGGACCTCAACCATACCTCACTTCCTCCTCAAATTGGTACCCCAAAATTACACCCTGGAACGGGGCAAAAAACTGTACATGTGGGCGCCCCGCAGGCTGAGCAATTAAGGCCTCCCAAGCGCTTCGTCATAGTCGGTCTGCGTGTGCTGTCCAGTGGGTGGCTCAGTGGCGTTTGGGGCTGTATGTTATGGCGGCGGTGGTAGGGGGCGCAGTTGGTCAACATTGCTTCCCCAGAAGGCTGAGAGAGCCCTCTGTCCGCCGTGTGTAGTGTAGTGTGGGGTGTTGGGGTCGGTGTTGGATTCCAATTCCCTGTCCTTTGGTGGGTTGTGTTGGTAGCACGAGTTTTTGGGCTCGCTCCGTGTGCGTATCCTAGGGGTCCTCCTGATCATGCAGGGAGTGCGGGGTGGGTTGTCGGGGGGGGGGGGGGGGGTTCGCGGTTCTCAACTTCTTGGTGGGTCTTCCATCCCCTTATTCCTGTGGGCGTTTGTGTGGGCCGAGTTTTCATTGTTTCCTTTGTGTATTTTTGTGTTTGGTTGGGGCAGAGGTGCTGAGACCCGTCTCGTCCCCCCATACACTTTTGCCCCCACAACAACACGATGGCTGCCGTACACCACAACATCAATCCACCCAGAACACACATTGCAACACCACCACAACCTCAATAAATATGACCAATCCTCCACGAACCTCACAACAGCGGAGGGCATTGAGTGCCGTTGTGGAATTTCGGATTTTTTTTTCTACCACCAACCCAACTACCCGACAACCACCCCGTGCAGGCTCTATGATGAACCTGCCACAGACTCTAAGCACTCCTGGGATGAAGCATTGCTCCATGACACCATGATGGACGGGGACGTGGAACCAAACCCAGGCCCCTTCCCCATGGACCACCCCACGACCTCTCGATGGATGGGTATGTTTTACTTAGGCGGTTGGGCGCAGTTGTATGTAGTTCTCTCAACTGCCTGAATGAGACCCACAAATTAGCCAATTTCAATTATGATGGACCTAGGTTGTTATGCATCTTGATTGTCCAGAGGACTTGGTGCATCCGTCTCGAAGTATGTTTTGCACGTGACCAAACGGGGGTGTCGAATCCCGTCATTCATCCGGATGATGCGGGTTTTCACATCTTCTTTCCTTTTCCTTAATTACACTATTGATTTTTGTGATTTCCGCAAACACTGCAGAGATTGCCACATTGCAGTGTCACATCAAAGGGAATTGGTGCAATGGGGGAGCGTTAGCACGCTGGGCATTTTTTTTTGACCCGTGCCCCACCGGTGGCCTTTTAGGGCGTGCACTAAGGGGGCGCACTTAGCGCAGTGCAGCTATTTGGGCGCCTGGTTGTACTAGAGACCCATACTTTGAGATACTAGGGCATCATTGTGACCTCTAGCGTAGGTTTTGACTTCTGATTTTGTCCCCTTTGTTGGGGACACCCGAGAATGCAGGGGTGACGTAGCATTTCCGCCCTCTTTTGGGCCCCAACCTTCGGGTGCTATTGAGGAAACCGGGACAATCTCTGAATCCACGCTTTGTTGCGTGGCCCCTTGAGTTGGGGCTAGGGACTCTCAATCCACGCTTGGTTGCGTGGCCCCTTGAGTTGGGGTTAGGGACTCTCAATCCACGCTTGGTTGCGTGGCCCCTTGAGTTGGAGTTCGGGACTCGCAATCCACGCTTTGTTGCGTGGCCTGTTACAATGGCGTGCACGGGTGGTATAGGGCATGCATTGTGCAGCTATTTGCTCGGTTGTGGCATTGGGGTTTGGTCAGGAACATCTGGCGTGGCGGCCCCAATGAGTTGCACCAGTTAGTCCGTATTTCGTTGCAGTTTACACAATTTTGCATCCGGAGGCAAGTCCGTCACCCCCCTTATAGACCATGGAAGCATGTCCCGCCTCATGTTTGGACCGACCAAAGCAACTCGGCCGCCACGCAAGATGAGGCAGAGGATGAGGCAGAATTTTATTGCCAGAAGCGCTCCACTGTCGCAGTTTGTGATGAAAGTAAGGAGCACTATTGTACTAAATGTATTGACACCCACACTTGTGGGACCAATGTTGTTTGTTAAGTACAATACAAATGACATTTGGAGTTGTTGAATTCACAGCTATTGCTTTATTATGCAACGTGCTTTGTAGGGAAGGTGTGCAGTGCAACGTGGTCTACTTGGGGGGCTTCTCCATGAGAGGGTAAATCTGGGACTCAAGTCGGGATAGTTAATAGAAAAGTAGCGCGCCGGGCAAACATTCCCCCAATGAAGTTTCGCTGCGCCGATTGGTTGTGAAGTGTGTGACGATACTCCTATGCCTTCGTGGAATGTTGTTTGCAAAGCAGAATTCTGGGCATATGGAAAGTATGTGAAGTTTAGAGGGCATCTCACGACCACGCAATTCTCTTGATGTCGCTGGCGTTGATGGGAATGTGGTTTATCTACGGACAGTAACTGGTATAGATGTCGGGAGTCCGGAATCGCCATTTCAACTCTTTTTACCCAATCCTACCTTATTGCACATTGCCATAGTTGTAGGTTTGCCATTGATAATGACAATTATCGAAATCCCAAAGGGGTAGCCATCGGACTGTTCGCGGGTATCCGCGTCTCTGACAGTGGGCTCCAAACAGGTGGGGAGCGGAGAGACATGGGTCATGGTAGGTGGAGGTGCAGTAGGTGATAATGTTGTTGTATAGTTCGTGGACGCGTCGTGAATACTGGTGTCCTTGTAATTCCAATGCCAGGTACACTAGGGTTTGGTGTTGCGTCGTTCGCACCAAATTACTTTCTGGTGTGATTGTAGGTTTCGCCCTAGGACATCTACTCCACATTCCAAAGGAGCAGATTTTCCATACCCCCCGCCCCCCGTGTCTAACGAATGCCTTGTCCAACTAACACTTCCGTTCGGACCGTATTTTTTGGGACCTAATTAATGAGTCCCTGGGTTTAGGTACTGAATTAATTACGTACCGAACATGGTGTCCACCGAACACTCTTGTTCGGACTGTATTTCTTGAGGACTTTATTGTTCGCTATACACGGGGGGGGGGGGGGAGGTACAAACATATATGCGTAGGTACCAACACCCCTGCCGTTAGCGATTATGACCATTCAATCTGACCAACTAGTGGGGCCGGAATCACCAAATCTGGTTGTTCACATGCATATCCGTTTGAAATTTGAAGGTTCGGTCGTATTTGGATTCCTCAAATCTGATGTTGATGAATTGCCCAAGGAGGCTATCCCAGTCACCCAGTCTGAGTTACATGATTTGTCCTGATTTGGTGCAGTGTGTTTCCCTCCCCCCTTAGCAAACATATATGCGTAGGTACCAACACCCCACAATTGGGTTGCCGTCAGCGATTATGACCATTCAATCAGACCAACTAGTGGGACCGGAATCACCAAATCCGGTTGTTCACATGCATATCCGTTTGAAATTTGAAGGTTCGGTCGTATTTGGATTCCTCAAATCTGATGTTGATGAATTGCCCAAGGAGGCTATTGAGTTGACAACTGATAGTTTGAGAGAAAGCGACTCTTTGGCCCCAATATATGGGGAATTCGGTTTGCCTCAGCTGGGTAAGGGTATTCTTGCGGACAAGACCGGGATCGCCTGTAACTAAAAATGGGGTGCAAAACAACGGAAATGGACACATGGCGCAAATTTTTGCATCATATCGGAAAACGAACGATTTGGGGTACGGTATTTGCATGGCACTGTACACACTCTACCTTCCTCGGGATTGGTGCCAATGTAATGGTTGACATTACCAACTGCATCATGATCATTATGTTCACCACATTTACCCCCTCCTCGGCCTAAGCAGACTTCCGTGGACTCTTGATGGGGCAAACCTCAGCTAAGTCCCGAGCAATGACCAACGGTTTTCCCAAGGAGACGTGGCACACACCAAGAGGAGGGAGCCCCATTGAGCAGTCATTAGAGTGTTGTTGTCCCCGGGATCCGGGTTGGGTTTGACGTCCCAGCCAATGGTTGCGTCCTGAGCCAGCAATTGAAGACCAGCATAGGTGGGTGGATTGGTCTTTGGTTGTGCAGTGTTTCTCGTCTTATCAACGTGAGGTTGTTTGGCATAAGCGGTATGACCATTGTCATTGGCGATGGGGCGGGGGTGTTTTGCACAACGAAGGCAATACAAGATCCATCAAGTAGCTTCATAGGCCTACCAGCCCGGGATTCGGTGTAGTCCAGATTCAATAGGTTCCCCGTATGCACGAGGGTTTCATAGATCTAGAATCCCCATGACCCACATACAATCAAGCCTCCAGGGCAAAACAGGCATACCACACCCTGCTCACCTCATGTCAACAAGACCAAATACGCTAATACGCTTGCTACAGCTGGACCACTGGCGGCAACAACACTATGCTAGACGAACTATGCATACCAGATGGCAAAATACACAATGCACAAACAACTAACGGAGGCGTCATCAGCAGTGTGCCTATCCCACAGGTACATGACCCACTTCCTCCTGCCGCAGACCCAGGTCAGAACGCATCAACAACACATCACTTGTGTTCCAACAGTAGGAGGCCTGGCCACACTGCCAACGGCTAGAAGCACACACGTACTGGGTCTTATTAGACCCACACAATGAAGAAACAAGACCACTACGCAAACAAATATGTTTCTGACACAAACGACCCAGGCAGGAGTGGGACCCCGCCTTGTGGGAAATCCCACTACACCCCCTCCCCAAACAGCACAAGGCACATTGGGACCCCCCGCAAGTGGGAAATCCAACGACACTGACACCAACGCTAACAGGGAAACCATGGGGGACTAATTAGGAGCTGAAATCCGTATGCTTACCCAGGCCGAAATCTGTATTTACCATGAACTCACCCTTGTGGCGCTGGCACATTCACATTGGCCCATTTGATAAAAAAAAGAACACTACTTCATGTATGCACCGCATTCCTCATGCAGGCCGTTAGACCGAACATTTGTTTTGCTAAAAGGGTGGGAGAATGTTGTCCATTCGGTGGCAGGCTGCTCCCCTTGTCGAAAAAGATAACCAACACCCTCCCCTAGCTTGTAGTTTGGACACCCTTGGTCCTCCCTCTTCTTCAGGGCAGGCTTGGGGTGGGCTTTGGGGAGGGCTTGGGGTGGGGCGGAGGCTTGGTTGCTTGCCCTTGTCTCCGCTTTTTCTGGGGTGCTGTACTCTCCCTCTGTGTTGGACTCCAAAGGTCGGGCTTTTTCGACAAGCTACTGGGTTTCTTGGGTGGAAAGTCTGTGTAATTCTATTGATGGCATCCATGTGATGAGAATTTGCGTGGCACAGGGTTGTGCACAGGGTGTTTGGTGATTGTTGAGGGGTTTGGCTGACACAGTTGACACTTATTTGTTATGCAGCCGTAGTAGGGGCGCCTTAGCAAACGCATGCATTTCCACCCCTTTTCAGCCCATTTGCACCCACTTGCCCCCCCTTCTTGTACTTTGCTGGTGGGGATTGGATGGGTGGGGATAATGGGGAATCACATACACTGCACTACTACATTTATGACGCAACAGCCATTGATGGCTAGTTTGTTCATGCATGACAAGACTGATCCATCGGTTGCATGCAATGCTCAGGTGGGCATTGACATCAGCCTCAAGGATGTATGACTAGATATGTGTCAAGCAATCATGCAAGGGTAGGCAACCTCGTTGTGCATTTGAAGACAACACAACCTGGTTCTGTTGGTACATTGCCCTGTTGTACAAGGTGGTGGGTGGTTTTAGAGGGTTTCTTATCTTGTGGGTTTTGCTAGATCTGCATCTCGTGCGCACACAGTGCAACAACATTGCCTCTGGGTGTGCATGTGGTGTGCATCTGAAATGTGTGCATTTCGTCTATTCTAGGTTATGCTGATCTATTTCCCAGGTTCTTCGAAGGTAAATAGCTTCTGCTGTCTTTTTCATGAGGAGGTGCTTGGGGGCCATACAGTGTCTATTGTTCCCACATGCTTTTTTCTTCATTTTGCCGCTAGGCCCATGTCGAAATGCACACTATTATCAAGACTGGGGACCAGCATTTCATCGTTGCGCACACCTCCCGTGGGGCATGCGTGTTCGCCGTCGATCGCTTCAGTGGGCAGCTGCTGTTCCACGGCTGTGAGGGCCAGGATTTGTTCCAAACAGCTGAGGAGGCCGTAGCCCATGTGATGGCAACCATCAACGGACGTGTTGACTTCACTCGACAGGTGGCAGCGATCTTGGGGTATACGATCCTGGGCTTTGAGGTATTGCACCCGCAAATTCTTGCACACAGCATGCGTGTAGTTGCACGTAGCCCGCTCATTTGTTGTGCACAGCCTGCCTAGACAACCTGAAGTTTGCTGCCCACACCCTGCACATTGTCTCACAGCCTGTGCATTGTTGCATACATGCCGCACATTGTTGTACACAGCTTGCACATTGTTTCGCACGTTGTCGCACATTGTTTCGCACAGCCGACACACTGCTGGACATGACCTGCACATCATTGCGCACAGCGCCCACTTTGCTTATTGTAGCCTACCTCCTGCAGATTGTGGCCCATAGTGGGCGCATTACCGGACACAGCCCGCACATTGTATTGCACATAGCCTGCCTGCACATTGTTGCACAGCTGTCAAGTTGTTGTACGCAACCTACCTGGGCTCTATCTTGATTGTGTGAAGTGTTTTGATCTAATACGACAAGTGGTGCTATTGGAAATTGCCCTGGGGCAGGGCATATTGAGAATTGCTTGGGCAGGACATGGTTACACAGGGGTGTGCAATGAGCTTGTCATTGGCTTTTTTTCCCCTCTACAAACGGCATCGTAGAAGCACGCCTTTTCGGTGTCTTCATGAATCTGTTGATGCGCAAGAATGAAGCATTCGAGTAGATGCATGGCCTACACTTGGAGGTTAATCAGCCCAAGAAAGCCCTACACCTTATTGTCCTGGCACTTGGATATTAAGATTGTACATGTGGTGTGGCAACAGGAAGATAAGTCAGTGGAGCCCAGAGACCTTGTACAGCGACTTCATTGGCATCATCGGGTTAGGATGTGAACAATAAGAAGTTAGTTTCTCTACACCCCAACTTTCGACACCACATCACATATTCAAGGAAAAGCTTTTCCCTGGCCACATAAGAGGAGAGGGGTCACAGACACTGGGCCATTTTGATCCCCGAAATAAGGTTGTGCCCGGCCTAATGTGACCGGCCTACACACATCTAACTTTCTTTGCATCCAGCTCAAAGACTTCTAGGCCTTTGAGATCAGAGGGCTCTGCACAATTTGGCGACTAGGCAGAGCCAATGAAATTTTCTGTCTCCCACATCCAGGGCATAGAGTGGCGGTCACTGGTGCACAAATATGCTTGTTTTTGTATGGCTAGTGCACCTGTGCAAACCACTTTCTTTGTGATGCCACAGTCCATGTGGGAAGCCAACTCACACTCCCACATTTAGCAGAGCATTACAGATTGCAAAGCGACTATGCTGGCAACTGTCAGTGAACTGGTGGGAATACCAGGCACGGAGGTGATGACCCCCTTTCCACTCAACTGGGCTCAAACTGGGCAAAGCTTGACCACAAGATTCGCAACCATTTGCAATCACAATTGATACCAGCCCGGGCCCACTGGTCCATATGCTGGCTAGGCTCTTTGTCGGGCTTCACTGGCACACAAACAGACAGTAACTGCTTGCCTGCTTGCCAGAACTTTACAGATCATTGCTTGAATGTGCCATTTGGAAAGCTTTAAGGGTTTTCCCCCGTCTACTTTGCAGTGCAATGGGGGCACTGCATGTGCGTCATATGCAAAAACCTGTAGTATTTGCGCTTGAAACTCTGTGTGATACAGGGGCCCCTGTAGTTACCCCCCCCCCTCTCGTGCCCAGGAACCGTATTGCGCAAGAAATAACCCCTTTTCCTGACACTACCCCACCCCCCCCCTTGTATAAGCTACGCCCTTGTCCAAGTCCAAGTCGGTGGGGACCTATTGCTGAACTTTCCACTGTTCTATGGCCAAGCTACAGTAGGTGTAGGGACCATAATAATTGTGTACGCAATTTTAATTGCGTACAAAATGTAGTGCGGCCACATAAGACATGGGTTTGTCGTCACATTTGCCAATTACATGGAGTTATGGACACATTTGTTGTGAGTCTTTGCCCACTTCAACCCACATGGCTTTGATTTTGGGGATATTTTTGCTTTATATTCTCCTTTCTTGCATCAACTCACCATGCAATCTTCTCTTTTTGAACCTGGCCGTCCAGTTATTTTCACACGTTCCACCGGTGATCGTGTGGATGCTACAATGAAGGGACCATCGGAGAAGGGGGACCAATTTGCGGTGTTCGAGTACATGAAGGGTGGGCGGATGGTCACACACCCCTGTGCCCCCCTCCCAAGAATCGAGTTCTTCATCCAGTCCCTAGTTTCCAAGCCGAACATTTGTAGGCTTCGTATTCTTCATTACTTGTGCCAATTTGGGTGTGAACCTGAAATTTTCATATTCCCAAGGCTTTCTTGTGTTTGCATACACTTGGAAATGTGGGCGGAGGTCAAGGTGCACTCATACCATGCACGCGCGCATGTGTGTGTCGGTATTTGTATTTGCTGTGCACAAGCTACGCCCTTGTCCAAGCTACAGTAGGTGTAGGGACCGTAATAATTTTGTACATTGGCATAGCTTATACAAGGGGGGGGGGGGTACTACCACAATGCAGGGCTGCTCATGGCGGTTCGCAAGAGCTGACCCCTGGTTCCGCCGCTTTTTTTTGCTTGAAAACACTGTCCAAGAAACATCTACTAATTCTGAGGCAAAACATTGCTGGTTCCTGGGCACGGGGGGTACTCTGCTACACAGTATGCAGCCGGCTCCTTGCACGCGGCGCATTCCTGTGTGCTATGTGTTGAGCCCCACATTGCCTTAGCTAGCACTTTGGCCTGCCGCATGATTTGGCCAAAAGCTGAAAGTAAAAACTCTTGTGCCAAGCAGTGCGGCCGGTCTGATTGCTTGCCCAAGTTCTCCTAATTCCGTGGTTTTGTGTCACTTAAAAGTGTGTGTTGGTCCTGCACAGATTCCCACGGTAAGTACAACCACAAGATGTGTTCATTTGTTTCTCTGCTCTTCGTGCAGCAGGGGCATGTAGAGGACACTCGCACCCCAGCCGATAATAATCGGAAAACCACCAGAGAATAGTCAAGTGCAGGCTATTATCAAACGATTGCTCCCAGGAGGGGGCCGTTCGCTCAACAAACAATGCGTTCATGAGGCAAGCACACTGCCTTGAGGGCATCCGCAAACATACTACCAACACCCTTAGGTTAAACAGACCACAACATCCAGTCCCCTCCCAAGCATCAGCATCATTAGCCCCACAAGAGCTGCAGGTGCGGAGGAAAGCATTGAAACAATGTCTTGCCCCCTTTCTGGGCAAACACATGGTGGGTCATCCAGAGACTTGGTCCCATCCAACTTTTGCTTTTCGGAAGGGGGGGAGGGGGCACAGCCATAAAGAAGTACCAAAAGAAGTTCTGTCATCAGTGTGTAGTATGCCTGCCTCCCTATAGAGGGAAAAGGGTCCTCCTCATTGATTGATTGATCAGCTCACACACCCTCCACCAAGGTGAGAGGCGAGGACTAAATATTTGGACCTCTTGGCAGCCTGGAAACTAGGCATAGTATGCTACTGATGCCACTAACCCATACCGGTGTCCCTTTGTAATATGCCCATGGCAGAGCAATTGGCAATTGGCACACACGCGGCCGACAGGTTGGCGAAGGTAGGAGCCAAGCTGTCCATTGTACACAAAATCAAATGGTAGAGTAGGCCACAGGATCCGCAATTGGAGAGGCAAAAGCAGAAGAACAAGCGAGGTAGGGGAATCAAAAGGCACACAGCAGTATAGGTGTGGGACAGTACAACGGATGAAGAGGTGCATTCAGAAAGTAGGTGAAGAAAGCGCAAGTGGCAAGGGCCACTTGGATTGCCCGACCAGTGCGAACAGAGCTGTGGAAGTGGTATAGCATAGCGAACGCTATTGAGTTGGTTCCAATGATTGGGCGTCACACACTCAGTCGCATACGCTCTGCTCACCATTTGTGCATGCTTGCACATTGCCAACAGGGGCTGCTGCTGGTAGCCACGACCACCAAACAGACCGCGCGCTACCCGAGCCTCCAGGAGCACATTGTCTATACCGTGACGCAGTCCGAATGGATATCAATCCCGTTGCTGCAGCCCCTGCACGTGTTTCCCATGGTGCCAGCGAATGGGCTCCCCAGCGATGGCAGCCCAGACCAGGCTGCCACTGACGAGGCCCCAAGCTCAACTTCCACTGAAGATGAGGGATACAGTTGGCTTCCGCGATACAAAGCAACAGCCAAGCGACTGAAGCTGACGCGCCTGGACAACACGCATTACTTCTGCAGTTCTCTGGACCTCACAAATTTTTGGGTAACCAGCAGTGGGGCGGCAATGCAGGTCTCAGATGGGTTTACTGCACTGCACTGTACTGCCCTGCATTGCGTTGTAATTGTGCTACAGCAGTTACTGATTTGCCCCCGTGCCCCCTGTAGCTGCGCTTCATGCACCAATGCACCTCTGTGCCCGACTGCTTCGCAGGCCACCCCCCGCAGTGGGACATGGGATGCGGCCGCCCCGGAGTTCGTTTGGAACGACCACCTGATGCAGCCGTTCCGTGACGCCGGAGTCCCCGACGTGTGCCCGGTGCTGCTGCGGGGCATGTGCTGCAGCTGGGACCTGCCGCAGGGCACCGTCTGCACATATGTGGTGCGCCAGTCCAACGTGAGCCCTGGCACGCGGTACTTGGCGCGGGGGCTGGGGGCCCACGACGGCTGCGTGGCGGCCGGCAATGAGTACGAGTGTGAGCACGTCGTGTGGCGTGCCAAGGAGGGGGCCCCTGCGGGCACGTGGTTGTGGGCGCATTACGCGTGGCGGCGGGGCTCCGTACCCATTGCCTGGACCTCTGTCATCAAGCCTCACGGCGAGGTCGACCGCCTTCTGTGCGCCGCCTGCTCATTGCAAATGCGTGCGACTGACAGATGTGAATGGGGGAGAGGGGAAGGGGATTTGCAGTCCGCAAATTTCTGCAAATTTCAGTGGCGCTCCTTGGACACTGACCTGACTGGCCCCGCAGGCCACGGGGGGGGGGGGGCTTGCTTGTCGGGCCAGACGCCCCCCCCCCCCCCCCCCCACCCACGCACCCACACCAACGGCAACGAATGAGGAACGAACGACTGGGGCCGGCAGCGCCTGGAACATTTTTATAGCCTCTGTGGACCGAGGCACAGAATTTCCCCCCCATTTCCCCCCATTTGCCCCCCATTTGTGGTGAATGGTAAAAGGGACCCCCCGGACTTATGTATTTTCAAAATGCTCTGAATGAGACGGGGCAGTCAAAAATGCCCTAACAACCCGAAAAATTTTTGACCCCCCCCCCCGCCCGCCACTCTGAGAACCCCCTGCCCACGTCGCAGGGGTTGGGGCCCGGAACTGGGCTGCTCCCCCCATGCCACTGCCACTTTGTCGCAGTATGTCAAGAGTAGTAGAATGAGGATTTGCTAAATGACCCGCATTTTTCTGCCAGTTTTTGCTAATGCCCTGCACAAACATGAGCCACATCACCCCCCGGAGCCTGGAAAGGCTGCACCAATGGGCAACACTTTGTGATTCAGAACCCCCTGACCCTGTGTTGCTCTTCCACGTCAGTCGTGCTGAGCACTCTCCCTCCGAACTTCAATGTCATGGGAATGACTGAATGTGAAGCATCGCCGCCCCCGGCGCGGGAGGGACGCCAAGGGGCAGCAGCACCTGTGAGCAGAGGGACACCTGTCCCACTGTCACGAACCAAAAACGCTTTGCCCCCGTGGCTCCGGTCAAGCAATGCAAACATTTCATTAGTGAACAGCATGTACACCCTGGAAGCACCAACTGGCACACTTAGTTTAGCCCTTATGCCCCCCCCCCCCCCGCGCCGCCTTACCTCTGAAACTTGGAAATGAAATATGGAATTTGACATCCAGGCGTGTCCCCTCGCTGCCCTCCGTTTGTCACGCACTGGTGTGCACGCATACATTGAGACAAACTTGTTCGGGCACGGTGGCCTTCTTGGACTGCGCCCAGCCCCGTGCTTGGATGGGCAAAAAGAGGAGGCTGTTCAGATGGCACTGCCTCTTGTGAACACCAATTCCTCTACACAAAAAGCAATTGTGTGGGAGTGGTGCACGCAGAAGGGCATGCCATCTGGTCAGCAAGGGTGTTCTATGGATGTGCAGGCGCTGTTTCGCCGCTCAGACCACGTGGCCTTTTGTGGAGACCGTTGTGAACAAAAAACCCGCAGTGTCCTGGGGGGTTGTGTATATTGGGGGTCCACATCGCCTGACGCACAGAAGGCCCTGCCATGTGACCGCATGCTGCCGCCAGAGCACCACCTTGCTTTGCCAGGGGGCTACAGGAGGGGGCTGCAGGAGGGGGCTACGGGAGAGTGGTACAAGAGGGAGGGGGGTTACAGGAGGGGTCTATGGGAAGGGGATACTGTTGCTCGATGCAACCTCAGAGGTCACTGGAGCAGATGGAGTAACGGGAGGCTCTCCAGGGAGGAGCCTCAAGCCCTCCGTGTGGGACAGGTCCACACGCACAGGTCTCCGAGTAGGTGCCCCAGGGAGGGGGATGGGGAGGGTGTGGGCCGCCAATCCTGTGTGCCACACTAAAAACCAAACCAAACCTGGCATTGAACCAGAACCAGAACAGAGCCGCTTTCATCGGTTGCTGCAAGCCACCTCGCCCCAAGCAAAGCTGGGTCAGGGATGTGCTCAGTGCTTGGCCGGGCTTACATGGTGGAACGGGATGGGATGGATGGGTGGTGTTAGGGCAAAAGAAAGTTTGTGTGCCCAAAATGGATTTTTTAGTTTTGGGTGGGTGGGTCACCTCCCCGGGCCTGGCTTTGCCCCTTACCTCACCTCAGATTCGCAGCGATGCGCTGCCTTGCAACTGCTGTGGTCTGCACCTGTGCAGTGCTGTGCAACAGTGCGCTGCTTTGCGGCCGCTGCTTCTTGCAGCTGTGCAGCCATGCTCGCCTTGCATCCTCCCCGCCCCCTCTGTGGCACAACGCATGCATAACACGACAACTGGCAGGCTGCTGGCCATGCATAGCAGCACACATGTCCGCGGTTAGGCAGGCGCGTACCGCGGCCAGCCACCTCATGCGCCCGGCAGCGTGTGGTGCGCGCATGGCCTGACTCCCCGAACGAGGCTGGGCCACTACCCCCTAAGGCCTCAGTGGTTTGGGGGGGGAAGCCGAAAGCCTAAAGCCCCCCCAATACCGAGGCCTTGTGCCACCCCCCCCCCCCCCCCGGTGTTCGTATCAGTGTAATCTCTGACTGAAGCAAACTGCGACATCCCGGGGAGCAGTGATACCACTGCCCAGTGGCGTTGGGCCTCTTGATCTTTTGTGTGTCGCTGCGTGTGCCCATGTGTGACTCTTCCCGGCTCGGTGTTGTGTGGCTCGGTGGTGGTGTTTGTCATCGTGTGGCAGTGGTATTGTTAGTGGTGCACAAATCTGTACGTGATGTACTTAGACCCCCCCCCCCCCCGCAGAAGCACAAGGCAGATGAAACAACGGTCACAACACCCCAGTGCCAGATATGCGGGTCAAGATGCCCAAGGTGTCCCCCTTCCAAACCCCAGTAACATGCACCCTGAGGTTCGGCCGGCCAGCCATGCGGGCGGTTTTTTCACCCAATCCCCCCAGACGGTACGAGTAGTCGGCCAAGCCACCCCTGATATAATAGGACCACCACAAACCAAGTCCCCCCCCCCCCCCCGCCGACCAAGGGAATGGAAAGGGAAGGAGTGGTGAGAGGCCGATGGGCACCATGGCCTATGGAGGGAAAGGCCAAGGGAAAGGAAAGGGAAGTAGAGAGGGAAGGTTAGGGCAGGGAGGAAGAGGAAGGTCACAGGGCGGTGAGAGGCCGATGGGCACCACCGCCTATGGGGGGAAAGGGTCCAAGGCAAGGGCAGCGAATGGCGATCGGCCAGTAGGCGCCGCCAGCTGCAGAAGAGAACAACACGTCATGCCAACCCCCTCCCCCCCTCTCACCACAAACACTGCAAGGATCTATCTACTCTCATCCAAAGCCGCCTCTTTTGACACTGCATGTACTATGCCGTGCAGGAGGGGTTGCACCCCAGCATTGTGGTACGCGCACAACCCCATGCGTACACCGCACCAGGCAGAGGCAGGGGCCAGCTCAGTCGACCTCGAACAGCCTATGACCCAACCAACCCCACCCGTGTAGTGTGGCTGGCTGAAGTGAGGGATGAACGACAAAAACATCATAAAAGTGGGCGGAGAAGGCTGCATTGGCGGTCACCTTGTGCGCCCCCACAGTGCCACAGCCCATACACTAAACAGAGGCAGAAGTCCAGATGCCAACCATATTCGAAGCTCACCTCTCAACTCCACAGAGACACGGACACAGGGCCCGCACTATGCAGGTACACTGAATGAGGCATGTCCGACTCAAGCCCGTCTACGCGCAAAGAACGGGCGCCGGCACAGGCGCAACGGTCGCCTGAGGCAGTGCCCTTCCGGCGGCCTGGGAGGTCAGGGGATCGAACAGTGCGGGTCATGTGTGGGTAACCGACACGTTGGTTGAGTCCGCCCCCCGAATGCCTGCACCCTCTCGCCCTCCACCCTCTGCCCCATCTTGCACCCGCTGCCTGCGCCCTTCGCTGCATCTCTGCTCCATCCTCCCCCCCCCCCCCCCGCAGGTCTGTCAGATCGCCCCGCAGCCATTCGAGGACGTGCAGGCGTACTGGGACCGCGTGTGGGCGCGCCACGAGACGGACGCCGTGTGCTGCGTGAACCTGCTGCGGTGCCTGGGGGGCCCGGGGCCGCCGCAGTCCCCCGGGCTCGGCAGCCCCCGGGACGGCGGCCGCGCCCGCACGCCCCCGCCGTCCATGTCCCGCAGCAGCCCGGCCGCCCCCCCGCCGCCGGAGCTGCAGTCGAGCTTCGACCTGATGGACCTGGACGCGCTGCGGGGCCCTGCCCCCTCCGCTACCCCGGACCCCCCCCCGGCGGCGGAGGCGGGGCCCGCGGACGCCGAGTGGGACCCCTTCGCCGACCCCGCGCCCTCTCAGCCGTCGCAGCCCCCCTCTCTTTCGGGCTCTGCGTCGCCCTCCGACCCCCTTCCGTCCACCGACGGGGCCGCGGATGCCCCTCAGCCTCCGGTGCCCCCAAGCCCCCCCCAGCCCTCCGACGATCCTCAACCCTCCGACACACCTCAGCCCTCCGTCGGCCTCGGGCCCGCCGATCCCACGCCCTCTGCACCCCCCGCACCGCCCCCACCGGCGGACCCCACGGAGGACTCGCGGGCCGCGGCGCAGAAGCAAGCCCATGCGCAGGCGGCGCGCCTCCCGCCGCCCCTCGTGCTGCCCGCCGCGGGCGCGGCCGAGCCCGTGCGGGCGGTGTCCCCGGCGCCGGACGGCCCGGACTCCGAAAAGGACCCGGAGCCGCGGACCGAGGCCGCGCCCGGCGCCGCGGTGCCGGACCCGGCGGAGGACCTGGACGCCCCCTCCAACTTGACGGGGGAGGCGCGGCTGGGGCGTGCGTACGAGGACTCGCTGGCGGGGCTGGCGACGGGCCGCACGCAGATCGTGCACTTTGACTGGCACGGGGTCGTGCGGAAGCGCGGCGCGAAGGACGCCATCGAGAGCCTGTGGCGCGTCGTCGCGGACCGGCTGGTGGAGTTCGGGGTGAGCCACGGGGAGGTGGCCTTCACGGCGGAGGGGGCGGCGCTGGAGCGGGCGCAGTGCCAGCGCGGCGTGTTCCGGTTCAACTGCCGGGACAGCCTCGACCGCACCAACCTCTGCATCTTCATCTGCATGCTCCAGGTACAGAACGGGGGGCGGTCGGGCCTGCAGTCGTGGGGGGGGGGGTCGATGGAGCCCCGCCCACAGGCCGTTGCCCAGTGGCACACCCACGGAGGAGATGGTGGGGGGGGACTGTTTGTGTTACTGAAATGGGGCTCCAAGTCTGGGCCGCTTCAATAGATTTCTTTTTTTTTTTCCCCTGAGGAGAAGGTTTCTGCTGCCGGTGGGTGGGGGTTGGCCTGACCAGCCCCCCCCACCCCCCCTAAGGGACGTGTGCGTAGGGTGCGTAGGGAGGTGAGGATAGGCCAGGCAGAGAGAGGGAGGGCACAAGGCGCTGAGAGGCCGATGGGCGCCGCCGCCTACGCAGGGAAAGGGTTCAAGGGAAGGGCAAGGGTAAGTGGCGAGAGGCCATTAGGCATCGCCAGCTGCAGACAGCCATACAACCGGGCGTCATGCCACCCCCCCCCCCGCCCGGACCAAGGATGTATTTGAACAGCGGACGACCACAGAAGGAGCTCCCCTGGACCCCCCCCCCCCCGACCAAAGGGACCATTGTGGGAAAAAAACGACGTCACGTTCAAGAGAGGTTTAGCATACCCCAAGGGTCCGTAAAGTGGATGGTGGGGCGACGCGTGCAGGGGCCGGTTGGCCGCCATCGTGCACCCCCCTGCTCCATGCACGTACCGCGGATAGGCTGCCGGCAGCGCTGGAGTTGTTGGAGGCAGTGCAAGTGCCCGCCTACCGCGCGTGCCTCGTGTTCAGGGGAAGGCACCGGCAATGTTCAGGCACGATGTTCCTCACCAGGGCTGCGCATGAAGCGGGGGGAGGCTGGAGGGAGGGTGCAAGAGCGGCTGCAGCAGCGGTTACTGGCGGTTGCAGGGTGGGTGCAGTCTGGCGGTTGCAAAATGGTTGGACACAATGGGGGGGGTCAGAAGCGGTTGAGACGGAACTGGGCGTCATCCCCGAAGCGGGGGGCGGGGGGGGCAGGGACTTGCTTTAATTTTCATTTCTGGCAAGGGGGGGGGGGGGGGCTCCCCCCTGGACCCCTCCCCCCCTCCCCTGGACCCCCTCCCCCCCCTCCCCGCTCAGCTCAAGTGCACCCGAAAACCTGGGTTTTGGGAACATATTTTAGTCATGAGGAAAAAATTTTTTTCGGCGCTTTTGGCACATGCCATACACTGTATACATATTGCTCCATGTGTGCTCCATATACCTTGTTTTCCAGACTACCATGCCCCAACGCTTGTTGTTAGTGTATTTCAGCTCCCTGGTCCCACCATTGCCACGCGCAAAACGCGAAGACGTAATTGACGCGCTGGTCTATTTTAGGTTTAAAGATAGGATCACCGGTCATAAAAGACAAAAAGCCCAGGTACCCTCTGATCCGGAGTCAGTGGATGATGAGGCGCTGCCTAATAATTTGTCTGATGTCTCCCATTCAGGCAGTGACTCAGGTTCGTCATCATCATCAGGTTCCAGTTCCAGTTCCACTACCGATGGGGGCTCCAGTTCAGGTGAGTCTAATTCTGACTGACAAGAAAGATCACTGTCATTTGGCATGAGATGGTGAATGTCCCGCTTTGTTGTAGTTGTTGTGTATTGGTGAGATGTGGGAACCCTAAATTGACATTCAATGATGAATTTTCTTTGTTTACGGCCGACAACATGACATTTCCATGTGCTGAGTTGTTCATTCTCCAATAATTTTTCTGTTCCCCGTGGATTGGGTATGTTCCAGCAGGGGGGGGGGAGGGGACCCCTCCCCCCTGGACCCCCTCCCCCCCCTCCCCTGGACCCCCCCCCCCCGCTCAAGCCATTTCCGGGGGGGGTTCGAGCGCAGGCCTGTTCCTCACCATCTACACCGCACGCCCGCCGCTGCCTGAGGTAGCACCACATGACAAACGTGTACTGACGCGCCGCCGCCCAGCACACCCACCAACGGGTGGCCCACGCGCTGCACCACAACACCAGCGCCGTACGCAGAGTTGGCCACTACGCCCACTACCACGGCTACACAACGTGACAACATTCGACGGATGTCCCGTAGGCGCCCCCCCTATGAGTGTGCCGGCCACGCCATCGCGATGCCCTTTGGACGCAGGACATACTGACGCCAACGCAGGCGGCCAGACGGTGCAGGGGGTGGGCAACCCGCGCACCCCCACCATCAAACCCCCCGACTCGGGGACAACTACCACGCGCAGCCACCGCAGCGCCCCCGCGCCGTGACCCCCCTCTTGCAGGACCACACGCCCGGAGCGCCTCCACAACACAATCCAGCGCGTGAAACTGGAGGTACCAACCGCCACACCGACTCCACGTTTATGCCCAGCCCCGTGTCCAACCTCCCCTCCCCCCCCCGGGCGTCTTTATAATTAGAAACCAACAGGGGGAGGCCCCCCCCCGCCTCCCCGGACCAAAGTGACCATCGTGGGAACAAAAGAAATTTACAAAACGGAAAATCTGGTCGGGCCATTTTTGGTACACAAAAATTTTTGGGTCCCAAACACCCTCCCCCCCTCCCCCCCCTCGCTCCATCGACGCCCTGCCCCCTCCCTTTGGAAAGCAGGCGGAAAAACTCCGGCACTGTCTTCTTTGTAGGCCCAGATGGTCGCCCCACTCTACAGCGTGACCCCCCCCCCCCCCCCGAAAGGCACTGACCCGACAGATGTGCGTACGCACTCAGCCTCCACGGCAAACCCCCAGGCGTGCACTTGAAGGGGGGCTGGGAGCCCCCCAGCCCCCGCCCCCCCGTCCCCACACAGTCCTCAGCCTAAATGACAGATTGGCCCGTGTCCCGATCGCTTCTGTCCGCCACCAGCGGCGTGTCGACCGTTTTGTAGCCGCCTGACCTCCTTCCCCACTCGCTTTTCCAACCGCCAGCAACCGCTGTGGCCATCCCTCCCCCCCCCCCCCCCCCGCTCCTCCCAATCACCCCATTTCGTCCGCGTGCAACCGCTTCTGGGGCCCAGGGCGGTTTCTACTGCCCCCTCCCCCCGCCGTTAGCCCCCTCTTGTGCCCCCCCCTCCCCCCAACCGTGTGCCCTGCAGGTGCTGCCGCAGCAGTGCCACAAGGTGGGCGTCCCCCTGCCCACGGGGAAGGACTCCGGGGCCCTGACGCGGCCCCTGTACAACGCCCTCCGGTCGAAGTCGCGAGACGTCGGCGACGGCGACACCGACGGCGAGAGCAGCGCGCGCGGCGCCAGCACCACCGCGTCGCCGATCACCCCCGCCGAAGCCGCGAGCGGCGCGTTCCCGAGCCCCCGGGACGGCGACGGGGAGTGGCCGTTCCTGGCGCTGGGCCGCCACAACCTCTTCAAGATGCTGCAGCGCTTCCCCCGCCGCACCCTCGAGCTCACCGCCGCGGCGTACGTGACGTCCGGCGACGTCTGCGCGACGCTGTACGCCAGCAGCCCCGCGATGCTCTCGGGGCTGCTGCGGCAGTTCGCGGGGGACCAGGTCAACGCCGCCGCCAAGTCGAACCTGCGGATCGGCCTCGAGCGGTTCTCGAACAACGTCCTGTCGGACGGGGACCGGCAGCGGGGCATCGAGACCCTCTTGGGGCGCCCGCGGGACCCGCTGCCGAAGCCACCGTCCATCGGCTACGAGCAGGCGTCGCGGTGCGTGCTCCTGATGTCGGACTCGAATCTGGAGCGCGACTGTGTGCAGGTGCGGGTCGCGCGGGGGCAGGGCTGCGGTTGAGGGTGCCTCCAAACCCTTGCAAAAGTGCACTAGCCCCCCATGCCATCCAAACATGCCTCTCTGTCTCAAAATTGATCCTCTCGCAGTGGCTATTTTGTTCGCAACCATTATTTTGCCGTCGCCGCCATGCAATTTGACACACAATTTGACTGAAAGTTCGCGCGACAGTTTTGCATTAGTAGGGAGGCTGAAGGGAGGGTGCAAGAGCGGCTGCTGCAGCGGTTAATGACGGTTGGAGACCGGGTGCAGTAGCCGTGCTGGCGGTTGCAAAACGACTGGACGGCAGTGCGGTGTGTGTGGAGGGGGGGGGGGGGGGGGGGGTTGGCACAAGGCCTCGGTGTGTGTGTGTGTTTGATATGGGGGAGGGGTCGCAAACAGGCAGCAGTGACCAACGGCAGGCCTGACTCAAAAATGAGCTTGAAATTAACGGACGGGAACCTGCCCCCCCCACCCCCATGCCCCATGATACGGACCTCACAATGATGAGCGCGTCGTGGGAACCGTTTTGACTCATATGTTGGTGGGTAACCCCTCCCCGCCCTCCCCAAACCCCCTGAGTTGTGGCTCCTCCTCCTCCTCCTCCTCCTCCTCCTCCTCCTCCTCCTCCTCCCCCCCCCCCCCCCCCTGCCCCCCCCCCGTCGGCATGTCGATAAGGGCCTCGGTCCCGGGAGCCCTTTTGAGGGGGGGGGTCCAGAAAGTGGGCTCGACCCCCACCCCCACATGAATTTTGTCCCACGCCCCATCAGTTGTGCACATTGAGTGGGAGTGCAACAACCCGAGGAAGGGGCTGACCAACGTGACCTGAAGAACGAATGGCTGTGAGTGTCCCTAGCGGGAACAGTCAGTCTGTCTGTCCCAGGCCATTGCTTAGTCGCACACACCCACACACCCACGCTGTCCTGGGTTCTGGGGTGGGTGGGTCAGAGGCCAAATAAACGTTTGTGCTCCCAAATTCGGCCTCCAATTTGGGCCCCCTTCAATGAATTTCATACATTTTCCGAGGAAAAGTTTTCTGATTTGGGTGGGGGGGGGGGCTTGGCTGGGGTTTGCCGGGCTCCTCAAGCAATGGCCGGATCAGTACGGACCATCGGGCCCCCCTCTCCTCCGGCTCCGCAGGCTGTGTTTGCGAGCTACGGCCCGTACACGCACATGTCGCTTGTGAACGAGATCTCGGGCATCCCGATCGGCCCCGACGCGGAGGTCGACCGGAAGAAGGCGCTGGGGTTGGTGGTGTTCGAGCGGCAGGCCGGCGCGGAGGCCGCGCTGCGGGGGTGCCGCGGCACCGCCATCACCGCCGTGGACTGCACGTCCAAACAGTACGTGACCATCCAGACGGCGGTGGTCAAGTACACGCTGCGCCGCGCGCAGACCGTTGAGCTGGAGCAGAAGGCGAAGGCCGCGGTGCAGGCGACCGGCAAACTGATCACGGACAAGTTCAACAAGGCCAAGAGCAGCGTCACCAGCGGCTTCTCCAAAGCGTTCGGCGGCCCCAGCATCTCCAAAGTGTTTGGGAAGAAGAATTGAGGGTTTTCTGACGGGGGGTCGGGGGGGGGGGGTCCTGAGTGTCCATTTTTTTTACCTATTTGCAAAAGGCGCCGGGGGTGGGGTTTCGGCAAGCCTTTTGGGGGCGTACCGTGCGCTGTGCGCGCGCTGTGCGAAAAGTTGGCTGTTCTCCACCACCGGGAGTTCGGTAAGTTCAGAAGCTTGAAAGGACGTCATTGAATGGCTGCTGCAGTGGACGGGGCTACAGGGGGCAGAATTTAGGTCCCTGGGACCCATGGCAAGCATCAGATGTTTGAATTTTTGAGGTTTGAATTGATTGTGCATGATTCCGCAGGTGGGTGGTTTTCAGGGTTGTTACCTGGATAATCACCGTAATAATTGGCGCTGTGCCCGCGCTGTGCCCGCGCTGTGCGAGCGCTGTGCGAAAACGCCCCCTTTCTCTCATTCTTGTGGCTGCATGTGCTGCCTGTTGTGCTGGTTGTCTCACCACCACCGCCGCCGCTGCTGCCGCCACCGCCACCAGCACCACCACCACCCGCGTGATGGCTCACACGCCACCATACGGGGGGGGGGGGGGGCATGGGGGTGCAGAAAGGCGAAGGTGGAGACACAGAGGGGGCGCAGGGAGGGGCACAGGGAGGGGCAGAGGCACTGTGCCACTTTGAACTGGCCTGTGAAGCGAGTGGTAGAGATAGGCCCGTGACTTCGTTGCTTGCCTCGAAGATTTCCGACGACAACGTCTCCAATGCCACGGGAGGCGGGGGGGGGCGGGGGGTTGTCTCTAGTATCAAGCCGCACCTCAGGCTCCAGCATGGCCCTCCCCGGGTGATGGATCCGCTGCCGGTCCCGGACTGAGGAGTCCACAGGGGCCCGAAGGAAATTTTGTCCGTGGCTGCCTACAGCACCTCATTGCTCGCCACTTTGGGCTCCAATGCCTCCCCCGCTTTGGGGACTCCGGAGACGGCAGGGGTGATGTAGCCCCCCCCCCCCCCAACCACCCACAGAGGGGCTTCCCACCAACGGTTCGTTTCTTTTGGGGGATTACTTCGCGTCAGGACCCCCCCCCCCCCAATGTACAAGAATTTTGCACAAAGGTCCTCTTCTGAGTGTGGGCGTGCGCGTTGCGTAGAGGGCGTGCGAGACCATGAACTCCATCTTTGCAGTCCCCTCTGTCGCTCTGTGCCCAGGCCTCTCCCTACGGTCCGGGCAGCATTGGGGCTGAGGCCGGGCGGAGGAAGTGTCGGGACAGACCCGAAGAGGGGCCCTGCACAGTGCCCCTGCCTCGAGGCCCTCGAGGACCTTCCAGCCCCAGGGCCCCAGGCGGACCCTGCCGCACATGACCTCCATCGGGCGGACCTGGAGGTCGTATCTGCCCGGGCCTCAGGGAGAAGCCTGGGACGGTGGAAAATGTTTTTGTCAGGGGGGCGAGGGCGAGGAGCGGGGGGGGGGGGGGGCAGAAAGGGGCTCCTTCGGCCCGGCCTTTGTGAAAGATTTTTGTTTGGAAAAGGGGGTGTGTGAGAGAAAGGGGCCTCTTTTGGCAGCCTGCCCGAAGGGCCCCTGCCAAAGGGGGGGGAGGGTTGGGAAAGGGGCTCCTTGCCCCCCCCCCCCCCCGGGACATTTATTCCCCCACCCGCCCCCTGTCCGTCACCGCACGGCCAATCCACAGCCTGAACCCGCGGCGCCACCTCTTGAATGTCGGGCACTTGGCGGCACCTTGGCACCTTCTCCACCAGTCATCTGAGGAACCACGCGATCAATCACGTCAACGCGCGCGTCTCGGTACTGATGCATCTTTTCTGGCAACGGACCCCACGATGGACCGGTGACAGTTGAGCGTTGCAAGGGCGAGGACTTGGCGCGGCGGGCGCGCGGCGCACCTCTGCGGGCCGCGGGGGGCTTTGTTGAGTTCACGGGAGGCCTGGGGGGGATGCGTGTGGTAATGGAGTTGCCACTACGAGTGCGCCTCCGGGGGGTTGGGGGCTGGGATGTCACCGATGTGCAATGCAGTGCGTCAGGAGGTAAACACAAGTCCGGTCTTCGGGTGTATTGGTCCCTGATTGTTAGCCAAACGTCAACCCGACACCTGCTCCACGGGCCAGCCCGGCGGGAGTGGAAGGAGCGCGGGCACTAATCCGCCCGTTCCGGGGAGCGCCGATGCCAAAGGGGCGTGTGGCGCAGGCACTCCTCCAAAGAGTACTCCCCACGACAATCCCCCGCCTCCCGGACGATGCGGCCACAGAAGTCGCTGCAGGAGAGATGTGCTTTGCCGCTGCAGGCACTGCACTTCGTTGCGTGACAGTGATGTGCTTGTCATGTACCATTGGACGGACGCGCTGATGATGAAGGATCCGGGCCCCCATCCCGGGTGCTTGATCTCGCCCTCCCCACTGGCTTGTACATACCCCCTGTATCCCAAACAGGACAGAGATGGCGACGGTTAAAGATGATCCTCAACACTGGCCACACCTGCGGAGGGGGTCCCCCCCCCCCCCCCAAACCCCAACCCTCAGACACTGTTAGTTGGTGGGGCGGTCACAGCCAAACTGCACGGGGTCCCCCCCCCCCCCCCCCGACAGTCGCACTCCCTTCTTCAGACTGGACTTGGGTTGGCCACTGACCTCCTTACGCTGCCCCCGACACTCGTGTCCTCCCGCACGAGCCTCTGAGCCCGAACGAGACTTGGTGGTCGTACTGCGCATTGATCTGGCCCGCCCGCCGACTCCAATTCCACCGTCTCTTTGAGGCATAACCCCCCCCCCCCCCCCGCCACCCCCCTGTCCAATGGGCAATGAAGTGGTGGGCGTTCGCAGGACAAATATGGCCAATGGGGACCAGGCCATTGCTTCGTGGGCAAAGTACAGAGGGTCAGTTGGCCAAAAAAAGTTTGTGTACCTAAAATCGGCCTCAAATTTCCGGCCCGTTTGATAAATTTTGTTTTTTGCCGGAACAAAAATTTTCTGATGTTGGTGGGTGGGTGGGTGGGCCGGGGGCTGGCCAGGGCCCCAAACAACCTCCACCCCCCCCCCCCCCCCCGAGTCACCAAGCAATGGCCTGATGGGGACGCTGGTGCGCACGCATTGCAAAGTGTTCATACGATCGCATTTACCGAGCCCCTCTTTCAAGCCTCACTCTGCCCTGGGTATACACCCGTGTCATGGGTTATGGGGAGATGAGGATGCCTCCAGAGCAGATGGTAACAAATATGTTTGGGTGCACTTTTCTGTGCTTCCGGGAGGTCATGGTTGTCAATACTACGTGGGCAGGCATGTATTAGAACGGCCGTACACCGTAGGACCCCCCCCCCCCCCCCTGGACCCCCCACCTGCCCTTCCAATGTTTGAGGCGGACGGCCAAAATTTTGCTTCGACGCCTTTGGCGCCAGGAGGATTTAAGCTGAAAAGTTTTGGGCCTGCCTTCGGCGGGGACCATAGGGGGACCCAAGGAGGAGGGGTGTCCCAGCCACCCCCCCCCCCCCCCCTTTCAGAACCCCCCTTCCCACCTTCTAATACATCCCTGCACGTGGGTTCCGGCAACAAATGTGCATGCAGTACGCATGCAGTACGGACGTAGTGCTTAGTCGTCCCCAATGAATCACCAACAGATTTGGGGGGTGCGGGATAGGGGCACGCTTCTGGCCTCCCGCTCCCGGGCAGGGGATGTTGTGATTGCGGCCGCATCGCGCGCTCACCAGAGATGCCATTAGAAGGGGTCAGGTTTCTGAATAGGGTCTGGCTGTCTGCCACTCACTCGCGCATCGAGCGTGGCAGATGCAGTAACAGTTGCATGGACCCTGGCAAGAACAGAGTGGGTGTCGAGAACAGAGCCTGGATGGACGAACCCCCCCCCCCCTCCCCCTCCCATGGCCCACCTACACCTTTACTTAGCTCACCTTAATGCCCCCCCCCCCCCCCCCCCGCCCATGGTTTTTGCCCCAAACGCATCTGGTATCTGCCATCCGAATCATTTTTTGGGGGGCTGGGGGAGGGGGTTTGGGGTGATTCAGACAGATAGCAGTGCCCTACAGACCCAAGGTACAGCCCACGAAAAGTACAGCACTGCCCCGGCTGTCCCATTGCTGTCGTTGGGTGCATCTGAGGAGGATGTGCGACAAACTGAAGGACGTGTAAGAGGGGGGCTCTGACAGGACCGCCCCCCCATCCCAGACGTACCGCGACCTCATGAAGTAGGGGCCTGCGGTCACAGTTGGCTGCCGCCCGGGCTCTCCACACGCTGGCGGGCTCCCTGTGTCACAGTGATGTTAATGAATCCGGGTATTGTACCATTGCACTGGCGGTGTCCATACCGGCTGCATTTCACGTCGTCTTTGCACTCGAAGCCCAAATTGGTCTTCACCGAACCGACGGCTACAACAAAACAACAACAACACCGCACATGTCCCCAGCTGTATCAGAATGAATCAATGGAAACAATCATGAGCAGCAGGGCCATCAAGCATCCTAAGCCTCGGACGACAACAGAATCCTACCACAGACCCGGATATGTTGGATCCCTTTCAGCTAAAGTATGACTCAACCGTGGCACACCAGAGCTGGGTGGTACGGGGATGAGGATAAGGGACCTGGCACATGAGCAACTGGCACATCTGAGTGGAGCCAGAAGAACCTGATTTCTGCAGCAGTGAGGACTGACCTCAAGCATCCCAAATCCCTAACCAGGTCCATTCCTTCCCTTGACTTGTTGCACCGAAACGTCCTTTTGGCACTGGCCCCCATTGGGGGACGGTGAGTGGATTGATCTTTGTGCTGTGGTTGTGTTGCTGAGTCAAGGTGGGGCTGGAGTGCATGGTCGTCAGAGCAGGCTATTGGATCACACAACCCACTGTGAACACGGGATTAACCATGGTGGTGCTGGCAAGGACAGTTCAAGGGGAGCGGAGGGGACTCTCAGTCCAACATACAGCCAGTAGGCTTCATTTGGAACAGCAATTGCACACGTATCCCCTCATTTTGTCCATGCCACACTGAGTGATTCTGCAGGGTGATGACCATCGTCGCTTTATGGCCAAGCCGTGCTGAGTTGTGTATTGAGGATAGTGATATGGGCAAGTATCAATGGGGGTACAGCAGACTGTAGCACGGATGTCAGTGATAGTTGGTGTCTGATAGTGAGGAAGGGGTGATGAAAAAGCTCAGAAACAGCTTGCAGGGGCCCAGGGGCACCGAATGTGGACAATATCAAGGTAATTTTGGTTTTCTGAATGGTGACAACCATCGCCTTTCTTATGGCCAAGCCACGACAAAACGTGCACACCTTCCCGTTGGCATCGGCTTACTTGGGCCCCATCTTCTTTGCTCATATGTGCAGGGGAGACTAGGGACAGACACGGGAAGTTGAGAACTAGACACCCATCCAAACCACATCACCCCTCACGACAACACCATCCGCAGTAGGTGGTTTTCAATGCTTGCTTGATCAAAATGAACACGGAAATTTGGAATCTAAGTGGGCCACAAACGGACATAGTGGAGCCCAAGATTGTGGGCCTATTACCCTGAGACAAGGATGGCATGTGGTCTTTTTGACTTCTGATACTTGATATGACAAGGGTTATGCAACCATGTGAAAGCATATGCTTGTATTCTGGTTCATGTAGGCTACCTTTTTGGGGTGTGTCCTTTTGGGGGCCGTTTCCTAGTAACCACGTCAAAAGTGGCATGCCATGCATGCATAGAAATGACACTCCCTCTAAGGAAGCGCTCTGCGAGCAACTATGAGAACCCCAAACGGTTTGCAAGTAACCCCTCAGTGTTAGCCACATTACAGTGGTTAATCATCATTCACCATTTTCTCGATACATGGCGCACTACCTTTTCTTTCGCAACTAGCATTCTTTCTTGCGCTCTGGTAGCACAGTGGGTGCAATGGGCCTAGTAGTTCCTGCAACCTGTCCTTGTATCAAATTCAGTTCATCCTCACTGTGTGTGATGTTTTCGCTATTAGGTTATTTTGTGATACAAGTGTAGCATTGCGTAGCTCTGATCGTTGACTCCTATAAGAGTGGTCCGCCAACTTTCCTAGGTCTAGAACCCTTTCTTCTGAGAAAAAAAAACAAGTCAATGAGCAAATATTTTTCAGTTTGTTCGGTTGATCGCAATTCTTTTCTTGTTCTTTCCCTTTACGTCAACAATTTTGGTCTTGCACTTTGGATTTTTGCCCCCTCTACATGGGGTGCTGCCTGTGCAATATGCGCGCGGTACAAGTATTTGGGTGTTAGGGCGGCCTGAGCACCCATTGTTTGAGTCAGTTGTGAGACAAAGTCCCAATTTGTTCGCCAACTACCACTCAAAGATGGTTGCCAATGTGGTGTTGCATGTTTCCATCCAATGAGGGATGGTGTGGGGTGGTTGCTTTCCCTGTTCCACTATCACCTATTGCATGCAATCACTATCTGTCCTCTGATGGGGGGCACTTTGTGCACCATGCACGCCTTGTAAAAGCTAGTGTGTATTGATGTGATTGTCCCACATTCCTCCCCACTTCCCCTACCTCATCTTACCCATTTCTTTCATTGCATAAACCATCTCAAACATTAATTGAATGACCTCTTCAGGCCAGCGACGACTGAATGTTATCTCATGCACCCTAGTAGAGTAGCCATGAGGACACACACGAAACAAGATGCACCCAGTAACACAGAAGGGAGGAAGGGGGCCAAGCATTGACTGCCTCGTGAGCAGTGGACACTATGGCCTCTACACCCGTAGACTCAGCCACAGGCTACACCCGAGTTGCATTTTTAGGTTGCATACGGCCTTGACTTCGTCAAAATTGAACGTTTGACACGGGCTCTACCTGATTTGCATGGACATAGATATTGATCTGGCCCTGTTCCAACACAAGCAACGTGAAAGCAATGGGCTCATGCTTCACCTCATACACATGGAATGCACTTACCACGCTTGTTTTGTATGAATAGAGTCCATTTGAATATCACAGATGAAAGGCGCAACCAGGCAGCCTGAATTACTGGGAGTTGATACCTTCAGTAAGGGCTGAAATTGTCTACTGTACAGGTATTCAATCAATCGTTGCTGACCACCAATCCCATAGCAGGTGTCTTTCACACATGCTGGTTTGCCCTCCACTTCAATGTTGTGGCTGATCAGCGGGCAGCTTCCTCTGTAGTATCACTTGAAGAATAGTGTCCCCTCTCTTTGTGAGGGGTCGGCCCATCTTAAAGGTACTACATGACTCTGGTCTTGCACCACTGTGGAACAGATACCTCAACTAGAGAACTCACTTTCACAGCCGATAGGTTGTGTCTCTGGAATACAAAAATATTTACTTTCTGCTTCATCATGGCAGGTGTCTTTAAAGATGTTGCTCCGATGGGTTGAAGAATCTCTACAATGGATTCTTTTCATGTTTTTGCATGTTGTGCCACAACCCATGGATATTGGGATGCAAACCTATGAGGAATGTGGGTGTGACAGCAGCACGTGCACGAGAACCACAACAATAGGGTGCATGCATGGGCTTCTTCATACTTGTGCATTGGGTTTGGGAACTACTTGGGCACCTGGACTTAGTCTTGTTGTGGGCTTCGTGGGGGGCGAGTTTTGTGGGCATTTGGAAGGGGGGGCAATTTGGAGGCTTTTGGGCGGAAAGTATGTTCCAAAAGTAGCTCGCAGTGCAAGGATTCTCCCACAGAAAAGGCAACAGAAAGTTGCCCCACATTTTCAAATGTGCCTTCCCTGCCCACATGTCCTCCCCCGTTCTGTTGGATCTGCAGCCCCTAGTAAGGGAGTAAGGGTGCAGTGTGCCTGCGAAGCGGCCAGCCCGCATGGTGCATGGTGGAGCAAGTGCTTGTAACACACCTACCGCACAGTCAGAGCAACACTGAGGTCTTCCTCCATGAAAGACAACCAGTCAAACCCAATGCATATCTCTCTGGGACGGTGGGGAACATGCCAACACGGAGCGTTTTCAGGGGTCGGTGCAGTTGTTGCCTGATTTGTGCTCACTGAGTGTCCCGTAGGTAGGAGTATGTCGGGTATATTCGGAAAGCCCTTGAAAAGGGCTTTTCGGAGATGTATGGGTTAGGGGGGGGGGTCCGGAACCATACCCCTACCCCCATTATTCCAACATATGGGCATATGAGGGTCACGTCATTCAGGTGGATTTGTTGCATTTGATGAGTAGAAGACATGTGCAACATGGGTCCCCTCAAGACCCCAATATGTTGAAGACTTTGACCAATAACTACGGTGATGCCTGGTGCAACTTGCAGCATCAAGCTCACCAGAGTGCAAGAAATCAAAGATGGCAGAATTTCTCAAACAGGCTGTCAAGTTGGGACATGAGACCACAATATTTGGATTCAGCACGTCAAAATGCATCCATTTACCTCATTTCACTTTGCTCCAACTCCACAATATGTCAGAGCACCCAGGGGAAAACCTGTGAGTTGGTGTCCCGCACGCGTGAGCGGAGCAGGCTGAGGCCCAAAAACCCTGAAACGCCGAAAAGTTCGGCCTCGGTACTCAAAAATATGGTCACCTATCCCCCCCCAACCCATACATTTCTGAAACGGCCTTTTCTCACAGATTTCAAAAAGCATTCACATACCCCCCCCCCCCCCCCCAAGGTAACGACATTTTGGTGCATTGGACTAAAAGTTGAGAAAAACCGGGAAAAATGTGAATTTGCTCCGTGTTGGCATAAACCGAATGTCCCAGAGAGATATGGGTTGTGCCTGTGTGTTGATGCGTACACTTGTTGGGGCAAGACTTGTGTATGACGCTCAGTAGATGCCACATTTGTGCACTTTGAACACGGGGATTTGGTGTTCTGTCGTACTCCGTAGGGATGGTTTTGGGGTTGATTTCGCTGGTGGGGTCGCAGGGTTTTATTCTAGTTCCTCGCCAAATGTTTTTTTTTTTGCAGGACATGGCAGTCCGCTACTGGAACTTAGTGCTCCTTCTGTTTGCTGTGACCTCCAGTGGCCATGCACCCGTGCGGCTGGATCCTGCCACCAACGTTTTGCATGGCAAGTTGGAGGTGCGGTGCACAGTGTCGGACTGCCCGAGGATGGCACAAATGCATGGGACCAAAGCGGTCACGGCGCAGCGCCGAACGCTGGTTCGGGGGAGCTTTTGGGCGGACCCATTGCGCTCTGCAGTGCACGCACACCCAATCCCCAAGGCCCAACGAACACTTCCGTCACCGATACATTCGATCGCTGTTCTGCTGGATTGGCTGCTGCTTGTGGCTGGTCTGAGCGTCGTTGCTTTGCTGGCACGCCGCCTTCGGAGGCGGCGTGCTGTGGAGGCCGACGGCATGGCTTTCTATTGTGACGTTGAGGCCGAGCAGGGGCTCCTTGCCCTCGACGCCAGCCCGATTGCCCTTTTTGCTGCCTCTGGAAACCCGTCGCCTGATGCACATGGCAAAGGCAAGGGGCAGGGCAAGGGGCAGGGCAAGGGGCGGGGCAAGGGGCGGGGCAAGGGGCAGGGCAAGGGCAGGCGGAAGGGGCAGGGGCAGGGAAGAGGCGGCCGTGGCGTGGCTGTGGAGAAGAAGGTGGACGGGCCCATTTCCTCTGGAGCCCTCAGAACCCTCAACAGAGAGATCACGGCGGTGCAGGGCTTCTTTCACAACTACTTCCCGGTCCGCAAGGGAGGGTTCCCCATGACGTCCGGCAACCGGGACGACCGCAGTCAAGTCCTCGCTCTCGATATCGAGACGTTGCGCGTGGAGGGCAATGACCGCTGCCCGTCCCGTGTGTCGCTGGTGTCGTTGACAGGAGGCGTGCTTCTGGATGAGTTCGTGCAGCCCCCGGCCCCGGTCGTGCAGTACGGGCTGCTCAGTGGCATCACAGAGGAGCAGGTCATGGGGGCCGAGCTGACGCTGGTGGAGGTGCAGGAGAGGGTGCGGCAGCTGGTGAGCAGGGACGATTGGCTGGTGGGCCACGCGCTCCACTGGGACCTGCAGTACATCGAACTCCAGCACCCCATCAAGAAGGTCATCGACACGGACCACCTCTTCCGCCTCCCGTCCATCCCGGGCCGCTCCTTCCCGCTGAGGGACGTCCACGAGACTGTGCTGGGGCAGTCCATCGACGCGCACGACAGCGTGTGTGACGCCGAGGCGTGTCTGGCATTGCTCTTGGATGTGGCCGACAAGCAGTCGGCTGGTGCCCGAGGCCCTTGGCTGCCGGACCTGCCTCCCGTGGCCGGCCGCACGCTCTACGTCGGGGGGATTCCGCTGGGCGCCGAGGCTGACGTCGTTACGTCCCTGCTCCCAGCGGACGTGCCGTTCCGGTTGCTATATCCTGGGCTGCCCCCGGATGTCGAAAGTGACCTCGATCCCCTCCGCTTTGATCCGGGGAAGCAGAAGGGCAGGACACGGGTTCTCTTCCAGTGCCGGGAGCATGCGTGGCGAGCCTTCAAACAGCTCCCGGAGGGAGATGGCCTGTCTTACAGTGCGTTCTCTGGCGACTGCAGCCGCTCCATCCCGCTGGGCTCGGACCCGGACAACGTGCTGAGGTTCACAATCATAAGCCTGCACCCCCCAAAGTTGTAGGACCGCACCTCTGAGGAAAGGAGGGGGCTTGTGCAGATCGGCAGCGGGGAATTGGGTCCTCTGGGGAGCTGCTGTGCCATGTTGGGTTTTGGCAGACACATCTTTAAGCGGATCCGGCTCTGTCTGCCCACACCACACGCTCTGTTCCCTTGAGTTTGTGCTGCGGTAACGGAGGACAGCAGTTTGTGTGTACAAACTGTTTTTCAGCAAACGTTCAAGGAAAACTGACTTGGATTTTTGTACAAAAATTGTTGTACTACATTTTGCGAAGTTTTACCAAATGCCCGTACCCCATTCCCTGCTCCCCTGGTCCATAAACACACCTCAACACACCTCATGCCCTGCAGCTTCTGTCCACACCACATGCCCCGGTGTTTTGGGACCACGACAAGGATACAATCTGTCCTTCAAGAAACGCTCTTTTTCTTGGTGACGGGCAGCACCTCCAATTGCTGCAGGCGTGTGTGTGTGGTACTGCCAGCTGGTTCACTGTCCTGAGGTGGTGCAACCCCTCGCTTTTGTCTTGGCCCCTTTGAAACCAAATCCCTCAGTGGTATCTAGGCTACATTTCTGCACAGGAGAGGGATGTCAGTACAAATTTGGAGATTATCTTTTAAAATGGGGGTAAACTTGGGGTGAGTCCCGGAGCTTCGTGGCCGCATCCAACACAGACTGCTGCTGCAGGGGTGCACAGGTTTGCTTCGTGGCCAGGCAAATGGTCAGGCAAACAGGGAAATGAGCAGTGCCAGCCAAGGTACTAGTGAAAGGTCGGTTGGCAAGGCAAACAATCAGTTGGCCGATGAACGTCCATTGGTTCGGGTGACAGCCCCATCCCTCGGGGTCCCGGTCCGTCCATCTCCTTCACAATACGGGCCTCAACAAGCATGTCAGCTTGCTTTGCAATCCCTGCTGACAGATTTCGTTGCAGCAGAGCTTAGCGATGGAACGGGCTGGGCTGATGTGAGGAGGACAACACGCAGGAACTAATTGGCTTGAGCTGACAGTCATCCTGTCTACTTCAGCATTACCGGCAGCCTATTCCAAGAGCAGGAGGTTGGGTATTTCCTCACCCACCCCTGCCCGCCAAAATTGGGTTTGGGATGCACTGACTTTGCTCAGTTTAACTGATGCTAGACCAAAAAATGCTTTTGATTGTTGATACAGCCTGTACCACACACCCCCAATCACAATGTCAATCCATTGCCACTCACTGCTGCTTGCATGCAGTGGTGCTGAGCAGAAAATCAGGAGACAGAAATCTTGAGCCTCCTAAGGAAACACCCTTGTCGTTGACCGACGTACAACGCAACATGTGTGTCACCGCCGCTTACATGCACGTGTATCATGTGGGAGCAAGAAGTGCAACAAGTGGCCATGGTCATGGCACAAATGTCGCCAAAATTTGTCCAGCTGTGCCATGCAGCCCAATGTTACATCAGGGTGAAATCTCAATACCATTGAAAAATGCAGCTCTTGCCCTCAAAGTGCCCCACTGTGTAACAAAGCACACAGATGTTTGCACAGAAATTGTCCTAGAAACCACTGATAGCGAGAAGGGGGTGCAAAAAGAGGAACCTCGCCCCCATGCCCGCAGGGTGTGGACTCTACAGGCACAGCATACTGTATACAGCATTCCATAACTGTTGTAAGACGGGGCGTCTTACAAAATCTAAGACACATGTAAGACGCATGTAAGACGCATGTAAGACGGATGTAAGACGGATGTAAGACGCATGTAAGACGGATGTAAGACGCATGTAAGATGCCCCGTCTTAGATTATCTAAGACGGGGCGTCTTAGATTATCTAAGACGCCCCGTCTTAGATTTTCTAAGACGGGGCTTCTGGTACTTGGAATGTGTATTGCAGTGTGTGATGGATTGAACGAATAATCCAATAGTAATAGAATGAAAAATATGAAAAAGAGAGGTGTGTAGGACGGGTTGGTCATATAGATCTAATACCATGCAAATCCTAAAGATTTGCGTAAATAATCAATTCCCGGCACAAGGTGTTATTGTCCGCAAAAAAAATGTGTAAAAAATTAATTATTGGCTTCATGCCTTACGCAAAAATGGGTTCCCGGAAAAAAAAACGTAAAAATGAAATATTTTTTTCTGCTGCCCCCCTTTTTGCAAGAATGCCAGAATCGTGGGAGAGTTTGCCCCACTGCTTGTTGTCCCCCTCTTCCGTGTCTCATGCCCCATTCTGCACGTTGCGCCCAATCCAATCCCATCCAATCCAATCCCATCCAATCCAATCCCATCCAATCCAATCCAATCCAACCCATCCAATCCAATCCCATCCAATCCAATCCCATCCAATCCAATCCAATCCAATCCAATCCAAATCCTTAACCGGGCCCTCTTCTGCGAAGGTGGTTGCAAACAGGGAAGGTTAGGGAAGGTATGCCTGTTTTTCTCTTGTAGGTTTCGTTTGGCGAGAGCGAACCGTTTATGTGATCAGCAGTAGTTTATTGCAGCGAAAGTGAAAATCGGACGCAGTATGAAAACAAACGCAAATAAGGTTGGTTTAACAAAAATACTCTCCCTTCCAAAAACCGGGCAAGCGACCTGGGGCCTAGCCACAGGGTGGCAGGTGACTGTCAAGCAAGATATTGCTTTGTGGTAAGTAGGATATCGTGCTCTCCCTTTCAAAAACCGGGCAAGCGACCTGGGGCCTAGCCACAGGGTGGCAGGTGACAGTCAAACAAGATATTGGTTTGTGGTAAGTAGGATATGCTCTCCCCTCCCAACCCTGGGCGACAGACCTGGGGCCCAGCCACTGGGTGGCGGGTATGCGGCCTATCGTGTTTGAGGAATGGATGCAACTCGCCGGTGCCACGTGGTGCTGACGAGTTGCCGGTATGGTAAAAAGCAGAAACCTGCCGGGCGAGGGTTTCGGCTGGGAGGGAAAAACAGCCCAATCCACCAAACCAAGGACGGTCGGCTCATCCCCCCACATAGGCAACAGCCCCCGTGGGCCTTGTGGTCCCCGTGTGGCTTCACAATCATGGTCCGGCCACGGCGCTTGCAGGGGTTGAGCGTGGGCTCTCCCTGTAGGTGGTCGCGAAAGCACACCCCCCAGACCCCAGGCAAAGGCCTATGGCAGATTCCAAAGGGGATCCACCCTTACTCCGTCTCTCGTGGCGGTTGGGTGAGCGGGGCGTCGTGGTGTCGTGCGGCCACTACTGAACAGGACAACAAAACTCATAGCACCGCTCATCAGGTGCACAGACAACGAGCTGGGAGACCTGGGTGACGGGGTACAGAACGTTGACGAGGTATAGTGACAGAGCAGCACTAGTAAAGATAGGTAGGTGTAGCAGCAAATGTTTTGTTTACTGTTGTTTACTGCTATTTTAGCGCGGCAATTTTCAGCCTAGAAGCAAACCAGGGTTGGCGCCGGGATGGAAACCCGAGGGGTCAACAATGCCTATGGCGGCTCTGGTTTGTTTCTGCGAAACAGCAATCTCTCTTTGCGGCACTGATGCCGTGAAGTTAAGACTGCCCCTTAGCGCCCTGCATTGGCTATGCAAGAGCGAATTGTCAAGCCGTGTCGTCAGGTGAGTCTGGTATATGAGGTACTGGTACCCCGGGGAAACAAAACAGGGTTGGCGCCGGGATGGAAACCCTGAGGGTCAACAATGCCTAAGGCGGCTCTGTTTTGTTTCAGTGAAACGCGGTCTTTTTTTTACGGTGCCACCGCCGTGAATCTAAGATCGCCCTGCATTGGCACTGTAGGTGCGACTTGTTTGCCCTGTCTTGTCTGGTGTGTGGTGATTGATTGGGGTACTGGTACCCCCACAAAACAAACCAGGGTTGGCGCCGGGATGGAAACCCTGAGGGTCAACAATGCCTAAGGCGGCTCTGTTTTGTTTTTACGAAACTCTTTCTTGTCATGGGGTAAACAAAACGCGACCACAGGGTTGGCTTGCCAGGCTGTGCGCGCAACATACCCCCCTTGCGCAAGCACGCTGAAAGTTAGCAAAACGACGGTAACACAGGCTCATGTGCTTAGACGAGGCCGTGCTTGCGCGCGACGCGCGGTACCAAAAGAAGGTATGTCACCGGAAACCTGCCCATACCTCACCCTAAGCACAATTGTCGCCACAGGGCACTACAACACAATGTGCAGGCAAATTTCAGCGAGTTCTGGAGGTCCTCACTGCCCATCAGGGCCATCAGGAGCTGTGGAATAGAAGCCCTTTCCCACCTTGCGCCTCATCTTGAACAATTGCACATGCTTGCTAACAGCTATGCCAGGTGTAGCAACATGAGCCATGGCTGAAAATCACATTAACAGGGACATCATTGGGTTGCAATTGCAAGCAGAATGTTGGTATGAGCACGAAGAACTACCACAAGCATGATCAAGCCCCCCTTTTCCCTCTACAAGCGAAGCACAATCGCATAATGTTACATTTCCGACCATAAAAACCGTGGTCAGAAAATTCCACCAAAACGACGGTAACACGTGCTCATGTGCTAAGACAAGGCAGTGCTTGCGCAAGGGGGGGGGGGGGGTAGGAGTCAGAACCCCTTGGGCTCTGGACTAGGGGTCCTAACCAAGGGTCTTGTCCCCAAGGCGTGTTGGTGCTTGTCTGTGCTATGGACTGCAATCGCACACTGCAACTTATCCAGATTTGTATGCCTATGTAGGAATGGACTGCAATCCCAGAGTCCATTTTTGGAGGGAAAACAGGCGGATACAAGTGCAATTCTTCACCCCCCACTATCTCTGTAGGTCCCCCTGCGAGGGGGGACCTTGTCAAATTTCCTTCACCCCCCACTATCTCTGCAGGTCCCCCTACGGGGGGGACCTTGTTAGGGAGTTACAGGTGAAATTCTTTACTCCCCACTGTCTAGGTAGTTACAGGTGAAATTCTTCACTCCCCACTGTCTGTGCAAGTCCCCCTGCGAGGGGGGACCCTATCAGGCAGTTACAGGTCAACATACCCCTTAAGCCCCTCCCCCTTGCTCTCGACCCCTTCCCCGACCTCCGGTGCCTTTGGCACCAGCCATTCCCAATCAAGGAAACAAACAAAAGTCTGTTAAACACAAGGGGGCCACTGGCAACACCGCTTTCGCAAATTTTATTTTTTCTTTTTTGGGGACTGTCTCTTTCAATGTTAAACCGGTGCAGTCTGATGGCTAGGTGCCTGGGCAGGCAGGTTTCACCTTCTTGCCCTACAGGGGGGGGAGGAGAGGACGCCCAGGCACCCAAGGGGTCCAAGAGAGCATGGTGGGATATAAAAATAAAAACCTGTAAGTTCCTCTCCTGCCCTCCCCGCCAGGGCCACCCCCGCCTTGTTTGCCCCCAGCCTTCGGGTTCCACACATTCAGTGACTTTAACGAGTCAGGATGTTGAAGACTTTAAAATTTTTTGTGGTGTGTATGTGTTAGGATTCACATGGTTCATTACTCAGGAATTGCACGCAGCCCCTCCTGTTTTGCACTCTTTTGTGACGGCTTTGTAAAGGAATTCGTTAGGGAAAACCTCAGCATAGGCCACAGAGGACAGACTCATTGACCTGCAGCACTGTCGAAACCCCCTCTCCCCTGCGGTGTTGTGTTGTGACGTTGTGCCAACGTGTGTTCTGCAGAGTTCCAAATTTGTGTGTTGCATGTCAGCATGTATTAGCAAGAAGTATTGACAAGAAGGGTGAAAGGAAGGAAGAGAATACTTCCAGCAAAGTACATGGATGCAAGCAGTTGTAAAGAAGAGATTAGAACAGGAGAAGGGAACAACACCACATAATAGAATGGGATGTTGCTGATGTGAAAGTGGACACGGCAGAAGTCATGGTGCAGCCACTGTTGCTGTGCACCCTGCTACAGGGTGCACTTGTGTTGCTTTGTGACGATGTTGTACACTCTTGCCTTTCATAGTAAACTACTACATTGATTGTGCCATGCTTGTTATCCTGTACAGGAGCACTATATGTCTGCATTTTAGCGTTGTGAGGGCTGCTTGTGGCCTTTGGATGCTGCAGGCTGGTACACAAAGGGGCGATGGCACTGTGCTCCTTGTGGTTGCCCGTTCAAGAATGATGGATCTTGCCCCCGTTGCAACCAAGTAGTGTGGGACAACAATTTACAATACTACGTTCCACTCTTGCAAGACACACAGGAAGACATGGTGGCGGCAAACGTGTTGGACTCTGGGTTCGACAGTGGGTGGGATGCCCCATCTCTACAATGGTCACCGACACCACCACCTTCGTTCCGGGAGTTTGAGTCTTCCTCGGACTCCGATTTTTGAGAGGGTCCTGAATGCCGTTTCCATGAAGACTGGCACACGGTGTTTTTCAACACCACTGATTGCCCCATTTGGTGGGGCCATTTGAAATTGTGCTGTGTGTCTTTTCGTAGTTGTTGCACAGGCAATTGATTGACGTTTGGAGGCCTAGGTACTCTACCCCCCCCCCCCCGGGGGGGTCTGCGTGCTATTTTTTGGGATTTTGGGTGCCCTCCGGTAACCCCCCCCCCCCGTGTTCGGGGCAAAAATTTACCACTGTACGGGCCACTGTGCGGGGCGGACCTTTTTTGGTAGAAAACCCTCAGCAGGGCATTGTGTGGTGACCCCAATCACCAAAATATGTTCAGAATCTATACCACCAATAAGCCAGATGTCAGCAGAGACATGTCATACCTGAGTTGGTATATGCATGTGCTCACAGCTGAGGGGTCATGGGTTCAATACCCACATCCGGCACCTTTTTTGGCGCTTTTTCTGGCGCTTTTTCTGGCGCTTCTGGCGCTTTTTCTGGAGCTTCTGGCGCTTTCTCTGGCGTTTTTTCAGTATTACAAGTGCACATGACATGCATTGGACACAATCACAAACAACCCGGAACCTTTTCTGACGCTGTTTTCTGCGCTTCTGGCGCTTTTTCTGGCACTTCGGGCGCTTTTGTGGCGCTTTTACGGCATTGTACGGCTACGACACAGTAACAGTGGGTGAGGGTGAGGACGAGGAGGTGTACAGGTTGTCACTTCCGAGAGATCACATTGTAGTGGCACGCAATGTGTTTGGCCGCCCATATGTCCATGCGTTACAGCAGCGCATAGTATTGCAGTTTGCAAGCTTCAAGGCAGAGGGTGGTGTCAAGGAAGTACCGCGCACCAAACTCCAAGAGGTTGTTTTCTTGGATTGGTGCATGCCGTACTACCGTGAGGCGCGAGGGCAGGCCCTTTTTAGGTGCCCAGATTTGCACACTGTTGTCTCAGAGGTGACAGGGTTCCTTCGTCTCAATGGCTTGCCCAGTAAACATCATCAGTGCTCTGCATGTGAGCCCGCTCATCTCAATCACATTCGCGGTATGCCAACGGTACGCCCAAACATAAAACGACATACAGCAGAGGTATATGATAGGTGTGTCGTCGTGGATTGCATTTCAAAGGTGTGCAGACGGGTTTGCATGTACTGTATTCGGCAGAATAAGCGTGACCCGACAACTGGCCTGCACATACAAGCACAGTGTCGCAAAGCACCCGTGCCTAGTACGTGCTTCTGTAAAGAACATTCCACCCCTGGGCACGTGGTGTACACACAGGTGCTTGAAGGTGATGATGGCAGTGATGTCATGGAGGCATTGCCAGAGGCTTCATCAGGGGACTCTGAGCATGAAACTACAGATGCCTATAGTACTGCACAGGAGGAGGAAACTGCTGTGTCACGGAGTGCGCAGCCCACATTGGACACAGAATACACATCTATGCTCCATGAAATTGCTCTTTTTCAGGCTACAGGTGCCACCTGCACTCCAAGCGCAACAACAACGCAACGGTCACGGCAACAGCCACCACACACGGCAGCAGGGCGGGGGCGGGGAAAGGGTGGTCACCAAGTGGGTGCAAAGCAAAAAATGCGCCGCAAGACAGTGTGGTCCGTTTTTGCTCAAGGATGCAAAAAGAAGGTTGTCGTTTTCACTGGGTTCACCAATGGTTTGATGACAGTGTCTCGCCCTTGTACAGTTGTTGTGCATTTCGACGAGATGGTGGGAGCTGAGGGGTCCCACCAAATTTTGTACAATTTGTGGTCTATCGTGACCCGCCACAGAACAGGCGGAATTTCTTTTGATTGGATTTTGTTTGATTATGCATGCAGGCTTTCGCAAACATCTGCCAAATACAACGTGCTGTCTGATGTGCAGTGCGTGTTGGACCGATTTCATGGTACCGTGCATAAATGTCAAGGGTACGGGATGTCACAATTCCCAGAGTTGTCGCGCGTGAACAGCTCAGCGGCTGAACAAGGCAACAGTACGACAGGTCGCTATAGGTTTGCTGCTAACCACAGGGACGCGGACACTTTTTATTTTTACATGGCCAACTGCTTGGAGGGCCGCAACAGGTACATCATTGGTGGCCATAAGGCATCTGCTATAACCGCGTTGGGAGGTTTGCAACTAGTCGAAGGAGTACATGATGATGAAGACCCAACGTCGTGGGTCGTAGATGTTGCACCACTTGCAGGCTCTGGCCAATTTTGCACTTTTGTGGCCCGCCTAGCCAAATTGTACCACCTTCGAGCTACGTGGGCTGCAGACCCGTCTTATGTCCCCTTTAATCCCTTCTCCGCTTTTGCTCATAGGGACAGTGTGAGGAATGTGCCAGCCCTCAATCCGCATACCCATGGTTCTGCGCGTAGTACTTCCAGTATCGTGGCGCGGACACCTGCCGCATCTGCTGCATCTACCGTTTGCACAACTGCAACATTTGGTAGCCCTGCAGTGACTACATCCAGTGCTACTGCACCATCTGCTGCACGTGTGGTGAATCCCACCTCTGTGCCCATGGAGACCATTTCTGTCAGTAGCGATGATGATATTTCGACAGCCCCAGTGCAGGACCCTGCAGTCCTAGGATTGTTGAAGACTGAGCCTGGTGACAATGTCCCTCCTTCCCTGGGCACAGGTGCTTCCGCTGACGTGCTGCAGGACCCCTTTTCCACTGCACAGGACGTGTCTACATCCCCCCCTGTTGATCCCTATGCACGCAGCCCAAGGTTGTCTCCCCATGCATCATTGGATGACATTTCTTTTGGTGAGGATGATGCTTTGATGGCTGCAATGGAGGACACAGACCCAGAGGTCCTTCGTCATTTCCTTCGGCATAACTACACTCTACTTGGAGATGTGGACCGGGGTCATTTCACAAGAACACAGCAGCCTATTCCTCTACAATCCGGTGTATGGGACTACGCGGCCCAGCCTGAAGCATTTCGGGCCCTCTTGGCCCCACCCTTTGGCATGCAACAAGTACACAGTAAGCCCAACATGCTCCAATTGCTGCAGAAGGTGAAAGGGAAACAACTTTTTTCTGTGCGCAGACTATGGTCCACCCTATTTGCAAATAGGAAGCACCCCCCCTCCATGTCACAATTCAAGGCCATGCTTGTCCATATCCACCAGGCACATTTGGTACTGCTTGTGATCGTGGGTGCCAGGGCCAGATCATGCGCATGTCTCATGCTGCCTGCCCCCTGCCCTGCCCCTGCTATTCTTGTTCAGAACAACATTACGGTGGAGGAGTGGGATGCACGTTGCTCTGCGGATTGCTTGTACTCCGTGGCATTTGACCAAAGTTCAGTGCCTAAGCCACCACCTCGGAGGCGGCGGTAAATGAACCATGCCAACTTGGCAGCCCCGAAGCAATGGCAGAACATTTGGCATGGACCGGATTTCTGTTCGTCAGTGGTGCTTTGCTGCCTTTTTGTGTCTCACACATTAGGGACAGGATGCTTGATTGCCATATGCATCTATGCCCAAACTGCTGTGTTGTTACTCCAAAATGATTTGTTGCAAAATGGGTGCAGAATTCAACAACAACACCCAGCTCTAACAATTGGGCCTAGGGGTCTCCCACCTCAGTACCCTACAGGGCAATCGAGGCTTAACCTCTGAAATCGGATGATACCACGGGACATCCTCAGAGTATGGCTGCTTCTGCCATCAGAAGGGAGACGATGCTTCAGTGCCATATGCATCTATGCCCAAACTGCTTGGTTGTTACTCCCTGCAAAATGGGTGCAGAATTAAACAACAACACCCAGCTTCAACAATTGGGCCTGGGGGCCTCCCACCTCAGTACCCCATAGGACAAACGAGGCTTAACCCCTGAAATCGGATGGTACCCGGGACATACTCAGAGTATGCCTGCTACTGCCACCATAAGGGAGACGATGCTTCAGTGCCATATGCATCTATGCCCAAACTGCTTGGTTGTTACCCCAAATGATTGGTTGAAAAATGGGTGCAGAATCAAACAACAACACCCACCTGCAATTGTATTGGGTGGGGTCGGGGGGGGGGGGGGGGGCTCCCAAGGGACTAGTACACAACCGGCTTATGTAGTTTCTCACCCTATACAGGTGAAAAAACGAAATTTCCGAAACTGATTTTTTTGATATCCCGGCCACTCACAATGACCATCCAAGCTGTGTAAAGCATGTTTTGAGTAGCATTTAGGTGTTTTCCACCCTATTTGGGTATTGAGTGTGTTTTGGGGGGCATCCCATCTACAGTTTGTAGACACTGTCTGCCCCAAGTGTCTGCCCCAAGTAGACGCGGCCTGCTAATTGTAGACACCGTGGGCATGTTGTAGACGCGAAGTGCCAATATTAGGGAAGGGGGCCGAAGGCCCCCTTCCCCACCAAACGGTCCGCTGGCAGCGTTCACCCGCACACACAGGCATGGTGTTCTGGTCTGTAGACACTGCCTGCCCCAAGTAAACGCGGCCTGCTAATTGTAGACACCGTGGGCATGTTGTAGACGCGAAGTGCCAATATTAGGGTAGGGGCCGAAGGCCCTCTTCCCCACCAAACGGTCCGCTGGCAGCGTTCACCCGGCGCAGGTAGGGTGTTCGGTAGTTTGTGGTTTGTTTCCTACATTTGTATTATGTCCTGATCTTGTCCACTCCATCAGCTTTTTGAATGAAAAAAAACTGCACCTGTACTTACTCTAAGACACCCCGTTCTTATTAATATAAGAGGCCCCGTCTTAGATAATCTAAGACGCCCCGTCTTAGATTTTCTAAGACGCCCCGTCTTAGGTTTCTAAGACGCCCCGTCTTAGATCATCTAAGATGCCCCGTCTTAGATTATCTAAGACGCCCCGTCTTAGATTTTCTAAGACGCCCCGTCTTAGATTTTCTAAGACGCCCCGTCTTACATAATCTAAGACGGATGTAAGACGCATGTAAGACGCATGTAAGACGGATGTAAGACGGATGTAAGACGGATGTAAGACGCCTCCGAATCTAAGACACCCCGTCTTACAACAGCTCTTGATCAGGATTTGGTGTTCTGTCGTACTCCGTAGGGATGGTTTTGGGGTTGATTTCGCTGGTGGGGTCGCAGGGTTTTATTCTAGTTCCTCGCCAAATGTTTTTTTTTTTTGCAGGACATGGCAGTCCGCTACTGGAACTTAGTGCTCCTTCTGTTTGCTGTGACCTCCAGTGGCCATGCACCCGTGCGGCTGGATCCTGCCACCAACGTTTTGCATGGCAAGTTGGAGGTGCGGTGCACAGTGTCGGACTGCCCGAGGATGGCACAAATGCATGGGACCAAAGCGGTCACGGCGCAGCGCCGAACGCTGGTTCGGGGGAGCTTTTGGGCGGACCCATTGCGCTCTGCAGTGCACGCACACCCAATCCCCAAGGCCCAACGAACACTTCCGTCACCGATACATTCGATCGCTGTTCTGCTGGATTGGCTGCTGCTTGTGGCTGGTCTGAGCGTCGTTGCTTTGCTGGCACGCCGCCTTCGGAGGCGGCGTGCTGTGGAGGCCGACGGCATGGCTTTCTATTGTGACGTTGAGGCCGAGCAGGGGCTCCTTGCCCTCGACGCCAGCCCGATTGCCCTTTTTGCTGCCTCTGGAAACCCGTCGCCTGATGCACATGGCAAAGGCAAGGGGCAGGGCAAGGGGCAGGGCAAGGGGCGGGGCAAGGGGCGGGGCAAGGGGCAGGGCAAGGGCAGGCGGAAGGGGCAGGGGCAGGGAAGAGGCGGCCGTGGCGTGGCTGTGGAGAAGAAGGTGGACGGGCCCATTTCCTCTGGAGCCCTCAGAACCCTCAACAGAGAGATCACGGCGGTGCAGGGCTTCTTTCACAACTACTTCCCGGTCCGCAAGGGAGGGTTCCCCATGACGTCCGGCAACCGGGACGACCGCAGTCAAGTCCTCGCTCTCGATATCGAGACGTTGCGCGTGGAGGGCAATGACCGCTGCCCGTCCCGTGTGTCGCTGGTGTCGTTGACAGGAGGCGTGCTTCTGGATGAGTTCGTGCAGCCCCCGGCCCCGGTCGTGCAGTACGGGCTGCTCAGTGGCATCACAGAGGAGCAGGTCATGGGGGCCGAGCTGACGCTGGTGGAGGTGCAGGAGAGGGTGCGGCAGCTGGTGAGCAGGGACGATTGGCTGGTGGGCCACGCGCTCCACTGGGACCTGCAGTACATCGAACTCCAGCACCCCATCAAGAAGGTCATCGACACGGACCACCTCTTCCGCCTCCCGTCCATCCCGGGCCGCTCCTTCCCGCTGAGGGACGTCCACGAGACTGTGCTGGGGCAGTCCATCGACGCGCACGACAGCGTGTGTGACGCCGAGGCGTGTCTGGCATTGCTCTTGGATGTGGCCGACAAGCAGTCGGCTGGTGCCCGAGGCCCTTGGCTGCCGAACCTGCCTCCCGTGGCCGGCCGCACGCTCTACGTCGGGGGGATTCCGCTGGGCGCCGAGGCTGACGTCGTTACGTCCCTGCTCCCAGCGGACGTGCCGTTCCGGTTGCTATATCCTGGGCTGCCCCCGGATGTCGAAAGTGACCTCGATCCCCTCCGCTTTGATCCGGGGAAGCAGAAGGGCAGGACACGGGTTCTCTTCCAGTGCCGGGAGCATGCGTGGCGAGCCTTCAAACAGCTCCCGGAGGGAGATGGCCTGTCTTACAGTCCGTTCTCTGGCGACTGCAGCCGCTCCATCCCGCTGGGCTCGGACCCGGACAACTTGCTGAGGTTCACAATCATAAGCCTGCACCCCCCAAAGTTGTAGGACCGCACCTCTGAGGAAAGGAGGGGGCTTGTGCAGATCGACAGCGGGGAATTGGGTCCTCTGGGGAGCTGCTGTGCCATGTTGGGTTTTGGCAGACACATCTTTAAGCGGATCCGGCTCTGTCTGCCCACACCACACGCTCTGTTCCCTTGAGTTTGTGCTGCGGTAACGGAGGACAGCAGTTTGTGTGTACAAACTGTTTTTCAGCAAACGTTCAAGGAAAACTGACTTGGATTTTTGTACAAAAATTGTTGTACTACATTTTGCGAAGTTTTACCAAATGCCCGTACCCCATTCCCTGCTCCCCTGGTCCATAAACACACCTCAACACACCTCATGCCCTGCAGCTTCTGTCCACACCACATGCCCCGGTGTTTTGGGACCACGACAAGGATACAATCTGTCCTTCAAGAAACGCTCTTTTTCTTGGTGACGGGCAGCACCTCCAATTGCTGCAGGCGTGTGTGTGTGGTACTGCCAGCTGGTTCACTGTCCTGAGGTGGTGCAACCCCTCGCTTTTGTCTTGGCCCCTTTGAAACCAAATCCCTCAGTGGTATCTAGGCTACATTTCTGCACAGGAGAGGGATGTCAGTACAAATTTGGAGATTATCTTTTAAAATGGGGGTAAACTTGGGGTGAGTCCCGGAGCTTCGTGGCCGCATCCAACACAGACTGCTGCTGCAGGGGTGCACAGGTTTGCTTCGTGGCCAGGCAAATGGTCAGGCAAACAGGGAAATGAGCAGTGCCAGCCAAGGTACTAGTGAAAGGTCGGTTGGCAAGGCAAACAATCAGTTGGCCGATGAACGTCCATTGGTTCGGGTGACAGCCCCATCCCTCGGGGTCCCGGTCCGTCCATCTCCTTCACAATACGGGCCTCAACAAGCATGTCAGCAATCCCTGCTGACAGATTTCGTTGCAGCAGAGCTTAGCGATGGAACGGGCTGGGCTGATGTGAGGAGGACAACACGCAGGAACTAATTGGCTTGAGCTGACAGTCATCCTGTCTACTTCAGCATTACCGGCAGCCTATTCCAAGAGCAGGAGGTTGGGTATTTCCTCACCCACCCCTGCCCGCCAAAATTGGGTTTGGGATGCACTGACTTTGCTCAGTTTAACTGATGCTAGACCAAAAAATGCTTTTGATTGTTGATACAGCCTGTACCACACACCCCCAATCACAATGTCAATCCATTGCCACTCACTGCTGCTTGCATGCAGTGGTGCTGAGCAGAAAATCAGGAGACAGAAATCTTGAGCCTCCTAAGGAAACACCCTTGTCGTTGACCGACGTACAACGCAACATGTGTGTCACCGCCGCTTACATGCACGTGTATCATGTGGGAGCAAGAAGTGCAACAAGTGGCCATGGTCATGGCACAAATGTCGCCAAAATTTGTCCAGCTGTGCCATGCAGCCCAATGTTACATCAGGGTGAAATCTCAATACCATTGAAAAATGCAGCTCTTGCCCTCAAAGTGCCCCACTGTGTAACAAAGCACACAGATGTTTGCACAGAAATTGTCCTAGAAACCACTGATAGCGAGAAGGGGGTGCAAAAAGAGGAACCTCGCCCCCATGCCCGCAGGGTGTGGACTCTACAGGCACAGCATACTGTATACAGCATTCATAACTAGAGTAGTCAAGCAACAAGAGGGAAACATTTTGGTTGCAGGTAAAAAAACATTCCTTCTGGTCCATCATCTTCTGGTGGTTCAATTTCAATCACACTCCTCATCCACACCGCTGGCACCTTTTGGGGGTATTTCCTGCACTCCTTGACAGGTTGTTGGAACCCACTTCCCTTCAGCTCTTTCACAAAAACATCGTTGCTTCATGACATGGCAACACTATGCATGTGCATTGCAACCCTCATTGTTGGTGATTGGTGGCCCCAGCCTACTCTTGGGGCTCTCCGCTCGCCACAAAGCTTAATTGTGGCCATTGGTTGGGGGATAAGGATAATAGCTTAAAAAGGGCTCAGATCAGTGGTGTCCAACCAAGATGATGATAAACAAGCCTGGCAATACCCAAAATGACGCCTACAGTGCTATCCTTGGGTGCGTCCCTTCACGTTATGTGCACTGCATGGGCACAGCATCCAGTAAATGAATGCCACCATGCTCAGCCAATGATTTTGCCCTGTCCCCCCCCCCCCCCCCTTGGTACTCGCAGTCGCTAACGCCACTCACAGCCCCGCACGAGGCGGCGATGCCCAGCACACCGCCGGTAACACAGTCGTACACCCCAGTTAAAACGCCATCAGGACGCCCAACCCCCCTCTCACCACTGTGGGATATCGAGGTGTGTACACCGGTGCAAATCAAAAAGAAACAACGCCAGGCCACACCAGGATCCACACTCCAGTGGTCGGCGGTACGCGGCCCGTTGCCTAATCACACGGAGGCCACGCCAGCCACAAGCCGGCGAACGAGCACGCCCTACCGTGTGGGACCAGCGAGAACCACGTTCCACACGCCACAATCCCTGTCACCCATGTCCCCCCGAGTGTCCCTGCAGCTGCTAGCATCGTTGGAGCTGGTGGCAATGGAGGGCGAAGAACCCCTGTCCCCCCGGAAGGAACTGAACTATGAGACTTCGTCACAGGAGCCCCACTCGGATGCATCCGCGCCGGGCTCCCCCTCCACGGCTTCAACGATGTCATGCAGCACTGAAGGGTCACGATGCCTTACCCCCTGAGTGTTGAATGTTGAATGTCTTTGACCTTAACCGATCCTGTACCCACTGGGTTTTTCAACCTAAGGCCCCAGCAAAGCCCGACCTAGTGTGGCCGAATGGGGCCAGCTACAGCAGCACCACGGGAAGGGAGTGACCTTTGACCTGGATGCACGCATAACCCTGTAGAGCCCAGGAAGCGAATGCAGCGAGCGGACACAGGGACGAGGGATGAACTGCTGAACAGACCTCGAGCTGAGGCTCCGCCGAACATTGGCAGATTGGACAGATGGCGATGACAGCTGTGGGGCAGGCGCAGCCAGAGCCAAATGCGGACACTGCAACCTGACCATTTGAGGCCCGTAGTACTCGCCCTTGCATCTGGGGGGGGCGAGGGAACCGTCACTTTCTGTTTTGCAAGTTTACACAGAAGGTTGGATATTGAGCTTCTCGGGCGCATTTGCTGGCTAGCCAAGGTGGTATTATTGGTGCATCTGTGCACTTCAGGTTTCTTGCATCCAAGGCACCCCACGTACCCTGTATGATGCAGAACACTTCTGTTTCTCGTAATTTCAGTCATGGATTAAGCAGAAAGATAAGGCGAGATGGAACAAAAGCTTTGTGCATGGATAGTAGCACAAAGGAACAACCGTGTCATCGTGACCAAGAACATGTGCTTGGCTTTGGCCAGGAAATGGGGCAGTGCATCAGACATTGAGATTATGTGGGCCAAGAGTGCACCTGGTGTCTGGGGACCGGCAAATGGGGACTGGCAAATGTTTTTGCCAACAGAAAAATGTACTACACGTGTGATGTCCTGAGGCAAACTGCTTGCCGGAGCCCCCTGCCAAGGCCCCCCTGCCAAGCCTGCCCCCAAAGCTGCCAAACCTCATGCCAAACCTCAACCAAGAGTGCAGCCAAACATGCTGCCCAGGTGGCAGCCAAGTCTGCAGCCCTGCTTGCAGCTGGAGAGCCCATTCCTGTGGCTCATGTTGAGCATATGCAGCTGTTCAAAGGCAAATTCTGCGTCCAGAAAAAGTGGCACACATAGCCCGTCTCTCAGTAAAGCTGAACATGTATCCCAATACGCAGTTTCTGGCTCATTTTGTGGTTCATATGCCTTTGTGTCTGCATGTCTTGTTTCGTGTCGCAGGTCCTTTGCATAGTAATCAGGGGGGGCGAGGGAACCGTCTCTTAGGGTATGCTCCCTTGGGGCAAGGATACTGTCACCTGCAGGTGATTACTATTCAAGGGGGTGGGTGGGGTACTCTTCAGCAACTGTAGTTCCGTAGGAACGAAAGTTCCGTGCAAAGGGCTGAAGGGCGGGACGGGCGAGCATGAAAGGCTCAGGACTGTTTACACATGTTTGCGCACACACTGTCTGTCCTGTCTATCAGTGCTTAATTTTGTGAGCGCCTCTATCACTAAATATGCCCTCCGACGCTGATGTTCGCTCTGGACAATCTCCGGTGCGGCAAAGTGCCTCTTCGAAGCAGGATGTGCTGCCCTAGCAGCAGCAAGGGGCAGGGCGGAGGGGGGGGGGGGGTGCGAGGGAAGCGGGGAGCGGAAGGTTAGGACTCGGACTGGGCCAAGCTTGCAGCAAACGACCCCAAAGTGTTGGACTGTGTGTGGTCTTCTTTCTTTGCAGCTCTGCTGCACCTTGCAAACAAACTCCCGTTGGAAAGTCGAAACGCCGTATTGGACTGTGGCTACACTTTTTGGCATCAATCCGACAGCCTCAATACGACGAGAAGTGCGGTACTCTTCGGGGGAGAACTTGGAGCTCCAATTGTTAGCAGCATTTTCACCTACTATCGGCATGTGTTCCTCTTCGCTCTGGCCGTTCGGTGGGACATCAATGTGGCCCGTTTTGATCTGATTCTAGAGCAGCCGCAGGCAGCGCGCGCCTTCGTGGAGCAAGGACAGAGTAGCCAGAAGCCCGCATGGGCACTCAGTGACCAAAATTTCCGAACCACAGATGTTTATTCTTGATTCACAGACAACCAGTTCAGTTTCTCATTAAAGAAAAACCTGTACTATCGCAAGTGGATGAAGGGTAGAGTAAACAAGATGCCATTGCACGTAGAACGGAACATGGAATAGCACGCCATCTCAGTGATATAATTGTAGTTACGATTTCGCACTCCACAGCTTGCATCCAGTGCAACGTTATTCTGTAGTGACATGCTGGTTGAACCGTGACATGGCTAAAAGACAAGAATGCAGTCAGAAGCAGAATGCAAAATTGAAACAAATATCACAGCGATACGTTAAAGCGCACAGAAAACAATGTAGAACACATCAGGTGCAAAGATGCCTATGTGCGACTGGCGCTAGGATATGTAAGAGCAACAAGCATTTGCGGAACTCAAGGGACGACTCCACCGATGAGCAAGAGCTGCTCGCGGGTATGCTGGTGCTATGTTCTCAGTCGTGATTATTCGGGAACAACCTGTGGTTTGGCTATGCGACCAAGAACCAGTCCGCACTTTCCAAAAGTGCCCCCCACATAAGAAAGCTGAGCTCCGACGTTGGTGGACCTATTTGAGCCGACAACGATTCACAGCGCACCCTATCCAAGGTCACATCAGCCGCAACAACTTCGACGACCTCATTGGTGCCAAGTCTTGGGAGTTAGCTGAGGAGGCTTTCACCCGTATGGATGTACACCTCGACCTGAACATGACTATGATAAGACCCCTTGATGGACTCCAACAAGTTGAGTACCCGAAGGAGTTTGGGGATAGCTACAAATGCGCAGAGAAGCGTCTGGAACCCGTCCTGGTTACCCAGGAGCAGTGGAAACGAGACAAGAACTACATCTGGCATGAGCACCAGATTGTGGTAGCTAGCGAACGGATTCCGGTCCTCTTCAAGTGGACCCATGAGTCCAGTGGCTATGTCGGGGCTGACCGTACTTTGCATCTGTTCAAGGAATGCTTCCACGCTACGTGGAGTGATGACCAGCTACGGAAACCCCTCCAACCTATCCTAGACAAATGCCCATGCAGGTTCCGCAAACATGGAGACGTGAAGAATATAGGTCTCTATTTGACCCTTCCCGTTCCAAAGTGTGCCAATAGTGTGCGCTACTTGGAGTACACCGAGATGCTAAAGTTTGGGGGCTATGACTTCACCGTAGTGGTGACTTGTGCGCGGACCAGGTTCATTCGGGTGTTTCTCCGCACCAAGCGCCTCACCGGCAAGGGCACCATCAAGCTTCTCCTCGAAAGATGGTTCACTATCTATGGTGCACCTAAGGAGATGAACTCTGACGAAGATGTTAGGCTACGTTGTGACACCGGTTGGTACAAGGGGGTCCCAAGAGCTCTCAACGTCCAAGTGTCTACGGAAATTCTTTCTACTCATAGGAGGAACCCTCTATGTGAACGACAGAGCTGAGTTTTCAAGGAGAATGTTTGAATATGGTGCAAGTCGGAACACACCAAGGACTGGTAAGGCTATTCCCCGTCTTTGATGATGATCTCCCAGGAGAGTTCGGCTCTTGGCTACTCACTCTGCCAAGTATTCATGGGACGTCCAACGTGGTTCCTACACACAGTATCCTGAAGATTCCTACTCCACAGTGGGAGTTGGCTCAAGGAACAAGAGAAGAAGATGGACAAGCCCAAGGCTATGCTCCAACGAGTGAGGGAGCGATAGTGGGACAAAAAAAACAAGCACCAGGCCTGCCACCTACGAAGAGGGTGAATGGGTGTTGGTGCGCCACGGTCTTGGTCCACAGCCTATACATTTTTATCTATTTTTTCATGAATGCCTACTTATCCTACTAGTATGCACCCCAAGGGCAAGTGCACCTCTTTTTGAGAGGTCTTGGGTTCAAAACCCATTAGCCTAGCTAAGTAAGATGAGCCGTGATGATATGGCGGTGACCTTGGTGTCACATGCCATGGTACCTCAGCACCTATGGGACCAAAAACAAAGGGTTCACCTCTGAGAGTGACGCTATTTCAGAGAGGGTGCCCATGAGGGCAACTTTCATCGTTTGTTTCATTAATTTTCTAACTATCTTTTGATTGCTGCACTCAGGATTAGATCTATTGTTGTGAATATCCTACTTTTGTAAAGCTCCCATCTCCTTTGTACTGTAGGTTTTCATGTTTGGAGTTATTGGATCATGATCACGTGCAATTCCTTATCTAGTTTTGAATATTTTGAAAACCATTTGCAGAAAAACTTGTAGAGGAACAAACACCAACAGCAAAATAGCAGGCAATAACATCCAGAAGCAACGGGGATGCTAGAAGAATCAGTGCACAAATTTTATAGCAACCCCAACTTTTAGATTTGTTCTCATCTATTGGTTGCTTTCGGGTCATCACTTGAATCCTCCTTTTTGCGAGACTCTGTTGCCGCTTTGTCGTCTTTGGTTTTGTCTCCGTCCGGCTCATTATGTTCATCGGTCACGCTCGAATTTTCCGAGTCCATGTTGGCACCATGTGGAGAACATTTGTCCAAAATATTTGATCCCATATGACCTTCACCACACTCAGTGGCCACTATCTTGCAATCCGAAGAAGAAAAAATCTTGAATACGCACAGACCGTGTTTGTTCTCCATGTCCAACTTGCCATGCACCACACCCGTGATGGACTTTGCACATTTTGACTTTTTGAAAAAAACGACGGTTGTGACATGGAGTGACTTTTGCCGCAAATGGTTTGGTATCGGGGTTTCGAGGACAATTTGACCAAAAAAATTTTAGCATATCTTTGAATCTCAGATTTGGATCGCCTGGTGCGGCGATCGAGATAGCCGGAGCGCCGTGAGCAATGGCGTATTCTGGTTTTCAGGATTTCAGAAGGTGTCGTAAAAACAAAGATCCGAATCATTTTTTTATGTCACAAAGATCAAGATTTGTGAGGGATTCTGGCTGGTTTGGCTCAAAGCCACCTTGGACCGAATCGAGTATCGACCGCAACAATGAATTACCGTCGAGTGTCCCCAATCCAACACAGCACTCGACTTGCATAACCGCGTTGTGCTTTGCATTTCAATGTCGCATGTTGTTTGCTTATTTTAAGCTTGTTGAATGTATTGTTGGCTGAAATACATGACCTCATTCACGATAACAATATCTCACGATATGTGTTATGTTGGTCTTGTTGTTGACTTGTTTCATGCCTAAACGTTCCGAACTAATGTCGACTCCATTTGCAAGGAATAGCTTCATTCCAAGGCCAACATGGCCACATGTAACTGTGGTGACGTAAAGGATGGTTCTCCTCTCCCCACAAGTGATCGAGCCTTGTGAACGCCTCAAATGGGATTCAAGGGTGACCAGTTATGTTTTGTGTTGCCTTGGGAACAAGCAAATAGGATGGGTGTTGCATACCCCAACTACCCCGAAAGAAGTCATTCTTTGATTTCGATTTTTCAATCCATTGTTATATCTCCAAACCCGCATTCGGGCATTGATTGTACATCAACATGGGACCATGTTTGACTCCCATGTTTCATGAACCACCCCTACTCCTTTTATGCTTGGAGATACATTACCAACACAATGGACACTTTCAGTATTTTGTCCATTGTACACCATAATGGCAAAGGCATATCTTCGAGTCCTTTGGGATTTGAGAAATATCCTTTGCACAACATTAACATTGGATTATGGGCAAGAATGATTGATTATAGTTCATTTCAACTTCACGCATGCTTGGAGATCAAATCAAACTCATGTTGTCATTTGGACATAAATTTAAGCCATTTTCATCACGATCCATTTGCAAGCATGTATATGAACGCAACATATCTCCAAGTGTATAGTGACTTGAGACCCGCACTTCTAGGATGCATTGCTACCTGATGCATGTGCATTCTGTGCGTGTTGTGCTCTCCTCCCCACTCATGGATATGGAGATATTGACATTTTTACAATGTCATTTCCAATCAGTCTTTTCCGCATATCTGCATGTGTTTTACTCCTCGTACCCCTTTGTGAACTAAAGATTTGGAGGTGTAAAAACGTGGGTGATTAGTGTGTGAGTTGCTACACCCTTTCACCCTCTCATCGCTATTGTTTTGCTTCTATTCCTCTTTTGTTTGGTGCTACGATCCTTGCATCTCAGGACCTCCTCCTCGTGCTCTTGATGATGAGTCGGTCGTCAGTACACCGGAGGAGTTCCATGTACGTCGCTTAATTGGCAACCAGCTCGGCCCATAAACCGTAGTACTCAACACAAACCTGTGGTGTCCTGGATCTTTGCATTGTGTTGCCGTTTGCTTGTGTCTTGGGGCTGAATAAGTAGGTTTTCTACTTGCACAAACTCCTCCCCAACACACAAGGCGCCGGACACATTTTGTTAACTCTGCTTAACAGGTTGCATTTGGGGGTAAAACCGATCCTGTGCCTTTGGTTTTCAATTTAAAGGAAAGGTGCTTTCCTAGAGTAGTAAGACTATTTGGATTGCTTATTTTCTCAAAGTGACAACCGAGGAATTCATAAGCTCCCACCAAGCTTCTTACATATGGTACCACGCCACACCATGTTTTTTCGCATATGAACAATGGTAGTGCCCACCGGCTAACCGGAAGGGAGGGCGGTGCACCCTTTTTTCAATTTTCCATCATCTATTTGTGCTTCCATCTTTTTGCATTTGCGGACATACAATCTTTCATTCACTTCCATCTCTTGTTTCTCTCTCTCAAGTAGCTCTGACGTGGCTTCGATGATGTACGCATGTGTACAGACAGACTAGCAACATAATGAAGCGGTACCCAGGACCCCATGGCCCATAGGGCAAACGTCTGTCCTTCCCCGTCACCTACGCTTATTCCCCGTCTTGCTCGTCGGGATATGTTTCCTCTTGCCCGATGCAAACCGGCATGGGACCGATCCCGTCCCTAACCTTCCCAATCGATTGAATTGATCAGGAATTTTTATAATTTCAATTGAATGATCGAATCTTGCGGGAAATCGATTCAAAATGATTTTTCTGACCCGAATTCTGGCCGCCGCGAAAATGCTGCCTGTCGTCGCCTGCGCGCGTGTTGGCGGCGTGTTTCCGTGGTGCGTTTTGTTTTGACTTTTTCTCCTGCACCTTGGAGGTTGGAAAGGAAGTTAAGGGATGGATTTGTACGGCTTTTCATGTACTTTCATCCGGTGTACTCAAGCAGGGCACCTGGGCCTCGCACAAACGGAAACGCAGCGAGGCAAGTTGTGGACAGCCTAAGGACGGAGGTGTGGGGACAGCAAAAACAGTCAAACGACCCCCGCAACAACCGGCACAACCCCAATACGCCAACTATTGGGCGCTGATCGCGCGCAAAAGGCACACCCTGCCACATCCACCACAGCCCTAGCACACCAACCACTGGGCTCTGCGAACGCGGAAACGACACCAGCACGAGCACCGGCAGCAACGGCCGACAGAAAGCGTCAACCCGACGCAACATGCGAAGGGAAGAACGGGTGACTGCCCCGTAAAGAAACAACAACCAAACGGAATGTCACACAGGGGGGGGGGGGGGCGAGAAAGAGTGGCTCATGAGCGCACCATAACTTTTGCTTAAGTTTGTGTACCAAAAATAGCCCAAATCAGTATTTCCTTTTGTAAAGTTCATTTTTTTCCCACTATGGAATCCGGGTCCAGGGGGGGAGGGGGGTTAGCCCCCCCCCCCCATCCAGGAGATGCTGAGTTGTTAAGCAAAACTCTGCCTGCCAGCCTGGTACAGCCATCCGTCCTGGCTCTGTCTGCCGGGGGGGGGGGGTTATCGTGTTCCAAAATGGTCTCCGAGTCCACCCCCAGGGTGATCGCCGAATTATGGTCAGCCAGCAGGATGACAGGATGGCCATGGGGAAAGCATTCATGGCCTGTTTCAGTTTCTGCCACTGGGCTCTCCGTTTATCCGGTTTATCGCTGATCTGGGATGCAATGAAAGTGATCTGAAGTCCCTCAGAACTTCATAAGATTATGTAGTAGCCGTCGCGTCTGGGAGAAAATTGACTCGCAAGCTTTTCCCTGAAATGACCGAACTCATGGTTCTCATAGACCATGAGTTCTTAGGGAACTCTGCATCTCCTGCCTTTCCCTTCCTTTCATGCCCCTCTCACATGGGCATATCTCTTCCTTTGGGGAAGCGACTTATAGGGGTGTTTTTGAACACACATGGGTGCAAAAAGTCAAAATCCTGCGCAAACGCTAACTTTGTGTACTTGTGAGCATGAACGTAAACAACTTAATGCTCACAAGAACAATGGCCTGAGGCCATTTTCGATTTTGGAGCCAACTCAACGACGGCTGCACGCAATTCAATGCGTACCAAAACATGGTGGTTTGAACGGACAACTTTTTCTCTAAAATTTGGCCAGAATGGCCGTGGCGCCAAGGCCCGTTCTCGAAGCCAACGGCGATATGAGCCTCAAACCAAGGCAATATGGAAAGTAGAGAGCACGGACGACATGTGGCATAGCTTGCTTGATTGTTCCAAGCATATCTACTATTTTATATAACATTGCCCTGTGAGCACGCGCGCCTATTCTGCCTTTTTCCACACGTGCCCATATGCATGCATGATGGACTTGGGATCCAAGGGAGGGCTTGACCCATAGCAAGTATGTTTGTGAACACGGTCTATAGGTCCTTCAATTTGGGTATATGCCATATTATATGGGCTTTGGTGTCCCATGGGTATATATGTCCCAATATTGCCATTTATGCCATTTTTCCCACTTTTCGTGTGCTCCAAGGGCTGAAGCGTTAACGATGGTCTTCTTGCGCTTCGGACCCGAACCAATGTTGATAAAGGGACTCAAGGCTTTGGGTTACTTCCATGCAAAAGCCTAAAGTCCATCTCCCTTGGGAACCGGAGATACAATTTTTGGAGTAAACACTTTTGGGACTACTAACCCTCTTTTTGACCATAATGAGAAAAGTTTATAGTGTTTTCAGCACTGTGTTTTTGCTTCTCCTGCTGCTTGTTGTTGCTGTAGGGTGTCCTGCTGCTGGTTTTGGATGATGAAAAGCTTTTGTTTGTTGAAATACAATAAAGCCAACTCAATCCAGGATAGCCCAAGCCAATAGTATGCAAGGAGAAGGTAATTCAGGATCAAAGCATGAAGGGCTGCAGTGTACACAGTGAAAGATGATTAGATATTCACAGAAACTGCAACTCAGGATACAAATGAATGCTTATTCACAGAGATAGCTGAAATGTTTTGGGAAAAGAGTTGGAAAACTGCCTCAGGTTCACTCTCTCTCCATAGTGCCATCTTAGGAGATGTGCACTCTTTGTTTTGGCTCCCATATGTGCTGAGGTGGCATGGTATGTGGCGATGAGGTCACTGCCATGTCACATGGGATCTTCCTACTTAGTTGGGATCTTCCTACTTAGTTAGGCTGACCAGGAATTGAACCCAGGACCTCTCAAAAAGAGGTGCCTAACCCCCTATGGTGCATACCACTAGGGCAGATAAGTATTCATGGAAAAACATAGATAAATTCATAGGCTCTACCTTAGGTATGTCAGTGCTCAGTCAACTCAGGAAAAGATGTTTTACTTCTGATTGAAAGGGGATTAAGGGGTCCACTCCATATCCTGATTGGGTGTTTGGTTCCATAGGTCAAAATGTGTTCTCACCACTTTTGGCTGGACCAATACTAAGATAAAATGCATGGATGCTCAGTGCATCTCTAATACAACTAGAGTATGTCCCAAAGCAATGGAAAAGCACTTTTTCTTACTCCCCCCTTGTGCTGTGGTGGCCACCACTGTCGCATCTTAGGAAAAAGGGAATTTTTCTTGGCCTTTCCTTGGTTTCCACATCTACTTTAAAATACCTACAGTCTCCCTCACACTGAAAAATGGGCGCTCACCATGGCTGGCGTCCTTTTGCTGCTCTGATTGTACAGTTTCCTACAGAAGACTCAGCGCTCTTGGCGCTGCCGGGGCTCCTGTGGCTTGGTTGGGTTAGATTGGGAGCATGCCAAACATGTGCATATGCATCCCTTCCTCCAAGACGCAGCGTCGACACAACCCAAACGCAAGACACATTATACACACTCGCATGGGTTCTCGTAAACCTGCTGGCGACCTGTGACCTGTCTTAGGGCGTAGGGAGTCGAAAAGGAATTAATTTGCCCCTTGGTGGGGTCTTGGTTCTGCTCAGTCTCTCCAGGCACCTGCGTTTCGGCCTGAACACGGCCTACTCAGCGAGGCTGCGCGTGGGTATCTGCAGAGGCAGGAATGGGAGAATTATGGACGAATCCACGCAAAAACGAAGCGACAACAACAAAATCCGTCAAATGACGGCGCAGAATTTTTCTGAAACGACACACCTGAGCAGAATCCAATTGTGCATCTTCAGCACATTTTTATAGAAATTATAGTCATCTCTGGATTTTTTAAGTCCAGAAATTCATACGCATAAAATGGCGGCGCGCAGGAGCGGCTCCTAGCGAAGCGCCGGAAAATGGAAAAATAATGGAATTATAAACGTATGTATCACGTAGTCTTGAAAATGACGAGACACACATTAATAAACAAACATACAGATTCCACCCACACTAAAAGAAGCTTCAAAAATTCAAGAATTCGAAAATCAATTGAAAAGACTTCAATGAATCAGGTATAAACTACAGGTATGCTCGTCTTGCATGCCGCATACACATTGCTCGTCTCGAGTCTCCGTGACCGAGTCGTGTAGCAGCGTTAACAACGATAACCACGATAGAACGCGGTAGAGGGATTGATTAGAAAGATTGCAGATGATTAGCGGTCAGATCAGGGTGATTAGTCATACACACAAGTGCATAGCAACGTTCTTCGCGTGCGCCCCTCTCCTTGCTTCACTTCCCAGCGGTAGGTAAGGTAGGTACGCCCAGGCGGGGCCACCCCCTGGTGGAGTCAAGATTGTCGTGGAGATGGGCAGGTTTGCCCACGTGATCGTGCATAGTCGTGCATGCACACACGCATTAAAGGGTAGGCCACGCGAAGTGCGCACGGTAAACCTTGTTTAGGCTACCCAGGGGCTCCTCGGTACGTTCTTTAAGAGAACCTGAGGAGTCCCTTAACGCTTGCTTGCTTGATAAGGGTAGCTGCTCCATGCAGCGTGTTTGCGGACAGCGTATTATAGGGCACACTGAGAAGGGTATAATACCTGGAGTGTGCCTTGGTTCCTCCGCCGCAAACGCCCTTTCATTTGCCTTTGTTTTACAGGTGGGCAGGTAGGGTGAGTGGTGCAGCAGCATTTTTTTTTATGCCCTGCTAAACAGGGGCGCAGATCACACAAACAAGTAACTCCGCTCCGCCTGTGGCAGAGCAGGGAGTCCGACTTCATCGACATCTGCGCCTTGCACACGAGAGCACTCCTTCCCTCCAAGCCCTTGCAGGGGAAACGCGTTGTGGCGTCCCCTGTGAGGCCACAGTTGCTTAGCAGCGCTGTGTTCTCTTGTCATTTCACAGGTGGGTCGCTAGGACCCTCGAGAACTTCCTCTTCGCAACGCCAAGTAGAGTGTGCGTGTAGGAGTGGTAGTCCTGCGTGGGGGCTAGAGCCAGTTGCCCAGCGCTCGCCCACCAGGATGGTGCCACTGTAGGGTGTGTAGGACCTGTAGGGGGCGTGTCACTGTCCCACCCTTTTCCTGCAATTTTAGCTGGGTTGGTGGGCTGTGACAGTGGGTTAGGCTAGTGTTTTTGGCCACATAGCAAACAGGCGTTTTGCATGCCTTCATAGCTTTTGGCCACCCCTCCCTGTAGTAGACAGGTAGGTAGGGAAAACAATACCTGGATTAACACTCTGGGTATTCCCCCAAGGTTTTGCGCCAGCACAGAAATTGGGCGCATAGGGGAGGGGAGACCCGGGGCGTACCCCGTGGCATCAATAAGCCAACCCTCCAGGTTCAGCAAGGGCGCAGACTTGGGTATAATTAGGACACCACTTCTGCGGCTTGCTCTCAGGACCTTAGGACTAGCACACTCACACATACGCTTTGGCAGGTAAGGGTAAGGTTCAGTCCCTAGCTTTATTCTTGGAGGCAAGCATCTCAGCGAGCCTCAACAACTCACCAAGGTTGTTCTGGGACAAGTAGTCAACCAGAACTGAGTTTAGGCGTCCCTCAGGTAGAACAAATGCAGAGAAGGGCTCCCAGGTGGCCTCTTCGACTCCAAACCCTTCCCAGAGGGTGAGGAAGCGCCAACCCTGGCGATAGCGGTGGCGTAGGACAGACTTCACCAGGTAGAAGCCCTCCTTAGCCATCTCCTCGGCGTTCATGTCGGGGAGTTCACCTTCAACTTCCATAGGGCTGGCAGCCCCTTGTAGGTCCAGAGCGGCGATTTCCTCGTCGTTCAGCTCCCACTCCTCCCCACAGAGGTCTTCAGGATCATGGTAGCGCTTCAGGTGTTGAGCGGCGCACACCAGGGTCCCCCCTAGACGGGGAGAACATCGCACGGTGATACGGTGTCCATCCACAGATAGGATCTTGTACGGCCCGAAGTATGGGTCATCGCTGGTAGAGCGTGGCCAGGCGGGTAGTCGACTGTGGTGCACCAGCACCCAGTCCCCTTCTTGGTAGGTGGCCGGTACACGGTGCTTGTTCTTCTTGTTCCACTGACGCTCCCTCACTCTCTGGAGCATAGCCTTGGCCTTGTCCACCTTCGCTTGTTGCTCTTGGACCCATTCACCCACAGAAGAATGGGTGTCCTCTGGATAGGGGGCATGTAGGAACCATGCCGGGCGCCCCATGAACAGCTCATGTGGCGAGTAGCCAGTAGCTGAACTCTCTTGGGAGTTCATCATCAAGGATATGACGGGGAGTAGTCTCACCCAGTCTCTGGTGCGTTCAGTTTTGCACCATATCCTGACGTTCTCCTTCAGGACACGAATCTGTCGCTCACATAGGGGGTTGCTCGTGTGAGAGTAGGGAATCCCCGTAGACACCTGGACATTGAGGGACCTCAGGACCCTCTTGTACCAGCCAGTATCTGAGCGTACTCGTACGTCCTCATCGGAGTTGATCTCCTTGGGCGCCCCATAGACACAAAACCACTCCTCCAGGAGTATCTTGATAGTCTCCTCTCCGGTAATGTGCTTGGTACATGGGAACACCCTGGTAAACCTGGTCAACCCACAGGTTACCACGAGGGCGAAGTCATAGCCCCCGAACTTCGGCATCTCCGTGTAGTCCACGTATAGAACACTGTTAGCACAGTGAGGGATGGGCAGGGTCGAGTAGAGACCTCTGTCCCTGATATCCCCTGGTTTACAGGACCTGCACGGGCACTTGTCCACGATAGGCAGGAGCGTCTTCCGCAGCTGGTCGTCAGTCCACGTAGTGTGGAACCACTGCTTGAACAGCCTCAGGGTACGGTCAGCACCCACATGACCACTGGACTCATGGGTCCACTTCAGCAGCGCTGGGACTCGGTCACTAGGCACCACGATGCGGTCCTCGTGCCAGAGGTAGCTCTTGTCCCGCTTCCACTGGTCTTGGTTGACCAGGAGGGGTTCAAGGCGTTTCTCCAGGCGCCGGTAGATATCCCCAAACTCCTGTAGGTACTCCGATTGTTGGAGTCCATCCAGGGGGCGTATCATGGTCATGTTCAGGTCCAGGTGTACGTCCATACGGCTGAACGCTTCCTTAGCCAGCGCTTCAGACCGGGCACCAATCAGGGCGTCGAAGTTGTTGCGGCTGATGTAGTCGGCACACTCGTTCTTCACTCCCTGGATATGGTGTACCGTCAGCCGTAGTTGACTGAGGTAGGTCCACCAGCGACGTAGCTTGGCCTTCTCAGGTGGGGGGCCCTTCTGGAAACTGCGGACCGGTTCTTGGTCGCATAGCCAGACCACAGGGTTACTCCCCAACAGTCGTGCTTGTGAGGATAGCACCAGCATACCCGCGAGCAGTTCCTGCTCATAGGTGGAGTAGTTCCCTCTGGCCTGGTTCCACTTCCAGTTCCAGTGGCCCAGAGGTACTAGGACCCACTTGTCGTCAGGGTAGCTGTGCTTGAGGGTTCCATCTCGGTTGAGACCTTCCGTCCCCCATTGGGAAATGGCCGAGTCGAACTCCTCCTTCTCTAGTGCTTGCCATTGGAACAACGTTCCACCACCGCCCACATTGCTGGCGTCGGTCACCAGGATAATCTCCCCTTGTGCCCTAGGCACGCCCAAGCACTTAGCGTTGGCTACCTTGTCTTTGAGCTCGTCAAACGCTTGTTGCTCTTGTGGGCCCCAGCGCCAAGTAGTACTCTTCTTGATCAAGTCAGTCAGTACCGCGCTGGTGTAGGTGAAGTTTTTGATGTGGCGGCGATAGAAGTTGCACGCCCCAATGAAACTGCGTACATCATGAAGTCCTTTCTTGGGGTCTTCGTGTCGTACCTTGGCATCCATCAGGGGTTTGGCCTTAGAGGCCGCTGGGGTCCACCACCCATAGCCAACGTCAAACCCCAGGTACTGCATGGTCTCCTGCATGAACTCACACTTCTCCAGCTTGAGTCGTGTGTGGTTCTCCTGGCAGACCGCAAAGAACTCACCCAAGAGGATTAGGTGATCCTCCTGGGTATTGGTCCCTAGGCATACATCGTCGATGTGAGCCTCCATCTGGGCCCCACGGGATATGAGCTCCTGCACCTTAGGTCTCCGTCGTAGGATGGACAAGATCTTGTTCATCAGCTCTTGGAACAGAGCGGGGGCGTTAGCCACGCCGAATGGCATGACCTTCCACTTGAATACCCTCCCCTGAGGGGTGATGAAGGCCAGTAGTTCCTGCGCGTTGGGCGTCAGGTCCACTTGCCAGAATCCACTTCGCTTGTCCATCTTGGTCTTGTAGCGACAGGAGGCTATCTTCTCCAGGGTAGACTCCATATTGGGAATGGACCCTGAGTGGTTCAGCGTCTTCTTGTTCAGCTCTCCATAGTCTACTACCAGCCGTTTGGCTGTAGACCCAGGTTTAGCCACCAGGAAACAGGGGCTGCAGTGTAGGGGGTAGTCCCCATCCTTGTACTCCAGGACTAGGCCAGCGTCGATACATTCTTGTATCTGTCGCTCAATCTCGTCGGCCTGCTCTTTAGGAGCTGGATAGGGTCTCCTCCGGATCTTGTGACCCACGAACTCGGGTTTCAGCTTGAGGTCCATCTGTACCAGCTTGTCGCATGAGGCTGGAGGGGGTAGTTCTCCGAACACCTCCAGATAGGTCCTTATCAGCTTTTGTACCCGCGGGTCCAGTACCTTGATCTTGTCCTCCATGTCCTCGTCGGAGTGTAAGTTGCTTGCCCCTTGAATAGACGTCGGGAGGTGGTCCTCCACCGACTCTTCGCCCGCGGTAGCATCCTTCAGCCCTTGGTAGGCATACAGAAGGTCTTGCTCAACCATCTCCGGTGGACGATGGCAACATAGGCACGCTTTAGGGGGTTCACATACACATTCCTCCGAGAGGTCGTCCTCATCTGGGGTCCTCACATGGGCACCCCATACGCTCTTCATGAGCTTGAGATCTACCTCCCTTTGCCAGGTGGTGATCTTCTGTTCGAGGTCCTCCTTCAGTTGGGATAGGTCTCCCATACGTCCTTGCTTCAGTGGCCACGAGCTGCGGGTAGGCTTCGCGTAGCATAGCTTTTTCGCCACCAACTTCCTCTTGGAATCCACATACTCCCTGAGCCTGGATCTAGGGTCCAGCTCTTCATCCACGGGGTCTTCCACCCTCATGGAAAGTAGGGGTTTTAGTGGGGCGACGTACTCGGCGTTCTCCACTTCTTCCACCGCAGTCTGCACGAAGAAGGCGTCGTGCTCAGTTTCGTCGTCTGAGTGGATAGAGCTAGGTAGCTCAGATAGTCCACACTCAGAGACTCCATCAGGAACAGGTACATGACAGGGAGAGTTGGGGGCGTTGGTGTCAGTCACGACGTACTCATCTCCTCCGGGTGTAGTTTCAACAGCATCTTGAGGTCGTAGGCGATCCTTCAAGTCACCCAAGGCGAGTCCATCGCTTTCTCGTTGTATAGCCTGGACCAGAGTAGGGTCCAGGTCTTCCCAGGGGATGGTGGTAAGACTTCCGTCCACCACGCTGAGCATACTCCCCCATCCGGGCTTCCCAATGGGCGTCTTGCGTCCCAGAGGCACGTAGATGGCCTCATCAGGTAACCGCACAGAGCTGATAGTCAGCTTGTCAAGGAGGGTTCGCCAGTACTCGTTGCCCCCATGGGCTCCCCAATCGGGGGAACACAGGACCATACGGGAACGTTCCAAGGCCACCTTGGTCAGCACCTTCCCCAGTTCACTGAATCTGGGGTTCCCGTAGGCCATCCCGAAAGAGGGCCAGTAAAATTTGTAGCTGCAGTTCTTCCCCTTGCTGCAGTATAGGTCCAGTACATGCTGCTTGTCGCTGGCGAACAGTTCCACACTTAGGTCTTCTCGAGAGTAACCCAACTCCTTCAGACCTTGGTCTAGGACTTCCCCCAATAGTTGATAGTCCTCAGTTTTGGAGGCCGCCATCATGTTCGAGGGCTCCTCCTTCGATAGTCTCAGGTAACTCGAGGTATGTTCCGACTGCTCCAGTGGCACAGACTCTCTGCCACTGCCGTGGTCCACGTACAGGAGGTAGGGCGCTTGCAGCGTCAGGGATTGTATCTGGGAGTGCTGCACGAAGAAGTCAGTACCCAGTACAAAGTCGAAGGCATCAGTGTCCATCACATAGAACCGATGGGCGATAGTCTTGGAGCCCATAGGTACCTCCACTTCGCAGTCCCCGCAGCTGTGCACCACATGTCCATCCCCCATCCGTATAGCGGCGGTGGTCATGGTGTTCTTCAGGCTCCCACAAGGTAAAATTTTCTTGGCCACTATCGATATTGTGGCTCCAGTATCCAGTACCCCCAGGTATTCACGTCCCCCTAGTCGGATACGTACCCAAAACACCAGGTCTTGGGTGCCACCAGAGCGTCCCCGTCAGAACTCCGCGGGACAGGTCACCTCGAACCCCTTGTTCCGCAATTTGCGGGCCATCCTCATGAAACGGCTTCTCTTCTTTGCGTTGCCGTCGTCACCACCTTCATGCTCACGCTTGGCTCCTTGTTCTTGCTGGGCCTGCGTCTGTGAGCGTGTGGTAGGTCCAGACTGCCCTCCAGAGGGCTCGGAGTTCCCCCCTGGATTAGGGTTGGGGTTACCTCCGTTCTTGTCCTTGTTCTTGTTGTCGTTCTGGCGATTAGCGCCTCCTCCTCGTCCGCCTTGACCCTTGTCTTGACCACCTTGACCACGTCCTTTCGACTTGCCCTTGCCGGAGTCGTTGCCTTTGGCCTTGCCTCCACCTTTGCCTGAGCTTTTGCCAGGATCTTCCCCCTTAAGCTTCGCCGATAGGCGTTGCTTATGGTAGCACTCGTCCTCATAGTGCTTCCGCTTACCGCGGAATGCACACGTGATGGTGCAGCGGTAATGATCCGGCATCTTCACCTTGGCGCCGGTGATCTTTTCCTGCTGCTTCCCCTGGACAACAAAGCAGTCTCGCTGCTCGCAGTCGGAGGCATGCTGCAGGTGGCCCTGTTCATCTCTGGCATCACACCAGAATAGCTCCTTCACGTTCTCCATTAGGCGGGCGTGGGCGTGTTTGGGGGTAGTCCCCTGCCCAGGTCGGGACCCTTGGTACCCTTTACCTCCAGAACCTCCACCGCCAGGACGGTAGTGGTTCAGGTGTTGGTCGCTCTCCTTCTCCAGCGCCATCTCCAGGAGCAGCACGCATAGATCCTCGTAGCGGAGGGATCTAGCCTTGCGCTCAGCCGTCAGACGGCACTCGTCCCATAGCTCACGGGGGAGCTTGGAGCACAACCAAAACAGCAGGTCGTCGCTGCTGTAGGAACCGGGCGTCAGTCGTCCAGCCCAGTGGTCCAGGTCCGCCAACAGCTCGGAGACCCTGCCGGGTTTGGGGTTGTTCGGCAGCACGGGCAGGTTCTGGATCTCGGCCCTGATGGAGAGGTCGGTCTCGTAGGTTGGATACTGCCTCTCCAGGGCAACCAACACGTCGGCAAAGGTGGCGGAGTTGGTGACGATCTGCCTGACCTGCTTCTCCAGGTACTTCGTCTTGCAGCACTGCAGGAGCAGGTCGCACTTCACTCGCCCACTCGCGTGGGTTTGGCCGGTCAGTCGTAGGAACCGGCCAAAGTTCTCAGCGAACTCGCTGAGGTCCTTGCCTGTGAATTCAGGCAGGTTTACCACAATCTTGGAGGTGGCAATAGCCTTCGCCTCCTGAGCTCGGCGTCCTTCAGGGCGTCGGGTCTTCTTCTTCTTCTTCTTCTTCTTCTTGCCCTTGGGGTCCTCGGGGTCCTCAGGGTCTTCGTCATCCGATGGCGAAGAAGAAGTCATCGAAGGCGGCCCATCATCGGAGGGGTCTCCGCCTAGATCACTGGAGCCATAAGGCTCCACGTCCACCATAGCTCTTAGGGCTGTCAGCCCCAGCTGGTCCAGCTCGGCCCTCGTCGAGTTCGTCACGTGACTGTAGGGCGGCTGGGCTGTCCTCGGGACGAATGGGCTTCTTGGTACTGCTGCAGGAGTCGGCATCGGTCGGCTCCTCAGGCTCCCCAGGGTATTCGTCAACCCTGCCGCCAGGTGGTTAGCCTGTACTCGGTGGGGTGACATCCCCACTGTCGTAGGTGACGCATGGGACGGGATCATCAGGGGCTGCAGCTTCTCCCTGATCTCTTGCGTGAGGTCGCTCACGATTTTCGAAGTGGCTCCTTGGAGCACCTCGTTGATCTCCGACCGCGTCAGGGACCTGTTGGAGGATCTTCCCGATCCTCTACTCCTGCCTCCCAGAGACTCTGGTCCTCTCCTCAACCCACTCAGGGGTGCATACCCAGGTGCACACCCAGGAGCATACCCAGGAACTTCCATGTAGGTTCCAGTGGAGTGAAGTGGATGGGGATGGTCAGCCGCATACCAACGCGGCGCAGAGCTGGAAGCCACCGGCTCACTGGCAGTAGTTGCCTCAAGGAGCGCAGTGGTAGGTGGGCCCATGCCATAGGCGGGGTAGTGAGGCATGCCAGTAAAGCCTGTGCCCTCTGCCATAGGCTGGTTGGTTGTGGAAGTGGATGTAGCGGCGGCTGGGTGTGTGGTGGTTATGGGAGAGGGTGATGCTTGGAGGCCAGAAGCGCTTGGTGCGCCTTCGAAGGTAGGGATATCCGTCGGGTCTTGCCCTTGCTCCTCTCCTTCGTCTGTTCCTTCTCCAGCATCCTTCTCGCTCTCGTTTCCTCTCTTCCTCTTCACAGGCTGAGGCTGAGAGACCATTTCCTTCACCGACAGGGCCCCAAAGGCCGTCTGGAGGCCATCCAAGGAGTCCTCCGCCGTATCCATTGGCCCATGTAAGGGCTCCACCGAAGGTACAGCGTCAGGCGCCGGCCTTGCCGGTGTCTCTGGCGCTGGCGCTGTGTTCACCTCGGCGTCCACTCTTCCTGGATCCATCTTAATCCACCCTTCTGCTTTTGTTTGCCTGCTCGGAGCACTGGTTGTACGGCGCGGGGTCGCTGCCGGTGCACAGAGACAGGCTGCCTCTTGCTACCAGAAAAGTTTATAGTGTTTTCAGCACTGTGTTTTTGCTTCTCCTGCTGCTTGTTGTTGCTGTAGGGTGTCCTGCTGCTGGTTTTGGATGATGAAAAGCTTTTGTTTGTTGAAATACAATAAAGCCAACTCAATCCAGGATAGCCCAAGCCAATAGTATGCAAGGAGAAGGTAATTCAGGATCAAAGCATGAAGGGCTGCAGTGTACACAGTGAAAGATGATTAGATATTCACAGAAACTGCAACTCAGGATACAAATGAATGCTTATTCACAGAGATAGCTGAAATGTTTTGGGAAAAGAGTTGGAAAACTGCCTCAGGTTCACTCTCTCTCCATAGTGCCATCTTAGGAGATGTGCACTCTTTGTTTTGGCTCCCATATGTGCTGAGGTGGCATGGTATGTGGCGATGAGGTCACTGCCATGTCACATGGGATCTTCCTACTTAGTTGGGATCTTCCTACTTAGTTAGGCTGACCAGGAATTGAACCCAGGACCTCTCAAAAAGAGGTGCCTAACCCCCTATGGTGCATACCACTAGGGCAGATAAGTATTCATGGAAAAACATAGATAAATTCATAGGCTCTACCTTAGGTATGTCAGTGCTCAGTCAACTCAGGAAAAGATGTTTTACTTCTGATTGAAAGGGGATTAAGGGGTCCACTCCATATCCTGATTGGGTGTTTGGTTCCATAGGTCAAAATGTGTTCTCACCACTTTTGGCTGGACCAATACTAAGATAAAAATGCATGGATGCTCAGTGCATCTCTAATACAACTAGAGTATGTCCCAAAGCAATGGAAAAGCACTTTTTCTTACTTAATGGCACCAAACCCCATCTGCCCCTTAATGGTCGCCCCCGGGTTGTGTGCACCCGTTGTCCAAGGTTGAGGGCGATTTTGAAAGGGGACATAAGCCCGCCTCGAATAGGGTGTGTCCCCTTGTATCCTCTCCTTAGGATGGGAGAGCCATGGGTGGCCCAGTATGGGGTATGTCGCCATTTGCCATTCCTCGTGTACCATCTTTCCGCTAAGGGGAAAAATGGATAGAGGCGACCTTGAGGGTTGACATGGGGCATATATTGGGAACTGAGTCCCATGTGTCCAGAGCAACTTTGGTTAGATTATTGCTCGCCATGACCACGGATATACGGGATCATGAGTATGGGCCGTCTCGGCCAATTTTCGCTTTTTTTGCCGTTTTAGGCCAAGTTGAGAACAGCATATCTCCATGGGGCAAAGGACCCAGCCAGGAAAGAAGTGAGAATCTTCTATCATATGACCAAGGGTCAATTGCCCTAGAGTTTTGTATTTGCTCCTCCAGCCTAGCCGGAGTTATGCAACTTTCAGTGCGTGCCACGTTGCCAAATTTTGCCTTTCTTGCTGTTTTCTGCCCCGTCGCGTGACCATCCCCTCGGGGAGCAGTAAGCAGCCAACCTGACAGCAGGCCAAACCCCGATGCACGGGACCAAAGGGGATATCAAGGCTCGTGGATCAAGGCTTGGCTTGACGAGATCGCCACAAAAGCTAACCCTGGCTGGCCACCCGAGATGGCCAATTTTGCCAATTTCGGCATCTTGACCCCACGTGGCGACCCTGTGGCGCCAAGATACCAGGAAATCTGGGGGAACCAAGTTGAATGGGGCCTCTAAGGAGCTTGTACGCGAAGGGTACAGGGTTGGTTGCTTCGCCCCTGCCCTGGTGTGGCCCGGCCGAGGGGTCAATTTTGAACTTTTTAGAGCCAAAGTCAGCATGGGCTGAAACAGCGCTTTTTCAGCCCCCAACTCCTAGGGAATAATGCCGGGGCCATATCTCCGGCTCAGGGAGGAGTTGGGACCTGCCGTCAGGGGAGCATAGGGAGCCACTGTCGGTCGACCTTGCAGCTGATTGGCTCCCCACAACGCACCCGTGGCTGGTTGGGAGGCTTGTCCCTTGGCAGGGATCTAGGGTCTAGTTTTGGCAGGTCCGTGGGTTGCGTTTGAACCCCCGTACCCGCATGCCACTGAGGAGGTGGGACCTAGGGATGGGATACGGTTGGGGACTAAGTGTCTATTGTCCTGAGGCGCCCTTAGCTTAGACCATGGCTTAACCAACCTGTGTACATACCCTGATGTGTTTTTTGTACAAACTTTTGCTTTGTTTCAGAGTGGCAAGGATCCTAAAACACTTTGTTCTATGAGGATGCCCATGTGAGCGCAGTGCTTTGCCTGCGTGCTTGCTTGCGTGTCCGCTGCAGCGTCCCGTAGCCAGGCCCCCCCACGGGAACGCGTCAATACGGCGCTTCGCATTCGCTCGAAACATGCAATATTCCACACTTGTAGCAAAGGCGGTACTTTTTGACCATGGAAACATTCCATGCATAGCCCTTTCCTTTGCCTTTGCTCTTCTCTGTGCCTTTGCCCCCGCCTTTTCCCTTGCCTTTGCCGCAGCCTTTACCATATCCATATCCGTGTTCTCGGACTCTCCATTCCACGTGGACTCATGACCATTCGTTGCTTTCCAAGTCGAATCATATGTGCCGTCGGCTTTCCCTCCACTATATTGATTTTTATGTTCTCAATCACAGTGGACCCAGGATGTTTCACAAAATGACCAAGACATTGCAGCATCGGATATTCAATCGGCGTACTGTGGTTCTCCGTAATGTCGTGGAAGTACTCAGTAAAATTAATATATTTAGTGAGGTTGTCAAAGAGGTACTACGGTAGCTCAAGTCGGTCTCACAAGATCATCGTAGCAAAGCACAAAACGACCCCAACTCTTCATACGGCCATTTGGAGTGAAACACAGTGCAAAAAGTCTCTTCGTCCTCTTTCCTTGGCACCAGCCATGTGCTTCGCAAATGTATACAATCAGCGGAGTTTTTTATTTACAAAATAACAAGTAAAGTTAGGAATGATGTGTGTGCACAGGCCGGCCGGCGCGCATGCTACCTGTATCCGCTCTGTCCATTATGCTCCATAATGGCATAATAGTGCAAAGCACGGTCCGAATTACTCAATCGCCAAGTTGCATTCAAATAAAACCCCAAGCTCCTTGCAATAAGATCCTCGCCCCCCTCGCTCCGCACTGGACACAAAACAACACTATCTATTGCCCAATAATAGCCACTGTTGTGAAAAAAAACTTGCTCGCCCACTTATGCTAAATTCACCCCCCCCCCACCAGTGTTCTTCTCATAGCTACAGCTCAATGTGCATCTTATTTTGAACAAAAAATCCTACAACAGGAAGATTTGTAATCCATTTCGGAGTGGTTCTTTTTTGACATTCTGAAAACCTATTTTGTGCGAATCTGATCTTTTGTGGTGCAACACCGGGAAGTGATAGAGAAAACGTAGAAAAGTTTATCTTCTCCGCGCCTAATATGAGGTTCTTGGCTACATGACGGTGAACAAACCAGTAGGAAAGCTAAGATGGGGTACAAAAAGAGGAAAAGGGTTGGGGGTGTGAATGACAGGACGGCAGCCAATGGTAAAAAGATTGGCAAGTAGGAGGAAACGTAGCTGCAACGCGAATACGAAAACAGGGATTGGGACAAGTGGAGAGCATCAGTCAGTAGAGTAGGTAACAAAGACAACGACAGCAAAGAGGGAGGTGCTCCTAGAGCGTACGGCACGCAAGAAGTATGATGCTCAGACACGCAAACATTAAATGAGAAATAGAGCAAAAAGGGCCCCATGATGCGGTTTGCATAAGAACTATGTCACACAACAATTATACCATACGCGTGCCCATCGACCTCCCGCCCCACTAGCATTGAGCTACGGGACGTGGGGTGAACGGGGGGTCCAATGGGGAGAGATGACAGAGGAGTGCCGTGGGCCCTTCTGCCGCACCCCCACCCGCAGCACATAGATGTGTACCTGAGCATTATACACGAAACCAACATGAACGATGAAATTGCAGCAACAAGGCGCATAAAAAGGCACAAAGTCGGGTTGGGGTAGGGGAGTAGGGGTAAGATGGCACCATCAAGAGTCCCACGATCAAAAGCAGGCCAACTTAATCGGGTGAAGTGTCCTTTGGCCACCTGCCTTCTTGTGTGATTGAGGAGGATTGGAGGTTTTTGGGAGGGGATTAAAGAATAGCAGATCATGCGGGGTACAGGACAAAGTGTTCAGTGGAGGCAAACAGCCCCATGGGAAAGGCGGGAAAAAGGGGCTGAAGGAACAAAAGAAGCGGTACAAAAAGTAGAGACAACATTGTCATGGGGTTGCCTTGCCAGTCGCTATGCAGTAGGGAACAATGGGCTAACAATGGGGAACCTTGCCACGGGAATTCGGGAAAACACCGTGCCCCGAGCAACTGTGAAGCGCGAATAGAGGAGGGTTGACACTAAAGCCCCTAGGTCAGTGGTCACAAATCAGTCATGAGCCCGCTCGGGAAACATGGAAGGGGGCTGCCCCCTGCCTTCTAGCCGCAGATGGACAATAACCAAGTGCATCTGGGAGCCGAGTGGGTACTTCACCTAGTGAGGGATGGGGAGTGGTGGAATGTGTCGGAGACAAATGCGGGCAACGCAATCCACAGAAAGTCTGCCCGCGGGCGCCCAAAATGCTGCGCCAAAGGTGGGGTGGGCCACAGGATATTGCGAGAAGTGACTCAAAGGGGCACAACCTGTGAGGGCTGCAACCAAGAGGAAGTCACACCCGGTCGTGCCCTGGGGAAACCTACGTGAAGTTTTCAGCCGTGAGGTGGAACTCTAGGGCAACCAATGGTGGAGAGCTCTCCCCCCCGCTAGCGGCAGCCACCAAGTTAAATAATCAAGGGGAAGATAGCCTTGGCTGTACACTCCATTGTAGGATTGTAAAGGCTAAATCGATTTTCGCTGTTTTTTTGGTGCTCATAAAAGCACACTTTGTGGTGCATGAAGCCAAACAGCCACCCCGACCACACAATCAAATTTGCCGCCAAAATTGCATACTTCAGCTTTGCGCTGGTGTACTCCCCGAGCAAATGTACAATTTTGGTTGTTGTTTGCCATCAGTAGGGATGCCAGCTTGGTATGTTGCATAACACTGCAACAATGTATGCACCGAAGTGTCCCAATGCAAGTCTCAAAAGCACTTTTATTCCTGGGTGCCGCTTTGCTGCCAACTGTTGGCGATTTGTTGCTATTGTGTATCGGCCAACAATAGCTACCAAATGGCTGCCAACAGTGAAACATAAACTGCTGGAGGCAGGAGGTGTCGGACATTTCAGTCGGTAGCCATTTCTGTCCAGTCGGGGACAGAAACCCTTCTCCTAACCCTCCTTCTCTGTATGTTTATCTGTAAATGTTGCGAGAAATGCTTTTTGCAAGAGCACAACAGAATGGCCAGCATCGAATGCAATCGGCACAAAAGTGTAAACTTGGATACTGTGGTGCTTACTGTGTTGTGACACGGGCAGTAACAGAGATCCCTTCTGAATTCACAGACAGGCACCAGCTCAAAATTTCAAAAGCCGCAATGTGGTCTTGGACCCAATCCACCTTGTATCAACTGATCATCGAGACAATAAATCAGTGCAGTGTGGTTCCAGCATGGTGGAAAATTAAGGGGAAAACCCAAAAGGGGGGTGAAAAATCCTCCCCGAGCGGGGAGAAAAAACCCCCTTGGAGGCTTGGGTACCCGTGGCACAAACAACCACCCCCTCCCTTTGGGGTGAAACCCCCCCCACCACCCTTAGAATATCCCCTTAATGGTTACCCCCCCCCCACCCTCCCCTCTGGGGATGAACCCCCCCCCCCCACCCCTGGCATGCCCTAACCATTTCAATGCAACAAATTCCGGGCCCAAAATCAAATTTCTCTGCGGAGCTCCCATGCACGTTTCAGCCTCATTAGGTCAACAGCAGAAATTCAGTGCTTGGACAAGGCCATGCATGAGCACCAACCATGGAAAATCTGCCGATGCCTCACCCACACCAAATTTCTCACAACAGCGGGGCCCTCTCCCTAGATTGAGTGCCAGAACATGCTCGGTGACAGGGGCAGCTTGTATATTCTGTGATGTGTGATCGTACGAAACTGGGTGCTGCTGTCAATTTTTGCATCCTGTTTTGATGCTGTTTGAAGTTGTAGAATTTAAATTGTCACACATCATTTTGGTTGCCAATTTTCCAATGCACAATGTGCGAGGTGCATTAGAATCGAAGGTCACGCAATGACATGTGAGTGCACACTCAGTGTATTGTTTCACATTGCTCTTTGTATGTGTGATTTGGTTGTGTTCTTGTGTCCATGCAACCAACTTCAACAGGCTCTTGATGGCTGTGACGGGCACTGAGGACAGCAAGAACATGCCAAAGGTTGCTTGCATTTTGTGTTGTAGTGCCCTGTTGTTGCACCAATCTTGTTGTGCAACCATGCCGTAGCCCTGTGTCCACTTGGTTCGCCACCCACGTCGCAAACCCCATCCCACACCCCGTTGCAAAGCAGGTCTATCTCAAACCCTGTCCATACCCCGTGTCTACTTGGACCCAAAACAAACCCCATCCTAGACCCCATGCCCCAACCACATCTGCAAGTTTGTATCCAGCCTGGTCAAATGGCAATTCATCCCCTGCTCCAAGTGCCCGCCGCCCACGTTACCCTGAAACACGCAAAGCAAGAGCAATGTGAAACAGAACACGGAGTGTTCAATCACGCGGGGTTCCGTGACCTTGCATGACCTCTCCTAAAGCCCCCACCCCCCCCCTCCCCCGGTAATAAAATCCGGTACTGGACATTGTTCATTCACTGGATATTATTTTGTTACTAGTCATTGAAAATAAAGTCCAGTACCGGATATTGTTTTCACAGGTCAAAATTGATATCCAGTGCCTTTGGATGATTCCTATTGTTGTTACCTCTTGGAGCACAAGCAGCATCACCGGCAGAGCAGCACAACTGTGCCCTCAATCAACGTTTTCACTTGCTTAAGAAGTAGGAAAGCAAACTGTTGGTGTGCCTCTGGGCCACTAGGGCAGGGGGTGGCGAAATTGTTCAAGGGGGTTTACCTAAAATGGAAATGGGGCAAACCCCCCCTCCCCACCACTTGTGGTAGAACCACAAGAAACAAATCGTAGGATGTAGGGCATGAGGGCCTTGCGCACCTTACAAGGGTGTTCTACCTACGCCACACCATTTCGACATAAGGCAAGCTGTCTTCCGGTACTCTGGTTCCTGGTTTGCATAGCCCAAGTGTGATAAAACCACCCCAGGGGTCCAAAATGGCGGCTTGGGGAACCCCCCCTCCCCCAGTGCACAACACCCCCCCAACAGGGAGACCCCCCCCCAAATCACAAAAAAACCACCCACCATGGCACAATGAAGCCATCCAGCAACGGATACGTGGCCACCGAGAAGCCCCCATAGCACAATCAAGGAGGAATCAGCGTGGGGGGGGGGATAGTTGACCTTGGTACACCCAGGCCGGGGGGGGGGTCCACAGAGGGGGCGGGGTTAACTAAACTGGGGAGGGGGTTGGGGGGGGGGTTTCTCCCCTGTTTGGGGGTTTTTACCACTCTGGGGAGGGGATTTTCCCTGTTTGGGGGTTTTTTTACCACTTTGGGTTTTTTCCCCCGCCTTTTTTTGGGGGGGGGGGTCAGGATGCACCCACCCTACCTGACACCCAGCCTGGGCTCGAACACAGACTCACTCCCAGAAGATACTAAAAAGGTCAAAAAAATTACTGCAAAAACCGACGAAATGTACTGCAGTAGCCCGGGTGCGTAAAATAAATAACATGCCCCTAGATACCACTAAAATGCACATAAAAAACCCCAACTTGTACCAAACCTCCCTAGTTGTACGAAAAAACCCTTAAAAATGCCCCCAAACCCCCCCAAAAATGTATCAAGAAATCCCCGGGGTGTTTTTCGACACATTTTGGGGGGTCTTCTGGTACATTTTACGCTCGGGTATGTTTTGGTACATTTTGCGACGTTTCGGCGGTTTTTTGGTACAAAGCGAAGGTTTTTTGGTATTCACCAGAATGGTCTCTGAAACTCTTGTTCTATATAGGCTAGGTCACAGCTTGCGGCTGGGTGCATCACTTACCCATTAAAAAGGGGAAACGGTGCTGCCATAAGGGAGAGCAACGCTGAATGCCGAAACAGCGCTGGAGCCTAGAGTGAGAAAATTCATCATCTTCAGTGTCACTGACACAGCCTGAGCCATGGGGCACACGCCTGCTGGCCCCTCCGAAACACATCAGCTGCGTGCCCAGTACCACTGCAGAGCGACTTCTAAATACCATCCGGATCACGGTCCTGTGCAGGACACTGTGAGGCCGTGTGTCAGCCAATTCAAACACGATGAGGCGTCGCCAGATCCTACTGCACCGTGCATTGCGTGCAGCCCTGTGTGGCACATGAAACGGGCTCATGAGACACGGTCGTCCTGCCACTGCCTCGCACCCCAAGAGAGTGCTTGCTCACCAGCAACCGCCGTCACGCAGCCCCAAACCGCCCTTGGCAAACCAAAGCCGTCAACACCATCTCTTGGCCACCTCCATGGACAGCCCTGGTCTCGTCCACAGGACAGCCTTTGGCAAAAATTGGAAACTTCCATTCAGTTCTGTACTCCAAAGCCCGTGGCGGGGGCAGGGGGGTCCGGAGTTGGGGGGAAGGGGGTTACATTAATCTTTATGGGATTTGGGGGGCTTTGTTCAATTCCCCGTTTCACTCCGAGCATCTTGAATACACACAAGTCCGGGGGGGATACAACCCCCTTTCAGCATTCACCATGAATGGGGGGCGGGGGGGGGGGGGGGATGGGGGAAAAAATCTGTGCCCCGGTCCACAGAGACCAAAAAAATTATATCACGGCGCCACTGGGGCCCAAATTCGTTGTTCCTTTTTGTTCACCGTCGGTGTGGGTTGGGGCACTCGTCGGCGGCGCCCGTGCATTTGCGGGCATGGCCAGTCGATGCGCAGAGCCGTGAGGAACACCATCGTGCTACCCCCACGTCGGCCTGTGAAGTTCAACATCGGCCTCCACATCGAACTCCAAATCCTCCCTCCCTCCCTCGCCTCTGCCCCCCCCCCCCCCTACCCCTGCTCTTGTCCCTTCACCACATCCACAATCGCCTGGATGAGAGTGTTCAGATCCTCTTCACTGATGACAAACGGGGGCATGACGTAGACCAGGCGCCCAAACGGCCGCACCCACACGCCCCGGTCCACGAATTGGCGCTGCATGACCCCCATGTCCACGGGCTGCCGCAGCTGCACCACCCCAATGGCCCCGAGCACGCGCACGTCCGCCACCTGCGGCAGGGCCTTGCAAGGCCCCAGGCCCTCCCGGAGCTGGCGCTCGATGCGGGACACCCACGTCCGCCAGGGGCTGTCCCCCAGCAGGCGCAGGCTCTCTGCCGCCACAGCGCACGTGAGGGGGTTTGCCATGAATGTGGGCCCGTGCATGAACACGCCGCTGCCGTGCGGCCCGTCGCAGATGCCAGCGGCCACTTCGTCTGTCGCCAGGGTCGCTCCCAAACTCATGTAGCCTCCTGAAGAGGAGGTTTGGGGGGAAATGGGCGGGGGGGAGGGGGGGAGGGAATCGTGGTTCGGAGGCTCAAAGACTGTCATGGGATCGGTCGTGGCTACCAATGGCCCATGAGGCCCTTGAGCCATAGCCTATCCTTCGCAATCATGAAGTCTGTCAAGGATTGAGGGTGACAAGAGGGTCCTTGATGCGAAAAAGAAACATCTCTTTGATGTACGCCTCACCCAACAAACACACACACCGTTGGCCATTGGCCATTGACAACCCGGGCACTGCAAACCAGTAATACATCCGTCTGAAGTGTGTCATTAGTACAGAGGAGACGCATGACCCTTCACCCGCGGTCGGTGCTGAATGAACGGAAAAATGGACCAGCAACCGCCAGCGGTCGGCGGTTGCCCGCCCGCCCAGAGGGCTGTCCTTAAGGGGCTGGCCTTAGTGGTAACACACAAAACAAAAACTGGTTGTCAAAAGACTCCGGGAGGGTGCGGTGGGTTGTAGAACACTTGTCGGGTGATGCTGCGCATGCGTCACTGGGTATGGAGGAGGACTGCTGATCGACAGTCTCCGGTTCCAGTCCCCGGCAAGGAACAGCGTGCTGCGGTGGGCGGGTGTCCATGGTGGCCCGCCGAGCTGGAGGGGATACGCCTGTGGGGAGGGAGGGGCACAGTCCGCAGACCCGAGATGTATTAAAGCCCCACCCCCTCACCCCCCGTCCCCCGATGACGAATGGCGAAATACGAAATTTGGGTGGAGTCTCCAGGTGTGTCTCTCCTGGCCAAAGGAGGTGGGTGATCGAAAAAATTTCTATCCCGCCGCCCACGTATGCTTGTGGGAGAGTCGTGTTTAGGACCAGCAGTGACTACAAAACAAAAAAAGTGAATCCATAAATACCCACAAATACTATGTGTACCATGTGCGCACCACGCGTAGCACCGCTCGCTTGCTTCCCTCTATATGCATGGTGAGTAAGGGGCACAATTGAACATGCACGAGTGAACCTTTTAAGCAACATGTTCCACTGAGGACTGCATTGTGGAAGCCTAAATGCTGTTCACTTGTTGCGAAGCAGGTGTACTTTTTGCAACCCTCAGGCACGATGGGGGGGGGGGGTGCATCCAGACTGATGCTTGAGAAGGAGGAATAAGAGCGATGGGGTGTTTCAAGGTTATACCCTTGCCGGGTGAATCCCCTATTCCTACCCGCCTCACTGCACATGGGCATTTTTGGTGGAACATGCAATCTGTGCCCAGTCCCTCTGTCCTTAGGCAAAACATCATGTGCAACGGGTCCACTAAAACCGTGCCCAACAGAGTCTTACTGCTGCTTGTTTGCCATGCTTTGCCAAAACGGGACGAACTTCAGACGCATCACTGTCAGAGGCATCAGACCTCAGGCTGAACGATGCGTCAACACACGCAGGACCACGTGATGCACTACTGCACCTGCGAAGAAATCTAGGGTGACAGTTCGAATTTTGTGTTTCGTAATTTGTCATCACAGCCCTCAAGAGCCCCCCCCCCAAACCAGCACCAGAACACCACCTTACTATGATATTCATCCCCGCTGGTGGTAGACAGGGATCTACCTCCACGAAAACCCACCCTTTCATTAGCATTGGCCACTACCCACTTATACTGACATCTGTCAGGGCTGCGCAGGGGGCGTCAGAAGCGAGGAAGAGCCCCCGGGATAGAGGTCGGTCATGACAGCACAGGCTAGGGGCCCACAGTACGAATGTGTCGAAAAGGAAGCGCACCAAAGAGACGCACTGGCAGCCACGCCAGTGGCTCTGGAGTCGTATCCCCGGACTACAAGGAATTTCTTTTTGGTTCAGGCCATGGTGAGCTGGCAAAGCCCTCTCACCCGATGGTACTCCAGGAAACTCTCGGAATCAAGGGTCAGAGCTGTCCTGTGCTACGGTTGTCCCACAGAGCAATAGGGTAGCGCACATAACACGCAGTGAGGATGAGCTAAATCTGGTGCCAGTAAGTAAGCACCCCGACTACAATGAATGCACCAGAGCAAGACATGCCAGTACGAGAAATACTTTTCAGAGTGCCTGCAACTGATGGACGGGCACTGCGTTCCTTATCGTTACATACTCCCAGCACAGCGTACTTTGAAGGTTCGGGCACGCTAAACAAACATCACAGCATCCACAGCCATGGCGGGAGCAAGGGGATCGTTGGGGTTGACTATTGTAGAGGGCTGTAGACGGTGGCTGAGGGTGCGGGAGGTACGCGCACCGCGGAGCGCACCGCGCGCGTTCTTTCCATCGTAGTCTCGAAAATTTTCAGCGATTTTTCAGGTTGTCAAGGATGCGGTGGCCTAAGGGGTAAGCATACAACAACGGAGGCCTCCACTCCATCCTCCGCACCAATTGCATGGTGGTTGTAGCCACCCACACCCCCTGACGGAGGGGGCCGTTGGTTGATGATGAAATGACATGCTCCGAACGTGCACGCACGAAACTATGCCCATCATTTGCCTTCGTCTTCCACTTGGGCATCTCCCTCTTCGGGGGCTTCGGAACAGGGGTGATGGACCCAAGGCGGCCACCAAACCCACCATCCAACAAGTGTGGTTCCCCTCACCCCCGCCCCCTCGCCCTACATGCGCTTCCGCGGAAAACGTTTGTGCCTCTGCTTGTGGCTTGTGGTTTTCCCTGCAGGGGAGGGGTTGAGGCACCCCTGGCTACTGTCCACTATCGCAACATACTATCGCGACAGCCATCGCAACCTGGCTTGGCGCCCTATCCCGCAGCCACGGCAGATGGGCTCACCAGAGGGGGGGTGCTACAGGGCCGATGAGGTGCTGAGAAAAAGCACAAGGGGGAATTATGGGAAAAGAGTCAGCCGCACTACCCAAAAGACCGCGCACCGCGTGCACCGCACGCCGTACCTCCCCCGGTAGTAGAGGGTTGTAGAAGATTGTAGAGGAATATAGAGGGTTGTAAATGGTTGTAATTTGTTGCTGAGGCTTACTGTGATGGTGACAGGGGGTGGCACACCCGTGAGAGCCTTCCCGAGGCACATAATGTCTGGGGCATGACCTGCGTGGTGACACGCAAACAGTTCACCCGTGCGCCCAAATCCTGTGGCAATCTCGTCGTAGATCAGCAGCACCCGATACTGATCGCAGAGCTGCCGGACACGCCGCATGTACTCGGGGGAGTACATCCACATGCCCCCCGCGCCCTGGACCACCGGCTCCAAGATGACCGCGGCCAAATCGGAATGGTGCTCCGCGAATTGCGCCTCCAAATCCGCGGCGTACTGCTCGTCCCACGGGTCCGCGTATTTGCAGCCCGGGCGTTCCGTGAACACGTACTTCGGCAGCAGCGACCCGAACATGTGGTGCATCCCTGTGATCACCGAGCACGCGACCGGCAAAGAGACAAACGGACTGCAGCAGGGCACATTGAGGAGGGTGTGCCATAAACGCTGAGTGAGTATGCCGGTTGGGACTTCCGGGTGGTACTTTTTTTTGGGGGGGGGGGGCTGAAATATTACTGCTTTTCCGGAAGTTGGCAGCGCCAATCGGCTTCTGGCCACTCACGAAGATCCACCAATGCCGCCGGATCCGTCTCGCCATCGAGGGTGGGTCGTGGCACCAACACATTGAAGGGTCCACACGGCAGCACTCTTCAGGGCGGCGCCCAAACACTCTTCCCCGGCGGAGTGCCTCGCGGCTCCGCAAGGCCGCAAAATGGCACATGGGGAGGGGGACAGGCCTCCCTCAACGGGCACAGCAAACCCCTGCTCACGTTCGTCGGAACAAACCGGGTCATTGCGGAAGGTTGCGCACCGGATGGTCACGAGTTCTGATGGAGGTACGGACTACCACGTGGGGGCTGCCTCTCCCTTGAGGCGTTTGTTCTGTGACCCCCGTGTCTCTCATGGAGTCACGCCTCACACAACAAACGAGCACACGACGCCGGTGGAGAAGGCACTCCGTGCACTGCACGCAGCGAAGCTTCAGATCATCCGTCTGAAGCGTGTCGGTGTTGAAGAGAAGACACATGACCCTGCACCCGCTGGCGGTACTTCAGGAACGAAAAATGTTGGCCATCAACCGCCGGCGGTCGGCGGTTATCCGCCAGCCCAGAGGGCTGTCCTGAAGGGGGTGGTCTTGGTGGAAATACAACAAAAATCTGGTTGTCAAAGGATTCCTCTGCGGATCACCGACTGGTCGACGTCAGTGACGCGCTGCACTTCCCGCTCGTGTGCCCGTGTGGTGCTCGTGCAGTGTGCCCCCTGTGCCCGAGGCCAGGCTTTCACCAGCAGTTCTGCACTGGAGCTCTTCGGATCCTGCAGCCCGAGCGCGCCGCGGCGAGGGGGGGATGAGACCTAACTCAGGTGAGTGAGGGGAGGATGGGGAATGGGGGCTGGGGGCGGGGCTCATTCAGGCTATTGCTTAAGGACCCAAGGAGAACCCCCCCTCCCCTGTTCCAGAGGCCCCCAGGTCAGAGGCAAAAAAAAGTTTGTGTACCTAAAATCGGCCTCAAATTTCCGGTCCATTTGATAAATTTCGTTTTTTGCCGAAGGAAAAGTTTTCTGATGTGGGTGGGTGGGTGGGTCGGCCGGGGCTGGCCAGGGCCCCAAACAACCCCCCCTATGCAATAGCCCGGGCTCATTCGTGGGCCCGTCGGTGCGCAAGGGGCCCTGGGTGGGTGCGACCTGTGACCGGGTCGCACACCGACATGGTGTGGAACGTGTCACCGTGGTACCCGCCTCGGGGCGTCAGGAACTTGCGCTTGCGGGGCTCCCCGATCGAGTACCAATACTGAAGGGCCTGCTTCATGGCGACCTCCACAGCAACGGAGCCCGAATCGGAGATGAACACTTTGGTGAGGGGGGCCGGCGTCAGGTCCACCAGCGCTTTCGACAAAGCGGCAGCGGGTTCATGGGTGATGCCGCCGAACATGACGTGGGCCTGGCATACGTGCGGACAGAGCTTATGGGGCCAAAGTGACGGGGGGCGTTAGGCAGGAAACTTGGGAGACTCGGATTTTGGGAAGTGCAAAATCCGGAGTGGAACGCTTGGGCAACTCGCTTCTCGCGTGTCACTGGAACTGTTTGGGGGAGACGGACACACCCCAGCACACCACAGCAGCACCGCATCCCGTGCAGCACAACATGACACACCACAGCACACCACAGCACACCTCCGCAAAGCACAGCACACCCAAGTCACACTCTGCGAAATGAGATATCCTCTCGACTCTGGGCGAGGGCATATCAACGCCACCAGTGCGGAGTGCCCACGGGCAAAGATGCATTAGAATGGACCTCAGAGGCAGCCCCAGAAGCGGTTAGATCGGCGGTTGGAGGAGGTTGCCAAAGCAGTCCCGAGGCTTCTCTCTGAGGGCGTGGGATTCACAACGCAGGGGCCGGCCAGACAGAGGGGTGCCGGATTTCACCCTCGCCGCCTAATTTCGAGGAGACTGCGGCGACACAGACTGACGCTACAGTGCAAATATGGCCTGGTCCATCGCCTGTCTGTGTTAGTTTTCCTTGAGCAAGTATGTTAGTTTGGAGACAGATGAGATTTCGAATGCCCTTTTGCCACGGCAAAGGCCATGTTGGCCTGACTGCAACTGGGGAGCCCGGGCTGCAGGGTCCAGCGGTTGCCATCGCTGTTGGGGTCATTGCAGTGGGAGCCCAGGGTGGGGGTTGAGGCCTCAGTCGGCTGAGGCCCTCGCTTGGTCGCTTTGGGGTCAAGGGGGTGCAACGGTGCACATGACGGGGTGATGGAGGCCCTTGCGCAGGTGTTTGGCCACACTTTGTTACCTTTGGTCCCGGTGCGAGCCTATGTGGCCTGGCGGCTTACGGAGGTGCAGGGTTCTATCGGATTCGAACGATTGGGTGCAGAATTGGTCCCCTGTTTGTTTGGGGCACTCGGCTTTTCTGTGTCCCTGTATTTGTTTCGTTGCGGCAGGATGTCCCACTGGTGCTTGCATTGTCAAATTGCTGCCAGTGGAGCTGGCGGTTTGGGGGGGAATGTCCCGTGCAGACACTGCACTTTCTGGAAAGAACGGCTGCGGTGGTGCACCCGTGGGCAGGGATGCATTGGAAAAGGGGGGGGGGGTAACCCCCCCCCCTTTGCAGGGTGCCCAGCCTATGGCCGGCTGGTATCTCCTTGATGGCAAGTGCCAGCGTCAATGGCATTTGTAACCGACAGTAACCGCCCCCAACAGGGATTCATCTCCTGGGGGGGGGGTCGATACGACCCTCTGGCTAGATCCCCCCCCCAAAAAGGCTCAATTGACGGGACCCAAAAATCCTACCGAGACTGACCACGGGGCCCCAGAGGTGACCCGGACCCAACATTCGGCAAAAAAATGCAAATGGGATTTTTGGAATCAGCGTGTTGAGGGGGCCAGAAGAGTCATCTTTTGCCATGTATTTGGTGAAAAAAAAATTGACCATTTTCAACGCTCAAAAAGTTTTCGGCCCCTTCAGCGCCAGAGTTCATAATAACTGATTCATGGTCCTGTCAATTGAGCCCTTTTCCCAAACCACCCCCCCTCCCAATTTTGCCCCCCTAACCAGGAGTTGAAAACCCGACTTCCCCTGTTGAACGAACGCAAGCTGCACACAGGCGTCAGCAATCCATAAAACAGAGGGCAGGCTCATCAGTGGCCGTGTTGGACCATAGGCACCTTTCTGTCACAAAAGAGGGGTGGCTTGTGGCAGGGCACAGACCGGGGGCGGTATCGACTCATGCCGCCGCCCTGTTGACCTCGATTACCCCGAAGTCCATTGCTTGAGCCACAGCAGGGCACCTGACACGCGACTGGTACTGCCTCGTTCCCTTCCTGCGGCAAAACTAAACTCAGGTGCATCAACGTCACGTACTGAAGGGAGGGGCAAAAAACAGGCAGGACAGTAGAAAGCATCCCAGATATATCATCCCCAGCCCCGAATCGCAGGAAAAAACAACCAGAAAAGGGAACCGCCAAATTCCACGGGTTCAAAAGTTGCGGAAACAACACCTTTTGCTCCTACGACACGGGCAGGGCTGTTGCAAGGGGGGGCTTTCCTTACCAGCCCGGCTCAGACAACGGGTTAACAGGCATCCCGTCTCTCCACCCTCACCTTCTCAGGGGAAGGACCATTTTCTTCAGCTGCCGCTCCACGGCGCTGTTGAGGCGCGGGTGATTGTACCCGTGTATCGCTGTCCACCAGGACGACATCCCGTCGATCAGCTGCCGCCCGTCCGCCAGCTCCAGCCTCACCCCTGACGCGCCCACCACTTCGTAAGTGGGGAGGGGCTTGGTCAGGGACGTGTAGGGGTGCCAGACGTGGTAGCGGTCGAATTCCCGCAGCTCAGGGCTGAGCCCCGACGACGGCTTGTGGAGGCTGCCCTGTGAAGCGGGTCCGGACGTCGAAGCTGGAGGGCGTCCCCAGTCTTGGGCCTCACTGGGACTTGCAGAGGACGCGGGGCTGGCGTAAGAGGGGCTGCTACTGGACCGGGGTGTGCCCAGGAAAGCCGCAGTGTGCGAGAGTGGGCGCCTGGCCCGGCAAACGAGGCGCGCGCCGTGCGGCGCAAAGCGCCTGCATTGCATCAGTGGCAACAGAGTGGAACGACAAGAGACCCTTTGCAGGAAGTCGCGCGTGCATTGGTCGCGCGTGCATTGGTCGCGGGTGCATACGGGCGCCGTATTGCAAACCTGTCAACTTGAGGTACCACGCACACCCTTCGTCCCAAATGCCTCAGTTTTGGTCCCACAGATGTCACAGTGACCTCCACATGCACCAAACGTCGTCTGAAAGCCGACGGTGCCGTTTGACCAGAGGGTCGGCAGCATACCAATGAACCCAAGGGTGCTGCCCTTCAGCAGAAAATGTAGGGCCGGGAGGCGGTCCGATGGCAGTTGGCGGCTTCCTTGCAAATTTGGTGGCCCAGACAATGGTCAACAAGACGGTTTTCCCAACGCATTGCAAAAGGCATCCCTGATGTTTAACGGGGGAGGAAGCATCGACAACTGCTGCCTTGCGTTTGACCTCCTGCGTGTCTGTCAGCTCCTCCTTGAAATTTCCTCACTCCAGCACAAACTTGACCACGATTACATAAAGGAAAAAATTGAGCATTTGGCAAAATCGGATTCAATCAGGGGCGTCCCCGAAACTCCCCCCAAAATGGTGAAGCATGTTCCAGAATTGAGGAACAGATGGTAAACGCAAGGGTCCAAATAATATTATGGGGAACGCACTTTCATTGTTATCTGATGATGATCCATCCGCATCTCAAGTGTCGTGAAAAATTGCGGGGGGGGGGGGGTCGCTGTTTTCAGTCCCCCCCAACGCGGTGAAACGCCAAATGGCCACTGCAGGTTGGGGGGGCGGGGGGGCGTGCACATGACCGCAGAGGTACGTGTTTGGGTGAGTATTGCCCGCCACCTGCAGGCCATGCATATTCAACAACAGCCCAGGGGACTAGGCACAAAGCGGCGCAGGTTCCGGAGGTCCAACCTTATTCTGTAGTGAACACAAGCCTTTTCTTAGCAACGGGGGAGGGAGGCGGTGGGGGGGGGGGGCGTGAATGCAAAACTGCTGCAGTTTCTTCATGTGGCAATACGATGCATTCAGCATGGCTGAGGAATGATTTAAGTATCTTGTGCCCCCCCCCTCCCCAAGGGGCTCCGTTGACACAACCAAAACACGTTCGGACCTACAGAGGGTCGGAATGTACAATGGCGAGAGGCCAAAAGGCGCCGCCAAAAGCAAGCAAACCAACACCATGGCCTCGTGCCAACCCCCCCCCCCAAGGCTATCCCCATCCCTACCCCATACTATTGCTGAAACATAGTACGGGCGAGTGCACATAGTGCACGTGCATGTATGCTTGTAGTGCATATTGACTGCTTTTCCAGGAGACCCCGCTGGACCTTATGTCTGGTTTGCAATTAGGTACTTCCCCCATGTGATAGGCACTGTATGGCACTTTGCGTTTTTTTTATTTTGCGCAAAACAACACCTTGGACCGGGAATTAATTATTTCCGCAAATAATTAGGATTCGCACGGTAGCCCCAAAACTTGGGCTACTGGGTCGTCTGATGGCAGTGATGATTCCTGGGATTGCAGCTGAGAGGGCTGCGACGCTTGGGACGAGTTGTTGAAAAAGCGCGTCATGGACAGTGGCGTCCCTTGACAATGGGGGAAATGCCTACGCGATGCCTCTTGCCCCGGCCATGCAACTTGCCTCGGCAATGCAACTGATAAGACTGTGTGTCAGGTGTAGCTAGAAGTGATAAGCGCTCACCACAGGGACATGTCCACCCATAGGCATCCCGTTGGCCCAATGCGATGTTGATTGCCGAAGACATCTAAAAGGTCTGCGAGGAGAAATAGCAAAAAAACACGTACCATGGAACCCAAATCTTAGTGGATTCTTGTTAACCGGACCTTCTCCCACTCACCCTTTTTTCTCCCTCGCTCCCTGTGCAATAGCCCAAATCCCTCTTTCTTTCCCTCTTTTGTCTTCTCCCTAACGATTGATTGCGGCTCTCTACAACCATGCAAGCATGCAAATAAAATCAAGTTCGCGGCCCCTTACTTTTACCTCAGTAGTAGTTCATGTGCCAATTTCATACAATGTAGCAAAGTGAGGTTACATGCAAGTTTAGGTAGCACACAATACAAAATTCCTCGGGGCGAAAAAAATTTCCACATGGGATGCTAGCCTTTTTTTCGGGGGGTACCCCCGGAGGGGGGGGGGTTCAAAAAATATTCGCACCAATTTTTTTCACCCACCCCCCTGGCTCTTGGCCCCATTCATGGTATGGTGCCTTCAAACCTTGACAATGAAGTATGGGGGCACTTGTTGGTTGGTGGGTGGGTGCATCTTGTCTTCGGACCCCCCTTGCCCCCGTGTGGGTTAGGCTCGCTCTTGTGCCTCTAGCCCCAAAGTGGGTGCCTGTCCTTTTCATTTGCTTCTCTTCCACTGCAAAAACCATGGTGCAAAACACTGTGGTCCAACAGGGCCTCTGTGGTTGGGCCATGGGGCAGAGTGCAATGTCACACTTTGGACCTCTACCTACTCCACTGTTGCAGCACCGAGGTTGCAGGATTCACCCACCTGCTGTGTGGTGCCCACAAGGGCAGTGGCACATGCAACCATCTGCATACCCCACCCCCTTCCACTTGCGCAGGGGTACACTCACTAGAAACCCGTGCTTGTGACCTAGGGGCAGGTCTGTGATGTACATACTTCAGCTTGTCATGCCGCGCACCCGGGGGGTTCAGTGCGGACTCTGTTGGTCTGCTTGTGCCATGAGTGCTCAGAGTACGCCGTGGATCTTGTCTGAAAAAACAAAAAAGGCATTTCATTCTGCGTGTTGCACTGGTCTGTTGACCGGTCATGCCAAAAAAATCCTGATTGGGCCTGCCTGGGGGACGGGGGCGGTACTCCAAAGCGGCCCTGACAAAGCTCAGGGATACCGACGAGACACTGACCAGGGTGTGCCACACACCTAGGGCCTCCTCACATCCATCGCATTCACATACGGAGCAATAAAGCGGGCAGCAAGGCCAAGAACCCAGCACACTGCACCACGTGGCTGTGAATAAGAATGTCCCAAGAGATACAGATGAGAGTCTTTCCAATGACCGCCACTGCTCATGCCCACGTCCTCGTCCCGATCACTCCCTTGGCCACTACCACTGCACCACTGCCCCCATCCCATCCGCTTCCCCATCCCCACTGCCCGTGATACGGTTGGTTGACATGCCCTGCCCCTCTGACACATCCCCCTCTATGAACGCCCCGAGTCGTGTGCGATCCACAGCGCGACCACATTCTGCAACCACGTGGACGCGCCATATCGCCTGATGCTCCACGACTCAGGGCTCTGCCCAGACATGAGGCCCCGATGGTGCCCTGCACCAGAACCAGCGAACGCGCATTGGTGGCGGTGGGACAACGGTCCCCGATCGATGACTGCAGGCGACACACAGCCAGTGGGCGAATGGGGCCGCTGGCGGTTGCACCAAAATATATAACGCGAGGACCACGCCCTGGCGGGGGGTGGCAGGGCGGCAGTACGCGCACAGGACGTAGGCAGCAAGGGCCCACATCCCAACCACTGCGTAAAACCCGGTCCGTCCGGACCCGTTTCCCACACCGTCGCATGCGCTCTGTCCCCACACCCCTCGCCCGGACGCTGTCAGACAGAATTCGCAGACCCCATCCAGAGGCCCATCCCCAGCCTTGGCTCGGCTGTTGCGGTCCCTGCTACCGCTGTTGCACCTGCAGCTCCCCCTGCATGAGTGGTCACGGGTGTCTGGCAGCCTCACTGAGTTTCATTAGGAATCAGCCTCACCAAATGTGCCACTCGGCAACGCCCGCTCCTTCCATACACGGAACGCAGAAGGCACCAGCTGCATCCGGGGCAGAGACAAGAAAGGGCTCGTCAAGGGCCGCATGCCCTCAGCAAACCCACGGGCAACGCAACCATCTCGATTGCAACCACATCCACGGTCCCAAAACCCGCCCAAACAGCGTTCAGCCACGGCGTTGTTTGCGCCACTAGGGACCGGCCTTTGGGTACACAACACAAGCCGTTGGCCGCTGTCCCTTCCGTCGATTCCTTTAGATAAGCCCCCGGCGTCGCCTGCACCCCCCCTCACCCCCGATCCCGTATACCAATGCCAAGGCCCGTGCCTGTGCGCAATCTCTTGCATTGCCGAGGTCTATCCCCAAGCCCAGGCCCGCCCAACCGCATTCTGGGCCCACGGTCCATTACAACTCCGGGGGAGGGGGAGGGTTAAGCCTGCTTTTCAGACCCCCTTCCCCGCCCCATTCATTAGGCTCAAAAGGGCTGGGCCTCCCAAAAGCATCGCAGGACCTCTAAATTGCCCAAAAACGCGATTTTGCGCAAAATGTAGGCAAATTTGGTTCAGTATTCCTCCCCCCCCGAAAATATCCTCCGAACCAATTTCAACGGGGAAAAAGAGGTCTGGCCGCCCCCACTTCAGATTGGCCTGAAAAGGGCCTCTCCCCCCTGCATTGCAGTCCACCACTCCGCGCGGGTACGACTGCGAAGGTGTGACTCCGCCGGGTGTTGCATCCCCTGAATACCGCTTGGGCACCAGGCCCCCCGACCGATCTTGTGCCTGGACACGCGCTTGTGAAGCAAAACCCCTTCCTCTCCTTGTGCAAACAGCGCGAAACGGACCAAAACCGACAGAGCGCATCGACCAGCGCCCGTCGCCCAAGCCAGCGGCAGTTTGCAGAAAGCCGGCGGCGGTTGATGGTTCACGGGCGGTTGACGAGAAACCGACCTCACGCGCCCCCGCCCCCCAGGGGAGCGCCGCATCTCCTGCTCAGGACGGCTGCAACCAACACCCAACACGCCGCACAGCCAACGCCTCTGTCCATCCATTTCCGCTGACACCTCCACGGGCCTCTTTGGTCAAAAGCCCCGTTGGATGGTCTGTCCCTGTCACAAGTGTGAGGCAACGCCCCGCATTCCTCGGACGACCCCCGACAGAAGAACGGAACCGCCATTCCATGAAGTGACGGAAGCCTCTGGGCTGGGGGGACAGGCGCAGGAGTGTCAGTGCAGACTCCCCCCCCCCCGAAAAAAAAAGGTAGACATCCCCGACGACACGGGGCAAGTACTGACGCGGGCTTGCCCTGGGCCGCTTCAGGAGCGTCCGCAGGGGGCGGCATCCCATCCCTGCCCTCTGTAGTGCGTGGGCTGAGTGCAGGGCTCATGCGGCAAACGGAGTTGTGCATCCAGTTCACTTCAGCACATTTCAGGCTTCTGGACAGCGAGTGTAAAGGTCTGTGCCTGCCCGCAGACGAGACCGCCCGCGGCCACGAGCACAAAAAGTGTCCATGGAGCTGGAACGGGTCAGTCCACACCAGAAGACACACTGCGCACAGCGTTTGACTGAGACCAACAATATCCAATAAACCGGGGCAAATAGGGGTAGGGTGGGTAATTGCTTCGCTTGGGTTGTGTCATGGGGGAGGGGGGGGCGGTTCAATGTGAGGGGGGGGTCCCACACCCCCGTCGGGGAGACCAGACGAACGGGTTAGGTGAGTGGTACAGGGCCTCTGGCAGGCGTTTGTCCAGACGGAAATGGGGGCCCTGGTCCAACATATGGCGTGTCCATACGCGGGCCGTGGGGGATGGGCGGCTGTGCCCCAGGTGGCCTGTTTATGGCAGAGGACGAAGGATTCCCGATCCCTGGCGTCTGAGCAGGGGAACGGGGCACCTGGAGCTCTGCAACGGAATGCAACCTGTCACTAGGGGGCGGGGCGAAGGGGCTCTCGGAATACTCAAACCGACAAAAAGAGCGCAGTGATGTGTGGTACGTGTGGTGTGGTGTGTGCGGTGTGCGGCGGGTGTTGGGTGGCGTGTGATGTGTGGCGGCACCGCAGCAGGGCACGTGCGGCGGGACTGCAATTCGCACACGGTCCGAACGATGACCCTGCGCTCGGAGCGCTTCGTCAGAGCGCCCCAAACATTCCCGTCGCCTTCGGCGCCACCATTACTACGGGCGAAGCCCGGCCACCCTTTGCAACTAACTGGGCCCACAGGGCAGGGGTGGTGGTCGCCCGCCCCCCGCCCCCAACGCGTGATATTGGCAGAATGTGGCTCCACGTTCTGGCGCCCGGCTCCAAGACTCATTGTCGCGGGACATCAGAGCCGGCCGGCGCCAAGAATAAAGCCGAAGGCCCCAAACACCGCCCGACAGCCCACGCAGACGCCCTCCCCGGCACCGCCCGCCCCAGCCCTGCCCTCGGCCCCGTTCAAGAAACACGCGTGCGCAGCAGGCCCTCAGCCCGGGATCCGTGGGAACGGCGTCGGCCCGGGCCTGTACCGCGGCTGCCGGTCCATCATCGCGATGACTTCCTTGGGGCTGGGCATGTACAGCGACCCGCGCCCCCCCAGATCGGAGCCAAACTTCACGAACACCTTCTTCTGGGACCTGAGCTTGTACTTGGCCGCAAACACCTGCCACAACGTACAAATGCAATGCTGCACACTCCACCAGGGGGTGCCGTAATGAGAAAAAAAAAACGCCCGGTGGGTAACCGATGGCGGCCGGTGGGTAACCGATGGCGGTTGGTGTGTAACCGATGGCGGTTGGTGGGTAGCCACCAAACATCAGAGAGTGGATGCCATAGTAAAAAAGTAAAAAAAAAAGGGGGGGGGGGGGTCGAGTGTCCTTATGGCACCCCCTGCACTCCACGCGCTGCCTGCGCTCAACCCACAGCGTCTCTTTCGAAGCACATCGGAACGCGAACCAGAACATCCAGACACAGCAACACGGTGCTGCATCGGGGGTGCCTCAGATTCGATCGTGCAGAAGCTCTGCTTACTTCGCGTGCTTTGTTGGAGAAAGTGCTTTGCAACCGTTGATTTCTGTACATATGCGGCCGTCCCTCGAGGAGTCCCTCGCAAGTGGAGCACTGTTGTGTTGCTTGGGAGGGGAACGGCCACGCCTGACAAAAAACACAAACAATGCGGACACAACAGAAATGCCAAGGCCCCTGCCAACAACAAATTTTCAACGCAAACGTCAATGACCGACCGCCACCCTCCCCCCCCCAAAAAAACGAACCCGCCGCGCCAGAATAACACGCACGTTCTGTTCATTCGCAGGCACTCTGAGCAAACTGGACATGATCAGTGGGTTGTCGTCTGAAGCCCCCCCCCCCCCGAAAGGCTGGCACAGACCAGCACGTCGCCCCCACCACCAGGCCTTTGCTTAGTGATACTAGGGGGGCGGGGGGGTCAAATTGGTCCCCCGGGATTTTGGCTGACCCACCCACCCACCCACATCAGAAAATTTTTCCTCAGGAAAAAAATGAAATTTATCAAAGGGGCCCGAACTTGGAGGTCGATTTTAGGTACACAAACTTTTTTTTGGCCTCTGACCCCCCCCCCCCCGGTATAGTATCAACCAGCCACTAAGCAAAGGCCTGCCCACCACCACAGCAAGAAGTTACGTCCCCAACCAGTCGAACGATTACCTTTGCACAGGAGCTGCGGAGGACCCAGAAGATACTCTTGACGGTGTGGCGGTAGTTGTCTGCGAACGAGTAGTACTCCATGATGCCGAAGTAGACATTGTTGTACTTGACTATCATGAGGTCCTTCTCTTGGCTGTAGCCCCGCATGTGTGGCGTCGGCTTCCATTGTCCATCCACGTAGCCCGCCCCTTTCAGCCTCCTCAAGACGTGTTGAATGGGGCAGGTGAGGCGCAGGAACCGATGCCGCCTGCGGTGCGGATGTAGGGGTGATCCGGCGAAAACTTGCAGCAGTGATGAGGAGGGCAAAGAGGGTTGTAGAGCAGGAGAGGGGCTGAGCCCCAAGGGTCTGCGCACCAACAAAGGGCTGGAAACCTCTTCGAGTATAAAATTTGATTTTTGCTCCTGAGGAATGTGGTGTTGGACCCAGCTGGGGGGGGGGAGGTCATGGAGGAGGGGAAGGGGGGGTCCTGCTCCCAATTCCCGTTCCAAAGCGCACATGGGGACGGCTGTATTGGAGGTGGGGTTTGCAGGGATGACGAAGAATGGTAGCGGCGATGGAACAAGGGCCTGCAGGGCTGATAGGCTGAACATCGTGGGTTGATGGAGAGTTGGGGGAGCTTGGGGGAGCACGGCCTTTTCTTTTCTGATAGTACAGCGACAACGGCAGCGGCTCCTTACCCATCAGGCGTGACTCGTGCTGACTGACTGAAATGTCCGGTGTCAAGACCTGCTGGACTGCTGAGTCCGCAGAATCTGTCCAGCACGAGCGAGCGGGAGATACCGCCGTGTCTATGTGTATCCCGGGAAGGGAGAAGCATCCTCTGGCAAAATACCGCCCGGTTCCTTCTTTCCTTATTCTCACATGCGCAGTAGGGCAGGGGCAAGATGGGGCTATGGCTGGGGGGCTGAGGAGCAGGGATGGGGGCACGTTTGCACTCCTGCTCGCCCCACCGATGGTTGTTGTTGGGGTTGTGTGTGCCAGTGGGGCAGGGGGCTACCCTCTGAGCGGACGTCGTGCTACCACCCTACTGCGCCCCTAATGAGCTGGCTTCCATGAGGGGCAACCTGGCCCAGGGAGCACACCTTGACTGACCCCTGAGGGGTCACAGGTGGTGGCTCACAGCCCTGAGCCCCATACCCCCAAGCACTCGGTACTTGGAGTAGACAGTGTCTGCCAACCACAGACCACCTTTGTACTACCCCCCAACCCCATACCTCCATATCCCCCCCCCAATACCCCACCACGCCCGTGCCTCCGAGATAAGGGAAGCGGGGCGATTTCATGCCATATACAGGTGTGCGGGGATGCATGGAGTCCAGCAGTGATGCATTCGAAGAGGGGGAGGTAAGCCCCGCCCCCCTCCTCCAGGGCGCCCAGCCTATGCCCAGCCACTGTCCCCCTGACGCCAAGTGCCGGCCTCAATGGCATTTGTAACCGACAGTAACCGCCCCCAACCGCTTTGGCAACCTCCTCGAGCCGCCTGTCTAACCGCCTCTAGGGCCGCCTCTGAGGTCCCTAGATCCATGCATCCCTGATGATCATGCATAGAATCAAGTTTCAGGGTGCGAGTCTGCATAGCGCATAATTTCCGGCGCGAAACTGTGGGGGCCGGCCGTCATCGAACTGAAAAATCATGGTTTGTGTGAACATTGCTGTCTCTTGGTGGGGAAACGTATCCCCAAGGCGGTACAAAACGCCCGTATTGGATCAGGGCCCATTGCATGGGGGGCAATCAGGCTCAAACCCTGACCCCAACCCCCCCATCGAAAATGTAGGCCCTGTGGGGGTGGGGTGGGGAGGGGGGTGGCTGGTTTTGGTCCAGAGGGGGGGGCACCGGGTCCACGACAAAAAAATGTACCCTTAGGGGGTCCGGTGCTCGGCAGCCATGGGGTGCTGGACGGGGTGGTGGTCAGGGGTCAAGAAAATTTTCATGTTTCTCACACATATTTGGATTCCCCATAAAGGCCTGAGCATTTTGGGGAGACATACATGGGGCCAGACCGGAATTTTACCCACCCACCATATGCTAAATTAAACTTCTAGTGCCTTTGGTGCCAAGTTGGGGCCAAATGTGATCCCGAACTCCTCAACATTTTGGCCACTCCGAGGGGGTGGGGGGGGGGGGGTCTGAGCCAGGCTGTTCCCAATGGCCCGTTGGCGCATTGCTGACTTGTGCGCCACATGAGCAAACGTGCGGTGTCCAAGTGCCAGAGAACCGGGATGAAACAGCACAAGACGTATCCTGAGGGCAAGGGGACAAACCAAGGAAGGCCAACACACGGCACCCTCTGCCAAAACTACAGCCAACACCTCCGGTCCGAACACCTGCGCCTTCCCAATCCTCCGCCACCAAAGACCCCCAAAAAGCGGACCCCAGCCCTGAGGGGACGGGGGGTTGGGGGGGAAATGGCCCAAAAGCGGGTCCCATCGACCTCTTCCCCCACTCGCCCTGGAGGGAGGGGGTGGGTGCCGATGCGACTGCACCGTACAAAGGGGGGGGGGGGGTCTTCAGGCGCTGGACAGCTGTTCATCAACGGCTGTCAGCGCTGCTTGCAGGGCAACGCATGTCAATGGGAAATGGTGTGGCACGCCGACCACCGATGCAGAAGCCCCGGTGCACATCCAAATACCCACGACCTCCGGGGCACTTTGGCTTGATCCCCGGCGCCCGTTGTGTTGCTGTGCTCTGCCTTGGGGTCGGTCCTGGAACGTTGGGGCCGGGCGCCTTTGCCGCTCAAATTGACGGCGTTTCTCAACAGATTTCGCATGACCGGTCGGTGACCTTTGAAGGTTGAAAAATACTGGCAGGCCGTTGGCCAAAGGCGGTTCAAGCTCAACCGCAAGAAGTGGCCGGTAACTGCAAGCGGTTGGCCGGAAGCCACCGGCCGGTGACCGATAGGCGCTGGCGAGCGCGCGGCTTGTTTTATTTTTGGTACAAGAGAGCAAGCCCTGCTCTTGAAAAACGTCGCGTGCGACACACACGACACGCATCGAGAGACACATTGTGCAAAGTGTAGGCCTCAGGGCACCTCTCCCCAAGCTGCTCGATAACCGTGTAGATCAGGGTCCCGAGGAAGAGCGTGCCCTTGTCGCTCCGGATCAGCTGGACGTTCGGGTCGACTTTGAAGGTCTGAATTTTGATGAAATCGTAGCACATCATCTCGATCTCCCGGGCATCACGACCAATACCAGCGAATCCGATGAAGAAGCTGCCGGCGTGCCGGCAGTAGTACAGCCGCCGGTACCCCTCGAAGGTGGGGTCCTTGTGCGGCATGTGCACGGCCTCTTTGCGGAGTTGCCGCGCCAATCGGAAGTCGACGTCCTCGCCCGACACTTTATACTTCTCCAAAGCCGATCGGGCCTTGTCGAGTGCCTCCTGCTTGAAACCGTTGAGCTTCTGCCTTTCGCCGTAATTGTACTTGGGAATGAGCTGCGGAAATGATGGGGCATGGGTGCAGTAGTAATGGGGCATCGGTGCGGGCAGACATAAAAAAGTCATATTTTGGGAGAGAACCCACCCACCGGGGGAGTATCCGCACCGCACGCGCACCGCGCGCGCACCGCGTCAGGTATTTGAACAACTTCTCCAGGAGATGGTCTACGGGGAGAGAAGTTGTAGATGGTACCTGCTGGGCTCTGAGGCGTTACCATTCCCCCTGATTGGCTCTGGATGAAAGGGTCTACGGAACAACCCCAGTACCCGCACCGCGCATGCACCGCGCGCGCACCGCGTCTGATACTCCCCCACCCACTCACCCATCTACCCCGCCCCCTCCGGGGTAGAGTTGACGGGCCAATAAGCTGCTGCCTGTTTGCCAGAAAGGCCAAGTAAGTAGGCCGGTTGGTACTTCCGGATGTGCTCCATTCTTCAAATATGAAGGAGGAGCTTGTGCTCATTGTTCGTCCACAGCCGGCGTTTGGGTGGGGGCGAGTGGAACAGTCATCCCCCTGCTCACAAGTGCTGCCTCTGCCCCCGTGGCGTCCCCTCCACCGCCGGCGCCGGCAGCCTTCGCATTCGGTCGTTCCCAAGACCGTGAAGTTCGGAGGGTGCCCACCACCACAAATGATGTGGGGGGGTGTAACACAGGCCCAGGGGGCTCCGGATCACCGAGTGTTACCCATCGGTGGACACGGGGGGCCTCAGAAGTCAGGGGTACAATCATCTTGGCAGTCCCTCCTGCCTGGCGCACCCGCATGTTCACGGAGGGCCGCCATTGGGCCCAATAATGCCGCAACAACGGCACAATGCTCCGGCGCGAAACCGGAGGACAGCATGGCTTCAGAACGTACTCTCCGAAACACTCTGATGGCATTTGTCATGAGACCCTCAGCGCCTCCTGTCCGCCGGCTTGCGGTCTCCAGTGCTGCCGGGCCGTCCCACTCACCCACTGCTTACTCTGTTCTCATGTGCATGCAGTCAAGGGTCATTCTTTCCATCGCACTCGGAATGCTGTAAAACCAGTTGGCGGGAAAACGGTTGGGGAGCAGGCGGGATGCGGACCCGCCGCTCTGCTCCAGCCGCGCCGGCCTTCCCACGGCCTTCATTGCCAACTCCGGTATTTGCGCGTCCGACGAGCCGTCCCATGCTGCAGTGTTCCGTAGGTTCTGCTCCCTTTCCTCACTGGCCGGGGTAGAGGATTGCCTTGACCAAAGCATCATTGAGTGCAGAGGCAATGGGGCGTGGGTGCACTAGTGATGGGGCATGGGCGCAGGGGCAAGGGGCATGGGTGAAGTGCGGGTGGCGTGCGGGCGGGAGCTCCGGGCCACCCTCCGCCCGGGCGTCCCATCTTCCGTTGCTCGCGTGGCCCAGTGTTGCTCTGGTTCGTATGGAATGGACATCACACCCGAGCCACCCACGGTGACCCATCAGCTGGTTCCCCCCCCCGGGCTCCACGGACAGTCCCTCCAGAACGCGCGACGCCCCCGCCCCCAGCCCCGGGAGGGACCACCAAATGACGTCCCCGCAAACCAAACCCGACCTCTCCACTACAACTCCATTGTGCTCCGTGGTAACCAGAATTTTCTTCGGCGCCCAGGGCGCCCGATCTGATCTCCGGTGCAGCATGACAGGCAATGCAGGGCACCGCCCATCGATGGAGCGTGGCCGCAGGGGCAGTGGAGCCGCGGTCCAGGGGCGATGCAGAAGTGGCGCGGGCGATGGGGCGCGCGTGCGGCGACCACGGGGCGTCGGGGCGTGCGGGCGACGCGATGCGGGTGCGCGGCGGGGACGGAGCACGGGGGTCAGGGGGGGGGACGCGGACCTCACTCTCGACCCACTTGTCAAACTTGTCCAACAGAATGTTCATCAGAATGGGGCCCACGACCGACCCCTCCGGAGTCCCCGGCAGCGACGTCTCCGGCACCTTCCACATATTGAAGTACCCGGCGTCGATCGCCTGGCTGATCAGCGCCAGGAACGCCTCGTCGTCAATGCGCTCGCGGAGCACCGACAGCAGGATGTCCCCGTCCATCTCGTCGAACACGTCGCCAAAGTCCCCCCGAATGTAATGGTCGCACTCCTTGTACCGCATGTCGACGTACATCAGCGTGTCGTGCACCCCCAGCCCCGGCCGGAACCCGAAGCTGTGCTGCGAGAACGTGGGCTCGTAGATGGCCTCCAGGACGCACACCAGCGCGTGCTGGACGACCTAAAAGGAATGGGAATGCGGCGGGGCCGGAGGCCGACACGCATGCGCCCGGCGGGCCCTCTGGGTCCCGGTGGGCCAGGCTCTGCGAGGTGGACTTGCCGAAGGCAATAGAATTCCCCTCTGCATTCCGAGCCTTTTGAATATACACCATGTCATGTCATGTCATGTATTGCCAGCTACCACCGTCCGTCAGCCCGCTATTCAGCGTCCGACGGCAAGACGTCTGGCCGAAACACACACACTCAGAGCCCCAGAGAGGGCACCAGCCGGTAGAGAAGCTACCTGACCCAGACGGGGCTTAAGCTGGGGAACTTGGTATGGCAGTCGTACCTCTGCCTCATCCGGATAGCACCGTCCCCGGGAGGAGCGACAAGTATTGGCTGATCCCGGTGGTGGGGGCCCGCTCCGGCCCATCCGACTCGATTTTGAATATACACCAGCCGGGGGGCAAAATCCCCTTCCTTGCCTTGGCAACTTGCAGCTTTGGGTAGGCGAGGAGGCATTTCTAGTGCCCGTCACTGTTGCATGGCACAATGCCGGGCAAGCGTTGGCCAAACTGCCATTCCCCAATGGCGCAGGTTTTGGGGGGGTCTGGCCTCAAAAGGTCAGGTGTGGACCCGCCACTGTGCTCCAGCCGCGCCTGCCTTCACACGGCCTTCATCGCCAACGCAGCACATTGCGTGTTCGACTCGCCAGCAAACGTTCCATTGGCCCAGGGTTCTCCTCCTGGTCCTCCTGGGCTCAGGGTAGAGGCAAGGACTTCTTGGTTCAGGGCTTTATCGCCGGGTCACGCTTGCTTGGGTGCTGAGTGGGTCATGGCGTCTGTGTTGTGTTGGCCCATGTCTGACTTTAGGGCGTGCTTGCGTGTGCGGGCCCCACTTGGCCACATACCCCCCGCCCCCCTTGCAAACTCCCGGGTTAGCGCGCGACGGTCTCCCGGGTGGGGGGGGGGAGACGGTCGCCAAGTGACGGTCTCCCGGGGGGGGAGGGGGTTGCAAGGGTATTTCAAGGCAAACTGTGGTACCCTCCACTAATGCAAGCAAAGAGAACACGTGTGAAGCGACTTTCGCGTTGATGCCAATGTGCTTTATCCAACACAAATGTTATTGAGGATCCAAAGGAACGGTAAAGAACTTCTGGGTACGAGAATAACACACTTTGAACTGTTGCACATGCTCAGTTTGCATGACAGGCACGTGGTGTGTTGCAAAGCAGGTGTGAAGCAGATGGGCAACACAAACCAGCACAATACAGGTTAACTAGAAAAACATGGAAGTGACGGTCTCCCGGGTGGGGGGGGGGGATTGCAAAGGGGGGGGGGTACCTTGCGCTTGGGGGGTCTGGAGGGGGGTAGGGGTAGGGTCCGGGCGTCGGGTTCTGTATGTACCCCCCGCCCCCCCTGCGGGGGCAACGACATCATGTCCCAGAGCGCCGACCGCACGGTTCCGAAACACTCTCGGACCGGGCGTTGGAAGAAGTGAGGCATGGCGCTGCCCAGGGGCTGACTGCCCGGGAATCCCGACACCCCAGGGGCAGGACCTTGTCCACGGGCCTAATCAGCCCCGGGATCACGAACTTCTCGCCCCTCATCTTCGCCTCCTTCTCAGCGGCCGCCCGCAGGCGGTCCCGGCGCCGCGCCTGCGTGAGGTTCAGGCGCTTCTTCTTCCGCGGCAGCGAGAAGTCGCCGAACTGGTACGTCCCCTCGCGCAGCTGCCGCCCCACTTTCTCGACCACGTTGTCCTTCCCCGGCACCACCAGCGGGTCGCTCTTGTTCTTCAGCCGCTCGCGCTCGACGTCGGTCTTGGGGGTGCGGAGCATCCGCGTGTGCGCGATCGCCAGCGTGTACGAGTCGTACACGATGGGGAGGATGTTGCGGACCTTGCAGCCGGGGTTCTGCCGGCACTGCCACGTCAGCGCCTTCAGCTTCGCGCCTCTCTCGGAGCCCTCGGAGCGCCGACGTCGCCCGCCCCCGGGCCTCCGATCGGCACCTCTCGCGCCCGCGGGCCCCACATCGGGAGACGTGCCAGGCCTCGTCCCGAAGGACGTCATCAGCGCCAGAGGTCCGTCACGAGGCCGCGCCCGGCGGCCCAGCAGGACGCCCCCGACCAATGCCCCCACGAGAACCGCGGCCCAGCGCAGCATGCCCAAGCCGATGCCGGGGGAGGGGGTGGGGGCACGTGGCAGGCCTGCGGGCACGTCCCGCACTGGCACGGCTGGGCCTTGGAACGGGTGTCCTCCCTGAGCCGCACGCGCCAACCGCCGTGCCCGGACCTCGGTCCCCGGCACCGCGGCGCCGGGAGGTACCGGGGTACGGGCCGACGATTCCAGGGGTGAGCCCCGGGATGCCCCGCCGGTGCCGACGCCGACGGGTCTCAACGAGTGGGACACGCCGTGCCTTGGGCCTGTGACGGGGACGGCGTTGGCGCGCACCACCGAAGCAGCAGCTGCTGTGCCGAGGAAGACGGCCAGGGCCACAAAGGCCACGGCGGATGCAAAGCGCAACACGCGGACGGAGGGAACCCCGGCGCCGGGAGTCCACATGTCCCGTAGACGCGCCATGTGGGTGACCTGGAGCAGGGAGATGACGGACCCGAGGTCTGTTCTACCCCATCGAAGAGGCAGAAAACCTGAGCTGCAGTCCTGATTTCCCCTGGTCCGGGGCTACGAGCATGGCAGCAGCAGACCATACATAACCGCTACACGGCCCATACACAACACACGCATGGGGATCACACGCACGGGGATTACATGCCCATTCCATACCCATCCCCCACAATACACACCGCCCCTGCCCCACAATACACACAGCCCATACCCGATGACAGACAACCCACTCTCGCCCCGCCCCCCCCCCCCCTTCCTGTGTGACAGGGCGATGCGTACCAGTGGCCTCTAAGCAGTGCCCATTGCTCCCCCGCCGTGTTGGACACAGTTGGGTCCACTTCGCCCTCGTCCATGCAATCCGCCATCCACCCCGTGCGGTCATTTCTTGGTCAGTGCCGCGCAATAGCTCTGTCAGGTGGCAGCCGTGGGGGCTGGAACCCCCGGGTGGGCCCAGGCCTCGGCCCACTATCGCCACATCCCCGGGACAGCCAAACATCACTGCACCGTGTGCCAATGGGGTTTGCAGATGGGGGCACGAGGTTTTCGACGGCCGTTGGCTGACGTTTGGTCAGACGCGTACCAAACGCTGTGGCACAAAGCAACGGTTTGTTGACAAAAGCAGGTCAAGGAAGGAAATCATTGTAAGGAGCCCAGCCCAGGCTGTCCTTAAGAGTAAAACCAAAAACTGCCGGCCTCCGGTACACCCACGCCTCTGCAGAGCGCCAGTCGGCGAGTCACTGCGGTTGGTCATTGGCCAACCGGCGTCGATTAAGCGCTAACCTCCGTCGGTTGAGTCAACTGCCGTCAGTTCGCCGAATCCTGCCACCAATAACCTCCGGCCACCCTGAGCGGGGGAAATCACATCCCTAAAGGACAGCCCTGGCGTAGCCCATGGGCGTGATGGTGCTTGCCCAGTCCAAGGATTCCCTGCTGGATCACCATTGGATAAGGGTTACCCCCGCCCCCGTGGAAATCCTCCAGAATGCGCGACGGTCCCCTATACCCCCCAGGGAACCGTCACCAAATGACGCCCCCCCCCCCCCCCCGGCCAGGGGGGGGAATGCGCGAGGACCCAAACCGGACCTTTCCACCACAACTCCATTGTACCCAGAGGAATTGTCTTCAGCACCTGTGGCGCCGTGGACTTTTGGGGCAGGTGCCAACGGCTGTGCCAGAGGGCAGGGGGGATTCTCCACAGGGAGGGGGTGGGAGGTACAAATCAGCGCAAATCCCCGTTTAACCAACCCTCCAACCGTACGGGGCAAAATTTTCCACTGTATGGGCCACTGTACGGGGTGGACCGATTTTAGAAAAAACTGCACTATGCCCCTTGGGCTTAGGGCTTCCAACTCTCCAGCGCGTGTCCCAGAGCTTCCTGGGCATATCCCCTGGGTCGCCACTGACCTGCCAGTTCCTGGTACGACTTTCTGTCACCCCTGCGCCTTTCCATCACCCCTACAACCCTCCATCACCCCTAGAAGCCCCTTGAACCCTTACAACTTTCCATCACAATAATAACCCGTTGTAATTGCGATGGGGAGCTATGACGGGGTTGTAGGGGTGATGGGGAGTTGTCAGTGTGATGGGAGGTTTGTAAGTGTGGTGGGGAGTTTTAAGGCTGATGGGAAGTTTTCAGGGTTATGGGGGGTTGTAAGGGAGATGGAGAGTTTTAAAGGTGATGAGGCATGGGGTTTCAGGGGTGATGGGGTATTGTTGGGGCGATGGGGAGTTGCAGGGGTGCAACAGGTGGAAAGTGAGTGCGCTCTCAAACATGCTGTGGGCTATACAATTAACATGTTCATCATTCGGCCATCAGGCTGCACCCTCTAACCCCCCCCCCCTCCCGCCCCCATTCACCAAAATCATTCCGTCAACCAGAAGACCATGTTACTGCGCCAAAAGGTAACTTCAAAGAGGTTGGTAGCACTGAGATGTTCTGGAGACACAGCAGCAGCTGTATCAGGCTAAACGCCTAGTTGCGGTAAAAACACGGTTTTACCTTTAAAAGAGTTTTCCCGCTTCCCTTAATAAGCCCTGTACCAGCGCAGTCACACACACCCTGCAGGGGGAGGCAGTGTATGAGGCATTCAATGTGTTCAACGTGCTGGCCACTTCCAGATATGTATGTTGGGGTAGATTGAGCTCGGTATGGCTGAGTTGATACAACACATGTTGATTTTCATAGTGATAGTGGTCTTTTGTGGTCGCTACCCAAGAATGAGCAGAGACCAGGATCCCAGACCACACCCGACCTCACTCACCAAGCCCCCTCTCTCCGCCACCCATCGCGAAGAGCACCACTAGACCAGGGGTGGGAACTTCACTAAGCAATGGTCTGCGCCGCACCGCAACAGGGAACGGAGATGACATCATCGCCGGCCTGCAGTCCCCACCAGACAACCAGGGGTGATGGGTGGTTGGGATGATGGAAAATGGTAGGGGTGATGGGGGCTTGTGGGGGTGCCCAGATCACCCGTACAACCGGCCATTACCCCTACAACCCCGCATCACAACTCACCATCAGCCTCACAATTCCCCATCAGCCTTAGCCTTTGAACCTGCCCCTGCAACCTCAGAACGCACTCTCGCGGCGTCAAGCAGGGCATTCCTTTCCCCTGTGGGACCTTCTCCCAGTACCTGTACGGCATTTCAGGAGAAGCGGGCCGCTTTTCGTGTCCATCACGATACCACCACGCGATCGGGCAGGAGGGTCTGGGCACTCCATGACAACGAACTCAAGGCCTGTCGTTCATTCGCATTCAGTTTGTCCTCGAGCAGATGGGATGCGAGTCTGACCGCCAGTGTTGATGCTGACTGAAGCGCCTTCCAAAGCTGTCCCCCCCCCCCCCCTCCTCCCAACACACACGGTGCCAGCAATGCGCTCCAAGGGTCACTGTGGGTTCTCCCTGTGGGCCGACGCCCAGCAATTGCTTTGTGTTTGTTGGTATCGGGTTTGCTGCTGCCATCCTTCCGGGGTGTCCCACCCCTGCTCACTACCAGACTACCACACTGATCCCTCTCTCATCCCCCCAGACAGAGACGTGTAGGGTACGGGTTTTACTGAAAAACGCACATCACTTGCACAACAAAATCCGCAGTGAATCAGACATACCACAGGCGTTTCGGCTCGAAAAAACAAAGACACTTAGAGCCACCCTCCCATATGCGAACTGTTTCCCCACACCCCCAAGCCCCCAAAACAAAAGTGGCTGACATACTTTCCCCCCCCCCGCGCGGACGCCTGCCCGCACGGTTGTACCCACAGCAGCTGTCATCGGCCCTCCGACCCTCACGGTCATGGGAATGGCCATGATGCCTCCTTTTCGAACCACAGAATCAGTGCGGGCGACCTTAGGATTGCCCACTTGCTCGGTATCAGTCAGCAAAACTGTCCACCTCACGACACGCCTTGCCTGCACGGCACCCATTGCAGCATTCGACGATATCCCACACTCCACCGTGGGAGCCCCACTGGTCTTCCGATCGCACTACAGGGGGGGGGGGAAATTTTCGCCCGGGGACAATTTCGCAGGGGATAATTTCGCCAGGGGAAAATTTCGCCACCCTTGAAATCCCCAAAGCCCCAAGCAAGCATATGTCTCGCAAAATGTCTCTCAATTTTCGAAAAATGACATGAAATCTGATGCAGACGATCCAGTAACTGGTGCAGAAGGTGCAGGCTTCTTTTTCAAGGCATCAACGGGCACAGGCGCGTTCGTAATCGCGCCTGGCCCTGCTCAGGAAACACAATGCCTGCAGCTGTGGTGAAGGATGCACCTGTTACGCCAAAATTTCGCCAGGGGAAAATTTCGCCACCTTTCTTAACGGCGAAATTTTCCCCGCGAAATTCTCCCCTGGCGAAACCCCCCCCCCCCCTGTACATCCGGTACTGTTGATTTCCGAGGGGCCGGGGACAAGCGAAAGCTCCGTGGTTGAATGCAGGACACCCTGCACAATGCTGCCAAGGCTCGGGGTCCAACGAATCAGCCACTCGGGGGAACGTGAAACGCCCCCCTCGGACTGGGCCCGCTGAGTTGCGTCAAGGTTCTGGTAGAAGTCGACGGAGGACCCTCGCTCCCACAAATGGCACACGTTTCCATAAGATTTGTCTGTTGCCAAAAGGGGGAGCACTGTGGCACAGAGGTACTTCTCGTTACAGCACAGGAACCGGACAGCCGGAAATCGACGGGTCTGGGCCAGCGATTCGGGCTGATTCGACGCAATCATGATTCAGCTGCAACAGTTTGAATGCCAGAGAAATGCTACGTAAAACAGCCGTGGTCGGATATACACAAGCGGCAGACATGTGATCCTTCTGTACATCGGGCTGATTCGGGGAATCCGCGTCCCCGAAACGGGGGGGGCAGGGGGGGGGCGGGGGCTGGAGGGACTTTCAATATGTCAGAGTGGGACAGTTGTCCCTCTACTCACACGTGCTGCCCTGCCCCTTAGCGTCCCTCCCACGCCGGCGCCGGCGATGCTTCACAGTCAGGCATTCCCAAGACAGTGAAGTTTGGAGGGTGCACACCACCACATCTGATGTGGGAACTGTACCAGAGGTTTCGGATCACAAAGTGTTCCTCATAGCACTTTCAGGCATTTTGCCATGTTTTGGGAGGGTGTCGCGCGCACACCCAACACCTGCGAACCAAAGACGGCGACACATCCCCGACATCCGAAGGTGCCCCCGCCCCCAGCAGCACAAAAAATCGCAACTCCCGAGCCCCCGGTGTCCGCACGTCAACCATCGGCATGCCCCGCATCGTCCTCGTCGGCGGCCCCGCTGAGGGCCTGCTCAAGCGTCGCCGTCAGCCTGTCAAACTTCTGCTCCATGCGCTGCACCCGCTCGTCCACGTACGCCTCCAGCGCCTCCCGCAGCTGCCGCATCTGCACTGCCACCGCCCGGTCCACCTCCGCCCGGACCATCGCCTGCATCTGCAAAGCGACCCCCGCACCCGCTTGGGGGGGGGCGGCGCCGGGGCTCGGGCCGTCGGCGAAGTCGGCCGCAGGGCCAGTGTGCGCACCGCCGCAGGGGCAGGGCTCAGGGTCCGCTCCAGGTGCCACACCGCCGTCTGTGGGGCGTGTCAGAGCCGCGATGTCGCACGGCCGCACCTGCTCTCCGTCAGCGCCGGGCCCGGGGGTCACAGCACCGGCGGCGGCCATCGTCGTCTGCCCCGCCGGCGGGCCCTGCAGGGCCTGCCCCGCCTGCAGCGCCGCCATCATCTGCAGTACCCCGGCCATCGGAATGCCCGCGCCCCCCATCGGAGGCGCACGGGGCACGGGCGCGGGGGGGCGCGCCGCCGACACGCGGATCTCCACCGAATCGAGCACCACCTCCCGTGCGGCGGGCGGCACGCCGATCAGCTTCAGCTGCAGCACAGCGCACGGGGCCCCGCCCGGCACCAGCAGCCGGCAGACCGGCAGCGGCCGCGCGCCGCTGGCGGCGGTGCCGCAGGAGGCGGTCGTGCCGATGCACTCCCAGTCCCCCGTGACGCCGGGCGGGCGCCCGCTGACCTCGACGTTGCGGGCCGTGCCCACGAACGTGAGGGACAGCAGCTGCATGGGGCCCGGCAGCGGGACCGTGAAGGCGCAGCGCTGCCGCGTGCCGTCCTCGGAGTACCCCGGGGCCAGACATACGGTGCGTCCGAGCGCCTGGGGCCCGGCGGCATCGGAGGGCGGGCCGTCCCGGAGGAGGAAGTGCTCGTGGAGCGCGGTCTGCTGCCCGTCGTGCAGGGGCCATGTGCACTGGATCTCACCGCCCAACATCGGGGCTCGAGCCTGGGGTTCGGTTTGGGGCACGGCACGGGTCAGTAAGGCGGTTGGCGCTGAACTGCCAGCCCAGAGGGCTGTTCTTCAGGGGTGATCCACAGTGAAATGAATGTAATTGTCAAAGGAACCCATGGTCCTGTGTGTGTGGAATGCGCTGTTGCAGGCTATGCTGCGGATGACCAAGTCCTGTGCACTACTCATATGGAATAAATTGGTGCAGATGGAGCAACGCTGATGCCAGGCCTCCTGAGTAGCTGGCACCTAAGTCACCAGCCATTTCCACAGCTTTGTAAAAAACTGGAAAAAAAATTGTAAAAAACTTGTTTAAAAAAAACTGTAAGAAACTTGTAAATAACTGTACAAAGGGTTTTTTGATCCATGCTGTCATTACCTGAATGTTGTTGGATGCTTCTTGATGTTTCTTGCGGGCTTATATTAAGTATTTGGAGGCTTTTGGATGATTTGATGCACCAATTAAGCAAGAAACCATTCACCATCCACCTACATTGCAAACCCTCGTGGACAAGAACAACTACGCGAATGTAGTCTTTGCTATGGCGGAGACACTATTCCCTTAAAACAAAATGACACATGCGCCTGTGTGAGCCATGCTGCATACTACGCTACTTCTCAGAGTGCACCCTCTTCCAGATCGGAAACGACCTTTCCACATCGCATGACATTTGAAGGATGGCCCACATACACCTCGCACACTTGTACAACAGAGGCAGGCCTTCATGCACGCCCTCCCACCAGCCGAGTCTCTTAATCTGCTGTGTGCTAGGTTGCACACTGTCAAGATACAACTTCCACTCCCCACTATGTTCAATTCTGGGGCACAGATTTACAGGGATGACATGAGGATATAATGATGTCATGAGACAAGATCCCAAGTTGTGTTGGGCCCAACACACGTGATTGTTTGGCAACATCCATATGTTCAAATAAATACTTCTTCAACTTCTCCATGGCAGCCGCCATGACCTTCAAGAATTGTGTTTGCGTACCTTGGATGTTATACAAATTGGTACCCGTTGTTGTTTTTTTACGCAACAAATTGTCTGCTTGGAGCCTTAATGTCTTTGTATTGCACACAGCTCAGAGGGTGGAAAAAAAACAGAGCGAGCAATCGTTTGTAGATGCAGTGCATATGTGGCTTTGGCCTCATTTGCATCTCAGGTGTACTAAAGGTTTCAACCACTGCAACCTCCAGGACATCTAACCAATGGAACATCTCTTTTGCATGCTCAGCAACACAAGTGGCTTGCAATTGCACCAAACGGCTGTTTCCTTGCAGCCAGGTATGCAAATCAACAACTGAGGCAGGGCAATTGGGTACCAGCAGCAAGGCACCACAACAATGTTTGCAGGGTATTCAAAGAAAAGCCAGCACGCTTCTTCAAGGGCATCCCATCAGCATTCTGCAATTTCAGGGATTACTATCATGCATGATGATGATGCAGAACCCTGGCGCCGATCAGGTGTCTAAGATACTTGCAATGAAAACACGTGAATCTCTCAATTGCATTGTGGGGTCTGTGCACAAGAAAAAGCACCTCGGAGACTTGGGTCAAGATTGACCCACGGCTGTCCCCCATGCAGGTAGGGTTGCTAGGTCCACGGGCAGATCAAAACTTGGGTACTACCAACAATACAAGAACTCTATTTTGAAGCTTTTTCCCCCACAGTATGCAACTTCTAAAGCAAACATGGGGTCCAAATGTGAGGTTGTACATTTGTCCCCTGTGGACAAACCTTCAAGATACCAGTACCTCCAAGGTAGACGTATACGGGAACCCCTTTTAGGTGTGTCTGCAGCCCAGAGGAGTTGCACTAGCACATTGGGAACTGTGAACCCGCGAACTGCCACCTGGGCGGGCGAACCGCCACCCTGGCGCGCCAACAGCCACCCAGGCGCGCAACCCGCCACGTGGGAGGGCGAACCGCCACCAGGGCGCGTGAACCGCCACTAGGGCGCGCGTACCGCCACCAGGGCGCACGTACCGCCATTTCGGCGCGCCAACCGCCACCTCGGCGCGCGAACCGCCACCACCCCCCCACCTCCAGAGAAGACGATGACCATGAAGCATTGTTTTATGCCAATTGTGTGTGCACTGTGGTGATGATGTATCTGAATGTGGCACTTGCCGTTTGAATATGTGCAAAGCATGCGAAAGCAGGCCGCACCAACTGGAATTCCCGAAATAAATGCCTTAAAAAGGGAGGGCGGGGTTTGGGTGGAAAGAACGGGTGTTGGATTGCTAAGGGGAACCGGAAGCTGATCGGAGGGAAGCTGACGGCGGTCTGCGAGTGTCTGTTGGCGGTTAGATGGTAAGCGTCGGCGGCTGAAGGATAATAGCCAAGGGCTGAACGGTTGCCAGCGCGGTCCCTGGCGCCGGTAGCGCCGGTACTTAAGAGAAATCTGTGCGACACAAAACCGGCCCGCTGTCCCTCCCAAACCCTATTAGCCCCGTTGGTGATCGGTATGTTTACTGGGGCTCGAGGACCTGTGTCTCCTTCTTATCTTTCTCCATCTCCGTCAACCCGTTATTCGCCTCCTCCGTCTCTTGAACTCGCTCCATGCGTTTTCCATGGGTTTGATCCATGAGTATCCCACCCCCTCTTCCCCTCTCCCTTTCGCCGTTCCTCTCCGTATCGCCCCGCAGTCTTCTTCTCCCTCTCTCCTCCTCTGCCTCCCGCTTCCCAGCGTCCAACAAGGGCGCAGGATGATCCGAGGAGACGGGCTAGAAGAAGCACAGAAGGGGGGTGATTGGGTGACGCGCAATGTTGTTCAATCCGAAGCGCGCGTCCAACATCTTCATGGTGAGTGCTGGTACGGACTTTCCAGCGCTTTCTTCGGGAGTGTGCTACACTAGGCCCCCTCCTGTGCGTCTCTGATGCCATCAAAGCAATGGGCATTCGTGGACTAGGTCACAAAAAGAAATGTGGGTCTTGAGGAGACCCATTCAACCCATTCGCCAAAACCCTCATGGAACACACCTTGCAAGACAAAGTGGCATCCCGTTCCCTCTTTGGCGTCATTGTGAGCTGTCACCCAATTCCCCTATTGAAATTGTTTCGGATGTTCGGACAGGTGCGGCGTTTATGTTGGTGGGGCCAATTTCGCCGAATCTCCGTTCACTCTGAGTCATATCAGATCGCGCATAATCGTTCGCGAGACTTATGGCATTGTCCCACCCAAGACCTTCCGCTCGCTCTCGTCAACCGACAGGCAAAGTGCTTGACCGCGCCGTGCGATCGGGTCCCCCAAATCACTGCGCTTTTGGGAGCAAAAAGCCACGGCCGCATGAAACACATTTCACACAATTCAATTGAATGACCCACAAAGTGCTTCTGCGTCTCTGGGGCTTTCGATTGCCGGGGGAGGGGGAGGGGGGCGACAGAGCCCCCTGGCCGGACAACCCCTCCAAAAATGCGGGCCCCATTGACTGGACCCCCCAAAAGTCCCCCAGGGCGGCCCGGAGGTGACCCAGACCCCAAACATCAGAAACAGTGCCAATGATGTTGTCGGACGAGGGAGTCCAGGAACGTCATCATTTGTCTGGGATTCAGTGAAAACCATTTTGAACATGTTCGACCCAGAAAAATGTCTCAGGTGCCTTCCGCGCCAGACATCACAGTGCCGAATCGATGGTCCCGTGAATGCCCAGCCAAGACTACCCCCCCCCCCCGGGAAACGAAAATCCGACTTCCCCTGCGCATGTGTCATTCCGTTGAACCAGCACCATAAACCCCCCTCGTAGGGCCAAAAGACGAGGCCCGTCGGACATAGCGCCACCGGGTCATTCAATCATAGCACAAACTGGGAAGTGCAGCAAACCGAAAGGGACTGTACCGCTGTGCTGCTGAGCAACGCTTCCTTAAATCGGCAGGCGCCGGGCTGTCTGGGGCACAGGGGAAGGGGGCTACCGCCCCCCTGCAACACGAAACCTGCAGCGTTCTTTGCGTCGTAGGCAATTACAGCTCCGAGGGGGGAAGAGACGTCCTACACAGAGCTGTCCCTCAGAGTACACCAAAAAAAAAAACAACTTCTGAGGTCTGGTGCACCCAGCGCCGCGGTGGGAAGATCGCAGACGCTGATTGAGGGGCAACCGACGGCGTTGGAGGGTAACCGACGGCAGTTGCACGGTGTCGGTGGCGGTCCCTAACGGCCACACTGAACAGAACTCAAAAGTATGCCTCCTGAAGGACCCCCCCCCGGTCCTGCACGAGCACCAACCGACGGATCCCGGCCCCTGGTCCACAGGCCAGCGCCTTTCCAGCCGCCCCTTGTGGCCTCGAAGCATTCGCTTGACGCAGAAAAAGAGGCCCACCGCCGAAGTGCCCGCGGGGCCCTCCCACGACCAAAACCAAAGGCGCTGCAACGCAGACTTCCACGTCGCGGGTCTCTCTCCAAAACCGGAAGTACGCTGCCCATGAAATGACAATCGGGATCGAGGGCGCACGACCCCACGCCCGAACACGTCCGGGCACGGCTCCGCAGTGCAGGGCCCGCCATCACTGCGCTTCATGTGACATTAGCACCCGCTCCAAATCCTCGAAATTGTGACGGTTGCACAGTTCGCGCAGCAGGGCCACACACGCAGCGTCCACCTGCCGCATGTCCGGCGCAGACGCGGCAGCTACTGATGAGCCCTCCGTGACACCGGGCGAGGGGCCTTCACACGCAAGTGCGACGGCATTGCCCTGCGGGGCGGCAGCAGTCGGTGCTATCCCAAGGATTCCGCACACCATCCGCAGGCGGCCCCGCATCCAGTCAATATCTGCAGCCTCTGTGCATTCCCAGTCAAGCAGCGTACTTAAGCGGAAAAGGATGTGCAGGCGCAGCAGCCCTTTTTGGTTTGACACTCCAGCAGCAGAGGCCAGTGTGGCGGCTTGCGCTTCGATCTGCATCCAGCACGACTCATCAAGACCTGCAGGACATGTGCATCTTGCGCAGAAAGCAAAAGAGAAATACCATGAGAGGGCGATACAGGACGTGGGTGGGGTGGGGGGTGGGGGGGGAGAAAGACAGCAAGGGGGGGGGGGGAGAGAGAGAGAGAGAGAGAGAGAGCAAGGGAGAGAGAAATGTGGGGGGGCGAGGGAGAGGGAGAGGGAGGGGTGGGGGAAGAGAGAGGGGGTGGGGGCGCAGATGCAGAGGCAGTGGCAGAGGCAGACATAGATGCAGATGCAAAGCGAGAGGCACATGCAGAGGCAGAGGTAGAGGCAGAGACAGAGACAAAGGCAGAGGCAAAAGCACAAGCAGGCACAAAGGAAGAGGCAGATGCAGACACAGATGCAAAGTGACAGGCTAGGCTTACAGAGGCAGAGATAGAGGCAGAGATAGAGAACCAATGAATCTCAACACTAGTACGTACCGCATTGGAGCCCTGCAGTGCATATCCAGAGTATATGTCGAGAATTTGTGACTGACTCGCCCCACAGTTGAGGTGATAAGAGCCCAACTGGAATGTGATAGGGTATTATTCAACCTCCCGCAGAGGAAATATCTCCAGCAGCAGGTCCACATTGCCACGACCGCCCAACGGGTACCCCTACAATATGCCTCTGTTGACGCTTGGGGATTCGCTCAGTACTACAAAACCACATGGCATGGCCCAAGTCCCATGGCACTTGGTGGACCTGATGTTCATGTTTCCATGACAACAGCCCAAGAACCGCGTACCATGGGTGGTGAGTACATCTCCCAGCATGGCCCAAGACAAGCAAGTATGCTAGTTCGGCCCCAACCACATTGATTGTGGCCTTGTTCGGCAGACAAGGTTCACCCATGGTGTTGTATCCTTTTGTTTAGATCAAATCAGTTTGAGGTGGTTGTGGGCCCAAGGGCAGCTGCGTAGCTGAAAGTGCTGATGGGGACCGTGTCGAGTTGAAGGGCACTCTGGCAAAATCCTTGAGAGCCGGGTGAGGAACACTCCTAATCTGGGCCAGAACAGAGGTCAAACTAACTCCCCTCTTCCGACAGTCAATGGCTTCTACCAGGTCAATGCAGGTTCATTCCAGCAAAGCCGGGGCCACCAACTAGCAGCAGCAATGTGTGCAAGGGGACAATCGCAACCAACGATTGCCTAGCATACTACTCTCTGAGGTTTTTTTGAAACCATGCATTGGTCCGGGTTGGGGGTCCTGAGAAGGGCAGGGGGGGGGCCTGTGCGGAGCAACACGTCAGCCCCCCCTCCCCCCCCCTGGCTTCAACAGCATGCAAGAGACTGGGTGTACAGGAGGCATCGGGCCAGGAGCGGTCGCTCAGACAGTACAAAGTAGCAATGCAATGAACCCCGCACGGTTCCTCCCCCTCGGGCTGTCGGTACGAAACCGACAATCAAACTGTCGTGTGTCACCTGTTGCTTTGCGGCAGTCCTGTGCCCACTGTAATGTGACGATGGCGGTTGTACGCCAGCCGGTCATCCCTGACGTTGTGCAGAAATGCTGTCACATCATGCCATTTCGGGTCAGGACGCCCCTGTAATTGGTCTCCATCCCCGGTTTTACACCCAATGGGGAGCCTTTTGGACCTCTTGGCATGAACCAAGGGTGGACAAGTATGCAATGCGCCATCAGAGTATAGGGGACGAAGGGAAAGACTTTGTGGGGGGGGGGGGGGGGGCGAAGACACAAAGTGAGAGGCACATGCACATGCAGAGGTCTAGACAAAGGCAGAGCCAAAGGGATAAGCAGACGCAGGCGAATGCAGAAGTGAGGGTGAGGGAGAGAGGTTGAGAAGTGAGGCGAAGAGAGGCAGAGACAGAGACAGCGGAAACACAGACAGACGCGAAGCTAGAGATGGTAACAGAAGCGGTGTGTGACGATCCCATTCAAAATCCCGGCAAGTTATCCAACGTTTGCATCCGCATGAAACACGTGGCGGCCGACAGGGGCGAGGTTTTCCATGAAAGTCACACTGCCACGGGAGCAATATGAACCGGTCTGGGCATCGGGTGTCAAATTGGACGCCGTTTCAAAGAGGCAAATGACATCCAATGTACATTATGATTGGCCTATGGAGGAGGGGAGGAAAACATTTACTTTCTGACGCTGCTCATGCACGCCGCCTGTTGCCCCTTGTCCCTCATGACGTCTATTACTGATGCCGCTGCCGCACACTTTATACGCCGTCTTGCCCAAGACTGTGAAGTCTTTTTTTGCGGGGGGGGGGGGGGGCACATCCACAAGGGCATAGGGGGCGGCTGGTGCATAACCCCAATAAAAAAGGGCACCATTTTCAAGTGAGGGCAGACCTGTGTGGCCAGCAGACACACAGTGTGGACAGCGCCTCCGGAAGCGTGGACTGGAAGACGTATTCAACAACGCCGGCCACCAAGGGCTCTGGGCCCCGCTTCACTCCAAAGCACGTGACCGCAGCACATTAGTGTCTTGTGTCACCGTGAAATTTGGGGGTTTGGGCGGAGGACAAACAAGCGACGAGGGCTACCTGGTCCAACCAAAGGCCCTGCCACAGACTCCTCCGGTGGGGCACACTCCTCCGCCATCTGCACTGCACCGCCGTCTGACATGTGCACATCCCGAGAGCCCGCCACGTCACTTGGCCCTCCGTCTGCCGTGCAGGCCGCCCCCGGATCCGCTTTTGTGTCCGCCTCAGCACTGTTCAGATCCTCGTCCACACTGGCACTCGCGCCTTCATTGGGGGCGGCCACCGCGGGAGCGTTCGTGTCGCCCGGGGTCTTGCCAGGGGCCTGCGCGGCCGCCACACGGCACAACTGGCGGCACCACGAGCCCAGGCCGGCGTACCGCTCTCGAGCAGCGGCTCCAGCATTTGACCGTGCCTCCTCGACCCACACAAGTCCGCTCCTGCACGGCACAGCGTAGGCGCAGGGCGGGTGGGAAATTGCCCCGAGGGGGGGGGGGGGTCGTATGAGCCCCGTTTTCAAGATACCCCCCCCGGAAGGGGGGGGGGGGGGCTCTTCTGTCAGGCCATTACGGGGGCAGACGGTCCGCATCGGACCGACATGGGGACCAAAAACCAAAACAAAATGAAAATGACATTTTGGGAATCAGCGCCTCGAGGGGGGGGGGTCAGAAAAGCGGTCATTTGCCCCCCTTTTGATGAAAAGGATTGCAAAAACTTTTTGCCAAACATGACAGAAGAGCCCCTTTTCCAGCCCCCCCCCCCTTCCGGGGGGTCGTGGGGGCTCATACCGCCCCTTCCCGCCTTGGGGCAACATTCCACCCGCCCAGGCCTCGTCCTTGGGCACCCGCAGATCATGGCAGAGTGCTGGCAGTTGATATTCCACCGACGCCCGGCGACATGCGTCGGGTCTCGGCATCCGCTTCAGTCACCACCTCAGAAGTCACTCAGTAGTCCCTTCCGTAGTCACTTCACGTTCACTAGTGAATGCCACAGACACTTTAGTCAAGGCAGCAGTGCAGCTACTTCACGCCTGGTGCCCGTGGGGGGGGGGGGGGGCGATGAAGGCAGAGTAAATTTGCCGTTTGGTACTTCCGGGTGTACACACCGGGTGTGAGTTGATAGAAAAAGGTTTCACGTTGCTTGCTACGAGCTACTGGGGAAAAGTACTGTGACTCGATGGAAGTGGGACAGCTGTCCCTCTGCTTACAACTGCTGCTTCCCGCGACTTCGTGTCAAGGGTGGACCGGATCTACGGATGCAGGCTAACAGGGTCACAGCTCCTTCCCCCAGGTTGTGCCAGGTCAGCCATACGTTAGCACACAGGTTGCACGGTGTGGCCAGGGGGGGCGTGGGCAAGGGGGGCGGCCTGTTCAAATTCTAGACTCCAACCGGGTGCAAAAACTTTTGGGGGTCTGGAGGGGGGGGGGGGAGGTGGGTCGGCCGGTCAGCCGCCGGGGTCCCTAGAGGGGGGTCAGTGGGTACCCCAACATACGTACCTCAAAATGATCCCCATGACGCGCTGATCAATTTGAACATACACAAATGGGGTAAAAAATTTTTCAGAAAAAATTTGCCCATTGGCTCAGGCTCCTATCAGCCAAGGTCAGACCTGGAGGTCAGGTCAGGGGTCAAAAAAAAATCTGTGTTTTTCAAAAATTTTGAATTCTAAAATTCTGAGTATATTGAGTATAGACAAAAAGGGTGGAAAAAAATATACCCCCTCAGGAAGGGCAAAAAAAAAAAAAATTCGGCGCCTTTGGCGCCGACCCTTTCCCCCAAAATCTCAAATTGGAGAAAAACGGGTTTGAAAACTTTGGGGAGGTCTGGAGGGGGGGGGGGGTCTGGAATTCGAACAGGCCGCCCCCCTTGGGCGGGGGATTGTCGTGTGTGTGCGGGAGGGGGGGGGGGGGGGCAATAGGGCCTTTGTGGTCAGTGGAGTTTCCCCCGTCATTGCCATACCCCTCACCCCGTTGCTCTCTCCGAGATCCCCGCCTCAGTGCAGCTCACTGGACCTTCTGAGGCTTGGGGATCGGTGGTTCTGGCTGCCGGTTATGGCGGGTGTGGCAAGCCTCCGCCGATTCCGCCCGCCCCTGTGCCCCCCTTCAGACTTGCAACGACCTCCTGGGCCTGCCCCATTGGCCCCGGGGCATATGCTCCTCGTCGGTGGCCACCCGTACGCAGACGGATTCGATTTGCTGGCAGGCCCCCATCCTGTAGACCCTGTTCCTTTGGTGCCCCAAGGGGCAGCCCCCTGGTGGCGGGTGGGGTGGTCGGTGTGGGGGGGGGGGGGGGGGCATACGGGATTGGCGGCCCACACCCTCCCCATACGGGATTGGCGGCCCACACCCTCCCCATCCCCATCCCTGGGGCACCTCCTCGAAGGCCTGCGCGTGTGGACCTGTCCCACACGGAGGGCTTGGGCTTGCGGCTCTCTACCGCACCGGACCCTGGAGAGCCTCCCTTTCGAACCGACAAGGGAGGGGACAAAAGTCATTTGCGGGGGGGGGGGGGGTTCGTTCCAGCCCTCAAAAGGGGATCTCGTAACAAAACCCCAAATCTGGCGTGGGAGGGCCTGCGAAAAAGGCGGGCTGGGGCACCCCAACAGGTTTGAGTAAAAAAGCATCCCCCTATTCACTGATCCTTTTGAAGTATGAAGAAGAAGAAGGTTCTGGATCATCCTGCATGTTTTTCACTACCAACCCCCCTCCCGCCGCCCGCTGTGAGAAGGAGACACAAAGCACTCACGAGGAAATGATCGGTAGGCGCAGCTCATTCGTGACACTGTGGCGTGACACTAGCACCTTCTGCTGTAACACAGAAGCTGTCCCGGATGCAGTCCGTATGATTGGGGCAGAGCCACATTGTCACACAGCGCCCTGGTCGTAACAACACGCCAAAGCGGCGGAAGAAGGCTGGTGTACAGTTGTCCTGCTACTGTCCAAACCCCCGTCCTGCCTGTTCGTCCGCATGTAATGCCACTGCTGTCCGTGGAACGCCAAGTGCTGTCTGCCCACTGCGCAATGCGAGGGTTCAATCTTACAGCAACACCGAGGTCGGCCACAATGCACAGCGCAACGACACCTGAGTAAGTGCCCCAAAAATGTGTCCGGCGAATCCTTCAAAATTGCGCTGAGCAGAGCACGTGTCACATGCAGCGCACTAACCGTTGCAGGTGTCGTAGCATAGCCCCTGAGTCATGTTGCAGCATGTGCAGGGTGGTACTGTGACATTGTGAGCAGAGGTGGGGAGGAAAGCGTAGCTCAATTGTGGAAATAAGCGTAAGTCGCTTTTTTTTTTTGGCGTAAGTCGCGTAAAAAAAAAGTTTACACGACTTACACCAAAAAAGAATTAATTTCCGTCGAAAAAAAACGCGACTTACGCCAAAAAAAAAAAGTCGGCGTAAGTCGCGTATGGGGAAAAAAACCCCATTTTTCCAAAAAAAGGCGGGGAAACACAAGAACCACCCAACAACCTATGACTATATTGCTGCCGGTGCCACCGGCTACGAAGCTCAAGCCAGCGATACCACCTAAGTCCGGTCACCTCGGACCAACTACATTCTTCGCATGCAACCATAATGGCGTGGGGCCAACTACAAGAAGTCGGCAAACACACGCTTGTAGATCAAATCAGACCTTGTGTCCGATGCCTTCGGCTTTGCACACGGATTCGTGTTCGGCGCACAAGCGTTACGGATTTCCTTCACAAGCAACTCTTCCAGCTCTCGAATAAATCGTTTGTCGTTCACCAACCGACCCTCTGCGCCCTTTGGGTACGCCTCGGGCACCTCAAAAAGCTCCCCACGGATGAACACTTATGGACGGGCATCATCACTTGTGGGGGGGTTAGAAGAGGAAGTGGACTGCGGGGTTGGTGGAGGGGCCTTAACATTGCCCTTCACTGACTTCCCATCTTGGGGCACGTCCTCGGAGTAGGGGGCCGGGAAGGCAGGGGATTTCTCCCACCGTTGGCTCCAAGGAGGAGGCAGCAATGTTGCCCTCGGGTTCCGAAAGAGGATCCTCTTCATCAAAAAGGAGGGGGAAAGTAGATGGGGGCAGGGACTCAGGGTTGGAGGCTGGGGTAGGAGGAGATTCTCCAGGCTTCTAGCAACTCACCTCCTTCTCCCACCCATTCTCCAGGATGGTGCCGGGGACTCGGACAGGGCAATCTGCATTGATGATGCGCAGTGCGTGGATTGTGAGTCCCTAACCCCAACTCGAGGGGCCACGCAACAAAGCGTGGATCGTGAGTCCCTAACCTCAACTCGAGGGGCCACGCAAAAAAGCGTGGATTGTGAGTCCTTCTCCTTATTTTTATTTTTTCTGGCAGTAGGTTGCGTATCGAAATAAGTATAGGTCGCGTAACCAAAAAAGCGTACCTTACTTTTTTTTGGGAAAAAAGAAGCGTAACTCGCTTATTTATTTATTTATTTGCTGTAGGTCGCGTATAAAAAAAAATAGGTCGCGTAGCGAAAAAAGTGTACCTCGCTTTTTTATTAAAAAAAAAGCGTAACTCGCTTATTTATTTATTTTTTGCCGTAGGTCGCGCATCAAAAAAAGCGTAGGTTGCGTATCAAAAAAAGCATAGCTCGCTTTTTTTGTAAAAAAAAAAGGCGTAAGTCGCGTAACTTTTGTTTTAGGTGTAGGTCGCGTCACAAAAAAAGCGTACGTCGCGTACCATACATTTTCGAGTTTTTTTTTCCCACACTTGACTTACGCCTAAAAAAAAAAATAAATAAGCGACTTACGCTTGACACAGGGGTAGGACCCATTCACGTACAAAACAAACAACCCATGGATGTTTTTGATGCCACACCACTGTTGCGACGAGGGACTCCACACTGACCCGGTTCACCCCGGGGAGGCACTGCGAGCGGCAAACGTGGCCCTTGACAAAGCCCTGGACATAAGGCAGAGAGGGCCCTGAAGCGGATGGCTGACATGGTGCAGCAGCGCAAGGAGGCATCCAAAGCGGCGCCAGACCCTGTTCAAGCGCTGGCACTAGTGGAGAAGGAGGAGACGCAGCAGCAGCTTGTGAAGAACGTCATGTCAGCGATGGTGTTGAAGAAGGAATCTGAGCGAGCTCTTGGTGGCTCTGCTGTTGTGAAGCGAAGTTGCCACACTGTTAGCGGTCGATCGTGAGCAGCACAGCGCGGGGACTGCTCGCTGGGTATCGGGTGTGAGCAGCTTGCTCGCCTTTGGGCTGCAAGGCTTGTGGGCAGACATTGCGGTGTGCCATGTCTGCTCTGTGTCAGGGGGCTGAAGACCAGGCCCCCTGACACTAGGCCCATCACCCCACACAATGTCCATCACCTTGACTTCGCCCATCTTCCTGTGCTTCATTATCACAGGTGGAGTGGGGGGGCGAGGGGCAAATCGATCTATTTTGTGCACCAGCACTTGATCCGGCTGCCTCTCCGTTTTCTTGACTGTTGCTATTGCCTTGTGTTCCTGGTTTTTCAGGGGGGCACCTGATCAAGAGGTTTTGGGAATGCCGCACACCACATACAAGCGTGATTTACTTCAAACGTAGCAGAGTGAGGGAGTGAGTGAGTGAGTGAGTGCGTGCAGGGGATCCCCACCTCAGTAGGTCTATACTCGACTCTTCCGCACTATCTTGGGGCCGGAAGGGTGCATGCGGGGGAGGGGGGGGGGGGGGCTAGTTCCAGGCCACAAAGGGTCAGGTTTGCTTCTTCACAATTAGCTCCAACCGTGCCTACCACGACGGTTTTCATTGCTTTCAGTTCAGTGTACCAGATTCAATCCTCTGAGTTTGCTGTCTGAAATGGCTGGGGTTAGGACGGTGTCCCTATCAGTTGTCGCCTGGTGAGCTGTGGGTAGTGCAAACCCTCAGCTGGGCATACGCACTTGGGCTTAGCCGATCGGCTAGGTCAGGGGGGGGGGGGGGCAGCTGCCGGCCCAGGAGCGGGAGGAAAGAGGGCAAGGCTTAGGGCGTTGACGGATGAGAGCACTCCTGATTGCTGCTGAGGGTCCCCATCCCAGGGGATGCACACATCAGCCGATGCATGTTGGAAAAAAAGAGAGGGGTGGGTCAACACCAAGTTCAGTTTCGTTGACTCTGCCTTCACTCAGCTTCTTCAGAACCCACCGATCACCAGGCGGCTGTGTGATCCGCCAAGAAAATGAGCCAAACCGTGCCACCTACAGGACTGTGTTCAAAGATATGTTGTTCTCTTTTGTGGGACACTGTCCACGGCACCTGGCGACATTTGTTAACCAACAGCAAAACAGAAAATGTCCTGCCATGCAATGTACTGCACATGGAGACATGCCCAAATGGGGAATCAAATCTGGTACCCCAGGGCCTGTGCACAGGGCTTCGGGTCCGAGGCGTTACCCGTCTCGGACTGAGGCAAAGGGGCGCACACCTCACGTCCTCCCAATTCTGCAACGTCTTGTCGTATCGGCGCAGCACAGACAACATTTCCTCGGCACGGGCCCCATCGGACACGGAGCCGCCGCCTACCGGCCCGCACCACGCCGCATAATGCTCATGCCACCAAGTGAACGCTGTGTCAGCGATCCGCAGTACTCGGGGGCTGAGAACACCTACAGTCAGGTCTACTTATGAAGGAACTGCAGGACGTGTCAAAGGGTAGGGTCCAAAGTTGGTGAGCCACAAGAGCCATGAAGGGCAAGGGGTCCAATGTGCCCTCTCAGGCAGGAGCATCAACAGTGTTGAGTGTGGCAGGCAAAGAAAAGAATGCTTTGTGGACCTGACCGAACGTCACAGCGCAAGGATCTCGTGGTCTTTTCTGCGGTTGTAGTCCTACGTGGTTCGTTCCCCCCGTCCCTTGCAGCCCAATCACTTGTCTTTGAAGAATCTCTGCTGGTGTGCGTTGTGGGGGGTGGCACAGATGTCTGCCCTCTGCTCTTGGATGTCATGGACTCCATGTGTATCCCACGCCTCAAGAGTGTGTATCACCTGCGCATACCCCCCACAAAAGTGCCGATCCTGTGCCAGCGGAGATACGCTCTAGGCGCAGTCGCATTGGGCCGCCCGGGCTCATAGGACCGCCCGCTTCACCAACCGATTCCGCATGCCCCCGGCGGCTCGCACCTTCTTTGCCAATGGTCCACGGATCCCCGAGAAAGTCCAGGTGATTCGCTTCTGTGTTGTCTGGGCGCTGGTGTCACGTCTGCCCCCATGCCACTCCGCCTGCGCACGCGACATTCTGTTTTCAAATTTGTGGTGTTGTTCGGTAGAGCACCCGAGCAGCCCCCGGGCACCAGCGAACCTTCATCGATCCCTTCCGGCTCGCCGGGCACCGAGGGTGGCCGGCGGCGGCACCTGGGTCCGGGACGTCCAGTCTGGCTCCCTGCCCCCCCGCCTCCCTCCCTCCTTTTTGGACTCTCAGGGTCCCAAAGGCGCCGAAAATCTTTCAATGACTAGTGCTTGAGACTCGGGGTGCCCCTACACTAACAAAATTCCGTTTTTCATTGACACTGTACATTCTATCATCTTAGCAACATGTGATGGACATGGTGCTGTGTTGCATGCGTCACGTACACTTTTGTGGCAGCCTGCCAAATGTGGAATTTTGCTCCCGGTGCCTTTGGCACCAATGACCAACTCAGGCCCAAGCGACGTGACCTTTGGTATCTAAGTGTGGCCAGGGGGTCTGCATCCCCCGTCCGAAGAGTCAACCCCCCCCTTTGCCATGCCATGCCATGTTCACCCCTTTTCTGTACATTTTGGCCCCATGCATTTCTGCGCTTCCCGTTGCCATGGGTGCTACTTGGGCTGTTGCAAAAAGGTCCCACCCCCTGCTGCGCGTCACACGTGCGACTCCCTCTTGCTGAGAGGAGTTACTGGGTGATTTTCATATTCGAGTGAACTGAGGGCTTCGGTGGATTCCAGTTCGTTTGATGCTTGTGCTGCCTTGGGTGGGCCATTGCATGAATGCTGAGTGACTTTTCAAGACTCTGTTCGCTGGGCAGTGTGGAGTACGCAGTCAAAGTGGTCGTAAAAAAAAAACGACCCTCCCCACACTGTGAGGGGGGAGTGGCAATGCAGACGTCAGGCTGCATCTGGGCTGCATACCCAACAGCTCGAGGTGCCTGACACCCCCTTCCCCCCCCCTCCCTGTCACCTGATCAACATGGGCAGCGCCCTAAGCCAAAGAGACCGGGCCCTGGACCACGTGGGCAGTGCTATGGGCAGTGCAGACCCTCCACACCAGCCGCGCCTACCCCCGCACCCAAGCACAAGCACGGCCCACTCGCATCCCCAAGCAGCAGCCCCAGTCAACTAAATCAGAACGGGCAGTCAGGGATGTGGCGGGAAAGGACAGAGGGAGCAAAGTAGGGGGGGGGGGGGGTGCAATGGGGACGCCGCAAATCCACCCCTCACGGCCCCCGAGACCGGGCACTTGAGGGCATGACCCCGGCCCGAGCCACGGGAAGCGTGAGAAGGCCGGCCTTTGGGCAATACCATGGAGCATACACCGTGCCATACCCTCCACTCCCCTGCCGCCCCCTCCCTCCCCCTCTCGGGCCCATGGGCACTACCACGAGGGCCTGAGGGGTGCTTCCTGGCTCACGATGATTCACATGCACCCCCAATGTCACCAACATCTGACCCAAGCCTGGCCTTAGGCCACCCAGGGGTCACCGGACGTCGCCCCAAGACACAACCCTTCGGCCAACTCGTGCGGGCCCTTGGCGGACAGCCCCTGGCCCCGGTAGCCCCGGCCCCCACCGCAAAAACAAATGAGCTTCGTTCCTCATCGTACAAAAACAACGCTGACTTGGTATGGAGGCTTTGTAGAAGTAGGGCGTTGGCAGGATGGACCTTCAGGCGGAGTCATGGGTCCAACTATTGGAAAACGCGAGGTGCACGCAGGTGGAGCCTTTGGAAAAACTGTCCAAGCAAAGAGCCATGAGGCAAGGATTGCAGCTACTCAAACACAGCAACTTCTTAAAAGGCTGCGAAGAAGGGACGGTGCAATCGGGGTCATGAGGGAAACACGCCTGCGCTTGAAGGGGGGGGGGGGGCACCACCCAACAGTAACTGTCAGTTACGCTCCAACCGCATCCTTCCAAGTTCAAGTGCCGCTGCAACGGTTTTGTAACCGCCGCCTCCTGCTCCCCAACCGCTTTCCCAACCGTGGCCGACCGGTTTGCAAGTGTTTGCTGCTCTACCCTGTGGCCTCTGTCTCCTTCAAGCGCAGCCCCCCCCTCCCCCTTCCTGTGGGACCAGGGCTGCACACCATCAAAGAGTGTCTGGAGGGTCACAAGCCCCGGCATCAGCCGTTGCCGAAGGGTCTCACGCGACGGCAGTGGCCTGGGTCCCTCCGGCTCCTGCACCGCTAGCGCCCGGCCCACGGCCCACCACAAGACCAGCGGGTGCAGAACAGGGGCCCCCAAGGTCTCGCGGTCGCAGTAGAACGGGGGGCAAGGCTGGTGTGTCTGGCGGTACGCGGCAAGAGGGCCCTGTTCGGCGTGACATGGCGCGGCCCCTGCAGACGTGAGGCATCAGTGCGTGAAGCGCTGCCTTGGGGGCTGGCAGTGACTGACCATAGACTGAGTCATATCCGGGCGGTCACTGACGGCGGTTGGACGGGTACCGACGGCCGTCAGACGGTAACCGACAGCCGTTGGAGGGCAACCGACGGCGGTGGGTTGGATGGTGGTCTTCAGTGCAGAAAAAAAAAAGGAAAGAATAACAGGGTCCTAAAGGAGATACAGGACCAGGATTCAGGTACAGGACCACTATGGTCTTAAATGTAGGGGCCAAACAGGTAAAACACTGAGCGAATGACAGCATCACAATGGCTAAATAAGCCCTACCTTCTGTGGGTTCTGCCCTCCCATTGTAGGGCAGAATCACAATTGCTACACATACATAACACCTATCGTATCGGGTCTGCTATCGGGGGAAGTGTTGGATAGGGCACACTATCGGTCCTTAACGCATGTTGCCCCCCCCCCCCCCCTCCAGACCCCCAACATACACCAACGGGAAACACAGGGGTCAATAGTTTCCAAACCCTTGGAAACCTCAGGCAAGGGAAAAGTTTTTGGCATTGGCATGGAAAAACGGGGGAAAACGGGAAAAGGCCAGTAATTGGCGTGGAAACTGGGGAAACTGGGGAGACACGGGGGGAAATAGGGGAAGACAGGGGAAACGGGTAACTTCAATGCTTATTTCCTTGCTTGCTTGTTGTGCCTGCTACTTAATCCTTTGTCACCTTGTGCAGGCAAAGGCTTCTTGCAGCATCAAAATGTTTGTTATGTTTGTTTTGTCAAAATCTCAGATGTCACTACCAACCAACCTCATTCCAAGCGTTGAATCACATGTCAGGCACTTGCCCAACACATGGTGACCGAGGGTGCCTCCAAGAATGGTGGGGATATTGGTGTTGATGTGGGCAAGATTGGTGGGAGACCCCCCCCTTTTCCCCGTTTTCCCCGTTTTTCCCCTTCCCCCCCCCTTTCTCCTGCAATTTGGCAAGTCAGATTTTCTTGGCATGGAAACTATCGACCCCTGCATACCTGTTGTCCCATTGGCAAAATTGTTGTTCCCTGGTGTTCCGAACACCGGGGAACGACAATTTCGCCAATGGAAATATCCCTCGTGCCTGAATGTCAGCTATGTGCAGTCCATATCTTGGCTTCACTTTCCTTCCAGTGTAAGCATCAAGATGTGCGAGTGATGTGTGAGTGGGTGCAGGGCAATGGCAGAAAACCCGAAACGCAAAATCGATAAGTACACCCCAGGCGGTGCAAAGCAAATGCTTGTACTCACAGAAAGCACACACAACTAATATATATTTGGTGAGTGTGGACAGAGCCTCCGCTGATCCTGTTTACCAAAGCCGGAACCAGGTCACTCAGAGGCACATGCTTTCCGTTTTTGTTTCCTTTTCTTGTGGTGCTGCTGCTGCTGCTGCTGCTGCTACTGCTGCCGCAGCTGTTGTTGTTGCTGTTGTGGTGGTGGTGGTGGTGGTGGTGGTTTTGTTGTTGTTGTCATTGTTGTTGTTGTCGTTGTCGTTGTCATTGTCGTTGCTGTTGTCGTCGTCGTCGCTGTTGTTGTTGTTGTTGTCGTCGTCGTTGGCGGCGGCGGCGGCGGCGGCGCGTCGTCGTTGTTGTTCTTGTTGTTGTTTGCGGATGTGGTTGCTGCTGCTGCTGCTGCTGCTGCTGCTGTTGTTGTCATTGACACCAGAGAAGGTGAAGAGCAGGTTGGAGAATTGTTGGGAGTGCCCTCAATCAAGAGAGGCTGTGCAATCAAGAGAGACAGAGGGGGGGGGGGGTGTGCGCTCGTGTGTCATACATGCAGTAGGAGGGCATAGGCACCTGCACCCCTACACTCGGCTCGCACTGCCTTCCAGGGCCCAAATGTTCCGATAATTCTGCAGACACAGCCGCATCCAACAAGTCTAAATGGCTGCCCCATCCAGGTCGCTTGGTCCACTGCGGTCTCCTCTCGGGTATATCAAGCCCCCCCCCATCAGGCAGCCATGCTCGGTTGGTGATTAAACTCTCTAGTAACAGGTGCCAGTACTCATTCTCTCCTCGTGTAAGGTGTCAAATGACCCAGCGACCTCCTTCAATCGCCACTCTAACTCACACTCTACCCAGTTCGCTGTATGGGGGATTAGCATGCCTGCCCTGGAAAGCAGGCCAATAAAAAAACGCAATGCTGTGCACAGAAAGGGAATGCACCAATAAAGCGCAGTGTGTCAGTCCCACCAACACAAAAAAAAAAAAGAAGCATCAGTGTTCAAGGAGCCGCCTGCTGCATGGCCTGTTCCTGGGACCCACTCAAGAAAACTAAGCCACCGAGAGGGGGCGGGGGGACAGAAATGGTCCACAAACCCACCCGGCTAGCCCCTCGTACACCTTTGCAACCATCAGCACTATGCACTTCACTTCTCTGCGGATCTATTGCCAAATCAGGAATCAAAACGGGTTCTGGTGGTACGCGCTTACATAGTGCCCTGATGATGATGCCAGACGTACCACGTGCCACACGAATTGCGACTGCGAAAACGACGACATACCTGGCGAAGGATCAGGCGGAGACAGTCGCAGCACGTCTACCTGGGCCAGCCACTTGCGCGCATGGTGCTGCGCACAACTGGCGGCCAGTTGCCACCGTGGAGCTGCGTCTGCGTCGGGCGGAGCGTGTTGCGCATGCATCAAGGCGAGGGCCGTGGCCCCCTGCAAGGCCGGCATCGTCTCCTGCCTGACGAGGGTGCTGATGGCGGTCTGCACGTCGCCTGGGACCGATGGAGCGTGCATGTGCACTGAGGCCTGTATGTCTGCGCAGTGCCTCATTGGTGGTGTGCAGGAGGGCAGTGCTGTTGTAATATGTGATGGCGCCCCCTCCTGCACACGGGGCTGGCTACAAAAGTCTTTGACTAGGCCACTCGGCCTTTGCAGTGTGCTCTTGTGTAGACAAAATTCACGTCAGATTGTGCCGCCAGCGTGCCACATTCTACTTCAGCGTACGCACAAACATGGGGTTGTCTCAGCGCAATGACCCCGTGGTACCGTCGGTTTTGTAATACAGCACAAAGCACAACTGTGTGTGTGGGGGGGGGGGGGGCGTCATCAGCGGCTCTGGCCAACCCCAGCACCCACCTGCCCACTCGCATCAAAAAAGTTATCCTCGGGGGAAAACTATCATCCATTGAAGGGGCGCGAAATTGGAGGCCAATCTTAGTAACACAAACTTTTGTTCGGCCCCCCACACACCCACATCAGGCACACACCCACATCAGGCACACACCCACATCAGGCACACACCCACATCAGGCACACACCCACATCAGGGAAAACATGTATTGCCCAAGATCGGAGGCCCAGTTGAGCAAGATAAACTTGTTTTGGCCTGGCCCCCATCTCCTCCGCCGCAGACCCAACGCGGGGGGGGGGGGGGTGCCACTGAGCAATGTGTTTGACGCCCCCGTTGTTGGGAGTGCCGGACACTGCGGCGTACTGCCCACGACACGAGGAGGAGGGGTCCCTGGCAGCCGAGTGCGGGGCCCACATGAAGTGGCAAACACACGGGGGCCACGGCGCGGCTGGCCCCCATATTCCTGCGGCACGGCGCCCTGCGGAGGGCAGACCTCAACAGGTCCCGCCTGCCATCCACGGCCTTTTCCACAGCCGCACCCTGGCCCCAGCCCTCAAGCCCCCGGTGCGCCGCGTATCGCGTATCCTGCCAGCCTGAAGCCATTTGGGGCCCCATGGGCCATGGAGTCGGTGGAAATTTGCCCCAGTGTCCCATGGGGTCACCTTTGTCACGGGGGTTGACCCCAATGAAGAAAAAAAAACTGAAACTGCCGGCCTCCGGTGCACACGGACCAGCTGACGAGTAACCGCAATCGGTGCGGTCAGTTCGTGTTGAAGGAGTGCAAACTTGTCAAAAGAGGTTCTGCGGAGCAGTGAGGAAGATTGTCGGTGACCGTTGGTGAAGGTTGGTGGGAGAGGGGGGGGAGGGAAGCGGATTTCGAGGGGCAGCACGTGTCTTTTCTGTGGGGCTGTGGTGGCGGGCAGCAAATTACAGCACCCTGCAACAGCCTGCAACACCCCCATCAACCCTCCACGACTGATGGCGAAATGCCAACCCCTGAATTGGATGGCATTGGGTCGCAGATCCGCTGGACACTTCAGATGTCAAGCGAATCGTCACACAACGCTTTGCTTTCCTGAAAGGCAAAAAGACAAAGCGGACCGGCATCGCTTTTGTGCACGAGCTCAGCACACTCCTGTGCCCTGCAGACTCTACGCGGGGTCATGAGGGCATCCCACGCCTCCGGTTCCGATATTACCCCTGTCACCCATGCCCTCGTCCAGCGCCGCACACAACGGCTCCCGTCCGTACATGCCTCGTCTTAGCCCCGGCGGCAGACCTGCAGTCAGCAGACACGGGATGGCCGTCTGCACGTCCCCACGATCGATCGCGTACTGGGCCCATTGCGCATACAGCTCCTGCAATGTGAAAGCAGAACTACTGACCTAACCCTCCCCTGACCCTTGGCAAGAAACACCGATGCCCCCTGTGCAGGCTGTAGTCTGTAATGACCCCCGAGCTGTGGGGCACATCGCCTGTTGCAACTCTGTGGGAGCAGGGGGGGGGGAGGGGGGGATTGTTCCTCCAGGGGAAAGGGCTCCCCCAATGGCTTTTCCGAAAACTTCCTCAGAAAAAGGAAAAGTTTACCACATTATTTTAGCACAAAGATTTTTCCTAGCCATTTTAGAAACACAAACCATGGGCTCTCAGAACCCACCCCGACCCCTCCTTAAAAGCATTTCGGCAAAGCCAATGGGCACGCAATCGGTGCAAAGCAAATTGTTGTATTTACAGCAGGCGGTGCAAAAAGGTGGGACAAGGCAGGCAGGCACCACTCATCAAATCAGAGCCTCCAGCAGTATTCCCCCCCTGATGAGTAGAGCTGTCCACCCCTACACACACAGTACAACACAAGCAAACCGTCAGCACAGATTGAGAACAGTTGCTCTTTCTCCAGACTAGAAATCCAAAACTGCAGGGGCATTTGCAGCCAGTACGACACACACATGATTGCAAGACAAATGGGCACAACGCGGTTTCCTAGTGTCAGAATCCTCGTCAGTTGGAACGTCAAACAAGACAGAGCATGTTCGCCGCCAATAGGCGCCTTTCTGCAGTACGGGACAGGCAGGGAGGGGCTCGTATCGTGGGGGATGCATCGTGCTCAAGACGAATTTCTGGGCGGCCTCTGGCAGCTGCGCTGTACGACACACACACACACACACACACACAAGGTGACAAACACACAATGGTCAGAGATGATCACCCTGAGTGCCAAAATGATCAGGGGACACGCCAAACAAAGAACATGTTCTGCCGCCACTAGGCAGGAGCTGAGTGTCGCCAGCATGCAGCTCCTTGAGGCTAGGCACCCAGCCCTGTACACTCACACATGTTTATGCATAAACAGTAGGCATAAGTGTTGACATGTAAATTTACATGTTTACACATGAAAATTTCTGTGTTGAGGCACAAATGTTTACACCTGGTTTACGCTCATTTCCGCATAAACAGGCATAAACCTTTATGTGCAACCAAGTGCAAACATTTCCGCACAAACAGGTGAAATGTTCACGTACAATCAAATGTAAACAGTTTACGCGGAAAGGTTAGCCAGTACTACGTAGGATGCCCAAGACCAAAAATGACCATCCCATCCCATCTCTGACCTGTCCCGCCCATTCCAGCCCATCCCATCCATTCCAAGCGTTGGCAGGCATGGGCAGCTAGCTATATGGTCCGTTCATCTCCATCTAGGTGCCTCCAAGAATTGCCAAAAATTATCCAAAAAAAAATCCACTAATCAACAACATTGCACCACGGACATACAAGAAAAATCAACACACATCTAGAGGCATCCAAGAGTTAACAGCATCCATCCAACTTCCTCAAAGAACCACCAACAATTGTCCCATTGCTATCAGCACCCAATGAATGTGTTGGGTATTCCAGCACATGCGGGTTCCATCATGGGAATTTGGCGGAATGAAGGACATGAGTGCCGATTCCTGTCCCACAAGCTTTCCATCAGACCCAACTAGTCCAACACCAGCCCCCACTGCACAGCACATTCATCCTACTACACATTCCCCACCTTCACCCCCAACACAGACAGGAACACGGTTTTGATCTCAGGCTGCCTACATAGTACGACGTGGCGTTTACACGTAAATGTTTACACTTGGTTGCACACCAACATTTGTACCTGATTACATGCAAACATTCACATGATTCACGCCTACACCTGGTGACATAGGTCAGAGGGGACATGGCCTATAGATTGTTTGTTTGCGTTGTTTGTTTCCATCGTTTCCGTCTCGGTTGGAGAGTTCTAAAGCAAAAAAATGGCACTACAAGCAAATCCAAACTCCTGATCAAACAAAGCACTAATTCCAATGGACATCAACACACACAACTACAGCCTATGAAACGGCGGTGGTTGCTCCAAGCCTGGCGTTTCTGAAAATAAACATATAAGCGTCGTTTGCTTTCATATGGCTTGCTGCTAGGCCAACAAATATTGCTTGCGTCATAAGCTTGTGACCAGGTTACAACTAGCCGGCCAGCCCAATTAGACACCGAGCTCAGAGGTAAGCAATCACCTCCTCCTGCTAAATCAGCCAACCCAAGAGGCTTCTCCAGCATGATGGGTCACACACACGAACACACATGCACACACATAGACACACACACACACACACACACACAAACATACACTCAGCAACCGCAAGAACCATAAACAAACGGAGCGGTGACCAGAAAAAAACTCTCATGAGCTGTAGAGCAGCCCTAGACGTCTGTTCTGTGGTAGAGTAGAAATCGTGGGGAAGCGGCCACAGTCGAAGGCAGTCGATTTGTGGTCAGGTGGCTGTGGCCAACCTTGCAAAGCAGAGGTTCGGGCCTGTAAAATGCTGCACTCTTCCACCCGCCCTGCCGTGTGCAGCCACCCTGCCTCACACACTGACACTGGCATGAGACAAAAGGAAAGGAGCAGTGCTGTAGTTCCAACGGCCACCGTATGCAGCACACACACTGCTACAGGCAGTGGCGCATAAGGCGAAGTACATTGTACACAGTCATACCAACGGGAACACAGTCACAGTGGCGCAAAGGGGCGCACCCCCACCAAGGCTGACTTTAAAATTTCGATCACAGCACCAGGACGGGCGGTAAGCCTTGGGCCGTCGGAAGGGAGGGGTGACAACGTCCGGAAACAAGTTCGTCGGACAACACTGCTTGCTTCCGACGCCGATGGATTAGACTCTTTGCTGCAGAGGCACATTGCAACCGATGTCACACACACACACACACACACACACACACACACACACACACACGTGATCTGAACCGCAAAACCTCCCCCAGGAAGCCATTGAATACAGAACACCCGTCCTGGATAGCGCGAATTACGCCGTTTTACTCAACAAAATGACAATTTGTTGTTGTTTGTGTACACTGCCTGAGCCAACTTGCCTGGGTGGTGTGTTTGGAGGAAGCAGTGCAATATTTTCAGTTTCTTGAAAATTGCAGCGAATTTCAAAAATGGACAACCGCAGGGTGGGAAAAGCGTGCAGTGATTGTATTTCAATGGGATCAAAGTAGGTAGGTCCCTACCCCAGGTTAGTACAGGCACTCCCTGCCAGGCACCATGAAGATAGGACAAGGGCACCTCTATCTAGGATTTCGTGACCTTTTCTTGAGGAAACAAGCCTTTAAAGAGGGAGGTGATAGGAGGTGGGGACTGCGGAGTGTTACACTGCAGGAGTGCGACATGATGAGAAGAAGTGTGGAGCCCTCTGTCCTTGTTTATTGGGAATGCGCAGACCTGTACGTCCAGAGCCTCCGTTGGGCATTCGGCAGACAGCGACTTCGCGACTTGCACGGCGTCCGCGTAGCGCCCCGCGTCTCTGAAAGCACCCACGGCCTCGGGTGCCCGGTGCACAGCGAGGTACAGCACCGCAGCGGCATGTAGATCCCCAGCCTCACGGAACTTTTGGGCGTACGCATAACACATCTCCCGCCAGAACTGCGGCGACACTGCGGGGCTGATGGCCAGCCACAATAGCGAGGGCACGGGCGTGACAGACCCTGTCAAAGTAAAACAAAAGAAGATGTCTGGAGAATAGAGAAGAAGGGCTCGCTTTTCCTCTGCCCAATGATTTACGGGGCACTGAACAGTCACCGTGGGATCTGGCTCGAACCGATCCTGCACGTGTGTGTGTTGGGGGAGGGGTGGGGCTAATGAAGGGGAGCTCAGAGAAGGTGTTCGTGGACCCTTTGGTAGACTCACCCCCTTTAACACCGCCACCTCCCAAGAGCTACTGGATTGCACCCACTCAAAGGCACATAACTTCAAAGAGGAGTGGGAAGGAGGCACAATGCAAATGGTGTAAGGAACGAAACCCGCTGTCAGAGCGAGAACCGACTGCATTTATGCTTTTCGGAGCGTTGTCTGCATACAGCACGGCATCAGGAAAATGTTGTTTGTGGGGGGGGGGGGGCTGCCATTTTATCGAGGAAGGCCTGCATGAGTCTCCAGGCTGGCTGGCTGTGTGTGTTGGGGGGGGGGGGGGGTCACGAGTGAAAGTGACAATGGCGGCGAAGCTGCCATTGAAGATGTTCTCCAAACAACAGCAATTGTAGTAGACCTACAGACCTTCCACCAAAAGTATATTCGGCAATATTACACTCTCCGGCCCCCACCCCATCCCACTACCGGGTGCGGTGTGGGAGGGGATTGGGGATGGGGAGTATTTTGAGGGTGGGGAATCAAAGAAATAGTTTTGAAAGTACTTCGGAGGGTTGCAGGTGGGTATCAGGCCCCACCAAGGCCTCGGGTATGACACTTCTAGTACTCTGGTTAGGATCCTAACAACAATCCTAACCAGCGTACTAGAAATGGCCACTGTTGCCCCGAAGATAGAAAATAGTGCATACTACCCCTATATACCCCCATAAGTGAGATATGGGGAATATTTGCCTCACCCGTCATCTTTTCTATGGTGTATCAACCCATGTTAGGCATAGGGGACACTATTTTGGGGGGTCTTCACCCCTATTTTTGGTGCTGGGGCCAGGATCCTGCCAGTGTCGATGTCATACCCTATTTTTAGCCCTTCCTGCCCCTTCATGGCCTTCAATACCCAGCCGCATGCACTCAAAATACCTTCCAAAACATGTTTTTTTGAGTTTCCCACCCTTAAAATAGGGGGGGGGGGTCGTCCCTACTTGCCCCCAAAAGCCCACCCAATCCCAGGGGGTGGGGGGCGGAGAGTGTGATATTGCCGTGGACTTAATCTTTTGACCTCCAGGTGCCCATCTGACACCCCTCATCTTCATGGAAATGATTGAACTCCAGATCAGCGAAGATCGGGGAAATAGTGGACAGCAGGTGCGCAGGTGGCCTCTCCCCAAAGGTGCGTGGGAACACCCCTGCAATCCCACATTGGGCAGGGGAGGATTCATGCACTACAGGGAGAGGCCGAACTTCATTTTTCGGTTTTTTTTTCTTCACGGTGACAAATTTTGGCGCAAAACTTCTGAGGTGATTCTATTGCGCTTCGCACTGTGCAAGTCATCAGCTGCAGAAAGTGGTGTCATCCAAAATAATTGTGTGATCAAGATTGGGGCTTGGGCAAGATTGGGGAAGATTGAATGTCCTAACAAGGAGGAAAGACACAAAGAGGGACTACAACACACTGTAGACGGAATACTTGATCGTTGTAAGTGGACACAATACCAAAAAATCGGTCTTGGAATCTCGATTTGTGAGGTGTTGAAGAGGGAAAAATAAGAAAAGACTGTCACGCACTTGGTGCACCAGTCCTTTGCGCTTGCTTGCCCCCTCCAGCCCCCCCAACACCCAATGCTCATACAGGGTGAAAAACAGCGTAAAGAGGGCCAAAAAAAATGCAATACATGATGACCAGATTTGACCGTGGCAAGTGGTCACAACACAAGCAAACATCAGCAACAGAAACACGAAAGAAAGTATGTTCAACTAATGTCATCATCATGTGGCCATGCGCATTTTTTGAATGGCATGGCCACACAGTGGGGATGTGGTGCAAACCCTCCCTCAGCGCCGCCCTCTTTGTCCTCTCCCCCTGCATGCATGCAGGCAGGTCAGGGCAGGGCTCCATGCTGGTGCCGGCTAATGCGGCGCAGGGGGCATCGCATGCTTCCGGTGGGGAGCACGGGCAGGCAGGTGCGGAGGAGGCGTGGTGTGCGCCAGATCTTCGTCGTACGTAATGGGTGGGGGGCAGCAACGGGCGGGGCCTTCCTCACAGCCGCCCAAATGGCTTGCTTCTGCAATCCTCTCTCACCGCTGCGCAGAAACCAATGGCTGTTCCAATCCTCTTCCACTCCATCCCAAACGAAGAAAACACAAGACACGCAAATGTACTCAAAGCCGAAAAAATCCATCCTCGGGGGATACCAAGTGGTGGACAGCACGGATCCATTGAAGACGCACTCGTTGACCACCCTGCCCCTCGACAGTAATCCACTGATGGGATTGAGAAACTGAAATCCTTCAAATTGCTGGAAATATTTCAAACCGGTGACTCCGATTCATTTCAAATGAATTTTTGCGGTCTGAATTTTGTGTCAGTCCACGCGTTCCCGACCCCGAGGAGCATCTCGGCACACTTCATGAGCGGTCCGGCCCCTTGACACTGCCCCTGGAGGTCAAGGCATGGGGAATCGCGGCGACGAGGCTACGTACCATCTGCTTTCTCAGCCTCAATCATGCGGCCAATGGCTGACGGAAAATCCATCCGCCACACATCCCTGAGGCACTGCTCCAGCACGTCCTGCGACTTGGGATTGCCCGAGGTCGACCTGCGGACACAACGAGGGGGAGGCAATCGCGAAAGCTGTGTCAGGGGCTGAGGCGTGAAATGAGAGGCGTGCGCAGCTGCGAGGCAGCAGCCGGGGCACGGGGCACGGGGCACAGTTCGGTCCCACCCCTGCCCATCCTCCTACGCCCACGGCTGCTCATGCGGAGATGGCTGCCCCACACCCCGGCTGGCGCACCGCTTCTGCTACATTCCAGAAAGGAAGGGGGCGGCGGGGCTTCCGTTTCGTCCTAAAACACAACGGGAAGAGGACCCAATCGACAGTGTGTGCTGGACCCGCATCCTCTGCATTCCCACTCTTCTTGCGGTGCATCCGAGAGAAACCCCCCGACACAGAATTCAACCCCCTCCCAACGAAATGCATATCCATCGCAAGATGTAGCCCCCCGGCCTCACGGGCGTTTTGACGGACCTGGTAACCCCCCGACCTGCAAGCAAACGGAACACGCACAAATCCCAGCCGCAGTCTCTACACCACCGCAACGGTCGCTTGGGAAGAGAAGTGAGTTGCAGTCTGCTTCTTGACATTGGGAACACTGGCGGAGGCGTGGGCCACAGCAGCCAAAGAAGACAAACACTGAGCGACACGACAACAACAACAACAACAACAACGACCAGCACCTCCCCACCCGATCATCGATACCCCCTCACTCGACTGAGCGGGCTGCCACCCTCCGGGAGCGGTTTTTTTTAAGGGAAGGGGGGGGGGGGCAATCAATAGGGTCAGGTCGCAACGTCCGCATTAGACTCCAACCGTGCATGCTCCCCACGGCCTTCATCGTCCACTGTCCAGCCATGCGCGTTTGGCCGGCGACCATCAGTGCCATCAATGCACTTCTTTTGTGGGGGGCTTACATGCCTGAGCTCTGCACATGCCACAGCATCACACACACACCAGGGAAGGAACAAGCGCAGATCGGCAGGCGCCGCCTCCGACGTGTCATCGCCCTTCGCCACGTCCATCATCGGCACTGCGGTCTGCACACCAGCACCGCTTTTAGTCTCAGGCTGGGGCTGGGCCTGGGGCTGCGTCGAGCCGCGCGTCATCAAGAGCTCGGCCAGATCGATCGCCCGGGACAACGGGACCTTAGGGCCACCAGCGTCCAGGGCCAGCGGGGGGTCTGTGCAGGGCCGCAGGGCCTTGGCCTCGGCCCCTGAGGGGCGGTTGTCGCGACGCTCGCGCTTGGCCTTGGGCGCATCTGCACTCGGGGAGGCCGCACGTGCTCTGGGCTTCGCAGGAGGGCCATCGCTGGCTAACACGGGGTCACCTGCAGTACGCCCACAGGCCGTGCGGCGGGGCATTGCCGGGGGGGTTTCGATTGCCCCCGGGGCGGGGGGGGGTGGCATGAAGGCTGAGCAAGTGTGCCGGTTGGTAGTTCTGAGCGCACGCACGGCTTTGGGATTTCAGGGGGTCATCTGCATGGCTTGTCCACAGCCGATGGGAAAACGTATTTTCAATATGTGAGAGTGGGACCGTTGTCCCTCTGCTCACAGGTGCTGCTTCTGCCCCTGGGGAGTGCTTACTGCACGCCGCAGGGTAAGGGTCATTTGCTTTAAGGTAATTAGCAGTGCATCAATTTTCCTCCATTTTGGGTGAAGGAAGTAGGTCAAACGGGCACAATGGCGAGGCACAATACTCAAAACGGACAAAACTGTGGCGATAACCACTCCCCATTCAAAAGTACAGTTCACAAAGGGTAGAAGTTCCCCTGTTACACGATAATTACCGAAATTGTGCGCCGAAAGGCGCACCGCAGGATTAGCACCCCTTTGTTGCCGGCAATGCTTCACAGTCAGTCATTGTCATGACAATGAAGTTTGGAGGGTGCTCGCCGCCATGTCTCTTTTGTAGCAGTGGGAGGGGGGGGGGAACTCCAGCCTGAAAGCAGCATATCGGGGATCCCGGTGGAATTCTGACCATTTTGAGTATACATAGACTGGGGCAGCGAAAATTTTCCGAAGAAACACAATTGTCCATAACCACGATTGTCATGTAGCTCTGGTGCAGCACCATGCCACTTGCTGTCCATGGAAATACTGTGTGAACCATGGGGGGGACGTCTCCTCGCCTTTGTACGCAACTCCTCCCCCCCCAGTAGAAGTGGGCCGAAGGCCCCCGGGGGGGGAGGGGCAGCATTGGAGGGGGGGTTTCAGGGAGGGGCGATGGGGGGGGGGGAGGGTCAGTTGGGGGGGGGGGGGTCCAGGTGGGGCGATTTGGGGTGGTGGGGTGGGGGGCACAGGCTCCCCTTACCTCCCCTTGCCCTCAATCTAACCATACCATCACCATAAACCTAACCCTAACCTTTGCAGCCAGTTGGTTTGGCCATGCCATGTTGATTGGGCTGAACAAGATCCCCCAAATTTACTTCATGGCTGCTTTTGCCACAGCATTGCTCTCCATTTTGGACCCCAACACTCACTCTAACCCGAGCCTAGGATGTGAGTTAGGGCTAGCGTTAGGGCTAGGGTCACCAAGCTGGTGGAACCAGTCTTGGTTTTATAACCCTCTTTAGTGTCTAGGGTGGACCTAATAAGTTTGGCGAGCAAGCAACAAGCAAGCAAGCAAGCAAGCAGCAAGCAGCAAGCAAGCACGCGCGAAATGGGCAAAAACCACAGCTCTGTCGTGGTGCTTCGCATTCGGCCACAATTTTGGTGGATGCTACCTATGGGTGTGAGGGACAACCACACAAAGTATGAGCACGAAACTCAACGGTGGCGGCCGGGAACGGCCCTCGCAAGTGCCGGACCTCCATTTCAAAATCTGCAATTTAGGGCCAAAATCGGCCGCTTTTTGCCCAAAACCGCCCTAGAACCTGCTGAAAACGGCCAAATGAAGGGAAATAGTGGCTACTCTACACATGCAGCTAGACTTCCCCGTGCTGAAGGGACCTCTAGGCCCTCGAACTCCACAATACGTCTACGAACCGCCCCAAAAAGGCCCTCGAAAGCCCCAAATTTTGTGCACAATGGCCGCCAACAGCCCCAAACCAAAAATAGCCCATATGTTGGGCTACGTGGCTCAAAACGCGACTTTGATCGCACCTAATCCATCCGCAACCACCCACTTTTGGTGGTTTCCACCCCTCAAACTTGCCCTAACCGACTCCTAGACCCCCGTACCTAGGCCCAGTGGGCTGCGGCAAGCTGCAAGAGGTAGCCCAAAGAGGTGGGTGCCAAAATGGGTCAACAAGGTCCACCGGGTGCAAAAAAAATGACTTTTTTCAAAAATGATCCTGGACCACATGCAATGCCAAAACAAGTGTTTTTGGCGCGTTTTGAGCTCGTGGTGGCCCCTTTTTGCCCTCCTAAAATCCCAAAATGCCTTGAAAATGGGGTGTTTGGGGCCAAAAAATGGGTCAAAAATGTGCCCAAAATGTGTTTCTCCAAAAATGATCCTGAACCATTTGGGGTGCACAAACAAGTGAAATGAGCCCTGTTTGAACCCATTACAAGCCATATTGGCCCCTCCAAAGTCACAAAATGCCTTGAAAATGGGTTGTTTTGGGGCCAAAAGATGGGTCAAAAATGTGCCCAAAATGTGTTTTTCCAAAAATGATCCTGAACCATTTGGGGTGCACAAACAAGTGAAATGAGCCCTTTGTGAGCCCATTGCAAGCCATTTTGGCCACTCCGGAGTCACAAAATGCCTTAAAAATGGGCTGTTTTGGGACCAAAAAATAGTCAAAAATAGATCAAAAATGTGTTGTTCCAAAGATACTTTTGGACTATTTGGGGTGCACAAACAAGTGTAATGGGCCCATTTTGAGCCCATGTTGAACAATTTTGGCCCCTCTCAAGGCCGAGAGGGCCTTGAAAATGGGCTGTTTTGTGACCACAAATGGCTCAAAAATGGGTCAAAACCATGGTTTTCCAAAACTGATCCTAGTCTAGTTGTGGTGCTCAAATGGATGAATACAGCTCATTTTGAGCCCCTGTTGAGCCGCTCTCATCCATTTTCCGGTGCGCACCTCATTTGTCGTTGAAGTCTCCTAGACGATGTTCCTTCCCCCACCGGCTCGGTCCCAATATTCAATCCTGGTTAGGTTTAGGTTCAAGGCTAAGGTTTGGGGGTAGGGTTAGGAGTAGGCTGAGGGTTGGGGTGAGCGTTAGAGTTAAGGTTGGGTTCAAGGATAGTGTTGGGGTGCAAAGTGGACAAAATGGGCAAGGGCACGGGGGTGACGTCTCCTCGCTGTTATACGCGAGCCCCCCTAGTAGAAGTGGCTGAAGGCCCAAGGGGGGGGGGATTGGAAGGGGGGTTTCAGGAAGGGGCGATGGGGGGGGTTGGGGGGGGGGGTCTAGGTGGGGGGCGGGGTCCAGGTGGGGCGATTTGGGGTGGTGGGGTGGGGGGCGGGGGGGGGGGGGGCATAGGCTCCCCTTACCTCCCCTTGCCCTCAATCTAACCATACCATCACCATAAACCTAACCCTAACCTTTGCAGCCAGTTGGTTTGGCCATGCCAGCCATGTTGATTGGGTTGAACAAGATCCCCCAAATTTACTTGATGGCTGCTTTTGCCACATCATTGCTCTCCATTTTGGACCCCAACACTCACTCTAACCCGAGCCTAGGGTGAGAGCTAGGGCTAGGGGCAAGGCTAGGGTTAGGGTCACCGAGCTGGTGGAACCAGTCTTGGTTTTATAACCCTTTTTAGTGTCTAGGGTGGACCTACCAGGTTTAGCAGCAGCAAGCAAGCAAGCAGCAAGCAGCAAGCAGCAGCACGCGCGAAATGGGTAAAAATCAGATTTCCGTCGTGGTGCTTCATATTCGGGTGAAATTTTGGTGGATGATACCTATGGGTGTGAAGTACAATCACACAAAGTTTGAGCAAGAAACTCAACGGTGGCGGCCGGGAACGGGATTCGCAAGTGGCGGACCTCAGTTTCAGAAACTGCAGTTTAGGGCCAAAAACAGCCATTTTTGGGCCAAAAATGCCCTGGAACACATTCAAAACGGCCAAACGAAGGGAAACGGTGGGTACACTCCACGTGCCGCTTGACTTCCCCGTGTCAACGAGCTCTTTGCGGTCCTCTAACTCCATGATATGCCGCGGAAGCGGCCCAAAAAGGCCCCCAGAAGCTCCAACTGCCGACAGCCACAAACCAAGAATAGGCCATATCTTTGGCTACATGGCTCAAAATGCGATTCCGAGGGCACCTACTCCACCCGCAACCCCCCACATTTTGTGGTTTCCACCCCTCAGAATTGCCCAAACGGACGCCCAGGCCCCAATAACTAGGCCCACTAGGCTGTGGCAAGCTGCAAGCTCAAGCCCAAACAGGTGGGTACCCAAATGGGTCAACAGGGTCCGAAAGGGGTAAAAATATGACTTTCCGCAAAAATGATCCTAGACCATGTGCGACGCTAAAACAAGTGTTTTTGGACTGTTTTGAGCTTGTGGTGGCCCATTTGGGTCCTCCAAAAATCCCAAAATGCCTTGAAAATGGACCAAAAATGGGTCAAAAATGGGTCAAAAACACATTTTTCCAAAACTCATCGTAGACCATTTGGGGGTGCACAAAAGGGTGAAATGAGCCCATTTTGAGCCCATTTTGGGGCATTTTGGCCCCTGAGAAGTCCAAAAAGCCTTGAAAGTGGACCTCGTGGTGATGGGGTTCAGGTGCATTTCACTTTGTCAAGAGCCATCAATGTGTGAATCATTCTTGATGTCCCTCACCATTCATATCCAATGTTCCCTCCCCCACCAGCTCGGTCCCAATATTCAGTCTTGATTAGGGCTAGGGTCACCGAGCTAGTGGAACCAGTCTTGCTTTTATAACCCTTTTTAGTGTCTAGGGTGGACCTACCAAGTTTAGCAGCAGCAGCAAGCAAGCAGCAGCAAGCAAGCAGCAGCACGCGCGAAATGGGGAAAAATCAGATTTCCGTCGTGGTGCTTTGGATTTATGTGAAATTTTGGTGCACGACACCTATGGGTGTGAAGTACAATCACACAAAGTTTGAGCGAGAAACTCGACGGTGGCAGCCGGCAAAGGGATTCGCAAGTGGCGGACCTCTGCTTCACAATTCGTCGAAAATGGCCCAAAATTGCCATTTTTTGGGCAATTTGGGTGCCTGGGATGTCCATGGAGGGGTTCGTTTGCATTGGAATCAATCTAAATGATAAACAAACACCTTTCATCATGGTTTAGTGTGTTATGTACCCGATTACGGGCCTCAGCGACCTCTTTTTGGGCCCAAAATACCGCAAAATTGGCCTTGAAAAGCTCCCTTTTCGCATACCTTTTCAAGTTGCACCTCCTCGTGCCATGTTTTATTGGCATGGATTGCATTGGGCACCCTTGTGGTGATTAATAACGATGAATGGGATCATTTGCGGGCCTTTTCCACATTGTCATCACCCTCCGATGCCCCATTTTGGCACGATAGAGTGGTGTTGAGCGCGCGCAGTGCAGTTTGGCACGCAACAGCAAACAGCGCGCGCGAAATGGGGGGAAATCAGAACTCTGTCGTGGTGCTTTGGATTTGGTTGAAATTTTGGTGCATGACACCTATGGGTGTGAAGTACAATCACACAAAGTTTGAGCAAGAAATCTAACGGTGGCGGCCGGGAACGGGATTCGCAAGTGGCGGACCTCTGCTTCACAATTCGTCGAAAATGGCCCAAAATTGCCATTTTTTGGGCAATTTGGGTGCCTAGGATGTCCATGGAGGGGTCCATTTGCATTGGAATCAATCTAAATGATAAACAAACACCTTTCATCATGGTTTAGTGTGTTTTGTGCCCAATCAGGGGCCTCAACGAGCTCTTTTTGGGCCCAAAATACCGCAAAATTGGCCTTGAAAAGCTCCCTTTTCGCATACCTTTTCAAGTTGCACCTCCTCGTGCCGTGTTTTATTGGCATGGATTGCATTGGGCACCCTTGTGGTGATTAATAACGATGAATGGGATCATTTGCGAGCGTTTTCCACATTGTCATCACCCTTCAATGCCCCATTTTGGCACAATAGAGTGGTGTTGAGCGCGCAGTGCACGTGCTAGGGTAGGGTCATCTGTGGGTCCAAAAATGGTCCAAAATCATTTTCTCCAATTTTGTTCCTAGACCACTTGGGGTGCTCAAACGGCTGTTTTTCGCCCGTTTTGAGCCCATGGTGGCCCGTTTTGACCCTCCAAAATTACGAAAAAGCCTTGAAAATGGGCTTTTTGGGGACCAAAAATGGGTCAAAAATGGGTCGAAAACCCGTTTTTGCAAAATGATAACGAGACCGTTTGCGGTGCACAAACAAGTGAGATGAGCCCATGGTAAGGGATTTTGGCCCGTCTAAAGTCACAAAATGCCTTGAAGGTGATGTTCCTTTCCCCACCAGCTCGGTCCCAATATTCAGTCCTGTTTAGGGTCAGGGTTAGGCTCAAGGCTAGGGTTGGGGTCACCGAGCTGGTGGAACCAGTCTTGCTTTTATAACCCTTTTTAGTGTCTAGGGTGGACCTACCAGGTTTAGCAGCAGCAAGCAAGCAAGCAGCAGCAAGCAAGCAGCAGCAAGCAGCAGCAAGCAAGCAGCAGCACGCGCGAAATGGGGAAAAATCAGAACTCCGTCGTGGTGCTTTGGATTTATGTGAAATTTTAGTGCATGATACCTATGGGTGTGAAGTACAATCACACAAAGTTTGAGAGAAACTCGACGGTGGCGGCCGGGAACGGGATTCACAGGTGGTGGACCTCAGTTTCAAAACTGCAGTTTAGGGCTAAAAACAGCCATTTTTGGGCCAAAAAAGCCCTGGAACACATTCAAAACGGCCAAACAAAGAGAAACGGTGGGTACACTCCACGTGCGGCTTGACTCCCCCGTGTCAACGAGCTCTTTGCGGCCCTCTAACTCCATGATATGTCCCGGAAACGGCCCAAAAAGGCCCCCAGAAGCTCCAAATTTTGTGTAGATTGGCTGCCAACGGCCACAAACCAAGAATAGGCCATATCGTTGGCTACATGGCTCAAAATGCGATTCCGAGGGCACCTACTCCACCCGCAACCTCCCACTTTTTGTGGTTTCCACCCCTCAGAATTGCCCAAACGGACGCCCAGGCCCCAATAACTAGGCCCACTAGGCTGTGGCAAGCTGCAAGCTCAAGCCCAAACAGGTGGGTGCCCAAATGGGTCAACAGGGTCCAGTAGGGGCAAAAAGATGACTTTTCTCAAAAAGGATCCTAGACCATGTGCGACGCTAAAACAAGTGTTTTTGGACCGTTTTGAGCTTGTGGTGGCCCATTTTGGTCCTCCAAAAATCCCAAAATGCCTTGAAAATGGGATGTTTTGGGACCAAAAAATGGGTCAAAAATGGGTCAAAACCGCATTTTTCCAAACCTCATCCTAGACCATCTGGGGTGCACAAAAGGGTGAAATGAGCTCATTTTGAGCCCGTTTTGGGGCATTTTGGCCCCTCAGAAGTCCAAAAAGCCTTGAAAGTGGGCCTCGTGGTGATGGGGTTCACTTGCAACTGATTCCACTTTGTCAAGAGCCATCAATGTGTGAATCATTCTTGATGTCCCTCACCAGTCATAGCTGATGTTCCCTCCCCCACCAGCTCGGTCCCAATATTCAGTCTTGATTAGGGTCAAGGGTAAGGTTTGGGGGCGTGGTTAGGAGTAGGCTGAGGGTTGGGTTGGGCATCAGAGTCAAGGTTGGGTTCAAGGATAGTGTTGGGGTGCAAAGTGGACAAAATGGGCAAGGGGAATGAAAAAAATTTTCGGGCGCCTTTGGCGCCACCATATGTATGGCCAGTAGCTGTTGAGCTTTGGCAACTAAGTGGGCCCGGAGGGCAGGGAGGGGGGGGAGTCGCGTACCAGAACCGAGGAGACGTCCCCCCTGTGGGCAAGGGGAATGAAAAAAAAATTTGGGCGCCTTTGGCGCCACCATATGTATGGCCAGTAGCTATTGACCCTTGGCAACTAAGTGGGCCCGGAGGGCAGGGAGGGGGGGAGGGGGGGAGGGGGGGGAGTTGCGTACCAGAACCAAGGAGACGCCCCCGCCCCCGTGGTGCGAACAAAAAAACCTAAAAACAACCGACATGACGGTGCCAAACCTGTGGGACAGAGTTGTTCTTGACAGCACTTGTACGATACCCTCCCCCCCCCAATGCGTACCAAGGTATCACCTTCCTTTCCATTCCCGTTTTGATCGGTTTCAACCACATGGACGCGCACCCGTGGCACACATACATCTTGTTGCAGCGGGCGGGTCGTCCGTGTGCTCTGACCCCTTGCTGAAGTCGTAAGCGCGAACCAAGTGGTCTTCAGCACAGCTGTACACTGTGGTAGGGTGCAGGGAGCTCCAACACACTCCGGTAATCCTGGATCGGTGGCAAGCAATGGATGCCACGCACCTGCCAAAACAACGATGGCGGAGTCCATTCAAAGCGACACATTTGGGGGCACCAAAGAGGCAATGACAAGGCAAGCAAATCAGAACATCAGAGCGACTCTCTGCAGTCTGTTGGCACAGGTACGAGAGGGAGGGGGGGGGGGGGGGGCTCGTCAACACGGCAGGCGGCACAGCACCCAACAACCCACAAAGTTGCTCGCCAATGCCACGCAAACCACAGCACCCTGCAACAGCCTGCAACACCCCCATCAACCCTCCACGACTGATGGCGAAATGCCAACCCCTGAATTGGATGGCATTGGGTCGCAGATCCGCTGGACACTTCAGATGTCAAGCGAATCGTCACACAACGCTTTGCTTTCCTGAAAGGGAACACAAAGCGGACCGGCATCGCTTTTGTGCACGAGCTCAGCACACTCCTGTGCCCTGCGGACTCTACGCGAGGTCATGAGGGCATCCCACGCCTGCTCTAGCTCTGCAGCGGCGGTTCCGATCGTGCCCCTGCCACCCGTGCCCTCGTCGAGCGCCGCACACAACGCCTCCCGTCCGTATACCCCCGCATTACCCTAAGTCCACGTTTGCCTGGCATACTTGAGGGAGTCCGAGTTCTGGGAGTCCTTCGTCGACCAGACCTGCACCATGGAACATGCACGCCACGCCAAATAGGAGGACGAGGACGAGGACGAGGAGCGGGAAGAGATGTGGTGCCATGTGTTTGTCATCGCAGTCAGGCCCACAAGCAGAAGCGTCTTGCACTTCTCATGGGGGCTCTTGGCAGGTTGACGTGTGCGCCTGCCGGAATGACATGATTTGTTTTCACTCATAGTGGACGGGAAGGGGGTTGCCCCCCCCCCCCCCTGCGTGTGTGTATGCAACACGCCCAGACTGCATCGGCGAATGCAAACATGCAAAATACAACAGCAGAACTTTTTAGACCCGCGCCCCCGCCCCCCAACAAAAAAACTTATGGACCCAAACTACACCAAAGCGATGGAAGAGTCTTCATGACCGTTGTTCAGGGCGCAACAACGCACTTCGAACGCCACATGCAGAGACAACAGCCCTGCACACCGGGGCGTACGAGCAAAAGCATCCGTAATGAGGCCGGCGGTACGAGGGGCCGCACAATACCCACCTGAACCCGTGGCTTCTGGCCACATGGCCCCTGCTGTGCGGGTGCCACACCCAAAGGGGCGGGTACACGACCGCTGCCGTCCTGGGGCCACACCCAGAGTCCGCCTGGATTGTGGTGGCATATGCCCTACTGAAAACGACTGCTCCTCCCGATGGGTGCAGGGCCGGCGGTCTGGAAAGGTTGGGAGGGGGGGGGTCCAGCCGTCCAAGTAAACGCCCCTGGGGGGGTCCATACTTATGAACAGGACACGGCCGGGGCTTCTGCCGCTGATGGCCTCGCCTGAGATGCATCCAGTGATCCTCAGGTGTGTCCTCAACGGCACCCGGCCACCCCATCAGACTACCCTGAACCGGCGTCAATCGGACGTGGTTTGATGGCTGTGGTCTCCCGCATGTGCCTGTGACAGAAACTCCCTCCCATCAATTACTGGCCACCCGCCGGGCTCAGCGTAGTTCTGTTCGCCGTCAGAAACTGCCCTGGTCCACAAGCGTGAGAGACAATGGGACCAATGGCAGTCGGGGGGGGGGGGGGGGATTAGAGTGCAACCAGCAGTGGTCAAAAGGCGGTTGAGAGGACCAAAGGCTTGAGGGTAACCGACAACGGATTGAGGGTCACCGCACCAGCACAGCAAGCGGGACAGCTCAAGGGTGGCCAGCAGCGATCGAGGGGAGGGGGATGCACTTGAGGGCTCCTCCACCACCTCCTCCTGTTATTCCTCGTCCTCGTCCTCGTCCTCCTCCACTTGCACATCTCGCCAGCATCACCTCCCGCTCCTCCTCCTCCTCCTCCTCCTCCTCCTCCTCCTCCTCCTCCTCCTCCTCCTCCTCCTCCTTCTGCAGCTGTTTTCTGCTGCTGTTTGGATCATTTTCAAAATGCAGATCCTCGGTGTTTGCTCCCCGTCTCAGTGTTGCTGTCACCTTCTCTGCCCCCATCCTACCGCGAAAATTTGCATCTTGAATTGCAGCCGTCCAGAGAAGGAGGAAGGCTGCGGTCTCTACATTTCAACGACAAACGCACGTAGATCCATTTGAACTTCTGTCGGTGCGAAGGGGACCCACCGCACCTCTGACTGCATGGACTGCCTGCCTGCTTCTATGGGAGGCAACACAGCACCACAGAGCTTCAGATTCTTGGCGATGCCAGATGGGCGAATGCAAATCCCTGGCAATGCCCGGCGAATGTGCCAGGCATTTGACGGAATTCGCCACACATTCTGAAAGTTATGTTTCATGATGGGCATTTCCTCACCAAGAAGTGCCAAAAGGATTTCCTCGACAAAAGTTCCTCAATCCGAGTGCACAGAGAAGCAAGCTTGTCGACGCTGGTTCCAATGTGATACTTGCATATTTTGGGGGCGGGGGCTGATGAGACCTATGGTTATGGTGGTTCCGGTGGTGGTGGTAGCTGCGGCGGCTTAGGTGATAGTGACCCCGGCGTCGCGGCACGTAGGCACCGAAACACAGTGACAGCATACCCTCATCGTATGGTCGGATGAGGCTGAGATGAATTGGTGGTCATTGTGCGGTGACCAACAGAGGGCCGATATGCAGTCGCTATGGGCTCCTAAAAAGCGCGACGGGAGGGAGGCGTGTGGCCCAACCACCCAGGCAGACGGGACGGGGGACAAACCCGGGGGACAAGCGGGTGCAGTCCTTCGGATGGAGGAGCGTGAAGCGCTGCGATGCGGGCCGACGACAGCACACCAGATACGTTTCCCACTTGCGGGACATCTGCGGCCACCCGGGCCATGCCCCACTCCTCTCCATTTCCCCCCTCCCTCTCCCCCGGCGGGCACGCTGTACGTGCAGTGCAGACGCCCTTCCACTCGGTGGAGGATGGTAAGAAGATTTGAGGGTTGGGATATGCTCACGGCTGAAAGTGCCCATGACATATGCGCCAGAGCTGCCGTAGCAGGGCAGATCAGTGAGCCGCCATGGGCAGGGCAATCCCTGATCCAAACAAAAAGGAGAATGGATCGCCGTACGCTCAGTCATATGCGGGCGGTCACTGGCCGCCGTTGGGCGGTGGCCGACGGCGGCTGGAGGGTGACCGACGGCAATTGGAGAGTTACCGACGGCAGTTGGAGGGTGACTAACGGCGGTCCAGCAGTTGTTTTGGGCGGGAAGACGGGGTCATATAGGAGCGCCCTGACAATGGGCGACGAGAAACACAGGGCTGTGCACTGAGGCGGTGTCCGACGAGGCATGGGGACAAGTTTATCCCCAACCCCTGCCTCACCATCCCAGGGGCGCAGAGGGCCCGGAAGAGGGGGGTGGTGGGGGGGTTAATTGCGTCGGCAGAGACCGGGTTCACTTGCCGACGACGCCCAAACCGGCTTCTCACTGGTGCGCAATGAGACAACAAGGAAACACGGGCGGCTGCCAGGGCCATTGGCATACCTGAGGCCGTTGACAGCGGGGCCGTCATGACTGCAACATCGTCACTCAATCCCCGCAGCAAAGGCTCACAATTGAGTACCGTCACCGACCCTTTGTCCGTTGCAGTCGCCAAGAGAACGCTCTGCAGACGACATCACGTACACGATGGCAATGCGCGCACCAGGAGACAGCAGACAGGGGCCTGTGGGTTCAAAGGGAGGTGACCTCCTTTGAAGTGCGCCGTCGGGGGAGGGCAGTGAGTGACAGGGCCTTGCTTCGCGAGCAGAGGAGGGGGTGGGCCAAACAGGCATATGAACACACCCGGAGTGCACTACGCAACACGGCACAGGTGTCAGGCCACAGCAAGTCAGCCTCTGGTTGGTATAATGGGCGGTGCTAAGGCGGAGCTTAGGGTAACACCTGATGAACAGGTGATGTGGGTATCTGAAAAAGGTTAACCACTTTCCACGTCTGGCAAAGACACAGGCGATTGGAAGTAGTAGGATATCAACATGCCGAGGGCCCTCAGGGGCCTTCGGCTATGCTTGGCCTATTTTGGAGAGCTTTGCGCATCTGGAACCGGTTCAGTCAGAGGCACCAAAATACAACTCTTTTTCTTTGTGTTCTTTTCCACCACCCATCACCCGTATTCTTCTCGCAGGAGGCGGATGCGGATTAGAGGAAAGAAGCGCAGAGCAGCGAGCCTGGCGGCCCCCCATTTCAGAAAACATCAGCAGAGCAAAAGCCAAATGGTTGAAGCAGGACTATTCGGTGCGCAAACGTCTTTTGCTTCTGAACCTGCAGCACACATCCGACGCAGCATCCCAAGCCCATCAAGCCCACACATTACGACGCAGCGGCAGGACCTTGCGCCCCCAACTGACGCTGGTGACCGATTGCGTATGATAGCCATACGTGTGCAGCAGTTCATACTGCCAGGAGCCGGACTGGGCGTGATCTGCGGCATCGCCTGCCGCACGCACGCGCGGCTCCTTCGCCCCTCCAGCCACGCCGTCAGCATTGGCCCCGGCCACGGCACCCGCGATTGCCTCGTGCCCTGCAGGCCCCTGGCGAGGCTCCGTCGTGTCTTGGCTCTCAGCACCAGCACACATCCCGTTCCCCTCCGACTCAGCGTCGCCTGAATGTGCAGCCGCTGGGGTCTTGTGCGGAAGGCGCGCGTCACGTCGAAGGCGGAAGATGTCGATGCGGCCGTCGGCACGGCCAATGCAGAGGAGGTGCCGCCGCCTTCGGTAGGCGTCATCTGCGGCATCGGCGCCGCCGCCGGCGGTGATGAGTTCGGGAGAGATGGCGAAGGTGGTGATGCGGGCGATGGTGCTCCTGACGTGATCATGTGGCAGGATCGGAAGCAGGGAGGCAGCCTCCGAATGTAGCCTCCAGGCGCCTCAGTGCGCACCATATTCTGAGCAGACCCCCTTGCACCAACGCAGAGCGGTCCTTGACAGCAGAAATAAAACCATTCGGGACCCGGTACAATGATCCTGGCGCGTGTCAGGTGACCGACAGCGATTGGGGGGTAGGTAACCCACGGCGGTCAGGGGTTGACCCACGGCATTCAGAAGAGCATCAGGCGGCCTTAAAGGGGGCGATCTTGAGCAAAACAAAAAAGAAAAGAAACCGGGTCCTTGAAGACCGCAACCCTGCACCAACGCCTTCCGCATCGGCCCTCGAGCACCGCCTGCACGCAACCTCTCTGTCATTTCCGCATCTCCCAAGGGGGAAGGGGGGGCAAGGGGTCCATGACGGCTGGGTGGTGACCGTGTCGTAAACCCGGCGTCCAGTGCCATATCTTGTTGTTGTGACCGTGATGACAGTCGTCGGTGTCTTGAAAGTGGGGGGGGGGGGGAGGGGCGCAGTTCCGCAGGTGAGAATGAGACATAAATCCCAATGCTCACCATGGCAGCAGCATTCGCCTGCAGCTGTGCCCATGGCTGTCTAGCCCGGCTGCTCTGCACCACAGAACACAGGGCCGGAGAGCAAGGCAGCTGGGGGACGGGAGGCGATCCCTCCAAGGTGGAGTAGGTTTGCCAGTTGCTAATTTGACGCATTTGGTTGTGTTCTGTGGAGGCGTGCCTCTGGGCTCTGGGTAGCTCTGGGTAAATGTATGTGGAGAGGGGGGCGTGTTGGGCCAGGGTGTTGCCATAAAAGCTGAGTAAGCACACCGGTTGGTACTCCAGGGTGTCCTGGGAAAATGTGGGAAAAAAAGGATCTTTCGCATAAGTCGAAAAATGATTGATATCGAGCCAAATTTTATTTTAAACCCAAAAATATTCAAAAGACTTTTTTTCGCAATTTTTTCCCTGAAATTTTTGAATTTGCATTTGAATTTATTCATTTTCTGCTATATTAACTTTTGCGGGGGCGTCTCTTTTTGCATAAATCCCTTTTGTGCACACGCATCCATTGCCATGTCCTTGCCCAATCCCAAGAACATGCTCAATGTTACCTCAAATCAGAATGATACCATTGCGCAGGAACAAACTGGCCCCAGACTGATCATGGCTCAAAACAAAGCATGATGGGTGGTGTACATGTACTCTCAGGGGAGAGTAGGGAAGAAAGATTGCATGGTCGCCTTAAGAACACGGGGTAGAAAATGGGGTACACATACCACAATGCAAAGACTATACATCCCAATCGCTTGCACACCCACAGACATCCGAAGCAATTAACATATTTGGTGTTTGTCTTGCGACGTTTTTGTTCACATTTGGCCTACCAGCCCTGACAACTATTTTTTTCCGTTTCCTAATTTTCAAGCCCATTGAAGCCAAGAATTAAATACTTTCCCAAGATATTCATATTTCACTGGTATGCACTGGTTTATGTTTTAAGGAGAAACTTGTCTACATTGCTTGTCCACAGCAAGTGGGGAGCAGTATCTGCGGTAGGTGAGTGTTCGAGGCTGTCTCTCGGCTCATAGTGCTGATTTTGCAGCCCGCCATTCGTCCCGTGCTGGCCCCTGAGAAGGTCAATCCCCCGGCTGCGACATACGTGCCGGTGTGATGGTCATGGCCTTTTGGTCTCAAGCTTCCGCCTCCCAACACATCAGTCCTCTTCCCCTAGATTTTCCCAAATAGTGTCCGTTCCACAGACTGCCGACCGAATCCTACTCTTCAGCATTGAAGCAGCACTGCAGGGGTGAATGGATGTATGGTGCATGCTGCAGGGTGGGGGACACCAGTGGCATGTCTGCCCGCCAGTGAATGTGTGAGTGGGTGCGAGAAGAAGGAGGAAACCCAGGCCACACGAGGCGGATGCACTCTCGCAGTGCCACTGGACCGGACGAACAGGGGCATACCGCATCTGCATGGAGGCTGCTTGCTTCTTGGCCAATTCCCGTAGCACTGGAGTCAAAGGCACTGCCTTAAAATTGGGGGTATCGGGGTCGTGCTCCTTCAAGTCCCCATCCCAGCACAGGCTGTACAGCCGCACGCCGTGGCCTGCACAGCGGAGGAGGCAGGCGGCAAATGAGTGGCAAATGAGCCCTGCGACGCTTTGGCCCCGAGCTGTCGAGCAGCTCGACAATTGTACAAACAGCTCCGACGAAATTCCAGTGACTGTGAGCACTGGCACATAGTGTCTGTGTCCATATCGGATTGAGCACATTGGCATACGCACCGTCACGCGCGTCACCGACATGTCGCGCGCGCAGCACGCGGCGTGACATGCCACGCGCCCATGACACGGTGCGTGACACGATCACGCACGCATTACAAGGCACAAGTAAACGGTGTTGCTCGAGGCTTTCCGGGAAGGAACACTTTGCGTTTGCAAACTGCAGGACTCCCGCCTGCAGCCGCTTGTCACCGCGTCCAGTCACCGCCACCGCCTCACACGTCGCCCGCACAACCGCTGCGCAGCCTCTGAGCTGGGTTTGGGGGTGCACAGATAAACGGTGGTGCTCGAGGCTTCCCGAGAAGGGGGCGTTCGGCCTGTCACAACACGGGTCGGGGAGAGAGAAATATCCGGGGGAAATGGTATGTCCACGAATTTTGTCGGTATTGACTCAGTCCTGATCCTCAACGATTGCTTGAATTGTGTGCATTTTCTGGCAAAATTGATTGGCTACGAACACTAGGGACGAGAAGAAGCCGCCGGCACACTGATGGAGGTCTGACCCTCAGGGGCACTAACCCCCAGTACACTCTCAAAGCCGCTAAAGGAGCCATTACCCGCCGGTCGGCGCGCTCCAACAGCACACGGCTCACACAAAAATGCCTTCTTTTTACCAATAGTACCGCTCAATCACAGGAGCCCCTTTTCCACACCCACCCACCCACCGTTTAGGGGGACTCGAGTGACCTCTGCCCATACCCAAATTGAATTCTTGACCCGCCCATTCTTCACACAAGGTACTCATCAACACGGGCTCTCCGTTCATCAGCCCCTCAGCCCCGCAGTCCACTACAACGGCGGGCTAGAGCTGTTGCGATGGTGGAATGCAGTGCAGGGGATACGCTGCACACATTTCCCGGCACGGGCCCAAATCGATGAAAATGTCACGGTGCCGCTTTGTTCAACCATCCTGACCGTCGAAAACAACTATGACCGAAACCTGAAAGCGGGGGTAAAAATGGTGTCATGAGGTTTCGGTCAGATTTGCGACAGACCGGTCCGAACCCTGTGCAGTGGGTGAGAAACACTGGGACTGCCCTGGTAAGGCACGAGTGCAACAGCTGCCCTCTGCCCTCCCTATGCCTTCCTGGCTGTGCCTCCACCTTCTTGATTCCTCACTTTGTTGCTTCATCGCCACCGTGTCGGGGCTGTTGTGCCTCGTGTCTTTCCTCCAACGGCAGTACTGTTGTAAGACGGGGCGTCTTAGAAAATCTAAGACACATGTAAGACGCATGTAAGACGCATGTAAGACGCATGTAAGACGGATGTAAGACGCATGTAAGACGGATGTAAGACGCATGTAAGACGCCCCGTCTTACATAATCTAAGACGGGGCGTCTTAGATTATCTAAGACGCCCCGTCTTAGATAATCTAAGACGCCCCGTCTTAGATTATGTAAGACGCCCCGTCTTAGATAATCTAAGACGGGGCGTCTTAGATAATCTAAGACGCCCCGTCTTAGATTTTCTAAGACGCCCCGTCTTAGATTATGTAAGACGGGGCGTCTGGTACTTGGAATGTGTATTGCAATGTGTGATGGATTGAACGAATAATATGATAATAATAGAATGAAAAATATGAAAAAGAGAGGTGTGTAGGACGGGGTTGGTCATACAGATCTAATACCATGCAAATCCGAAAGATTTGCGTAAATAATTAATTCCCGGCACAAGGTGTTATTGTCCGCAAAAAAAATGTGTAAAAAATTATTTATTGGCTTCATGCCTTACGCAAAAATGGGTTCCCGGTCCCATCGCTCCATCCTATCACTCCATCCCATCACTCCATCCCATCACTCCATCTCACCACTCCATCCCATCACTCACTTCCTTAACCGGGCCCTCTTCTGCGAAGGTGGTTGCAAACAGGGAAGGTTAGGGAAGGTATGCCTGTTTTTCTCTTGTAGGTTTCGTTTGGTCAGCGCGAAACGTTTCCGAGATCGATATCAGTGATGTAGTGCAGCGAGCGCCAAAATCAGAGAGGAAGTATGAAAACAATCAAAAACGAGGTTGGGTTAACAAATTCTCTCCTTTCCAAAACCCGGGCAAGCGACCTGGGGCCTAGCCACAGGGTGGCAGGTGACTGTCTGGCACGATATTGGTTTGTGGTAAGTAGGAGCTTTGTCTGGACCACTGCGACCTAAATAGACCGCTGTGCTTAAATAGGTGGGATCAGTTACTACCTTTGGGTCAAACAAGATATTGGGTGATTGTAACTAGGTACGTCTCCCTTCCCAACCCTGGGCGACAGACCTGGGGCCCAGCCACTGGGTGGCGGGTATGCAGACCTACTTGTTTGAAGGATGGATGCACTAGTAGCACTAGTAAAGATAGGTAGGTGCAGTAGCAATTGTTTCGTTTATTTTCGTTTTCTGCTATTTTGGCGCGGCAATTTTCAGCCTAAGAAGCAAACCAGGGTTGGCGCCGGAATGGAAACCCGAGGGGTCAACAATGCCTATGGCGGCTCTGGTTTGTTTCTGCAAAACAGCAATCTTTCTTTGCGGCGCTGATGCCGTGAAGTTAAGACTGCCCCTTAGCGCCCTGCATTGGCTATGCAGGAGCGAATTGTCAAGCCCTGTCGTCAGGTGAGTCTGGTATATGAGGTACTGGTTACCCGGGGAAACAAAACATTTGTATGCCTGTGTAGGAATGGACTGCAATCCCAAAGTCCAACTCATCCACATTTGTATGCCTGTGTAGGAATGGACTGCAATCCCAGAGTCCAACTCATCCACATTTGTATGCCTGTGTAGGAATGGACTGCAATCCCAAAGTCCAACTCATCCACATTTGTATGCCTGTGTAGGAATGGACTGCAATCCCAGAGTCCATTTTTGGAGGGAAAACAGGCGGATACAAGTGCAATGCTTCACCCCCCACTATCTCTGTAGGTCCCCCTGCGAGGGGGGACCTTGTCAAATTTCCTTCACCCCCCACTATCTCTGCAGGTCCCCCTACGGGGGGGACCTTGTCAGGCAGTTACAGGTCAACATACCCCTTAAGCCCCTCCCCCTTGCTCTCGACCCCTTCCCCGACCTCCGGTGCCTTTGGCACTAGCCATTCCCAATCAAGGAAACAAACAAAAGTCTGTTAAACACAAGGGGGCCACTGGCAGCACCGCTTTCGCAAATTTTATTTTTTCTTTTTTGGGGACTGTCTCTTTCAATGTTAAACTGGTGCTGTCTGATGGCTGGGTGCCTGGGCAGGCAGGTTTCACCTTCTTGCCCTACAGGGGGGGGAGGAGAGGACGCCCAGGCACCCAAGGGGTCCAAGAGAGCATGGTGGGATATAAAAATAAAAACCTGTAAGTTCCTCTCCTGCCCTCCCCGCCAGGGCCACCCCCGCCTTGTTTGCCCCCAGCCTTCGGGTTCCACACATTCAGTGACTTTAACAGGTCAGGGATGTTGAAGACTTTAAAATTTTTTTGTGGTGTGTATGTGTTACGATTCACATGGTTCATTACTCAGGAATTGCACGCAGCCCCTCCTGTTTTGCACTCTTTTGTGACGGCTTTGTAAAGGAATTTGTTCGGGAAAACCTCAGCATAGGCCACAGAGGACAGACTCATTGACCTGCAGCACTGTCGAAACCCCCTCTCCCTTGCGGTGTTGTGTTGTGACGTTGTGCCAACAGGTGTTCTGTAGAGTTCCAAATTTGTGTGTTGCATGTCAGCATGTATTAGCAAGAAGTATTGACAAGAAGGGTGAAAGGAAGGAAGAGAATACTTGCAGCAAAGTACATGGATGCAAGCAGTTGTAAAAAGAGATTAGAACAGGAGAAGGGAACAACACCACATAATAGAATGGGATGTTGCTGATGTGAAAGTGGACACGGCAAAAGTTATGGTGCAGCCACTGTTGCTGTGCACCCTGCTACAGGGTGCACTTGTGTTGCTTTGTGACGATGTTGTACACTCTTGCCTTTCATAGCAAACTACTGCATTGATTGAGCCATGCTTGTCCTATGTACAGGAGCTCTATATGTCTGCATTTCAGTGTTGTGAGGGCTGCTTGTGGCCTTTGGATGCTGCAGGCTGGTGCACAAAGGGGCGATTGCACTGTGCTCCTTGTGGTTGCCCGTTCAAGAATGATGGATCTTGCCCCCGTTGCAACCAAGTAGTGTGGGACGACAATTTACAATACTACGTTCCACTCTTGCAAGACACACAGGAAGACATGGTGGCGGCAGACGTGTCGGACTCTGGGTCTGACAGTGGGTGGGATGCCCCATCTCTACAATGGTCACCGACACCACCACCTTCGTTCCATGAGTTTGAGTCTTCCTCGGACTCCGACTTTTGAGAGGGTCCTGAATGGCGTTTCCATGAAGACTGGCACACTTTGTGTCGAACACGGTGTTTTTCAACACCACTGCTTGCCCCACTTGGTGGGGCCATTTGAAATTGTGCTGTGTGTCTTTTCGTAGTTGTTGCACAGGCAATTGATTGACGTTTGGAGGCCTAGGTACTCTACCCCCGGGGGGGGGGGGGTCTGCGTGCTATTTTTTGGGATTTTGGGTGCCCTCCGGAAACCCCCCCCCTGTTCGGGGCAAAATTTACCACTGTACGGGCCATTGTGCGGGGCGGACCTTTTTTGTTAGAAAACCCTCAGCAGGGGATTGCGTAGTGACCCCAATCACCAAAATATGTTCAGAATGTATACCACCAATAAGCCAAATGTTAGCAGAGACATGTCATAGCTAAGTTGGTACATGCGGATACTCATAGGGGTGAAGTCATGGGTTCAATTCCCACCTCTGGCACTTTTCTGGCCCTTTTTCTGGCGCTTTTCCTGGCGCTTCTGGCGCTTTTCTGGCGCTTCTTCTGGAGCTTGTGGCGCTTTCTCTGGCGTTTTTTCAGTATTACAAGTGCACATGACATGCATTGGACACAATCACAAACAACCCGGAACCTTTTCTGGCGCTGTTTTCTGCGCTTGTGGCGCTTTTGTTGGCGGTTTTTCTGGCACTCCTGGCGCTTTTGTGGCGCTTTTTCTGGAGCTTCTGGCGCTTTCTCTGGCGGTTTTTCAGTGTTACAAGTGCACATGACATGCATTGGACACAGTCACAAAGAACCCGGAACCTTTTCTGGCGTTGTTTTCTGCGCTTCTGGCGCTTTTTCTGGCGCTTTTTCTGGCGCTTCTGGGCTTGTGCAGCATTACAAGTGCACATGACATGCATTGGACACATGCATTGGATTTCTTTGCTTTGCGCAAGGGTTTCACTGGTTTCAGTGGTACAGCACGCTGGCAGTAGTAGTGGTGGGCTAATAGTGGATTGGGCCTGTTTTCTCGACATCACCTGTAGGCCTCGAGTGCCCTGTTACACATTGTTGGCAGCCGTGGGCGGTAGCTGAGTTGTTAGTACATTGTAGTGCACAGGGTAGGATTATTGGATGAATATACCCTTGGAGGCTTGTCAGTAGCACAAATGTCATTGCCCTTCGTGGAGGTGTTTGGCCCATGGACGAGGAAACCCAGGACTTCGTCCTCGGGTTTCTGGCGAAGCATTTCCATTGCTACGTGGAGTTTATCCGTCATGAAGGCCACGACGCCGCTCTAGATATCATTGTGGATGACATTCGTCAATCAAAAAACAGTATGCAATGTGTCCTACCTTGGCCAATTTGTGTGCCACTTGTTACCTCTGTTTGTATGTTGCATTTTATTAGGTGCTTGTACTACAGCTATGACATCTATGTTCATGAAAGGGAGGGATTGCACACATAAATTGTCAGATTTTTCGCTAAGAAAATTGGATTTTGGTCTTTATGCCATCCATGAAAGTCCCCGTGACCACTGTAAGCAGTACCCTAATGGTACATATACCTGCATTCAGAGGTGGATGCACAGGTTCGAACCCTGTTGTATACATTCCAGTAATCTAGGGCGAACTAGGTTTGAATCCCAGTTTTTCATGTTGGCTCACAAAAAATTTGTTTTGGCACCTCTAAAAACCCAGCACACCCGCCCCCCCCTTGGGGGGGGGGGGGGCAGACCCCCCTCCCCCCAAACCCCTTAACAGGAACTCCGCCCTTAGGAATCAGCTGCAAATATCTAAAGGCAACCAAGAATGGACAGCATTCATGCAACAGGGGTTAACAACATTTATCCCAAGGCTTGTAACAAATAGCGATGATCCACTGAGATCCAGGAAATGCACCACCTATCCAGAAAGTTGCTCATGTATGGGTCTGCGGCGCTGTAGGGCAATGGAATAGTGTGGGGTTGTGGGGCTACTGTGTCAGAGAGTTGTGCACATGCGCACTGTTCTTTGCACTGTCAGTGAACACTTGTCACAGGTTCTCTACCGACAGACAAGCGTACAGCACGACAGTTGGTGTTGGACACACTGATCCGTGTTTGGCGTAGTGGCGTACCGTTCCTCAGTCCAACATACCAGACAGTGGGCCACGAGTGCACCGTTGATGAGGCCGCACCGCCGAAATACCTCCTCCCATGGACCCCGCACTGTGTCAAGTGCCGTGGCGAAGTGCTGCAGCAATATGGGAGGATAAGGTACACTGAAGAGTCAGTCACACGGCAGCCCATAGCTCTAATTTCGATGCGCTGCCACCGATGTCTGGCATTGTACGGCTACGATACAGTAACAGTGGGTGAGGGTGAGGACGAGGAGGTGTACAGGTTGTCACTTCCGAGAGATCACATTGTACTGGCACGCAATGTGTTTGGCCGCCCATATGTCCATGAGTTACAGCAGCGCATAGTATTGCAGTTTGCAAGCTTCCAGGCAGAGGGTGGTGTCAAGGAAGTACCGCGCACCAAACTCCAAGAGGTTGTTTTCTTGGATTGGTGCACGCGGTACTACCGTGAGGCGCGAGGGCAGTCCCTTTTTAGGTGCCCAGATTTGCACACTGTTGTCTCAGAGGTGACAGGGTTCCTTCGTCTCAATGGCTTGCCCAGTAAACATCATCAGTGCTCTGCATGTGAGCCCGCTCATCTCAATCACATTCGCGGTATGCCAACGGTACGCCCAAACATAAAACGACATACAGCAGAGGTATATGATAGGTGTGTCGTCGTGGATTGCATTTCAAAGGTGTGCAGACGGGTTTGCATGTACGGTATTCGGCAGAATAAGCGTGACCCGGCAACTGGCCTGCACGTACAAGCACAGTGTAGCAAAGCACCCGTGCCTAGTACGTGCTTCTGTAAAGAACATTCCACCCCTGGGCACGTGGTGTACACACAGGTGCTTGAAGGTGATGTTGGCAGTGATGTCATGGAGGCATTGCCGGAGGCTTCATCAGGGGACTCTGAGCATGAAACTACAGATGCCTATAGTACTGCACAGGAGGAGGAAATTGCTGTGTCACGGAGTCCACAGCCCACATTGGACACAGAATACACATCTATGCTCCATGAAATTGCTCTTTCTCATGCTACAGGTGCCCAGTACTCCAAGCACAACAACACCGCAACGGTCACGGCAACAGCCACCACACACGGCAGCAGGACAGGGGCGGGGAAAGGGTGGTCACCAGGGTGCAAAGCAAAAAATGCGCCGCAAGACAGTGTGGTCCGTTTCTGGTCAAGGATGTAAAAAGAAGGTTGTCGTTTTCACTGGGTTCACCAATGGTTTGATGACAGTGTCTCGCCCTTGTACAGTTGTTGTGCATTTCGACGAGATGGTGGGCGCTGAGGGGTCCCACCAAATTCTGTACAATTTGTGGTCTATCTCGACCCGCCACAAAACAGGTGGAATTTCTTTTGATTGGATTTTGTTTGATTATGCATGCAGGCTTTCGCAAACATCTGCCAAATACAACGTGCTGTCTGATGTGCAGTGCGTGTTGGACCGATTTCATGGTACCGTGCATAAATGTCAAGGGTACGGGATGTCGCAATTCCCAGAGTTGTCGCGCGTCAACAGCTCAGCGGCTGAACAAGGCAACAGTACGACAGGTCGCTATAGGTTTGCTGCTAACCCCAGGGACGCGGACACTTTTTATTTTTACATTGCCAACTGCTTGGAGGGCCGCAACAGGTACATCATTGGTGGCCATAAGGCATCTGCTATAACCGCGTTGGGAGGTTTGCAACCAGTCGAAGGAGTACATGATGATGAAGACCCAACGTCGTGGGTCGTAGATGTTGCACCACTTGCAGGCTCTGGCCAATTTTGCACTTTTGTGGCCCGCCTGGCCAAATTGTACCACCTTCGAGCTACGTGGGCTGCAGACCAGTCTTATGTCCCCTTTAATCCCTTCTCCGCTTTTGCTCATAGGGACAGTGTGAGGAATGTGCCAGCCCTCAAACCGCATACCCATGGTTCTGCGCGTAGTACTTCCAGTACCGTGGCGCGGACACCTGCCGCATCTGCTGCATCTACCGTTTGCACAACTGCAACATTTGGTAGCCCTGCAGTGACTACATCCAGTGCTACTGCACCATCTGCTGCACCTGTGGTGAATCCCACCTCTGTGCCCATGGAGACCATTTCTGTCAGTAGTGATGATGATATTTTGACAGCCCCAGTGCAGGACCCTGCAGTCCTAGGAGTGGTGAAGACTGAGCCTGGTGACAATGTCCCTCCTTCCCTGGGCACAGGTGCTTCCGCTGACGTGCCGCAAGACCCCTTTTCCACTGCACAGGACGTGTCTACATCCCCCCTTGTTGATCCCTATGCACACAGCCCAAGGTTGTCTCCCCATGCATCATTGGATGACATTTCTTTTGGCGAGAATGATGCTTCGATAGCTGCAATGGAGGACACGGACCCAGAGGTCCTTCGGCATTTCAAGATTGAGCCTGATGTCAATGTCCCTCCTTCCCTGCACACACTTAGTTCAGCACGTGTGATGCGCAAACCCTTTTTCACCGACCGGCGCACGTCTGCATCCCCCTCTGCACATCCTTATGCACGTAGCCCAGCATCCTCTCCCCACGTGTCCCCTTCTCGTTTTGACATCAGCCCTGACGACCCCTCCACTGGTAACGCTTCTGATGGGGCCCCAAGAGTGGTCCGTGCACGTGGCAAAAAAGCCAAGGTTTACAAGAGTTCCAGTTCACGCCCTTGCACTGTTGTTCAGGCTGCTGCAGGCCCCGATGCGATTTCTTTTGTACATAACTACACTCTGCTTGGAGATGTGGACCGGGGTCATTTCACGCGAACACAGCAGCCTATTCCTCTACAATCCGGTGTATGGGACTACGCGGCCGAGCCTGAAGCATTTCAGGCCCTCTTGGCCCCACCCTTTGGCATGCAGGAAGTACACAGTAAGCCCAACATGCTCCAATTGCTGCAGAAGGTGAAAGGGAAACAACTTTTTTCTGTGCGCAGACTATGGTCCACCCTATTTGCAAATAGGAAGCACCCCCCCTCCATGTCACAATTCAAGGCCATGCTTGTCCATCTCCACCAGGCACATTTGGTACTGCTTGTGATTGTGGGTGCCAGGGCCAGATCATGCGCATGTCTCATGCTGCCTGCCCCCTGCCCTGCCCCTGCTATTCTTGTTCAGAACAACATTACGGTGGACGAGTGGGATGCACGTTGCTCTGCAGATTGCTTGTACTCCGTGGCATTTGACCAAAGTTCAGTGCCTAAGCCACCACCTCGGAGGCGGCGGTAAATGAACCATGCCAACTTGGCAACCCCGAAGCAATGGCAGAACATTTGGCATGGACCGGAAGTCTGTTCGTCAGTGGTGCTTTGCTGCCTTTTTGTGTCTCACACATTAGGGACACGATGCTTGATTGCCATATGCATCAACGCCCAAACTGCTGCGTTGTTACTCCAAAATGATTTGTTGCAAAATGGGTGCAGAAGTAAACAACAACACCCAGCGCCAACAATCATGCCTGGGGGTCTCCCACCTCAGTACCCTAGAGGGCTAATGAGGTTTAACACCCGAAAATGGATGGTAACATGGGACATGCTCAGAGTACAGCTGCTACTGCCACCATAAGGGAGATGATGCTTCAGTGCCATATGCATCTATGCCCAAACTGCTTGGTTGTTACTCCCTGCAAAATGGGTGCACAATTAAACAACAACACCCAGCTGCAACATTTGGGCCTGGGGGTCTCCCACCTCAGTACCCCACAGGGCAAACAAGGCTTAAAATCGGATGGTACCACGGGACAAACTGAGAGTATGGCTGCTACTGCCACCATAAGGGAGACGATGCTTCAGTGCCATATGCATCTATGCCCAAACTGCTTCGTTGTTACTCCCAAATGATTTGTTGCAAAATGGGTGCAGAATCAAACAACAACACCCACCTGCAATTGTATTGGTTGGGGTCGGGGGGGGGGGGGGCTCCCAAGGGACTGGTACACAACCTGCTTATGTAGTTTCTCACCCTGTACAGGTGAAAAAAGCGAAATTTCCGAAACTGATTTTTTTGATATCCCGGCCACTCACAATGACCATCCAAGCTGTGTAAAGCATGTTTTGAGCAGCATTTAGGTGTTTTCCACCCTATTTGGGGATTGAGTGTGTTTTGGGGGGCATCCCATCTACAGTTTGTAGACACTGTCTGCCCCAAGTGTCTGCCCCAAGTAGACGCGGCCTGCTAATTGTAGACACCGTGGGCATGTTGTAGACGCGAAATGCCAATATTTGGGAAGGGGGCCACGGGCCCCCTTCCCCACCAAACGGTCCGCTGGCAGCGTTCACCCGCGCACACGGGCATGGTGTTCTGTGGTCTGTAGACACTGTGCACCACAAGTAGACGCGGCCTGCTAATTGTAGACACCGTGCGCATGTTGTAGACGCGAAGTGCCAATATTTGGGAAGGGGGCCGCAGGCCCCCTTCCCCACCAAACGGTCCGGTGGCAGCGTTCACCCGCGCACACGGGCATGGTGTTCTGTGGTCTGTAGACACTGTGCACCACAAGTAGACGCGGCCTGCTAATTGTAGACACCGTGGGCATGTTGTAGACGCGAAATGCCAATATTTGGGAAGGGGGCCACGGGCCCCCTTCCCCACCAAACGGTCCGCTGGCAGCGTTCACCCGCGCACACGGGCATGGTGTTCTGTGGTCTGTAGACACTGTGCACCACAAGTAGACGCGGCCTGCTAATTGTAGACACCGTGCGCATGTTGTAGACGCGAAGTGCCAATATTTGGGAAGGGGGCCGAAGGCCCCCTTCCCCACCAAACGGTCCGGTGGCAGCGTTCACCCGCGCACACGGGCATGGTGTTCTGTGGTCTGTAGACACTGTGCACCACAAGTAGACGCGGCCTGCTAATTGTAGACACCGTGGGCATGTTGTAGACGCGAAGTGCCAATATTTGGGAAGGGGGCCGCAGGCCCCCTTCCCCACCAAATGGTCCGCTGGCCGCGTTCACCCGCGCACACGGGCATGGTGTTCTGTGGTCTGTAGACACTGTGCACCACAAGTAGACGCGGCCTGCTAATTGTAGACACCGTGCGCATGTTGTAGACGCGAAGTGCCAATATTTGGGAAGGGGGCCGAAGGCCCCCTTCCCCACCTAACGGCCCGCTGGCAGCGTTCACCCGCGCACACGGGCATGGTGTTCTGTGGTCTGTAGACACTGTGCACCACAAGTAGACCCGGCCTGCTAATTGTAGACACCGTGGGCATGTTGTAGACGCGAAGTGCCAATATTTGGGAAGGGGGCCGAAGGCCCCCTTCCCCACCAAACGGTCCGCTGGCAGCGTTCACCCGCGCACACGGGCATGGTGTTCTGTGGTCTGTAGACACTGTCTGCCCCAAGTAGACGCGGCCTGCTAATTGTAGACACCGTGGGCATGTTGTAGACGCGAAGTGCCAATATTTGGCCCCCTTCCCCACCAAACGGTCCGGTGGCAGCGTTCACCCGCGCACACGGGCATGGTGTTCTGTGGTCTGTAGACGCTGTCTGCCCCAAGTAGACGCGGCCTGCTAATTGTAGATACCGTGGGCATGTTGTAGACGCGAAGTGCCAATATTTGGGAAGGGGGCCGAAGGCCCCCTTCCCCACCAAACGGTCCGCTGGCAGCGTTCACCCGCGCACACGGGCATGGTGTTCTGTGGTCTGTAGACACTGTCTGCCCCAAGTAGACGCGGCCTGCTAATTGTAGACACCGTGGGCATGTTGTAGACGCGAAATGCCAATATTTGGGAAGGGGGCCGCAGGCCCCCTTCCCCACCTAACGGCCCGCTGGCAGCGTTCACCCGCGCACACGTGCATGGTGTTCTGTGGTCTGTAGACGCTGTCTGCCCCAAGTAGACGCGGCCTGCTAATTGTAGACACCGTGGGCATGTTGTAGACGCGAAGTGCCAATATTTGGGAAGGGGGCCGCAGGCCCCCTTCCCCACCAAACGGTCCGCTGGCAGCGTTCACCCGCGCACACGGGCATGGTGTTCTGTGGTCTGTAGACACTGTCTGCCCCAAGTAGACGCGGCCTGCTAATTGTAGACACCGTGGGCATGTTGTAGACGCGAAGTGCCAATATTTGGCCCCCTTCCCCACCAAACGGTCCGGTGGCAGCGTTCACCCGCGCACACGGGCATGGTGTTCTGTGGTCTGTAGACGCTGTCTGCCCCAAGTAGACGCGGCCTGCTAATTGTAGACACCGTGGGCATGTTGTAGACGCGAAGTGCCAATATTTGGGAAGGGGGCCGCAGGCCCCCTTCCCCACCTAACGGCCCGCTGGCAGCGTTCACCCGCGCACACGTGCATGGTGTTCTGTGGTCTGTAGACGCTGTCTGCCCCAAGTAGACGCGGCCTGCTAATTGTAGACACCGTGGGCATGTTGTAGACGCGAAGTGCCAATATTTGGGAAGGGGGCCGCAGGCCCCCTTCCCCACCAAACGGTCCGCTGGCAGCGTTCACCCGCGCACACGGGCATGGTGTTCTGTGGTCTGTAGACACTGTCTGCCCCAAGTAGACGCGGCCTGCTAATTGTAGACACCGTGGGCATGTTGTAGACGCGAAGTGCCAATATTTGGGAAGGGGGCCGCAGGCCCCCTTCCCCACCAAACGGTCCGCTGGCAGCGTTCACCCGGCGCAGGTAGGGTTTTTGGTAGTTTGTGGTTTGTTTCCTACATTTGTATTATGTCCTGATCTTGTTCAATCCCATAGCTTTTTGACTGAATAAAACTGCACCTGTACCTACTCTAAGACACCTTGTTCTTATTAATGTAAGACGCCCCGTCTTAGATAATCTAAGACGCCCCGTCTTAGATTATCTAAGACGCCCCGTCTTAGATTTTCTAAGACGCCCCGTCTTAGATTTTCTAAGACGCCCCGTCTTAGATTATCTAAGACGCCCCGTCTTAGATTTTCTAAGACGCCCCGTCTTAGATTTTCTAAGACGGATGTAAGACGCATGTAAGACGCATGTAAGACGGATGTAAGACGGATGTAAGACGGATGTAAGACGGATGTAAGACGGATGTAAGACGCCTCCAAATCTAAGACGCCCCGTCTTACAACAGCCCTCCCAACGGCACTACACCGGAGGAGGCACAACCGCAGGAGTCAAATACCTTGAGGCGTCTTCCCCAGATACACGAGCTGCAGGACACAGACGCCCTTCTTGTGCGACGAGGTGAACCGCACCGGCATGGCAGTGTTGCTCACCACGGAGGTGCAGGCGACGGTGCCATTGTCCAGGCCGAAGGCGAGTTTGGTGGGCTACAGAGCGGAGGGGGCATGTGGGATGGGCGTCCGAAGAGCCACAGAAGAGGATGCACGGCTTGGCGGCTAAACGCAAACCCCCGCAGCCTCCGCGGTAGAACGACCACACATCAAAAACTCAAAATCAATCTACACGCAACAAGTTACAAACTTCTTACAATCAACCAACAAACAACACGGAACAGCCTAAGATGCACAAAAGGCAAAACGCACAGCACACGCTGAACAGACCAATAACCACAACGACCAACCATCCGGACCCAAAGAGCTTCAGACACAAACCGCAAAGGTCCATGAATCCGTGAAGCCATTGTGGACCTGGTCGAATTTTTTTCCAATGACCCTTTGTCCAAGGCATGGCTGCGTTTGTGATGGGTGACGGAGGAACCGATTTCCGGTGGCGTTTGAGGGTGAGCGTGAGCATGGGCTGTGTGTATTGTGTGTGGGGGGGGGGGGGGGGATTGTGTGGATGAGAGTGGACTGTCTGTCCCGCAGCTCACAATTGCGGCATCACTTCCCCTGTGGCACTGTTGTTGGGGAGGGGTGTGGGGGGGTCTTACTACCGAGGGGCCATACCAGTCCATGGCCTACACCGCAAGGGGCTCGAGGGTCCTAAGCCTCACCACTGAGTCTACTCCCTGCACCCGTGCCCACCCGCCTACGCCCCTGCGCTGCCGCTGCCTCTGAAGCTGAAGGTGACCCGGGCTCGAATCCAAAGGTCTTGCGGTGGGAACGGACCTGAATTGGATCAAACGCCACCGCCGTGATTGGGGAAGTCAGACCCTTCCAGAGTATTCTGTGCTCAAAGACGTTGCTCTTCGTCTGTGGGTACCACACGAGGATCCTGCAAGCAATGGCAAGCGCCGGTGGGCACATGGGCATGCGACGAGGTTGCCCACCCCCCCCCCTCCCTTCCCCCACGTGTCGGACAGGTCTGTCTCGTCGCGAACGCTGTTCCAAATGGCAGGCAACCTGGATTGTCGGTTGCGGGGGCGGTGGGGGGGGGGGGGGGGGATGCTGAGTAAGTGTGCCGGTTGGTACTTCCGGGTGTGCACACTGGTCTGAGTTTTCAGGAGGAGACCCTCTGCATTGCTTGTCCACAGACGGCGCAGAAAACTAGTTTCAATCGGTGAGACTGGGACAGGCATCCTTCTGCTCACAAGTGCTGAACTACCCCCTGTCGCTCCCACACCGGCACGGGCCATGCTTCACACAGTCAGTCATTCACATCAGAGTGAAGTTCGGAGGGTGCTCCAGGCCACAAATGATGTGGGACATATAGCACAGGGTCAGGGGGCTCCGGATCACCAAATGTTACCCACTGGTGGTGCCCAGCATTTCCAGGCAGTTTGCAGTTGCCCCCCCCCCCCCCGTCCATACGGTGTGCTGACGGCAACGGCAATCAGATGGGGCCGCAGCTCCATGACATTTGTGAAGGGCGGACCGAATCTACCGAAGCGAGCTGCGACGGGGGGGAAAGAGCCCCCTGGCTCCATTGACCGGACTTGAGGGCCACGATCACCCGCGGGTGATCGGGTGAGGGTCGGAATGACGTGCCCTGGCACGCTCCAGTGCGCCCTGGTCCGTCCTGTGGTACGCCCTATTACGTCTTGACGGCACAAATCAGAGGCGAAGGCTCACACGAAGGTGAAGCAACCTCGTTTGACAGCCTTTAGTTCCTTGACACAGGCCTCACACCCCTCGAACCGCGACCACAGTCCTCCACAAGCCCAAGCAATCGTCCACGACCCGCCCCCCAGCGCTCTGCCATTGGCCCCCTCTTCATTCTCCTGCAGGGAGATCCGCACTGAGTTGAGTGAAAGGCACGTGCTGCCACACGCCTGTTCTACTCGCGTCGTTCACAGTGCGGCTTGCGGTCGCAGAGCTGCCGGATGCCGCGCTTCTGTCGCGACGCGCATCGCGATAAAAGGGTGGGGGGGTGGGAGGGATCCGAGCCAGCAGGTCTATCCCCCGGCTGATCTGCACTATCCTGAGGCCCGGAGGGCCTTCACGGGGGGGGGGGGGGCTGGCCCGGCAAACCCCTGCCGTTTGGGGGACCCGCACGTTGGGGAAGAGGTGGCCCGAAGGCTTCGGCCAAGTGGCACTGTCATGGCCCGGAGGCCATGGTCTGAGCCTGCACTACTTGCTGTTGTGTGGACTGGCACTTTGTTGATCTGAAAAAATTGTCCAGTGGTCTAACTCAGCCTTTCACCCGCATTGGAAGGGGGGCCGGGGGGGGGGGGGGGTTGGACTCCGAGGGGTGGAGGGTACCTCTTCCTTACAAATTTTTTTACTGGAATGCATCGCTGCCCCTGGCCCTGCACCCGCAGCGTCGCCTGCCACCCACGCCCCAGTGTTGGCGCCGCAGAGAAAGGGGGGATACGTGTTGTGAGAGCCACTCGAGCCACACGCCAGGGTGTTGCCCAGGGAGTTGAGGGCCATGCACGACAGCGGCGCCCCGTTGGTGGGCATGCGCCAGACCGGTTGCCTGGGGACGGACCACAGAGGCAAACAGGCACAGACACGGTGGAAGATGTGGCACGGGGAGGGGGGGCGGGGCAGGTAAGAACAAGGAAAAAGGGTCGCTTGGGGCACAGGGCGGTCGCTTGCACAACCTCGACCCGTTCATCTGGCAGGGCTCAGAGTCACGGGAGTTGCCTGCTTCACCAACCCCTTGCCCGAGAGCAGCCACCCCTCATGCACTGGCTCATTGCTGAAGCTGAAACAGTAATGCGCAGCGCGGCCGTCCTTAATGCCCCCCCCCCCACCCCAAAAAACTAGCTACCGGCCTCTGGTACGCTCAGACCTCAGCACAGCGCCAGCCCACGAGTAACTCAGGCCTCTTGAGTAACCTGCACCATAGTCACCAGCCAGGTCCAGGGCTTCGTAAAAAATTGAAAAAACCCTAAAAAAAATTGTTAACAAAAGCCAGTAAAAAGACTGCAAAAAAAAACTGAAAAAAAATACTGCAAAAAAAAAGCTTTAAAAAAACTGTAAAAAGGGTTTCTAGATGCATTTTGCCCTTTCCTGAAGGTTGTTAGTTTCTTCCTTAACAGTTCTTGCCGGCTTTTGGATGATTGTTGTTCATCGATTGGACGGTTTTGGATGATTTCACACACCAATTAAGCAAGAGAACCATTCACCATCCACCCACAATGCAAACCCTTATGGTAAAGAACAACTGCGAGAGAATGGATTACATTCGTCGCTGGCCCAATTGTGTGCTATGGTGGAGGCGCAACTTCATTAAAACCAAATGGCATATATGCCTTTTGTGTGCCATGCAGCATGTTGTGCTGCTTCTCAGAGCGCACCCTCTTCCACATCGAAAATGATCGTTCCACGTCGCATGAGGTGTGAGGGATGGCCAACATTTGTCTTGCACACTTGTACAACAGAGGTAGGCGTTCACGCATGCCCCCCCCCCCCACCAGCCCAATATGTCAAACTGCTGTGTACTAGGCTGCACACTGTCAAGATACAAATGCCACTCCGCGCTTTGTTCAATTCTGGGGCACAGATTTACCTGGATGACATGAGGATATGGAATGTCATGCATGTACCTCGTTGTTTCCCTTCTTCTATTGTTAAATGTAGGTCACCAAGGTCACCAATTGTAAAAACTGCCAAACCACTTGTCCCCGCAAGTCACCATATTCTTGGTGACTTCCTGAGGCCTGGTAACCGCAATCGGCCAGCCAACCGGCGTCGGTTGGCCATCAACTGCCGTCGTTTAACTGACTCCTGCCACTGATGGCCTCAGACCGTCCTTGGTGGGGAAAAAGAAGGAAAGCTCTCGTTCTTAGAGGACAGCCCTCCTGTGCAGACAAGCGCACCACCTCAATTGCGGCACCCGAGAAGTACCGAAATACCCCCCAGACGGGGGGTGGTCATCAGGGCCGTTTGCCGGTGCTCTGAACCCAGGCAGCAGGTCTCCAGGGGTGCCGCTGCGAGGCTTCCAGTGGACTTACAGGTACGGGCCCCTAAGGGGAACGCACAACGGCACTGGACAAGTGCACAGGCCTGCCCGGTTGCCTGTAGCTGTCTGACTGACCGTCCCCGTTGCTGTACCCAGTGGCTACTCGGCCTTTGCCTGCCCCGCCAGACGTAAAGGTGGAGGGGCCGAGCCCAAACAACGCAGACCAGTGTATGGGGGGAGGCAGAGGGATTCGAGGGCTGGGAGGTGCTGGGATGCACAAAAGCCTCGACTACGGCACCAGAGAGGCAAGGATGCTCGACGAAAAGGATAACCCTGTGAGCAAATCCCGGCCACGGACGCGCTCAACGGCCAAGACCCTGACCACGCATCGAGGGCTGTAGGAACATTCAACGCATGATTCGTAATTCCACCGGCACAATGTGTCACCACAAAGTGCACAAAGGAAAACCACAGTCTCAAACCAAACGAGGCCTTGTTGCTGCGCTTTGAAACAGTCAAAACCCCCAGATAACTATTGGGGGGAAATGCCAGAAATAGCAATACAACGGCAACAGCATCAGCCACAGCAGCAGCAGCAGCTGGTGGTAGTGGTGGTATTCTCTGGGAGTTCGGTAATAACAGACGTCACACTTGCCGAGCACACGCACATAGTCCACCATGCCGTCTGAGATTCCGGGGCCGCAGCTCGTGCAGCAGCACGAGCAGCAGCATGTGCACGCACCACACCAAAACGCGCACGCGCACGCATGGCATACACTCATGAGCCGCGCACGCCCACCACGAAACGCGGGGTCTGCAAAGAGCACACTTGGTCGCGTAATCCCATTTAATAATCATTCGGTCGTGGCTGTGCGTGACGACGCAGGACGACTGCTGCCCAACCTCCGGAACGAAATGGATCCCGAACACGCAGCTGGTGTGCTTGAAGCCAGAGAACTTGGTACTGGGCTTGTCATTCATGGGGACCTGCCCGTGCACTACGTCGGTGGTGGGAGCAATTTCCCACTGAAAAATGTCCGGTGACACACTGGCGCCTGAGGAGAGCGCAGGACACGGCCAATGTGCGGTACCCCCCACCCCTCAAATCTGCTTAATATCCCCCACCAACTAGAGGCGCGTCCGCACGGCACGTGCAGCCTGCCCCAGCAAGATGTCGGGACTGCGGTCGACTTTGCAAAGTCCTATCGGATCGCGTTTTGTGTGTGAAAATTCGCGATCTATTGCCGCCTGCGTTTGATTTCCGTGATGCCCATGGGTCCAGCACCCACAGCGCACCTCCCGCTCACACAGTGCCCCCTCCCTTCGGCTTTGCTCTGCGAGGGCGCCGAGTGCTGCGGCACGATCAAGGCAGAGAGTGCCAATCAGCCCTGCCCACCACTTCTGTCAGCCCCCAAACGGCCCTCTAACCGGTATATACCCGCTAGAGACTGCCTCCCAACCGCTGTTCCAACCCCACTTGAAACCTCTTGAGCCCCCATTCCCCTCAAAAGCATGCCTGGAAGGGGGGGGGGGGGTCTGGGTACCCCACACATATATGAGCCGGAATGATCCCCATGGCACGCTGGTCGTTTTGGGGGGCGTATCGGCCAGGGGCCCGATTGACCTGGTCATTGGTCAGCCTTTACTGCCCCCCGAGGGCCTTTGCGACACCCGGGACACGCCCTTCAGGCCTTCCCAATCCGCGATTCCGGGAGGTCACGATGTGCACAGCAGCAGGCGTTTGAACAAGAGACGCGTGGGGGGTAGGGGGTGGGGGGAGGAAAGCAATATGCTGGTTCTTTCGGACCCCCTCGTCGCATTGATTCCAGAAATGCCATCCTCAATTTCCCCCCATTTGGGGTCTGGGCCACCTCCGGCGGCTGGCAGCTGGGTGACTGGGTCCTGTGGGGCTGGGGGCGGGGCCACGGAGGCGGGACAGCCCTAGCACAAAAAGCTCACATTGAACTCGTGATTGTGTTCCCCCTGGACAGGGCAGTGCTTGGCACCTCCAAGCGGTCTTTCAGGTGCCCCAGGTACATATCCTTGGCCGGCCACTCGCCACAGTGAGGCATCAGTGCCTGGCGAGGGCACTGCAACACTGAGCACTGCAGCACCTGTGCCCCTAACACGGCAGTTACGGCGATGGCGAAGCAGGCAGGATAGACATAAGGCGCCGTCAGGCGCGCCTCAAGTTAAGGCAGCGTTAAGGCGTGTGTTATCGATAAGGCACCCTTGAGGCTACATTAGCGCAATATGAAGGATTGGGCGCCAAGCGCCCCCCCCTTTAAAAAAAGGGTTGCACACGTCTGTTTTCCCGAGCATAGTCTGTAGACACTGTGCTCCGATGTAGACACTGCGCCCAGTGTGTAGACACTGTGCTCATGACCGTTTACCCAAGATGAGTCTCTACCCGCTGTGGATAGGTGGGGTACATGGTGCACATGTTGCAGACACATGTTCACGCACAGAGGGGGTGCCCGAATGTTGACGTTGAGGCGCATGTTGAGGCGCTAAGGCGCGCCTGACCATGCACATACGTCTCTCCTCAAGCAGGAGGAGTGGGATGGGTCTGTGTGCTGGCCCTTCCCCCCTCTGAAGACCAGCAGTAGCTTACAGTGGTGGCCCCGGACGGAAAGGTTTCGAAAATGCCATCCCAGCCCCCAGCCGGAACAAGGAGACGGTGCGCAACGCTTGCACCACCTCCCATAACGTAACTCGAGCAGCACGAATTTACCAATTGGGGCCAGCCCCACATTGTACGGATCAGGAGGGACCTTTGGTGCCAAGGGTGCAAACCATCTTCCTGGATCCCACCCGAGTATTCGCCGCATACCATCCCCTTTCCCATGCCCACAGGCAATCGTGGAAAGGATGGCTCGTTCGGTGTGAAGAGTTGACTCGAGCCCCTTTTGGGGGCCCCCACTGCCCACTTCGAGGCTCAACTGTGGGGTGGCTCCACAAACTTACCCCAACATATCACACCTCCAACTAATCCCCCAACTGATCATTTCAAGGTCCAGAGAAGGGGGTAGAAAGTCAGGAGGCTACTGCTGACGGCCTACCAACGGTTTTACAATCGCCAGACCTAGTCTCCCGACCCAAACGCTCCCCGCCCAGTTCTGACCGGGAGCTCCGCCTGAGGTACTGAGTGTACCCGAACACACCCTAAGACTGAGGCCCGGGGTGGGGCGAAAAAGAGACGTGCATTTCTGAGGCCCCGATGCAATGCCCGAAGGATCAACCACCGCGGTCCTTGTGCGCAGTCTGCGTTTGGCCAAGACAACAGCGCCAGAAGCGCATGGGTGTGCGACGAAAAGCGAACCCTCGGGATCGAAAAACTCAGACGGGTAAGACCCTGGATTACGCGTTTTTAGGGCGGAAAGAATACTCATCGACGGGGAGATTCGAAGCGGCGCCAAAGCTTTGCGTCACGCGTGACTTACACACAAGAAATCCAGAGTCTCGAGTCAGGGCCCCTGCTTTGCACCACGAAACATCAGCGCAACGTTAGCACCGGAACGCCCGTGCCTCGTGCCAGACCTCTTCACACGTCAAGCGCCGAACCACGGGGCACCGCCAGACAGCACCTGTCAGTAAATGCTTTGGGGAGGCCGGGTCGAACGCCAGTGCCGTCCACCGTCTTGCATTATTCTTCCCATGCCCTGCAAAGAAGCGAAACCGGAGGCGCGCCAACGCCGCCCCCCCCCCACCCACCCCACATCGCGTCCCGGGCATCAGAGCCCGACGATGCAGCACAGACCCCGCGCACGCAAGCGGCCATGCCTCCGGGTAGGCGGCTGGAGAGGAGCGGACCATGACATCCGAGGACGAGGGAAGCGCACACGCGACGCCCCGTGGAAGGCGGGGGGCAGACGCGTGACATCCGACGGGGCTCGAACGAGACGACGCCCGAACCAGAAACCCAAACCCACTCGTGCCCAGTCGGCAACGCCGCAGCGTCCACCACCACCAGCACCATTGGCCCTGTGGGGTTACCGAAGCCAGTAACCCATGGGCAGCATTACGCCTAGGGCGGCCCCCCAGAGCCCCAACAAAGAAAAAACCGCCGGTGTCCGTTAAACACCAAATGCAGGTCGATGGTCGGAGGCAAACCGACACGGTTTGAGGGCCCCCGACAGCGGTTGCAGGGTAACCGACGGCGGTTGTCGGGGAACCGACAGCAATGTGACGGTAACTAGAGCGGTCCCCGGGGGCGGTCCTTACTGCGAAAATACGAACCGGGCGTCCACAAGGTCCCGACCGCCCTGATGATACCTCTGGCTTCGCGCGGCATATTGAGCTGTTGCACGCACCACGCCTCCGTGTGACTTGGGCTCTTCTCCGCATCGCTCCCCACGGCCCACAGCCTTATGCTCCTGTCTTTGGAGGAGGACGCCAGGAGCTGCCCGGTGGCCCCTGTACAATGAACAGTGCCGAGGCTTCGCGGCAGCACCGGAGTCTCAGCAACGGGTGAGGGCCTCCATGCGCCCTCTATGCCCCCTCGATGCTCCCTGGAAAGGCTGGGTTGTGATGTGTTGGGGGGCGCCCTCTCCCCGTTCAAGCGCAACCTCCCCACCCCCGAGCCCCATCATCAAGTCGGAGCCCGCCCCCTCCCCCTGACAGCGTCTCAGACCTGGCAGACGGGATCACACGCCGGTCTGTCGGCACCTGGGGCAGTTGAGGTTAGCCGACCTAGGGCGGAGGGGGGTCTGAGACCTGAGTGAGGGCTTGTGCAGCACAAAGGGCCCGAGAAGTATTTCCTGATTTGAAAACGTGTTTTCCTCCGAGGACTTGAATCGGACCCCATTGAGAGAAACAAACGCACCGCGCGCACCGCACATTGCACCGCGCGCTCGTTTTTGGTTGGCGGTTTATGTATTTTTGGCAGATTTTCAGGGTGGCAGGGATGCGGTGGCTAAGGGGTTAGCGTACATCAACGGAGGCCTCCACTCTACCTCCTCACCAATGTCATGGTGGTTGTAGCTGACCACACGCCCTGCCCGGGGGGGGGGGGGGTGAGCACAAAGGTGACCTCCTCAGCACGGCCCACACCAAAGAGGGTGCCCGACACGGTGCCCAAGCCTGTGCAGCATTCGTTTCGACATGTTTCGCGGTTCGAACCTCACGGGGTGCTCATTCCGGTAAGGTGCCCCTCAGTTGAAGTCCTCCTCTCGTTCTCTTCACCCTCCTTCTCAGCAGAAGAATAGCACAGGAATAACAAGAAAAGAGAGGTGAGCTGTAGTGCAACGGAGCAAAGGGGTGAAGGTAACCCATCTGAAAAAAAAAGATTCAGCACCTTGAGTTCTGCGGTGGTGGGCTCACAACTCCACTCCCATCATCGTTTAGGGGCGACGGTCTCCAGGTGTGCCTCCCCTTGCCGAAGGAGGTCGGTGATCGCAAAAATCTATTGCCTTTGGCAAGGCACCTCGAAGAGGGGAGAGGGACGACCATTTCTGAGCTGCTGAGGCTGGAAAACTGCATAATAGCACGTTGTGCCCCAGACCCCCTGGGAGCCCCCCCCCCCCAACACCCAGTGTGAAAATGGCTAAGTCCTCACTGGCAAGGGGCCATATGGGGGGGGGCGACTGGGGGTACCTGGAGTTGGGACCCGAGACCCCCGCCATGGGTTAAGGGGGTCCATATACAAGAAAAAAGTTCTAGGACCCAGGTTCAAATACACACACAGCAGCCACAATACGCAAAGAAGTTTTGACCCCCCCCCCACCACCCCACCCCACCCCCCCCCTCCAAAAAAGGGGTACCCAAGTGCAGGGGGGGTACGGGGGTCAAAATCCAAAAAAATCATTGGGGGATCATTTTTGGTCCTAAAAGGATGATTTTACAAGGGGTTAGACGTCAGAAACCATACAATGGGGCATGCTACGCGCACGACCCCAAAAAAGGGGGGGTATACGACGCTCGCGCCTGTGCTTGATCTAACAAGCTCTCTTCGAGGTGATTTTTATCCCTCTACCCTCCCACAAGCTCTACTTATGCTTGTGGGAGACTGGTGTTAACGACAGTGTGACTATATGAAAAAATGGTGTGTTTATAAAACAACGCGCCAAACCGTGTGCACCGTGCGCACACCGCGCATTGCACCGCGCGCACCGCGCGTTTGTTTCTCTCATTGGGGACGGGCTCAGGTGGTGGCCCTGCCCCTTCCAATCCCATTTTGCCATTCAAGAGCAGACCGTATTCACGACGACGCAAAGGAACTGACACGGGGGAGGGCGAGCCGGGGGGGTAGCCAGCCCACTGCTTGCCCACAGCAGCCGAGGGGCTGTTGAGCGCTGTGGGGGGGCTGGGGATGGCCGTGGGGATTGAAAACTGTTGAGGATTGTTGAGTGCCCAGGGGTGTGGGGGGGGTTTGAGGATTGTTGAGGGTTGTCGACTGAGGGTTGTCGAATGCTCAGACAGACCTGCTGCAGAAGACGACGGCTGCCATTCCAACGCCTGGATGGCGTCTGTATGCCCATTGAGAGGGCACTCGGCGTCAGGGTCCTCAAAAGACTGGAGCTGCCACACCACGAGCTTTGAGGTCTGGTACCCCACCGCGACACGCGTTCCATCAGGGGAGACTGCAATGGCGCTGACGCTGACGGCCGGGGAAACTGCTTGTCCTAACGACGATGCACAGTATAGTGCGCGCACGCTCGCACACGCACACGACAAGCAGCGCCCACATGATGCCCAGCAGCAGATCAACAGCCAGAGAAACAGATACCCCCCCCCCCTTGTATAAGCTACGCCAAAGTCCCAAATTAATACGGTCCCTACGCCTACTGTAGCTTGGACACGGGCGTAGCTTGCGCGCAACACATACAACTACTGACACCGGGCGCCCAGGTTCAAAAAGAGAGGATTGCATGGTGCCGGTTCAAGAAAGGGGCATATAATGCACAAACATCCCCAAAATCAGAGCTATGTGGGTTCAAGTGGCAAACACTCACAACAAATGTGTCCATGACTCTATGTGACTCGCAAATCCGTCACCAAACCCATGTTTTATGTGGCTGCACTACGTTTGGTACCGAATTAAAATTAGGTCCCAAATTAATACGGTCCCTACGCCTACTGTAGCTTGGACAAGGGCGTAGCTTATACAAGGGGGGGGGGTACTTAGACGCATACGGACACTTGCATGCACAGATATGGACACAGGCACAGGCACAGCGGCACGCACACACACGCGTGCATGTGCTCTGTCACAAAACATCATCAGCAACAACAGCCAGCCCGTTGGCCTCACACACTCGTTGCGATTCCCTTCTTGTATGGACGCATTCCATCATTCAGGAATTCGTTCATGACACGGGAGGTGGGGTGGGGGGTAGGGGGGGGAGTTTTCGTTCCCAGTCAAATTGGCCTGGATAAATTCCAGTGCGATTGGCACTGTGCACATCGCCAGGCATGTGAAAATTACATAAAGAAGGCCGAAAGCATGCTTTCCATGGCATGCTTGATCATCATTAGTGGTCACAATATCAAAGAAAAAAAAGTTTTTGGAAATTTCCATTTCTAAGCTGTAGAGTTTGAGGAGTTTGTATACCATCCCCTTAAAGAACCCCCTCCCCAGACCCAATACTCAAATGGGGTGAAAATCACATAGACAGGGCCAAGCGGTCAAGTGGTCAGGGGGCAAGTGGTCAAGTGGTTGAGGGGCAAGTGGTCAAGTGGTCAGGGGCCCAAAACACACTTTACATGGGACATATGAGCAATGTGAGTGGTCACCATATCAAAAAAATCAGTTTTCGAAATTTCCATTTTTGACGGTGCACCGCTTAGGCAGTTTGTGCACCAGTCCCTTGGGAGACCCCCTTCCATGCACCCAACACCCCAATAGAGTGAAAAACAAGAGGACATCGGGCTTTTAGTGTCCACGAGGGGGTGTGAGGGGCAGGGAAGCACGCCGCAAGTCAGTCCGTCACCTGCCCCGTCCGTTGCTGCCCCCCCCCCCCCCGTTTCGTGTGGCGACCTGGAGGGACGCTCTTACGCACCCGCCCGCCCGTGCTCTCTGCCTGCGGCTCGCGATGCCGCCCGCGCCGCGTTGGCCCGGGGCGAGTCAGGGCCCTGCCCTGCCCTGCGTGCAGGTGGGAGCGACAAACCGAGAGGCGGCGGCGCGCCCCCTGCGGGTGACAGCGGGGCGCATGGCCAGCGGTTGCGGCAGCCCACATTGCTTTCGCTGGGGCTGACCAGCTCGACCGCGCGACGTGCAAAGGCGTCCCCCGTAACCCCGTCCCCAACTCCACAACCCGCTAAGGGGATGCAGCCCCGCGGCTGGAAAAGATACCAGAACAGACTGCATCGGGTGCAAAGCAAAGTTGCAGCACAACAGCCGCGGCAAATGGCCGTGGAAGGGAGATGGCGTATGGCACGAGCACAGAGGTGCGCCAGGGGATGGGGAGGTGGCTACTGGGCAGGCCCTCAGAGAGGGAAGACTTTGCAAGGGGATGCTTCTCCTGGTCCCGAAGAGGCCAACGAAATGTCTCAAAACTGCGATTCACCCGCCACCGGACAAGATGCAGAGGTAGAATGCTCACCGTCGCTGAGAACCAACACCTTTGTTGCCGCTTGCTGGACCCGGGGCTGCCAGTGAGAAAAGTCCTACTGCCCAGGTCTGGGCCTCATACTGGAAAGAGGGCCAGAGTCACCGCCGCACAAGATTGCCACCCGCAGACTGATCTGGATACTGCCAAGGCACCGTTCGCATTGGAGGCAATCGCATAGTTCCACACAGTCTGGCACTCGCAAGTAGCACGCCAAGCTCCCCATCCGGCATCCTGCCCCTGCGACTGCACGGACCTTTGCCTTTGCCGCCGTGGCCTTTTCCTCGGGCACCGGACCCCTTCCCCCCTTTCCCACTAGCTTCATCGGGAAGCGAGTGCCGGGACTGGCTCTTGTTCAGTTTGGGGTCATGCAGCACGACGGTCCCATGGTCGTCCCCAAAGACCAGCATCCCACTGCAAACATATGCAAGAGACGACCGATGCGCTGTGCTCGGTGAAAGCATGGGCGGGAGCAGAGAGCGCGGTGAGAGAGTTCGCGCGCTGCGTGGCGGGGCGACCACGATTTCCATGCCACCCTTCTTGAGGGCGCAATGTCAACAATCAAGCCGCTGCACAACTTCACCCCTGGACCTCAACAAAATGTCAGCTGTGGGTCGCCTATGGCTTCAACGCCGTCGTTGTCAGATCTACGATTTGATCACACGAGCGATCACACGCTTCAATCGGTTGAAGCGGTTTGCATTCCGTGTCTTGGCCATGACTGCAAGAAGGGGACTCTAGATGGTGGGCCCCAGAGTGGACACACGCCCTTGAGGTGCAGTTTTGTAGTTTTGCTGCAAACGGAGTGTCTGGAACATACTGGTCTGCCATCAGCGATAACATCCCATATCCACCTCCGGGTTTGAATCAGTTGTGGGAGAGCATGGCAGAGTCTTGCCTGACCACAGCAACTCGGGGGTTGATGTTGGTCAGGTAAGCCCCCCCCCCCCGCTCCTTGCAATCTCCTCCCCGAGCGCGACGGTCTCCCGGGGGGGGGGGGGGGGAGACGGTCACCAAGTGACGGTCTCCCCTCCCCCTGAATTCTAGTATAAGCTAAAGAAAAATTGTCTTCGGTGCCTAGTATTGCCTATGCTTTTTGGGCCAAGTGACGGTCTCCGGGGTGGGGGGGGGATTGCAAAAGGGGGGGGGGGGGGTGAAATTCGTCCCTGCAAGCTACGAAGCTGAGGTGCACGGCGCACGGCGATCTAGGTTTCCCAGGATCTGTTTACAACGCACCCGCTGACGAGATGTTTTCCGCTGTGGGTGTTTGTGGGTGGGTAGGCCCATGCAATAGTCAGGTTCTCCATTTTGCCCCCCCCCTTTCCCCCCCAGCCCCGGGTGGTTAAGGAATCCTCTGCCCCCCATAAATTGCACTGTTGCACCCCATTACCAGCATAACGATGCACCTCACCCCACGCCTTGGGGCTGCTGTTAGACTGTGTGTTTTCGTTAAACAACAACGTCCCAACTGCCCTGACCCCCATCGTAAGTGGAACAAGGTGGCACATGGAACCGCACAGCAGCCAGAAAAATCGCACCAAGCAAACCCACTCCGAGGAAGCAAAATCTGGGCTGAAACTAAGAAAAGTACGCCAATTATCTCAGGTTTGGCCCAAATGCTGGTCGGAGACCATGACACAACACTTCCGGTCGTTTGCTATTGGTGTTCCAGTTTCGGATAAGCGGACCCCAGCGATTCGTCCGGACTTCTTCGTCGCTGCTGTCTCGCTTCCGTCAGTCAGTGCGGCCCAGTACCTCGTCCGAGCTGCAGTTGACCCAGCAACCCACGCGCAAAGCCCCAATAAAGAAACTGAGAAGAGAAAACAATACTCCTCTAATGCCCCACGATGTCCAGCTCATATTTCAGCTTTGGGTGAATGACCAACAATCACCCGGAAAATACGGACAATGGCCGAACTGCAAACCCCACTTTTGTATTGACAACCAATGAGATTCCGACACCACAAAAAAAACCCGATTCCCTGACGCACTGGAAACTGGCACCTTGTGGCTCAGGCGAAATGGCTAAAGATCCCCCAGATCTTGAGGTCAGCACCCAAACTGTTGGAGACAGGTGCGGTACTCCAGTTGTGTGTGGACACAACGATGTCAAACTAGTGCTGACTTCCCCATGTTGGCCCAGCTCTTGGGTGAAAATGACCGAAAATTACCCAGAACCAAAATACGATAGCCAGACCGTTGCCAACGAATGCGGCATTCCAAGTTGGTATTGATGAGCTGCAATAAAGCGTATTTGGGACTAGCTGTTACATCCACGATATGTGAGAGATCCATCCGTGTAGCAACCCCCCCCCTCACCCCACATGCCATGCAGCCCATTCCAGAAGTAAAAGCTGTTTCCAGTTGAGACCCGAGGACATCTGCGAGTTCTTTTTGGCTTGAACAAGAGCACCGCGGTGCGCGCGCTGATCCGCCGCAATGTCGTGAACTTGTAAAGATCAAACGAACCCGCGATCATTTGAGAAATGTGCTGACGTTGTTCACGCAGCAATCTGCGGTATGAGACATGCCTTGTATTGCGGTGGGCTGCTGCGACATTGTAACGTGTGGAGTCGGCACATGGCAGACCACGTTGACCCATGTCACCGTGGACGCTTAGATGAGGGATGCTTCTTAACCAAAGGTAATTGACAACCATTCTTCTATTTGAAATAGAAAAAGAGCGAAGTACTGTTTTTCAGTGTGAAACGTCTTTTGTGAGGCATGGGGCCAGTTCTGTAATTTCAATTCGTTGAACAGATTTTTGTCAAAATTACCTTTTACAAAGCTACTTCCCGGTTGAAACACCGCTCCCTCCGCGCGACGAGAGGGGGGAGGGGGTGCATATGGGCAGATCACATGCCGTCCCGGACCTGCACAACCGTCACACAACGTACCTGGGCAGAACGTCCACGCAATGTACGGGATGTTGATGGCGGATCACTTGCAGACATGCCCTGAGACAACGAACACAAAGGGGCCATCACAACGCCCACTGCCGACCGACCGCTGCTGCAGTCGTGAGTAATCCCCACCCTGATGGACCCGCGCCGGTCAATGAGCGGGCACATTGTCGTGCCGAACCAGTCGCCAGCGCCCGGCAAACTCTCACATGGCCGACCCCAGACAGGAGCCCACAGAAGTCAGACGCAGAAGATGTGGGCATGCGGCGAGGGGGGGGGGGGGGGGCAATGGAGTCCTCTTACGCTGAGCGCCCTCAGGTGGCACACAGCCACTGGGGGTGTTTCTCCAGCCCAGTCTGTGAGTCTTGTCCGGGGTCACTTGATCCTGGGACAACTGAAGGCGATTGATCGCTGGGTTGCGCACGGGGTGTTGTCTGTGGGGGCTCCCAACAGCTTAAAAGTAGGAGGCTGCAAAGCATTCGGGTGACAGGGCTGGTGACGCACACCAACTGGTGACCTCGGTGAGTGGCTCCGGGAAGCAAAGCGAGGTCTTTTGGGGCACCATGCACACCACACCTGAACGTTCCCGTTGCCCCCCCCCCCCTTCACCTTGTCACCTCCCCCCCCCGTGCCCTCCGGCATGAGACTGTCGCACACATCCGCCAAACCGGCACCTCCTAGCAGACCTCAGGGAGGGTGGCAGCACACAGAGGGTTGGGGAGGCAACTGCAATGGCGCATACACCCGGGCGACAACACAGCAGGGGACAACTCCACACTTACAACGGGTGACTGCTCAGGACCCGTAAGTCAAGGAGTGGGACAAGGGGTTGCGGGCAGTGATGCCTTAGAATGTCAATTCCTTCACGAACCCCAGCCCCCCCCTCCTCCCCGAAGGAGCATTGCAACAGGACGCCCCTCATGGCTACACCACACCACACGACACCATACCACACCACACGACACCACACCACACCCATCATCGCCCAAGATGTCCACCCGATGGTGGGCAGCCACATCGGGGTGGGCACCCGGGACCACCTCTACGCCCACACGGAGGGGTACGCCTACACAATGCCGCTCGGGGCCCTACACAGCCGGATGCTGCAGCAACAGCTAGGCATCCCCCAAGGCACAATACAAGGCGTGCATGTGGGGGCCACGGAGGCGATCCCCTTCGTCAAGTATGTGGGCATAGCATATGGAGCGTACACAGCCCCCCTGACGGCCCACCCAATGATGATGTGGGTGGATGACACAATTACAGTCCTCGCCAGAGGGGAGGGCCGGCCCATTCAGGGGGTCCTCGTGGATCACTGCACCTATTTCCACAGGGTGTTACAGGCCTCGGTGCCGGACAAGAAGATGTGGCACGGCTCCACTTGGGACCCAAAGCCTCTACTTTCCCCCGCCCCGCGCACTTGGGGTGTGCCTAGTTCACACACGCCCCACAAGCCAAGGAACGGGCCTTGCAACACTCGGGGAAACTTTTGCCAGCCCCGGTCCTCCGATATTTTCCTCCAAGGGAGGCCCACGGCACCCCGAAATGTCTCAGCCATCGGGGCAGAGATATGGGGGCAGGTCCCAGCGCATGACCCCCGATGCGGCAATGATGGTGCTCAAGGCCAAAATCCCGCCCAAGTTGTTCACCACGGCGAGCGTGTGGCACCCTACAGCTACAATCCAGCAACCAAATGATGCACTCATAGTGCGATGCTGGAAATCACATGCACGTCCCGCCACACCCACACGGAATCGCTGTGGGAGCCCGAGAGAGACGGTTGTCTAAGGCTCCGCTGCTCGGAGCACTCATGGCAAGTGGCAGTGGCCTGGGGGTCCGCCAAGGAGCATGGGCACAGAACCACTTCCGGCGGGCCCAAGGGACATACTTTCAGAGTGCCATGCCCACCATGGGGGGTGCCCCGGCATGCTCACCCTGGGGCAGTAAAATCACTACCGTCACTACACCCATTTGTTGTGCACCCTACAGCAGGTGGTGGACCAGGTGGGCATGCCGATGTGGCTCCCTGGGCACTGTGCGGTCCCCAAGGTGGTGGTACCCTAGCACAAGGGCCACCGAGTAGACTGCCCGGGGTAGTTGGTTTTGCTTTGCCCGCCCTGTCCCTCGCCCTATACCCTGCCCTGATCCCAGCCCTAAGACAGAGAAGACATGCAGACAATCAAGACAACGAGACTGCTGCTTTTGCGTCTGGGAAAAACCCTAAGGTAATCCCCAACAAACGCTGGGGGCGGTCGCCACCCTCCCCGCACAACGGCACACCTACACTCCACGCACCACTGATAGGCATAGGTACAGACACAGACACAGACACAGACACTCAGGGGACGTCACAGGCACCCGCAGGCCTGGGACTACTGGTGTGCCGCCCTGGCCGGTCTGTCAAAACCGGGCTTGCCTCCAACACACCCCACCAGAGAGGGTGGGTTGAAACACACAAGCACGAGCATGTCTGGCAAGACTGGGCGTGCTATTGCGTTGCCCTGGCAGGTGTATCAAGACTGGGCCTACCACGCTCTCCACGCGACACCGGCACCGACACAGACACAGAGACCTACACAGATACTCAGATGCAAGCAAAGGCACAAGCACAGACACAGACACAGACACTCAGGGGACGTCACAGGCACCCGCAGGCCTGACAAGACTGGGACTGCTGGTGTGCCGCCCTGGCCGGTCTGTCAAAACCGGGCCTGCCTCCAACACACCCCACCAAAGAGGGTGGGCTGAAACACACACGCACGAGCAGGTCTGGCAAGACTGGGCGTGCTATTGTGTTGCCTTGGCAAGACCGTCAAGACTGGGCCTGCCACGCGCTCCACGCGACACCAACACCGACACAGACACAGAGACCTACACAGATACTCAGATGCAGGCAAAGGCACAAGCACAGACACATACACAGACACTCAGGGGATGGCACAGGCACCCGCAGGCCTAACAAGACTAGACGTGCTGGCGCGCTGCCGGGCCGGTCTGTTAAACCGGGCCTGTCACCTCGTACGCCAGCGGTTCCGTGAGCCCCCCCCCCCCCCCCAAGGCCCGCACCAAACGCAGGCATGCCACCAAATGGAGAGGGCGGGGGCACACTTGCACCAGCAAGTCTGTCAAGACTGGGCCTACTGAACTGCACCTAGAACCGCGGACATGGGGGGCGGCACATACACCCACACAGGAGAAAGAGGGAGGGACACAGGCAGGGTCACGGCGCACTGGGGTGTGGCATTCCACACCCGTGGGGAAAAAATAGGAAGGGGGAACCATAGGTGGGCCAACCTGCTAGCGGTTGGTGAAAAAACTGAAACAGACCCGCATCCGACATCACCGCCAACACACGCACCCTACGGCACGCCAAGATCAAGCGTCCGTTGCCAAGGCACGTCTGTCAAGACTGGGCCTACTATCAGTCCTGCACCCTGTTCAAGTCCCTGGGCCAAACTCCACCGTAAGCCTGCAGGCCAGGCAAGACTGGGCCTGCTGGTGGTGTGGCTTGCTTGGCAGCACTGCCCGCCGGCTAACCTCCCCACTGGTACCCCACCCACACCTGCCTGTCCTTGTCCCCCAT